>CM069135.1:85609121-86339121 GCA_035221665.1 Okamejei kenojei
AGGGTGGTGGATGTATGGAACGACCTGCCAGAGGAGATGTTGAGAAGTGTTGTTAAACATTGTTGAAACATTGTTGAAACAATGTTTAAGAAGCAATTAGACAGGTTTGGAGGGATATGGGCCAAAGGCAGGTAAGGCTAGTATAGATGGGACATGTTGGTCGGCATGGGCAAGTTGGACTGAAGAGCCTGTTTTTACTCTATGTCTACCACTACCTTCAGCATGCACCACAAGACACTGAAAAGTTGCCACCACTGATGTCTCCACACATATGTCTTCAAATCCACTGGAAAGATACATTTGGCAGAGTCAATGTTCTCTCCCATGCCAATATACTCAATATTGAAATATTAATTAGACTTATTCATCTCTGTTGGCCAAGTCATATTGTTCAAATGGCTGACACTGGGCTCCTGAAACAGATACTCTAGACTTATGTCACAGGAAAAAAATTACAGGTGTACAAAGGAATAGATTCAAGAAAACACAAGAAACTGTTGATGTTGGAATCTGGAGCAGCGAACAATCTGATGGAAGAACTTAATCTTGATGCATGATTCTGACCCCAAAAGTTCAACCATTCCTTTTCCCCCACAGACACTGCTCTATCTGCCGAGTTCCTTCTGCACATTATTTGGGAAAGATTCCAGGATATGCTTGAAAAATTGCACCATC
This sequence comes from Okamejei kenojei, assembly GCA_035221665.1. Lineage (NCBI taxonomy): Eukaryota > Metazoa > Chordata > Chondrichthyes > Rajiformes > Rajidae > Okamejei > Okamejei kenojei. The sequence continues at coordinate 85,609,797 of CM069135.1, forward strand.
CTCGTTGATTTTTGGGAATTGTTGCCTGTGACCACTCAAAGCTGAGAAAGGGCGTTCAGGATGGTATTGAGAATCTTGAATTTGTGCATTCCAGGCAGACAGAATTCTTGCTTAAACAGCAGCAGGAATGTTCTACCTCACAAATAGTCCACTCTCTTGCCATCTGCTGCCCCATTCATGGAAGGGTCCGTGGTTCCCACATTGACCTCATCTGTCATAAGGTCATGTGATAGGAGTAGAATTAGGCCATTCAGCCCATCAAGTCTACTCCGCCATTCAATCATGACTGATCGATTTCTCCCTCCTAACCCAGATTATCTACAGGGTAAATGGTAGGGAATTGAGGAATGCTGTGGAACAGAGGGATCTAGGAATAACTGTGCATAGTTCCCTGAAGGTGGAATCGCATGTAGATAGGGTGGTAAAGAAAGCCTTCGGTGTGCTGGCCTTTATAAATCAGAGCATTGAATATAGGAGTAGGGAAGTAATGTTAAAATTGTACAAGGCATTGGTAAGACCAATTCTGGAGTATGGTGTACAATTTTGGTCGCCTAGTTATAGGAAGGATGTCAACAAAATAGAGAGAGTACAGAGGAGATTTACTAGAATGTTGCCAGGGTTCCAGCAACTATGTTACAGAGAAAGGTTGAACAAGTTAGGTCTTTATTCTTTGGAGCGCAGAAGGTTTAAGGGGGGGGACTTGATTGAGGTCTTTAAAATGATGAAAGGGATAGACAGAGTTGACGTGGATAAGCTTTTCCCATTGAGGGGAGGGAAGATTCAAAGAAGAGGGCATGACATGAGAATTAAGGGACAGACGTTTAGGGGTAACGTGAGGGGGAACTTCTTTACTCAGAGAGTGGTGGCTGTGTGGAATGAGCTTCCAGCAGAAGTGGTGGAGGCAGGATCGATTTTAACATTTAAAAGTAAAGTGGATAGGTATATGGACGTGAAGGGAATGGAGGGGTATGGTCTGAGTGCAGGTAGATGGGACTAGGGGAAAACAAATGGTCGGCACGGACTGGAAGGGCTGAGAGGGCCTGTTTCCGTGCTGTAATTGTTATATGGTTATATGGTTAAATATTGGACACCACATATCTGAGCGATGGTAGAGTGCTGATGCCTGGGCAGTGCATGGGAAAATAGATAAGCTGATCATGTCTATTAAATTGAATGAAACAAAAGTGAAAGCCAGTGGAAAAGGTGCAGGATGGAATCAAGGAATTCAGTACTATGTCTTCATACAGATTGGGGTTGAGATTGGTTCATCTTGAAGAGAACCAGCCCTCTCTTCAAGATGAGTCAATGGAAATGGACATGTACTCAATGGCACTTGTCTACTAGCCCAACATATAACTTTGGGTTTGGCATTTCAAACATAGATGTTTTCCTCCTCAGATTTTCACAGTGAAACTTTTGACCCTTTATTTTGACCACTCTCGTGCTTCAAAATAAACAAAAAAAGACTCAGAACTCAAGAAGACAGCATGGTACATATGAACAACTTAAAACAGATGTCATTTGTAGATCAACATTCCTATTAAATCTTTCCTCCCTCACCTTAACCTATGTCCTCTGGTTCTCAATTACCCATACTGTGAATTTACCTGATCTATTCTTCTCATGATTTTGTACCACTCTATAAGATCAACCATCATCCTCCTGAAATTCAACTTAAACCTTGGTCTTCTGGTTCTCGATTCCCTTTCTCTGGGCAAGAGACTGTGCGGCTACCCAAAATATACCTCTCATGATTTTGTATGCCACAAAAGATCACTCCTCATTCTCCTGTGCTCCTTGTCCTAGACTGCTCAACCTCTCTCAAGAGTTCAGGACATTGCATCCTGGCAACATCCTCGTAAATCTTCTCTACACCCTTTCCAGCTTGTGCCATTTTAAAGCTGATAATTTTAACATTTTATCTACTACAGAATCAACTCAGAGCACATTATTTGACCATATTCAAGATTGAGTATTTGGAGAGTATAAATTACTTTCGGCTTTCAAGACCCTTTAACACCATTAAGGGGCTGTCCCACTGCGGCGACCTAATCCACGATTTCAAAAGAGTGTCTTTGACCTTCAAACTCGAGGGCACTCGCCTGAAAAACCGAGAGCTGGATCGACCGTCAGCATTGAAACCGTGAGCTGGATCGACCGACTGACTGCACACACACACACACAAACACATCGCAAAGTCGGGGTCATAGAAAGTGGGGGAGCGCTGTCTGAAATTTACACCCGCGATGAAGAGGAAGGTAAAAGACAGTAACGGTAAGTCCTTTAGAGAGTGCAGGGGAGAAGGGGGGAGAGAGGGTGAGAGAGCGGTGAGAAGGAGTGGAGACAATTTTAAGAAGTATAATAAAGTTTAGCGGGCATTTAACCTACCGGTCGGTTTTCCTGGGTCCTGAAAACTCCAATGAGCCAATTAAAATGCCTGGTCAGCGAAGGAGATTGCCTACGGCTGCCCTCGACTGCCTATATCTAAATAGCGACCCCACTCCACTGCACTATGAGTTAAAAAGAACCGTGCGGACCAATTTCTACTCGTGGAAAATTTTTCAACATGCTGGAAATGTTTCTGCGACCTAGCTGAGGATGCGAGTATGCGGGAACTTTCCTCGCGCATGAAGGAAAGTTCCAATGACCTCATAGGACCTCCTAGAACCACGTGTCGACCATGCTGCGAGTTTGAGTCGAGGGCAAACTCTTCTAAACTCACAGATTAGGTCGCCGCAGTGAGACAGCCGCTTTACATAAGTGTAAAAAGGTCTCCTGACAATGCATCCAAGTATTAAGAAGCCAGGGATATTTCTCTGGCAATATTCTTTAATAAGTTGAGGCATTTGCTTTGTATGACAAGGAAAAATGAGAACTCCAGCTGTCTGAGCGGCAACAAAAACATAAAATGTTGCACATATACAGCAGGCCCATCACCATTTATAAAGCAAAGTTTATTCCTTAACCGCTCAGATGTTGGGTGAACATTCAAATACTGTAACCTGTCTTTTGTCTCTGCAGATGTTGGATGGATCCATCTGTACTGAATTGTGTTTTGGAAATCACCCCATACAGTTAAACAGCTCCTTGAGGATTGATGTGTTCTTCATAATGTATGTACTCCCCTTGCAAATTGACTATTCTGAGAAAGTTTAACACTCATCGCCACAGGTGTCTAGTTTCCCTCAATAAATCCCAATGAAATCCTTGGAATTTAGATTTTGGCACCAATCAGCCTTTCCGTACAAGTCCCACCCTAGACACTAAGATTCTGCTTTACAAGTGAAGCTACATTTCCTGCCAGGAAACCATAGTCCGCCCCCACAAATATTTCTCATTGCTTCAATCCAAGGATCTACACTGCAGCTGCAATCTATGAAGCAGAGGAGATGGAGATCGTGATTTAAGCATAAATAAATTATACAGATCAGCCATTTATTTACTCATAGCCTAAAACATAGCTGATATCTAAATGAAAAAATAAGATTTATTCACATCTCAAAAAACTCCTAGTTTGAGATTGCAAATTTCCCTTTAAAGCCAATTTCTTGTACTCCCACACAGCATTTATTTGTTCTGTGAAGATGGTCAAATGGATAAAGGACAAAGGGTGAATAATTATTTCCACTATAGTAAGTGAAATTCACAGTGTGTGGGCAGTAATGAATACTGTGCAACATTTCTATGCATGTAATGGATTTTTCACAGATATAACAGAGATGTATGTTGTGGATAGGTTCCTGCAAATGGAAGTGGAGCGCGGAGACTGAAGATGATTATTTGTCATTGTTACAGATAACTGAACACTGCTGCAGCTCGGGACAGGTCATCGTGCTTCCCTTTGTTTGATTTGTGACTGAACATCCTGAATGAAGCTAAATAGATACATCCTATTTACACACATTTTATGATTAGTTTGGCATTTAGGTAGAGCGAGATTAAATTTGATCATCAACCTCTGCGGCAAAAATGATCCCCTTCACAAATAACTCCATGGACGACTCAATGTCAGTCATGGATGTGTTGGGATAGGGAATCAATGCACGAAGTAAGGTTCGGCTCCTTGTCTGGAGGGTCATAAGGCCCTGTGATTCCAAATACAATCTGCAATCAATGTTTCATCTTGTATTTTTTTGGCACTTTTTCACAATAGCGTACATCTGCAATATGGTGGCGTGCAACATGCTTGTCTTCATTACTTGGAAACTTAAGTATGCAACTTGGCACGACATGTTGCAGCTGTATGAAACTTTAATTTGGCCACATGTGGGATGGGTGTAGTTCTGGTTGACCCATTACGGGAAGGATGTGGAGAAGATGCAGAAGAGATTCATCAAGATGTTGCCTGGATAGCAGGCTATCAGCTGCAGAGGAGAGGTTGGACAAACCTGTGTTGTTTTTGCTACAGCATAGAAGGTTGAGGGGAGATAAGATAGGATTGTATAAAATGAAAAAAGACAGGATAGATAGTTGGACTCTTTTTCCAAGGTGGAAATATTGGCTTCAAGGTGAAAGGGAGAATGTTTTTTTTTAATATTTTTTACACAGAGGTGCATGAAACACACTGCCTGGGGGAATGGTAGAAGCAATGATAGCACCATTTAAGAAGTATTTGGACATTTCATACAGATCATTATTTGAACACAATGTTCTGATGGAAATTTATTAAAATGTTCATGTTATTTCTTAAAGTTGAAATAATGTTGCTGCTTTCACATTAGTGTGAAACTGCTTTGAATGCATAAGAACCTGAAAGTAGCACTGTCATCAAGCAGTCGTTCCAAAGAATACTATAGCCAAGAATTGTGAAATCAGCATATTATAGACTGACAGACATCGTCACTTGGATACAGCATTAATTTATACTCCTATAGTTTTGATTGAGGAAGAAAGTATTTCTTGCTGAACTTGAGTCAGAATATGAAATTGTTTTCACCAGAGAGGCAGAGTTTGGAATACAACGTTACTGCCCCCTTCCACAGATCCAAGTCAACATTGGCAGCTGGAATGAAACTTTTGTCCCTGGTTGCAGCTGGGGATTCATCTCTAGCCACTTTTGCTTTCAATCAGATTTGACAAATTTGATTATGTAATAAATAGGGTGGATAAATTAAAGTTAAAAGATATAATGTATTTGGCTTTTCAGAAAGCATTGATAAAAGGTTACTATATAGATTAGAGCACAGAGGGTTAGGCATGAAGTATTGACATAGTTAACAAAAACAAATAGAGAGAGTTATGATAAATGGTTCAACAACAAGCGGGATGCTATAAGGAAGATGGACACAAAAGGCTGGAGTAACTCAGCAGAGCAGGCAGCATCTCTGGAGAAGCACGGACTGGAAGGGCCGAGAGGGCCTGTTTCCGTGCTGTAATTGTTATATGGTTATATGGTTAAGTGATGTATTATTTTTCACCAGGGATGCTTCCTGACCCACTGAGTTACTCCAGCTTTTTTGTGTTTGTCTTTGGTTAAAACCAGCATCAGCAGTTCCTCCCTACACATAGGTACCTATATGGATCAGTGCCAGGGCTTCGACTAGTTGGAAATCTATATTAATGACTTGTGCAAAAGGACTGAGTATATTATCGTGAAATTTATTGATGACACGAACAAATCATACACAAGAATGGCAATTTAGCAAATTATTAGGAGCTGTGCATTTCTGGGCTGATGATGATGCCAAATTAGACTATACCCTTCTGCGTGTACATGATCCCTATCAGCCCATTCCCTGCATATTTATGTGCCTATCCAAAAACCTCTTAAACATCACTATTGTATCTGCTTTCACCAACATCTTTCACAGCATGTTCCAGGCACTCAGCACTCTTTGTGTCATAAACCTGCCCTGCATATATCCTTCAAACTTTCCTCCTCTGACCTTAAACAAATAACTGTAGTATTTAACATTTCCATCTGAGAAAAAGATTGAGGGAATGTGGGAAAATGTGAGTATCCACTTTAGAAGAAAATATTTTTAAGTAAAATTGGCATTTTAATGGAAGGCAAAGGGCCTGGTAGTTCCTATACATGGGAAATAAAACCATATTATTTTCTTGTTTGTGTATTATTCCCCTTCATTCCACATCCGTCATATGTTCAAAAAGCTAGGGTATAGTGGAAAGTTTTCTTTGTCTGCTATCCAGTCAAATCAAACCCCAGTTATACTGTACAATGAGCTTGTTCCCTTTACAAACAAATCACTACACAACCGTCTAAATCAGGTAGTGCAAAGAGGAAAATACCAGAGTGCAGAATAAGGTGTTACAGCATTATAGTGTTACAGAGAAAGTGCAGATGCAAAAATAAATGCAAGTTTTGCAACAAGGTTGATTGTACGTCGAGGGCAGGACTGTTTAGTAGTTTGATAATGGTGGGAAGAAGCAGTTCCTGAACTTGACAGTACGTGCTTTCACGTTTTTGTATTTTCTGCCTGATAGGAGAGGGGAGAAGATTGTGTTGGTTGCTTTTCCAAGAAAATGTGATGTGTAGATGGAGTCGATGGGGGGGGGATGCTGCTTTGTGTAATGGACTGGGCTACATCCACAACTCCACAATTTCTTGCCATCTTGGGCAGATAGGACGCTTTTTCTGCTGCATCTGCAGAAGTCAGTAATAGTGGTTGAAGACATGCCAAAGTTTCATAGTTAACCAAGGAAGTAGAGGCGTTTAGCTGTAGTTTCAATGCGTTTGCATGCAGGTACAGTAAATAATTTTGAAGTCAAATGGAACATTGGTCTCTATTGCAAGGAAAATTCAATAGTAAACTTTTGATGCAACTTTTCCGGGTACCAGTGAAAATGTAATTGAGGTACTGTGCAGAGTTTAGTTGCCATATTTAGGGAAGGCTACAACTTGTGTCAGAGGCTTTGGAGGAAAGGGTCACTCGTTTTTTTTCCCGCGATGGATTTGATGTGTAACATGAAATTGAGCAGCTTGAGTCTAGATGATTGAGAAATGATCTTGTTCCAACAAATAGCCATGATCAGCCATGATCGCAATGAATGGCGGTACTGGCTCGAAGGGCCGAATGGCCTCCTCCTGCACCTATTTTCTATGTTTCTATGTTTTTATGTAAATAGGATTCTGAAGTATTATCACAGGATGTTTCCAAGGCTAGGGGTAAAGTAAAATCCAGGACTTAAAAGGAAACAAGTTTAGGAAGCAGTGTACAAAATCCAGATGCTATGACATTGCACTTTTAGCACAACATTCATTTTCTCTGTTACAGTAATCACTACAGGATCATGGAGAGGCAAACTATTTGGCAGGAGTTCCTTCCTGCAAAACCTCTGGAAATTTTATTTGCTCTTGACCATGAAAGATTGCAAATCTCAGGATAATGAAGTAGATTTTCAAAGTCTACAGAGAGATTTGGACCATTTGGAAAAGTGGGCTGAAAGATGGCAGATGGAGTTTAATGCTGTTAAGTGTGAAGTGCTACATCTTGGCCGGACAAATCAAAATAGGACGTACATGGTAAATGGTAGGGAATTGAGGAATGCTGTGGAACAGAGGGATCTAGGAATAACTGTGCATAGTTCCCTGAAGGTGGAATCGCATGTAGATAGGGTGGTAAAGAAAGCCTTTGGTGTGCTGGCCTTTATAAATCAGGGCATTGAATATAGGAGTAGCGAAGTAATGTTAAAATTGTACAAGGCATTGGTAAGACCAATTCTGGAGTATGGTGTACAATTTTGGTCGCCTAATTATAGGAAGGATGTCAACAAAATAGAGAGAGTACAGAGGAGATTTACTAGAATGTTGCCAGGGTTCCAGCAACTATGTTACAGAGAAAGGTTGAACAAGTTAGGTCTTTATTCTTTGGAGCGCAGAAGGTTAAGGGGGGGACTTGATTGAGGTCTTTAAAAATGATGAAAGGGATAGACAGAGTTGACGTGGGATAAGCTTTTCCCATTGAGGGGAGGGAAGATTCAAACAAGAGGGCATGACATGAGAATTAAGGGACAGACGTTTAGGGGTAACGTGAGGGGGAACTTCTTTACTCAGAGAGTGGCGGCTGTGTGGAATGAGCTTCCAGCAGAAGTGGTGGAGGCAGGATCGATTTTAACATTTAAAAGTAAAGTGGATAGGTATATGGACGTGAAGGGAATGGAGGGGTATGGTCTGAGTGCAGGTAGATGGGACTAGGGGAAAACAAATGGTCGGCACGGACTGGAAGGGCCGAGAGGGCCTGTTTCCATGCTGTAATTGTTATATGGTTATATGGTTAAATATTGGACATCACATATCTGAGTGATGGTAGAGTGCTGATGCCTGGGCAGTGCATGGGAAAATAGATAAGCTGATCATGTCTATTAAATTGAATGAAACAAAAGTGAAAGCCAGTGGAAAAGGTGCAGGATGGAATCAAGGAATTCAGTACTATGTCTTCATACAGATTTGGGTTGAGATTGGTTCATCTTGAAGAGAACCAGCCCTCTCTTCAAGATGAGTCAATGGAAATGGACATGTACTCAATGGCACTTGTCTACTAGCCCAACATATAACTTTGGGTTTGGCATTTCAAACATAGATGTTTTCCTCCTCAGATTTTCACAGTGAAACTTTTGACCCTTTATTTTGACCACTCTCGTGCTTCAAAATAAACAAAAAAAGACTGAGAACTCAAGAAGACAGCATGGTACATATGAACAACTTAAAACAGATGTCATTTGTAGATCAACATTTAACCAAGCACATTCTCTTGGCAGTGAATAGACCATCACAAAGCCACACCTTTCAATTGCCAAAAGAAAACAATACTCAACTTGTCAGTCTTCTGAGAGACCTTTACCACAAATTCTCTAAATCATCCTGAATGTAATACACACCCTTTTGAAGTTGCTTTTTTATTATAAAAATATTCAATAACCACTTATTTTGCAAACTTTCCAATATTTTTGGTTAAGTCTTGCACGTGCCTCTTGCTGCATTTGAAATAAAAATTTTTTTTTTCCAAATCTTGGAGCAACCTAGCAGTTCATATTTAGTTCAATGTAAATAGATGAATATTTCTTCCTGAATTTTGCATGCATTTAAATAATCACAGACAAAAGCAGAAGCCATTAAACAGGGCAAGAACAATGAAGACAATTAAATTCATAGCAGTTGCAATATCTCCCTATTCTGTGACCTCTTCCACTGATGAGACACATTATCATTTACAGTTTGCATATATTACCATTCCTTCATTGATGCTGATTTCATATTCTTTAATACCCTACATAACAAAATTATGGGAGCATTGACTCAGTATTTGAAGAGCAACAACAAATTTCACTTCCTGAAGGCAACTAGGAATACACGTTAAGTGCAGTCAGACCATTGCAGCCCACACATTCTATGTGCAAATCAAAAGTATGTCATACTGAAGCCCTCAAGATTAATTAGCCAAGTCTATAACATTGTTCATTCTGAAGTAGGAGCACCAGCTGTCAATTCTGATGCCATTGTATCCGGAATACACAGCAAGAAAACACATTTGTAGCACGTCAGCAGAATTCTCATTTACAACCTAAACTTTTTTACTGTGCAGTCCTGCAGCTCGGAGCATTTTGCTTCGATCATCATTTTTTAAAAGCAGCATAGGAAAGTAATAGATGGAAAAATCAGTCTTCTTGCCCATGATTGTCAAGTATGCAATCCCTGCAAGCACTGGTCCCCCTGGTAGCATGGTGTCATGCTTATAAATAGAGCACTCCTGAAGAGTTCTTTAGAGATAGAGGAATTACGTTTAGTATCCATCCTTTCTCAGCAAAACATTGCGCACAAACCCCTGTTGCTGCTTCGACATTTTCACAAAAGCTATTTACCCTCAAATGCTCATTATTCACGAGTGCTGCAAGCTTTCCAACACCATGAATATCATCACAGAGTCCTTTCTGTCCTTGAATAATATCCAGAAATGGGTATGGAAGATGTTGGATTGCAGTAGGAAGATATTCCATTCTTGGTTTTTAAGTCAATTGTGCATTTTTACCATACAGGTGGCAACAAAGAATTTAAAAAGGATGACAATTCAAAAATAAACAAAATACAAAATCAGCTCAGAATGGAGGTCACGAAATTCAAGATGTCATTTTCTTATTTCTTGACATTCAAATGTTTGGAGGATTTAAAATATACTCTACTATCTATACAATCTAAATGGCAGGAGAATGAGATTGCGAGGAAAGATAGATCAGCCACGATTGAATGGCAAAGTAGACTTAATGGACTGAATGGCCTAATTCTGCTCCTATGTCTTATGGTCTTATACAAACTGATTTTTTCAATATTTCTTCCACATTACTTCAATGATTTAAAAATTATCTGGCATGTCTATCTCCTCTAGTACCTTTGTGATACAAGTTACTGCAGATGCTGGCTACTCCAGTGTTTTTTGCCTTTACTAACTTTTGTCATTTATTCCTCCTGTCTCCACCTTATCACAAAATGCTAGAGTAACTCAGAGGGGCAGGCAGCATCTCTGCAGAGAAGGACTGGGTGATGCTTCGGGTCGAGACCGTTCTGCGGAAGAAGGTTCTCGAACCGAAATACCACCCATTCCTTCTCTCCAGAGATGCTGCCTGACCCGCTGAGTTACTCCAGCATTTTGTGTCTGTCTTCGGTATAAACCAGCATCTGTGGTTCCTTCCTCCACCTAATCACACTTGTTCCTTTTATTTATCTCCTCCTCTCCGGCAAATGTGACAACTCCCCACCTTTTTCGGCATTTTAAAACTTGTTACGATGAGCGATTACATGAAGAAAGCCGTCAGCCCGCATGCGTGTCAATTTTCAAAGCAGCGGTGTGAAATCACAGATAACAATTGTTGAACTGAACATAGTAAGATTAGAAAATACTAGAACTACCAGATGACCTTTATGATACGAGGGTTGGGTGCGGAGGGTATGTAATCGCTCATCGTAACGCCTCATAAAATAAAGATCAAACTTCAAATTGGTAAGTTCCCATTTAATCTTACTATTTTACTTCGGAGTCACGTGAGTGACTACGTGAAGATTTCAAAGCTCTGTGATTTAATGCGTGGATATGAGTCCATGCGTCACACACTGCATCAGTTGACCATGATGAGTGAAATATAAAAATGCATTCAGACATGACATAAATTTAAACATGCTGATGCTTTAATGAGCAAATGAAAATAATAGTGACCCCTCTCATCCAGGGAGAAACTATAAAACAGAATCTAAAATAGAGATGGCAAACACTCCCGGTCTGGCAAATATTAGTATCTACTGCATAAGCCAAAACCCCACTTTAACCACCGAGAGATGGTCTGAACTAATACCTTCTTATGAGGTTTTTTGTAACTAACAAACATTGCTAGTTTAGAGCCTTTAAGGCTCTTGGTGACCTTGACATATTGTTGTAAATGTGTGACCACACATAACCCAAAGGTCCATGGGGTATGCCATGAAAACTAGTTTGAGACCTGACGCCCCTGGTTGCTCTGCTTAACCAAATCATAAACATAAAATATTATGTTATTTGCAGATGTAACCATCCTGTCCAGTCGCAATTTATGTAGTGACTGAACCCGTTGTGCTGTGACCAGTGCCATGAGGATAACTACCTTATGAGAGCCGGCTAAAGATAAGGTTGTGGCTGGAGCCCCCTGGTGAAGTAGTGTTGACACAACGTTAATATCCCATACTTCTGTGTACCTGGGCCTGGGAGAACTTGTGTTAAAGATATCCATTATAATTCTGGATATCAGAGGGTGAGACCCGACAGGGTGGGTCCCACTCGCTGCAGCAAACATGATGAGAAGGCACAGTAATGGCACTATAACTTAATTTATTGTCAAAGACTCATTTGAAAATGAACTCCAAGACGTCAGTTATCCGTGCTTTATTATATGTAACATGTGTATTTTAACAAAACCACTTCCCATCTGAAGAGGAAATGTACTGCTTTTTTGGTGCTATCACTTCACTCTGCAGTTAGTGCATACATGGATCGGTCTGACAACCCGAGCCGCAGGAACAGTCGTCTCAGAGTCTGCAAGTCAATTAATTGATTTTATCATGCAGAGGCTGGTTCCCTGAGTCACAGGCTGAACCAGCAAAGTTTTATGTTTAGAATAACCATATAAGGTTCTATTATAATTCCCAACATTAGCGGGAACCATGGCTGCATAGGCCAGTCAGGCAGTACAAAAAGCCTGAAGTGGGGTCTTGCTGGATTTAGTGCAAGACCCGACTGATGAGGCAGAATGGAGGAAAGACATAAAAAAACATTCCTCACCAGTATAGCGAGAATGTATCTCTCGCTACTGTTATGTCACATATTTTTACAACTGGTGAATGAGCCTGGATGCAAACATATCGATATTCGGTATGATCGATATATCGATCCATCGAGCCACAATGTCATTAAATACTTTGTGATCCAACATCCATTCTGTCTTGTCATTGATTTTACGTGATGATACAACAGCGCCAAATGAGGTTAAGTAAATTATCACAGGATACTTTGACTTGATTGCACCCATGTGACTAACATATGCCACCACCATAGTGTATCAACTTGGTGTTGAGCATGCAGATTATGCATATCCACACAATAATCTTTAACCCATAGAATGCACATAGTGTTTATAGGTAGTTGATACCAATAACTGAAGAAATGGTAACTCATGCAAAACGCATCCGCCTCCGTAACTAGAGATGACTTTCATAATTTCCCATCTTTGAGCACTAGCATCAGTTTGTAATATAACTGAAGATTACTGACCAAAATTACTGGAGCAATGCTGAATACTGTTCGTCCACCATTGTGACTTTGGTAGCTTCAGCTGGTAATAGCATAGGTCTGTTAATAATGACCTATATGGTACTTGAGAGGTTATTCCTTTGTACGTTGTAAGTTCTGATAATGCAAAGGCTCAAATTGCACAGCTGAAACACAGCTACTAATTTGCCAATTACTCTTGATGTTTAGAAGGCTGCGTCATAACAATGAGGTTGTTACAGGCTTCTATTAATTCCAATCTCTTGCCCCAGGGCGGAGTCGCTGATAAATAAATAGTTAAAGGTAAATCCCAATAATCAATAACTCTGGTGGTATCAACTTAAATTTAACTGGATGGATGAGAAACCCCAATTTCTCAAATAGTTTGCGGCTGCAACAGTTAATTTTAGTATAATACAGGAGTTTAATACAGCATTTATAATATTATCCAGATAGGCAATAACAAATGTTCTTGAGCTCTGAGCAGCCCAAGCACCGGTTTTAGTAATTTGGTAAATAACCTGGGAGCTAAAGTTAGTCCATTTTGCAATGCTTTAACTGTTATCATTGCCCCATCCAGATAAATTTAAAATATCTCCGGTGATCCCTGTGAATGGGAACCGAGTAGTATGCATCTTTGAGATCGATGCATGCCATAAAGATCCTATGGAAATCAGTTGTTAGACAGTAACGAAGTTTCCTATTCTGAAAGTCTATACTGCACATACGAGTAAATCAAGGATGAAGTGACATCCTGCATCTTTCACAATGAACTGGCCACGCCTGCCATAATTCCGTGCCTGCCTCGAACGACAACTCTGGCCAGATTCCCGAGCCTGTCTCGAAAGGCAATCCTGGCCATCATACTGAGCCTGCCTCAAAAGACAACTCGAGCCATATTTCTGAGCCTGACTTGAAAGGCAATCCTGGCTATAATACTGGGCCTGCCTCGAAAGACAACTCTGGCCCCAATTCCAAGCCTGCTTGGAACCCTTGTATACTGTGCAGTATAAATTAATCATGTTATCATTAGTTTATAAACGGATCTGAATCTCATGTTATCATTGTCATTTGTACAAAAAAACAAGTGTAAATATTACCAACTTGTAAATGGTCCACAACCCCATGTTTCAGAAGAACCAGACCCATCTACCTCCATAGCTACCGGTGGTCTTATGGTAAGCCCAAAGGCCCCTGATGCAGGTTCTTATTCCCTCCTTGATTGGAGAGTAGGACTGGTAGGGGGCGTGGATTCCATATTTTTCCTGAGACTGGCTTGGGCCCGGCCTGAATCTCTGCCCAGCTTTCAAGCTGCCACCAGCTTCAGTGAACCACTTACTGCCGATGGAGGCGTGGGGTGTGTCGTCGCCTAAATGATGAAGCTTTGCTCATCGTTGGTACCTTGATTAGTCCGACAGCTTTTTGCTTCCTCATCCAGGTCTTACCTGTTGGATAATTCTTACCTGAAGAGAAGATTCGGCGGCTGGTTTCATTTCCTGGATTTCATGCCCATCCAATGTCACCCTGATAGCGCTGTTCACTGCCGGCACTTGTAGCGTGAGGGTAACTCTGGCCCCTTCCGGCTTTACTCCCCTAGTCCACAGGCCTAACCGACTTACTCTTGGTTTTACCCCCTTTCTGGGGACCCACAGCGGTCTGGAAGCGGCTGACCGCTGTATGTTGGAGGGGTCCCTCCTGTCCTGACTTCCACAGGCCTAACCGGCTTACTGTTGGTTTTACCCCATTTCTGGGGAACCACAGACGATCTGGAAGCCACTGACTGTAGTGTCAGTGACTTGGGTAGAGAACCCGACGGCCGGCGGCTACTTGCACTTCCGCGGTCTCTGTAGCCGATTCCCGTGGTCCCGGTTTCCCCGTGGTCCGAGACCGTGATTCCCCACGGTCCATATCCGGTTTCACGGCCCGTCTGGACTTCGCCCCAAAATTAGTTCCAGCAGGAAAACCTCTGTAACAGAGGTTCCTGCAAGGAAAGAGAAAAAACAGAACCTGGGTATAAGTTGAAAAATTTACCTTCAGGTTTAAACTTACCGCTGGAAATAGCAACGCGCCCGCCAGTCAGCCGTTGCGCAATGCGCTAGATGTAATGACGCGCATGTGGGCTGACGGCCTTCTTCACGTAGTCATTCACATGACTCCGAAGTAAAATCTCTGTTTCACTTGTTTCCTTTGTATTGAAAGGAAAATAAAGATAAACCATTTGGCAACTTCAGAGGAGTGATGCGAGTGTCGAAGGCCTGATGATTATTCTCTTGAATGATTTCAGGATGACCTTTTCAATGAATAATAGAAAAATACTTGGAAAAATATTATGTTAAACAGGCAGCTTCATTGTTACTCATTGATGAATTGATGTGCTTCTATTGATGATATGGTTTCACTATAGAGTCTGTAAGATGGCACAATTAAAAGAAAGAACAGATGTACCCTGGAGATCCACCCAGAAATGAAATGTCCTTGATACTCTCAATACTCCGAGAGCAAAAGAAAAATAAGGCAAATGAACCCAAGTACTACCTTTAAACACAAAATTCTGGAGTAACTCAGTGGGACAAGCAGCGTCTCTGGATTGAAGGAATCGGTGACGTTTCGGCTCAAGACCTTTCTTCAAGCTCGGGAGCGGCAGGAGGGAGTTCGGTGATTGGGAGTTTCTTTGTGTTTCCTTTCAGGGCCGGTTAGTTTATAACCAGGCGCAGCCAGTTAGGAACATTCCTTCAAGCTCAGGAGCGGCAGGAATTAGTTCGGTGATTAGCTGAGGAATTCATTTGCTAATTGATTAATTGGTTAAGTGGAAAATTGGACAATTTATCAGCCAATATCTGAAGAAGGGTCTCGACCCGAAACGTCGCCTATCTCCTTCGCTCCTTAGATGCTGCTGCACCCGCTGAGTTTCTCCAGCTTTTTGTGTACCCTAAGCAAGGTTTGATGTCATGTAGCAACCAGTCAAGGGAAGTGCTTTGTGAGAAAAGTGTGAGTCTTTGGTTCAAGAGGAGGCTGATGGGAAGACACTATGCAAAAAGCTGGAGAGGACGGGACACGGTGAACACATGATGGGTAAGATGAGGCAGTGTGATGCTTGCAGGATGTGGGAGTCCAGGGACACGAATGGAGCCTCTGGCTGCTACAACTGTGGTAAGTGTGTCCAGGTTCAATTCCTGGAGGACCGTGTTGGGGCACTGGAGAAGCAGCTGGATGACCTCAGAGCCATCTGGTATAATGAGGGTTTCCTGGACAGAACATACAATGAGGTTTTCACGCCAAGGAGAGGGTGCAGAGAGGGAGGGGGATAGAGTTTGAGGGGTGTGGGAGGTGCATCGTCACAGGTGAGAGTTGGTTCCCAAATGCAGTACTCCCTCGCTCCCAGCTGTAAAATGCACCTGTGGGGGGCAGACAGAGAGGGGGTGGAGTTTGAGGAGTCAGAGGGGAGGGCTCGTTCCAGAACCTCGCTCCCTTTGCCAGGCTGCAGGCATAGCCTGAGTACAGCGGGGGGGGGGGGGGAAGTCACTCGCAGCGTGAGCAAGAAGGTTTTTTTTAAAGGTTTTTCGGCAGCGACGGACCAGACCCGAGGGCTCTAGTACAGGGCCTGACTTGCTCGTTCTTCACTCACAGCACGTGCTTCTGTCTTCAGCTAAAATCTTTAGTCTTCAGTCGACATGGCAACTTTTGTGTAACATGGGGAGGAGGGAGGGGTGGGAGGTGATGTCAGTTGCAGCACGAGCAGACGGCAAGCATGTAGATCCATTGTCATGTCAAAATGAAAAACAGGCCTTTTGATTTCAAAGTTTTATCTGATTTGGTAAGATTTTTATTGATAACTCAAGAAATAAAGCACAATTTTCAGATAAACTGAATTGGGACTCCAGGGCGTAAATCTCTACCGGAATATGTAAAAATGTTCCCGTTTGCACTTTTTTTTAGCAGACACGCACATGCACACGCGCGCGCAACTGCATAACACTGTGCACTTGTTAAGTGTAGCTGTATTTGCAGTAAAATGCCACACCTTGATATTTTTCTTACTTTCTCGTGCAGCATTTCTTTCTTAGTATTTGTACTGGAAACAATTTGACTGATTTATTTGTGTTCGTGCCAGATATTCTCTTGGATTCATTGTCACTCATTTGAAATGGCATCCAGTGCTCCTAATGCTAGTAAAGAGCTGGTAATGTGGTAGGATGAAATAAGGTTGGAAACACTAAAATCCCTTGTTTTGTGAACTGGACATGACAATCTCGTAAAATCCTCCAGATATGTTTCCTCAATCTACCAGATTTAAAAAAAAACGGATTAATGCTTTTATAGGACAAAGAAGAATATAAACCTATATTCAGAGCAATCAATGTCGTTCAATGAGGGGCGTAGAAAGACATGATGGGAACAGCACAGGGTGTATCTAAGACTGCAATAGATAAACAATGAAAATAACATGTGATAGGCAGATTAAGCAATCCCACATCCAACAGATGAGAACAAATTAAAGCTCTCTCCTTTCTTGCCGAACCTGGTCATGAATGGTAGTGAGCAATTAAACAGCTGGATGAATGTGGAGACTCCAAGTACATCCCGTGATGGCACCCAGCTGGTGGCTATTCAACCCAAGGCAGAAACACTGGCAATCATGTTCAGTCAGATAGCTCAAGTAGATAGTCCAACTCTGCTTTCTTCCAAGATTTGCACCATCACAGAGGCCAGTCTTCAGCCAATTTCATTCACCCTACATGATTAGTATGGGTGTCAAGGGTAATAGCAGTAGAATGAGGTTGAGAGGGAAGGATAGATCAGTCATGATTTACTGATCTATCATAGACTTCGTAAGCCATATGACCTAATTCTGCTCCTATACTGTAACTCATGAACTATTAGTAAAAACACAGTTAAATAGAAGCAGAAGAAGAACCACTAGGAGTAGGCTTCTCAACCTTTTACATCTGCTCTGCAGCACCATGTTCGTATTAGTTTATTATTATCACCTGCACTGAGATTTTGTTTGCATCCTTGTTAATTCTGGCCAAATTGGAGCTGCCAGGACACTAAAATTGAGTAAAGGCTTCTGGGCTGTTAGGCCATTTGGTCAATTTAAATGTGCCTTCTGAGAAATGGGACAAGCTGGAAAATGGTGCCAGCTTGTCTAGAGCCTCGATAAGAGTTGCAGGAAAAGAATGGGACAGCTACAGATTCTGACAATTAGGTGGAAATTGCATGAAACGGATTGGGTGAATGCAAACCAGACATACACCTTGTAAATATTGTTGCAAAGCTTTATTTTGCTAGATGTTGATTGGGTTAAGTGTTAAGCCTTGTCTGGGTTTCTTGAATATCCAGGCACAAGTTGCATAATTCATCTCTGTTGCATCTAGAAACTTCGTCAGATACATTGTATTAGTCACTGTATTATTGGGTTAGGGAAATGTCTATCATGTACTGTGTTAATCGATATCTGTTATTGGACTGTATAGAGACCACCCGCATGTGGTTCAGCCCCTCAAGGTTCGGGAACCTATAAATGGTAGCTCCCACAAGGTCCTGTGTTGATCTTCTGGGAGAATGCTTTGGGCTGCATGACCTTTTGGAGTGTCTCTGCTTGCATGAGGCTAGGAGTGCTTGGCCAAGCAGATACAAGGATCGAATCCACAGTGGTTAGGTATAGTAGTGGGGAACTGTTTTTGTGTTTTTCCAAAATAAAGTTTAGACGCGCAAGTGCTTGACTCAGTATCTTATTGATTGAAACAAGACTGGGGGGAAGCTTAGAACAAGCTATTTACATGTTTTTCAGTCAAATCATACCAGACATGATTATTATCAAGTCATACACAAATACAACAGACAATGCAAGAGAAGAATAATGAGAGTGCAGAATATACTGCTACAACATTATAGCATTACAACTACAGAAAACATGTGGATTAAAAAAAAAGGTGCATGGGCAGCAATGAGGTATATTGAGAGATCGGGACTACAACCTAAGCTTATGAGAGGTCTATTGAATGGTTTGATAACAGCGGGGAAGAAGCTATTTCTAAATCTAATTTTCTGAAGTCAATGACTAGCTCTGTCTTGCTGACGTTCAGGGAAAGGTTCTTTTCTTGACACCATTTTACTAAGCTCTCCATCAGCTTCCTGTATTCTGCCTCATCATTGTTTGTGATTACAGTATCATTACAGTGATACTTGTAATTAGAGTTAGAGCAAAATTTAGCCACACAATCGTTTGTGCATCGGGAGTATAGTAAGGGGCTGCATGGGCACCAATGTTGAATGTTTTCATGGAGGGTGTTTTATCGGCTATCCTTATTTATTGTGGTCAATGAGTCAGGAAGTTGATGCTGACTCATAGGTCCAGAAGTTTGTCGATGAGTTGGGCTGAAATTCTGTTGAAGGCAGAACTATAGTCAATACAGGAGTCATACTTGAGTGTGGTGAGGGTAAGGGGTTGGGTAGCAAAATTGTCTGGTTTCTATAAACCTAGTAAATGTTTGCCTTCTCCTTGTGGAACTTTTTATCATGTATCTGCACAATTTCTCACTGAAATTGATTTTAATTAGTATTGCATGATTGTGGTACACAGAAAATGAAAGAAACTTCAAGCATGCTGCAAACAAGCCATGCACTATGTTTTACTTCCCAAACAGTTAGTGCGTTTATCTTCAGCCTGTGCAGAGTCACTTGACCCCAGAGTTATGCTCGTGCACACATTCCTAGTGCCATGTTTTCACACGGTTGGGACTGATGCCGTATTCTGTGGTAACTAAACACATTGTCTGTAGAAGCACAAGAGACAGCAGATGCTATAATATGGAGCAAAAACAAACAGGATGCTGTCTGAGCCACTGAGTACTTCCAGCAGTTTGTTTTTTTGCTTAACATTGTTTTATGTTAATTATGAGAAAGCAATTCAAGTAGATTCAGCTGATTATCATCAGTTATCCACTGAGAGATTTTAAAGTTGATCATAGGTCGAGGAATTCCCTGTCTATCTCCCTGAGATTATCTTTAGTTACTGTTGTTGAATCTATGATGAACCTCCTGAGAAGTTACCTTGGATCCAATGAATTGCTCAATAGATAATGTTAATAGAAACAATTTGCTTTTTTCTTTCTCAATTTTGGAATAAGGATCATAGCGGCAAGACTGAATTTTATCCTCTATGAAATTGAAGGTGGCTTTCCCCTTGAACTCCTTAATCCTGGCATTGGTGGTGTTTCAATGATGACAGGACATGAATGATAGTAACAAGTAATAACAGGGTGGCACAGTGACACACAGTGATACTGAGTTGTTGCCTTACAGTGCCAGAGACCCGGTTTGATCCTAACCATGGGTGCTGTCTGTACGGAATTTGTACGTTCTCCCTGTGCCCACGTGGGTTTTCTCCGGGTGTTCCAGTTTCCTGCCACACTCCAAAGACGTACAGGTTATATCTCTCGTTTCCCTGATCCCTGACCAGTCTGAAGAAGGGTCTCGACCCGAAACGTTGCCCATCTCCTTCGCTCCTTAGATGCTGCTGCACCCGCTGAGTTTCTCCAGCTTTTTGTGTAACCCCCTAGGTTTGTAGATTAATTGGCTTCGGTAAAAAATTGTAAATTGTACCTAATGTGTAGGATAGTGCTAGTGTATGGGAATCTGGTCGGCACGGAATCGGTGGGCCAAAGGGCCTGTTACTGTGCTGTATCTCTGGACTGCACTAAAAGTATAATGACGGAAATGAAATAACCTGATTCTGGAATTTAAGATATCTAATTAGAGCTGAGTTTCTGTATCAGTGGGAAGAAAAGGCATACTTTCCTGAATAATGACATTGCATTGGGAATTATTTAAATGAGCTAGTTGTGGGAGGTACTGTTCAATGCTTGCATTCCCTCACTTCATTAATCAGCTGGAGTTAAACAAGTCAGAATCAATGATCCACAATCAATGATCCAATCACTGGGGAAGAGCTCAACAAATACAAGGATCATGTTGAACAACTTATTAATTAATTGTGATTGACAGCAGACACACAGAAAGGAAAGTTAATTAATTATTGAAAAATTCTGTTAATTTTATTGAATGTGCTGCCAGCTTAAAATAATGGGAGCCACAAAATGCTGGGGTAACTCAGCGGGTGAGGCACCATCTCTGGAGAGAAGGAATGGGCGACGTTTTGGGTCGAGACCCTTCTTCAGATCAATTTACACGGCTTAGATAGGGCTCTTAGAGCTAGATAGAGCTCTTAAAGATAGCAGAATCAGGGGATATGGGGAGAAAGCAGGAAAGGGGTACTGATTGGGGATGATCACATTGAATGGCGGTGCTGGCTCGAAGGGCCGAATGGCGTACTCCTGCACCTATTGTCTTAAAATAATTCCCTATATCCCTGACTCGTATCTTTCTTTCATATGAAAGGCCAATTTATGACTGGATTTCCTAGAACAAAGAACAGGGTCTCAGGGGTTATAGGAGAAGGCAGGAAACTGGGGTTGCGAGAAATAGATGGATCAACCTTGATTGAATGGCAGGGTAGACTCGATGGGCTAAATAGCCTAATTCTGCCTCTATAACATGAACATGAATGGTACAGCATAGGAACATTCTTTGGCCCACAATGACTGTGGTAAACATGATGTAGTGTTAATCTCCTCTGCCTGCTCATGATCCATATCCCTCCATTCCATGCATATCCCGGTGCACATTAGGAATTCAGAAACGTACTGTTCATAAATTTTCATCCATTAATTCATCCAAAATAATTTGCTTGAATTTTGCATGCTCTCAACCAATTAATATTCCAAAATGGGGAAAAGCGTGTAGAAAAATCAGAAACGTATTCTTTTAGATACGTGCTTAAAAGTATGACACTTACAGTACATTAACTTTACCTTGGCTTTTATCATTTACCTTGCGAATAGATCACCATGGTTCTCACTGACACCAGTGTGAAATTGACAACATTGGGTAGTTTCATATGAAGTTATTTAGAATTTTTCTGCTTGTTAACTGATTATTAAATCATTGATTGACACATTAAAATAGTAGCCAAATGTAATATTGGAAATAATACATACAATGCAAATGTCCCATATTCAGCCTCTATGCTAAAATGTACTTTAACAGTTGGATTTTAACACTAGTTTTAGAGGAAAGAAATTCCCAATAAGAAAAGTTTTCGAAACGTCACCTACTCCTTCTCTCAAGAGATGCTGCCTGTCCGCTGAGTTACTCCAGCATTTTGTGTTTATCTTCCGTTCAAACCAGCATCTGCAGTTTCTTCCTACACAAGAAAAGTTATATTATATTATAGGAGGAAGGAAATGATACAAAGGTCAAAATGGCGGTCCTGGAGATTAGCTTACTAGACCATTTTAGTAAAGTCAGCTATACTTTGACATTGGAGTCACAAGCAGGCTCAACAAGGTAAGGATGAAGGACTCCTTTCTTAAAATACCTATTTATAACCACAGTAGGGTTTTTTTTAAATGATAATCAAACAGATCTACTATTAATTGTCACTAAAACGGGTGGTATTGTAGATAGTGAAGATGGTTGTCAAAAATTGCAGCAGTATCTTGATCGGTTGACCGGGTGAACTGAGGAATGGTTGATGGAATTTAACACTGAGAAATGCGAGATGTTGGGAAGACTAACATGGGTAGGACCTAAATAGTAAATGGTAGGAATCTGGGTCATTGTAGAGCAGCGGGATCTTGGAGTGCAGGTACACAGGTAATTGAAAGAGGCACCACAGGTAGATTGGATGGTGAAAAAGGCTATTGGCACTTTGGCCTTCAATAGTCAGAGTATTGGGTATACAGGTTGGGAGGTAACATTGTAGTTATATAAGACGTTGGTGAGGCCAATTTTAGAGAATATTTTTCAGTTCTGGGCACCATGTTATAGGAAAGATGTTGTCAAGCTGCAAAGGGTGCAGAGAAGATTTATGGGGACGATGCCAAGACTAGAGGTCCTGAGCTATAGGGAAAGGTTGAGCAGGCTGGGACTCTATCCCTTGGAGCGCAGGAGGATGACGGATAAGGATGAGGTGCAACAAAATCATGAGAGGGAATGATCTGGTAGATACAGAGTCTCTTGCCTAGGGTAGGGGAATTGAGAATCAGAGGACAGAGCTTTATACTGAGGGGGAAAGATTTAATAGGGGCCTGAGGTGTAACATTTTGACACAAAGGGAGGTGGGTGTATGGAACAACCTGCCAGGGGAGGGAATTGAGAGGGGTACTATCACAGCGTTTGAGAAACATTTGGACAGGTAAATGGAGAGGACAGGTTTAGAGGGATACGGACCAAACGCAGGCAGGTGGGACTAGTGTAGTTGGGATGTTGGTCGGCGTGAGCGAGTTGGGCTGAGGGCTTGTTTCCACAATGTATGGCTCTGACTCTATGAGTTCCATGTATGACATTAAAGGTGCTGGCTTTTCAATACCAATTTACAAAATTATCTGCATTCAAATTCCCCAGATATTCTGCAGGGTTTTAAACACATTTCTCTGCGGAGGGGCCAGGACGCATGTCTGCGAGCGGATAGCGGGCCACATCTATCACGTGTACACATGGATCCCGCCCCTTCGAGGACGCCACTCATACTCACTCGTCCCCAGCTTATTGACAACCCCGATCCGACCAAAGATCATAGAGCGGCAGTGAAGCCCGGACACAGAAGGTGCGCGGCCATGCCGGCAGCTTTGCGCAGGATGCGGTACAGCCAGAGCACGGCTCTGCTCAGCACTCGACGGCTCTGCCACTGCGGCCGCCAGCGCAGGCCTCCTTGCGTCACCGCGCCTGGGCACTGCGGCCTCGGGCCCGGGTGGTTGCAGAGATGATGGAAGTCGGCATCCAGATAATTACGGGGGAAAAAATGCACCTGTGGGCCAGATGATCTTGGGTTATGGGCTACATTCGGCCCGGGGGCCATAGGTTGCTGACCCCTGCTCTGGATCATTCGTAGGCACATAATTTAACCATATGCTACCATGGTTGAGACCACAGCATGACGAACCTCCACAAAATATGTGAGAAACTATACCAAGTAGTTACTATCCAAAGACTTTATGGAACTGACGCATCACAATGCTGAGAATTATATTCTGCACTCTGTATCTTCCCCGTTGCTTTATCTATTGTACTCGATTTTGAAACGATTGTATTTATGTATAATCTGATCTGCATGGATAGCAAACCTTGGTACACATGACAATTATAAGCCTAAACCCCAAAAGATAAATAAATGCTTACTTTGTACCACCCGCTTCTCTGGCCCTTTACCCCAACACCCTCACAATGGAGGAGGCAGGCATGGTTGTGAAGGAAATGGTCTTGGTGAAAGGGTTAAGAGGGCAGCCAGATTTTCTGGAATTTCTGCCTGTTTTCCACACTCCCCAATATGTTTAAACATGGAAAATGTGCAAAAATCAAACACTCGGTCTTCTGGTAAGTTTGTATATCTTTTAAAGTTCCAGATGTAAGGACTAATTTGAGCCCTGAACGCCCAATGTGCAGTTTGTTAGTTTAAAAAGGTTCATATTGGTTCCAAGCATCCAATCTGTACATTTTGTTGCTTGCAGCCTGTTTCTGTTTTTTCCACAAGAAATACTGGGTTACACTTTATACTCCATTCAAAAATATGTGAAGAAGGTCCTGATTATATGTTGTACTTTTGATGTTACAGATGCCAGGGGGTTGACTTGCACATAAAGTCTGTACAAATCTTTGAAAGCACACAAGAAGGGAAAGTCAAATTTACAGGCATACATTACCAGAAATGTTTATAAAATATTTTTTGTATATACAACGTGAAAAGTGTCTTACTTTACAATTGCAACTCATAATGCATGGTGAAAAATGGGCTAAAAGCTATACACGGTTTGAAAGGCTTCATAAAATATCAGAAGGGCTCAAGGGACCTATTCTGAGACACTTACACAATATTGCACAAGAATCCTATCATGCAAGAGTGTAAAAGGTCAATGTCTTATTAAATAGCAACTGAATTATTATTTGTTCTGTTCTATGCCTTGCTGCATTGACTGCATATTTTGATATAATTTTCTTCAGAATCATCAGATTCTTTTAAAATAATTCATTCCCTTGATAACCTCATCAAAAAAGAAATTGCACAAGAGCTCACGTGATTGAACCTAGCTATTTTGAACAGATGGAAAAAATTGTATTTTTGACCAAAGCTCTTTGCTTTATCTACCCATCACCCCTACACCCACCCTGCCATCTCATCTGGTCCACATATCATCTACCAGCCTCTGTCTCGCTCCTCTCACTCACTTCTATATATTGGTCCTCTGCACTCGGGACTGATGCAGGGTCTCAAGCTGAAACATTAATCATCCTTTTGATTTCACAGATGCTCCACAACTTGCCAAGTCCCCCCAGTAGTTTATTTTCTGTTCCAGATTCCAGCATTTGTTGTCTGTGTCCCAATGCAAAAGTGCACATCATAAATAATTTTAGAGATACCACAATGTTTTGAGTATTACATGCAATTCTGGTCTTCCCATTATAGGCAAAATGTGGAGGCTTTGGAGAAGGTGCAGTGGAAGTTTACATAAGACATTGGTAAGGCCACATTTAGAATATTGTGTTCAGCTGGAAAGGCTGCAGAGAAGGTTTGTGACGATGTTGCTCAGACTCGAGACTGAGCTATACGGAGTGGTTGAGCAGGCTTGGACTTTATTCCTTGGAGTGCAGGTGGATGAGGGGTGATCTTATAGAATGGTACAAAATCATGAGAGGAATAGAACGTAAACACACGGTAGGGGAATTGAGAACCAGAGGACATCGGTTTAAGGTGAGGGAGGAAAGATTTAATAGGAACCTGAGGGGCAAATATTTTACACAAAGGGTAGTAGGTGTAAGGAACAAGCTGCTGGAGGAGGTAGTTGAGGCAGGTGCTATCACAACGTTTATGAAACATTTAGATAGGTACATGGATAGGATAAGTTTAGAAGGATATACTGTAGGTCAAACGCAGGCAGATAGGACTTGTGTAGATGGGGCTTGTTAGTCGGTGTTGGAAAGTTGGGCGGATGGGCCTGTGTCTGCACTGTATGATTCTATGACTCTAACCCTAACCATAATCCTACCCATGACCCAACAAGATTTTACATGGTCTTTGTAATTGTTGGGACATAAAGCTAAAAGAATATTAGATACTTTGCCACAATTTGTGAATTACGTTGACATATTTCCAAAGAAACAAGAACAGTTTGCTCTTCCACATGTAGCAATTCACTTAATGCTCTTCCACATGTAGCAATTTACTTAATCCAATCTGCACAAAAAACAGCTCTGAGCTAATTAAAGGTATTAATATTCAGGTCTAGTATAAAACTTCAGACCTAAGACATATGTTATATTCTAGTCAAAATTTATATTTGATGGTTTTGACATTGGTATGACAAATATACATATCTTATTCGGCATTTACAGTTTCAAACAATGATATAAAGTAAAAACTGAAATTTTTCTTAAAATAATTTACTAAATTATGCCCTCTGTATAATCATAAGCTAGTTAAAGTCTTTGATGCAGGACCAACATATATAAAATAAAAATGAACTTGATCTTTGCCATAGCATTGCTTAATATTTCATTATTGTCATCTCTTAGCATAAAGTCAGTAAATTGCAGGAAAGGAATTGTGAACCATTAATGTGATGACTCCCAAGATGTCCAATCTCTTTGTATAGGCCTGATTTTATAATCGGCAGCAAACCAACCATACCATTATGTTCAAAGTTACACACCGATTTCAGCGTTTGTTTATTGTCACATGTCCCAATTAAGGTACAGTGAAATTCAGATTGCCATACAGTTATACCAATAAAGAGCAACAAGACACCCAAATATTTTTTTTAACATGATCATCCACCACAGCCACTCCCCCACATTCCTCACTGTGATGGAAGGCAAAAAAAAGTTCAATCTTATCTTCTTTGTTCTCCCACGGTCGGGGCATTCAAACCTTCTGTTGTCAGGGCGACCATGGCTCCCGCAACCGGCGGTCGTGCCCTCTGCATAGGGGTGATCAAGCTCCCTCATTGGGGGGAATCTCAGCTCCCTACGCCGGGTGATCGGATTCCCGAGTTGCAGTTAATAGAACACTGCCCTCTGACATTCAAGGTCCATGTTGAAAACATGAACTACATACTACAAGCCACCACTCAGCAATGGCACACATTGATGCTGCAAACTTTTGGTTGATGGAGGAAAAGTGTATTTGGCAATCAAGATGTTAGACCTGGCATAAAATTAATGGTCTAGCAGACATCAGTGATCCATATGCTCCTATAGTTGTCGCTGCCTCAAAAAGGCAGCCAAAATCATCAAGGACGCACACTATCCTGGCCACACACTTATCTCGCCATTGCCATCAACAAGAAGGTACAGGAGGCTGAAAACTGTAACGTTCAAGAACAGCTTCTTCCCTACAGCCATCAGGCTATTACACACAACAACGAATAAGCTCTGAGCTCTGAACTGCAAAAGACTATATTATTATTACACCATATTTGTTATTTATTGAACTTTTCCTTTTTTTTTTCTTCCCCCCTCATGTACTATATTTACATATTCACATATTCTGTTGTGCTGCAGCAAGTAAGAATTTCATTGTCCCATTCAGGACATATGACAATAAAACACTCTTGACTCTTGATATACTTCTGAGGTTGGACAACATAAAGCAAGCACAGTGAAGATTTGTCCACATGTACTAGAAGAATTAGCAAACCATGTCTTTCCACACAAAACTGTCATTTTATGGGCCCAGCTATATTAGACGAATGCATGAATAGACAGGCGGATACAAGTAAGTTAATATCCTACATTTATAATATCCTTTTAATTGCACACATCTCATCTTCTGAAATGCTTAGGTGAGCATGGGAAGATGAATTGGGTTTATTAATATCAAAAGATAGCTGGGAGGAAAGCCTTTTATACATAGGTAGGCAAAAGTGCTGGGGAAACTCAGCGGGTGCAGCAGCATCTATGGAGCAAAGGAAATAGGCAACGTTTCGGGCCGAAACCCTTCTTCAGACTGATGGAGGGGTGGGGGGGGGGGGGGGTGAAGTGAAGAAAGGAAAAAGGAGGAGGAGGAGCTCGAGGGCTGAGAGAGAGCTAGGAAGGGGAGGAGATAGCAAGGGCTAACGGTATTGGGAGAATTCAATGTTTAAGCCACTAGGGTGCAGACTGCCCAAGCGGACTATGAGGTGCTGCTCCTCCAATTTCCGGTGGTCCTCACTCTGGCCATGGAGGAGGCCCAGGACAGAGAGGTTGGATACGGAATGGGAGGGGAAGTTGAAGTGCTGAGCCACCGGGAGGTCAGGTTGGTTAATGCGGACTGAGCGGAGGTGTTCGGCGAAACGATCGCCAAGCCTACGCTTGGTCTCACCGATGTAGATCAGCTGACATCTAGAGCAGCAGATGCAATAGATGAGGTTGGAGGAGATGCAGGTGAACCTCTGTCGCACCTGGAACCACTGCTTGGGTCCTTGAATGGAGTCGAGGGGGAAGGTAAAGCGACAAGTGTAGCATCTCTTGCGGTTGCAAGGGAAAGTGCCCGGGGAGGGGGTGGTGTGGGAGGGAAGGTAAGAATTGACAAGGGAGTTACGGAGGAAGCAGTCTTTGCGGAAAGCAGACAGGGGGGAGATGGGAAGATGTGGCGAGTGGTGGGGTCATGTTGGAGGTGGCAAAACTGACGGAGGACTATTTGTTGTATGTGACGGCTAGTACATACATTACTGCTCTCTTAATGTTTGGGAATTCCTGATACAATGTTAAATACTGCACAGACTCTACTATTCAAAGACCAAATTGAACAAGATCTTCCCAAACGTCTCTCCTATTTGTGATAAATGTCTACTCCAAGAAGTGAATATAACCCATTATTTTCCTTCCTGTATAAAGTTACAAATCTTCTGGAGGGGAATATTTGATACCTTCTCCAAAATAGTTATAATTAAATTGGAACCAGATATAAAACTGATCACATTAGGTATGTCAGAGGCCTGCTCTAAGCTAACGATATTTCAAAGACGTTTCCTCAATTACGACCTAATAATGGCGAAAAAATTAATACTCAAATTTTGGAAACAGACAACAGTCCCTACAGTGAAGATGTGGATTGCGGATATGTCCAAGACACTACATTTGGGGGGGGGGGGGGGGGGGGGGGGGGGGGGAGGTATATCTCCATCTTTTCTTTTCTCATTTCTTTTCTTTTCTCCTGCACTTCTTTGGTAGCTTTTGGTCTTTTTCCTCATTCTCTTCTTTCTTCTTTCGTTGTTTTCCCTTTTTTTCCCCTTTTTTTTGATTTAGGTGATAAGGTTAAAAATAAAGCTGTACAATAATTGTATAACTGCTATGTCGATCGTCTTATCCTTGTACAATTGCTTCTAATAAAATAAAAAAAAATTTAAAACCAAAAAAAAACATGTCTTTCCAGACATTGGTAAGGCCTTCTTTGCCCTCAGTTGGCTCAGATTTCATGATAATTCAAAATACACCATCAGGCTGCATAAACAGTCTCTATTCCAAACTGTCAGGGGAAGACATTATCAAGCAAATAGATGAAAGAGTCATGGGTGTGCTCAGAACAATATTCCCACTAACTCTTGTGAATATCCATTCCTAGAGCTTCAATATGGATAAGGAGCATTCAGGATGCTGTTGGGAGACCTGTCCATAATACACAACTCAGATATCTGCCTTAACAGGCACCTACTGCGCCATCGTTGAAAAATTCTGCAGTCCCCATGTTGGCTCCATCATAGATCCATAGAACCATATAGCACAGAAATAGGCCCTTCGCAACTTGCCAATGTCAACCAAGATGCCCTATTTATGCTAGTCCCACCTGCCCACATTTAGCCCATATCACTCCAAAATTGTTCTATCCATGTATCAGTCACTAGTGAACTCACAACATCAGAATGGAAGCAAGGCATCTCAATCCCAAGGGATTGCTTTGGAAGATGATGAAATGCAGAATCTTATGCCATTTTGAAGTTTGATATTTATTTTATGAGGAGTTACGGTGAGCGATTACGTGAAGAAGCCCCGCCAGAGCGCCTGCGTGTCAATCTTCAAAGCAGCGGCGTGAAATCACAGTAACTACACTCAAAGTGATATAGTAAGACTCAGAAGACTATAACTACCAGATGATCTTTGCGATTATGAGGGCCAGGAGCTGAGGGCACGTAATCGCTCACTGTAACTCCTCATAAAATAAAGATCTAACTTTAAACTGGTAAGTTCTCGTTTAATCTTACTATTTTACTTCGGAGTCATGTGAGTGATTCCGTGAAGATTTCAAAGCTCTGTGATTTCATGCCGTAGATACAGTTCCATACAACACACTTCTTCGGTTGACACAGGATAAACAAATAATGTATTGAACATTGTTTACATTATACAATGAACGTCTTAAACAATAAAAGAACAGTAATTTCCCCTCTTTCGCAGGGGAAATTACAAAGGGGAACTCAAACAGAACCCAAAAACAGCATGGCCAAATCCTTCCATTGCGAGGACAGGTTTATCATAAATCGTGAAAAAGGTTCCTTCACTGAACCATCCTGTGGTGAGGATTTGGTCTAAAGGCACGTCCTGTGCCTTTGCTGCGTACGTTGACGCCGCCCTGGTGGAGTGAGATTTAAACACATCAGTGTCTACTCCAGCACAATCCAAAACCTGTTTCGGCCATCTAGAAATAGTTTGTACTGACACCTTTATATGAGGTTTTTTGTGGCTGATGAGCATCGCTGTTTCAGAGCCTCTGAGACTCTTCGTGACTCTTGATGACTCAGGTGCATAACTACACATAGTTTTAGGTCAATGGGGCATACTTTAAGCTTATTTTGGTTCCAGCCATCCCTGGCCTGCTTTGTTTGATTAGATTACATACATAAAACGTAATATTATCTACAGAAGACTGCATGCTGTCCATTCGTAACTTTTGCAATATCTGGACCCATTGCGCTGACACTAGCACCATGAACATGACCACTTTGAGCGTTAACTTCTGGAAAGGCAGAGATGTAATTGGAGCCCATTGCCGAAGCAGTGTGAGAACTATGCTCCCATCCCAGATTTCCGTATATATCTAGGTCTGGGAGGGTTTTTGTTGAAATACCTCTCATGAATCGGGCCACCAATAGATGAGATCCGACAGAGTGTTGTCCGGACCCTTGCCCTAAATAGTAGGACAAAGCACTTCAAGCACTATTAATGGCACTATAGCTTAACTGCTCGTCAAAATGCAATGTAGCAAGGAACTCCAATACATCCGGTATGCCTGCAGTATGATAAGATATATTTGACTGTAAACAGAACATCTCCCATTTCTTAATATGAGAAACATATCGATTTTTAGTACTATCTCTCCAGGCCACCCTAATCACATCCATGGTCCTACTCGATAATCCGAGTCCTTGGAACAGTCTGGTCAGAAGATACAAGTCAACAGATTAATACGGTCATGTAAAGGATGACTCTCTCCTGTCCCAGGATGAACCAACAAGTTGCTGCATTTGATGACTGTGTCATCAGTCTCAGAACTAATGGAAACCATGGCTGTGTGGACCAGTTAGGAACTACCAAACGCCTAAAGCGTAGTCATGCTCTATTTTGGTGAGACATTGACTGATGAGGCAGAATGGGTGAAAAGCGTAAGAACGTACGTCCCCAATGTAGCGAGAATGCATCCACTGCTACTGCCCCTGGATCCAGTTCCCATGAGACATATTTAGGTAACTGGTGCTTTAACCTGGATGCAACAGATCTATGTCTGGCAATCCATACCGCCTGAAAATCATTTTGAAATCTTTTGGATTCAGCATCCATTCTGTGTTGTCATTGAATTTATGTGACCTGGTGTCTGCCACTTTCACGTTATCTCTACCTGGTAGGTAGATATCTGAGACCCAGCTGTTTCTCGTAATGCACCAGTGCCAGATGAGGTTAGCCCGATTGTCACATAATAATGACCCAATTCCACCCATGTGATTGATATGCAACAGCTGTGGTATTATCAATCTGAAGCTGCACATGCAAATCATGCATTGTTGAGCAGAATGATTTTAGGCCATAGAATGCACCCAGCAATTCTAAGTAGTTTATCCCATGCCTCTGCAGGATTAATGCCTCTTCCACATTCCATCTGCCGCCACAGCTAGACTCGGTATCCCCATCCCGAAGCACTCACATCAGTTTGTAAACTGAAGGTTATTGAGTCAGAATGTCTCTAGTACATCATGAGACATTAGTTATCCACCATCGCAACTTGGTGATAGCTTCGGCTGACAACTGCATTGGTCTATTGAAATGACCTGCATGTTCTTTTAGTGCTTGTTGTTTAGCTCGTTGAACATTCTGATAGTGCAGAGGTCCGAACTGTATTGCAGGGAAAACCCACCACTAATTTACCAATAACACTGGTTACTCATCAGATAGTGGGTTGTTGTTCAACAATCAGATTCCTACAGGCCTTCATAATTTACAGTTTTGGCCATAGGCAAAGTAGCTGACATGTTTGTTAAATCAATGATGAACCCCAAATATCCAATCATTCTAGATGGTACTAATTTGGATTTAATTAGATGGGTGAGGAACCTAACCTCTCAAACAGGTGTTTGGTAACTGAACTCAATTCGTCAGCTGCTTCCTGAGTTTTACCTATGATCAGAAACATCATCCAAGTATGCCATTACAATGCGACTCTGAGCGCGGAGTAGCCCCGATACTGGTTTCAACAATTTTGTAAATAACCAAGGGCTGAGGTTAACCCATTGGGAAAAACTTTAAATTGCCACAGCTGTCTCATCCAACTAAATTTCAAGTATCTCCGGTATCGGTACCGAATAATATGCATCTTTCAGATCTACGGTTGCCATATAACACCCTTTTGAAACCAGTTGTTTAGCAGTACTGAAAATTTCCATTAAAAAA
Organism: Okamejei kenojei; assembly: GCA_035221665.1. NCBI lineage: Eukaryota > Metazoa > Chordata > Chondrichthyes > Rajiformes > Rajidae > Okamejei > Okamejei kenojei. Next base: position 85,642,514 of record CM069135.1, read on the forward strand.
ATGTTTATACTGGACCTAGAAGTTAAGTCTGGTTAGGTCCAGAATGACTCGACACCCACCATCCTTCTTTTGCCTGGAGAATATTGGCCACAAATTGTTGAGGCTGATATGCCATCCTTTCAATTACCCCTTTTTTGGAATAATATTCCAATTTCATCATAGAGTTTCTGGTATTGAAAACCCAATACCCGACTAGGTGTATTTTGTACAGGTGGATGTACTTCCGAGATAAACCCCATTCGAGACCCCCGGATACAGTCCAGTATGAATAGATCTGATGTTATGCAGAACCATGTATCATAGAACAATTGCAACCTACCCCTGACCAGTGACTGATCGCTAGAGGATATATCCTGGACTAATCCAATACTTGTACCTCAATGGTTGCTGGATTCCTTGGTCTCCTGACCCTGTTTGGGGTGTGCATTAGAGCCTGCCAATGTTTTGGTCCCAATGTAAGGGACGTATCAGATATTAAACTAATAAGAACAGATATACTACACTTGATCTTAGCAAAACCCCGAAGAGCGATACGTGTAGCTGGGGTCACCCGGCTTGGTCCTTGACCTGCACCATCGTCTCTAGTTCAATTACCCCTTCCCGTTCTGAAAGGATGAGTTTTGATGAGGCCGATTGTTTTTGCCTCATCGTCCAGGTATTTTCCTGGATATTAGAGCATCTGCGCAAGGCTATGAACCGTGGGTTAAGCGTGGACTTGATGGCTATTCGTGAATAATTAATTTTCAAAATGGGCATTACACAGCAGGGTCCATATCCGGCTGTTTTTGATAGTGGTGCCCTGGTACCATTTGCCCAAACGCCATTATTCCTGCTCCAACCCGTTTTTAGGACTTTCCGCAGCTTCAACTCATGCGCCCTCATGATGCGCCCCTTTAGAGCGATGCACAGTTAACAGGTGTCTGATATCTCTTGCGAAGTTTCCTCCATTATGGAGGCCTGGAGCTGGTGAGAGGCCATATAATTAAATTGCTGGCCAGATTGCCATCCATGGCTTCATCAGTTCCCGCCGGTATGCAAAATTGCTGGCCACATCCGGCACATCTGGAGCATAGCTCATGTGCTTTGGTGTATGCACATAAGCAGTGACACCAAACTTCAGGGTCAGATTCATACTGCCCTGGCTCTCCCGGCTCATGCTCTCGGGAGGTATCATGCAGCCCTTAAAAAGGCGCTGCTGTTATGGGTCCCTATGCAGACTCGTAGGCATATTATCCTTCATATGTGTACAGCTCTTTTGCTATACAGACCTCTGCTAGAGGTTGCTGCTGAAAGCTGCTGGGGACCCTGGGGTATAAAACCCCGGCTGGAACACCTCCTGGTTGATCATTTTATCTATGAGGTGTTCCACGTTATCCAGACGTCCCCAACCTTTATTTTTGGAAGGGGGAAAGTCTTTCTGTCCTCACTCATCAGAGTTGACAGGCCTGGACAATTTACTCTTGGCCTGCCTCCCGACAGGAGTAGCCACAGTGCTCCAAAGCACCAGAGTTGCTGCCGCTGGCTGAACTGCCGGCGGCTCTGAAGTCGGCGTCTCAAAGCCGGCGTACACCCGCTGACCCCAGCCCCGCGGGTAGGTTTTACTTTATAGGCGACACACTCACCTTATTTTCTCTGTTAATATTTTTTCCCTTTGGAAGTGTCCCTGCTGGCTCCTGTAACCAGCCTTACGGGACCTAGTAAACCGCAGAACATTCAAAACACTTACCTGCGGGTGTTTTACTTACCGCTGGTGGAGCTGCGCTCTCCAGCCTGTCGGTGTGCCAAACGCGTCTGACGTAATGACGTGCAGGCGCTCTGGCGGGGTTTCTTCACGGAATCACTCACGTGACTCCAAAGTAAAATTGAAGCATCGAATCATTGATGCATTTTGGTCTCTTTTTCCCCTTTTCCATACTTTTCCCAAACCCAATGTGAGAATTAGGTATTAAAGACTTCCCGGTGACCTGACCTCCCGGTGGCTCAGCACTTCAACTCCCCCTCCCATTCCGTATCCGACCTCTCGGTCCTGGGCCTCCTCCACGGCCAGAGTGAGCAACACCGCAAGTTGGAGGAACAGCACCTCATAATCCGCTTGGGGAGTCTGCATCCTCTGGGCTTGAACATTGAATTTTCTCAATTCTGTTAACCCTTGCTGTCTCCTCCCCTTCCCACCTCTCCCTCAGCCCTCGGGCCCTGGCATTCCCTCTCTCTCTATCTCTCCCCCACCCTAGTCGCACTAGCTTCTCATTTTCACACTACAAACAGCTTACAATGGCTTGTTCCCTTTATCATCGATACTTTTTTGCATATCTTTCATTCATTGTTCTTTATCTCTCCACATCACCGTCTATATCTCTCGTTTCCCTGATCCCTGACCAGTCTGAAGAAGGGTCTCGACCCGAAACGTCGCCTATCTCCTTCGCTCCTTGGATGCTGCTGCACCCACTGAGTTTCTCCAGCCTTTTGTGTACCCACGTGAGAATTAGGTGGTCCCCTCTCACAAGGCGAATTGTTAACTCAATGTCAAAAGAATTAGAGGAAGTAAAATAAAGTGTACAGTTGAACTAGTACAAGGAAAATGTAAAGAATTGAATAAAAATGAATGCACATCTTAATCAATTTTTAATCTTCAGCAATAATTAATAAGTGTATGTATGGAATCCATGTAAAAGTTTAAAATGCCAATGAGGATGTTTGGCATTAATTAAGACCTTGCTTGCTGGTAAAGACTCATTTACACCAGAGTGGTCCTCAATTTTTCCAGATGGCAAATACCCTTGGTAAGATTCTGCCAATTGCAGCACCAAGGTTGCAGACAAATAGACTTCCTGATTATACCATATCATATATCATATTTCATTGCTTAGGTTTTAACTTAGGCTTATCATTGTCATACGTGCTAAGGTAGAGGGAAAAACTTCATTTTTGCATTCTATCGAAGCAGATCAGATACGATACATATACCATACATAAATCTAATCAGTTCAAACTCAAGTACAATAGATAAAGGGGAAAATACTGAATGCAGAATATAGTTCTCAGCATTATAGCGCATTGTAGTGCATCAGAGGCCAGTACAATGGACCCAGGTTTCATCATGACTTTGGGTGCTGTCTGTGTGGAATTTGTATGTTTTCCCTGTGACCGAGTGAATTTTCTCCAGCTGCTCCAGTTTCCTGCCACATCCCAAAATGTGCAGGTTTGTAGATTAATTGGCCTTTGTAAATTGCCCCAAGAGTTTTGAATGCATAAGTGGTCGAACATAGAACTAGTTTATGGGTGATCAATGGTCAGTATTGACTCAGTGAGCGGATGGACCTGTTTCCATGCTGTATCTCTAAACTAAACTAAATAAAACATTAGATATATGTCAGTTCACAGAGCAATTCTTCACTGCTTTCTCCCTATTCTTCCTACATTTCCATCAATTCCATCATGTACTCGGTGCAATTAACCTTTGATCAATTAACCTTCCAACCTGAATGTCAGAGGAACCTACATGATATCAGTGAGACCATGTAAACTTAATACAGGCAGCACCATATGTGCCTCCCAGCTATTCTGTTTCATCACTCTTTTGAATAAGTATATTTTTTATCAAAGGAGATTAAATAACTCAATGCCACCTTCTAATTTATATATATATATATATATATATATAGACCAGGTACAGACCCATTGGGTCTGCTCCCCCAATGCAATATTCCAGCACTCACCGGTTCCCCCAACGCAACCCGTTCCCCCAACACAACGCGGGGGTGTGGGGGGCAGGGGTGTGTATGGGCAAGGGGTGGGGGTGCACAGTGGAAGGGATAGCTTGATGACTTTACAATTTTGGTCCTTCTCTTGCTCAGAGCAAATTTCAGAACTATGTGCATTGAAGTCTCTATGGTTTCTGAGCTTTGAATGTGAAGTTGGAGAATGACCTCGAATAACTTTATCAGCAGCTGGTCTGTAAGTGGGATTGAATTCCTTTACCACTGTGTTGAGAGTTGATCGTATTAGTTTCAAATCATATTTGGTCAGCGATGGGAAGTGTGTGGGAGAGAAGACCATTGGGGAGGTGGAGAGGGCGATGACCCCCTCCCCTTGCCGGGGCATTGTGGCATCATTCAAAGTTGCTTGAAGAATCTGTGAGTTGTTTGAAAGGCCGTTTTGGTTTTTGTTAAAACCTTAATGATGAATAACTTTTGAAATATAGCATGAAATGTGAAGGCAACCTGTTTATTGCAACAACCAGGTTGATGTGAGTAATAATGTGTAAAATGTTCAACTCTAGTGTTTTGACAAAGGTAGGAAAACACACACACGCACATGCACACGCACGCGCGCACACACACACATATATACATACATACCAGATGAAACTTTTAATATTGTATGGATAGATATTTGAACATCAGACACGCCATTAATTTTTCATTTCCAAAGATACAACGATGAATAGGGTATTGTTAGCTAAGATACAGGAGAAGTCTCACACTATTATTTGAAATAAAAATATTCTCAAACCGAAGAGGCAGTGAGAAAAACTAGAAAAAAATCTGGAAAGGTTCCTTTCAAGTAATACATCATGTAGTATTTTTTGACTGTTTATTTTGTACAGCCATTTTAAAGCCAGGCAAATTTAACAATTGGTGTATCCTACATAAAGAAGTATATTTTCTGCATTATGTTGGCAAGATAGATGGTGGCTAACCATTTTACACCAGTAAGCAATTCATCTTCATCAGGGTTAATTGTAAATCCTGAGTAGCACTAAATCAAGATGATTGAGAGTAAAAGATGTAGGTTTCTCTTTATAGGAAGATCCTTCTCTCCAACAGCAACTGTCCTAAAACAAATAACACGTGAAAATCATGTCGGAGGGAACTCAGATTGCAGAAGAATCCGGAGTAAAAAAGTAAATTCTGCACCCAGATTAGATTGGATTGTTACTTGAGGTTGCTCGACAAATAATCTCAATATCAATCTTTGATTGTAAATAGGCTGACGGATTCCAGTGGTTTTAGTTTATGTTTTAATTCTCAGATTTCCATCTGCTGAAACTATTTTTATTTGTAGAAATAAATCTGTAAGATCAAATGGAATTATCAAGACATAAGGAATAATAACGTGACGAAGTAATAGGCAGAATAACCTGCAAGTTTCTGATATCTACATTGATCATATTCCTTAACAGGGTTCCAGGCAGCCCAATGTTTAAATACACCACTGTCTAACTTGCTCGATACTTTGTGCACTCAAGGCATTGTAATTTGTTTCCTATTTCTTCAATATTCATACCTTGTGTTTCTGTAAACCCATATAGTCATAGGTGCTTCATTTTGTTATATCGCTCACCCAAAGGAAATACATATTTTACCGTTCAAACAAAAACTGATTCATAATTTGGTAATAACTGACAAGGGTTCAAAGAGGGAAAAACCGAAGCTGTAGAGTCTGGGTATAAACAGAATTATTTATAAATCACATTCTCAACACCCAACAATCAAATTACTCCAGCAAGAGAGCTGCTTATTTATTTGCAATGTAAAGCCAAGGCCTGAAAAAATACTTCTCCTAAATCAAATATCGCAAACAGTTTCATATCTCATTTCCAGTGACACAGTCAAGTGAATTTGCAGCACTTTTAATGGCACCCATATGTTGTACACGGATTAAAAAAATAAGATAACTGCAATGAAAGGTGGGTAATTAAGCTGTTAAAGTAACATTGGTTTCATGAAACAATGTTGGGCAAATCGTTTGCTGTTCATTTACAAGTGCGCAGCTTGATGAGATAAACCGTCATCTGTGAATAATTAGGATGGCATTCTTCTTGGGTGGTAGCACCAAATGGGGGATGGAAAATTGGCAGCCTGTTTTAGACATTAAAGTTAATGGAAAAGATAATCAGGCAAAGAGTAAAATGGGATGCTGATTTACTATCCTCCATTTAGCACTACTGCCCAAAGCAAATTTCACCCTCAGTCTTCCTGATCAAAGGGAATTTGGCTCCTTTGCACACCCTTCCACTTCACAAAAAGTATATTTTCTTGCAATTTTTGATTTCTGAAGGTAATTAGAAATTGAAGCATGCTGAATTCTGCTTTGAAGGAAAAATACCAAATCCATTTTCAAAATGATAGGCTTCTGGTGATCTTTCAACCATTTTATCGAGTGCTGAGTTTGTTAAATTCTTGCAGTCTGGAATAATTTTCTAAAAATAACTTTATCTGGTGATCTAAAAGAACACGCAATTCCAAAATTGCTTTAACAATTTTCAGAATGCGGTCTAATTAGAAAATGGACAAATGATTTCCTTTCAAAAATATGAAACTGAAGGAAAAATATATAGTCAAGTGCCAGGCAAGGATCAAAGTGAACAGTTTGATAAATGAGTTGCCTAGAAATTCAAATCTGTTTGGTAGCACTCATAGTGCAATAGAAAATATGCATGTTACTCTGCTGCTGAAATTCAGCTCTAATCAAAACAAATGTTGGAACTGGAATAGAACACAGTTACAATAATATACAGTAGCATGCTTACGTATCGACTGGTGATGAATTTCGATCAACAAGGTTTGCAATAATTGTAGTGGCAGAATGGATATATGAAATAGAGAAGATATCAACAGTTTTTAATTTATAAAATATGCTTTGTCATTAAAGTATCCAAAAAACAAAAACAGTTTAGAATCTCTCCAGATCATTGAAGAAATTAATTGGAATTTGATATTTAGTTATTTAATTAGATAGGTAACATTTAAAAAAATGTGTTATTACAAACATAGACTTTATTTCAATGGGAAGTAAAGTATAATAGTAAGATTAAATGAGAACTTACCAGTTTGAAGTTTGATCGTTAATTTATGAGGTGTTACGATGAGGGATTACGTGAAGAAGCCCCGCCTGGCGCATGATCGGCATACTTCAAAGCAGCGGCATGAAAAACACAGAACCAATAGCCGGAGTAAGATAGTAAGGCTTACATAGACTAAAACTACCAGATGATCATTTATATTATGAGGGTTGGGAGTTGAGGACACGTAATCCCTCATCATAACTCCTCATAAAATAACGATGAAACTTCAAACTGGTAAGTTCTTGTTTAATCTTAGTATTTTACTTCGGAGTCGCATGAGTGACTACGTGAAGATTTTGAAGCTCTGTGTTTTTTATGTCGTAGATTCATTCCATATGACATTTTGTTTCAGTCAACACAGTAGTGAGTAAATAATATATTTTTTAAAACATTGCTTCAGTTTATGTAATAAGTCTTTTAATTATAAAAGAACAAAAGTGATAACCCCTTTATCCCAGGGGAAAGTTTACAACAAAAGTGATAAAGGTATAAAGTGATAACATAAATCGATAATATAAATTGATAGTGAAAACAAAGCAAACAATCACAGAGAACCCAACACTGCGTGTCCAAACCCTGCCACCGTGAGAACAGGTTTATAGTAGAACTTTGAAAAAGTTTCTTCTTTACACTGCCCTGCGGCCTCTAAGATTTGGTCGACTGGCGCGTCCTGTACCTTCGCCGCGGATGTAGCTGCTGCCCTGGTGGAGTGAGATTTAAACACATCAGTGTCTACTCCTGCTAAATCCAAAACCTGTTTTAACTATCTAGAAATGGTTTGTACTGATACTTTTGTATGTGTTTTTTTGTGCGTAATCAGTAACGCTGTCTCAGCACCCTGGAGACTCTTGATTACTTCAATATATTGAGTCAAATGTTTAACTACACACAGTGTTTGATCAACAGGGAAAGCTTTAAACATTACCTTGGTTCCAGTTTTCCCTGATCTGCTTTGTTTGATTAGATCATAAACATAAAACACAATGTTATCTGAAGCCACATGCACGCAATCTAAACGTAACATTTACAATGTTTGTACTCTTTGTGCTGACACTAATGCCATTATCATTACCACTTTAAATGTTAATTTTTGCAAAGACATTGACATGATTGGAGTCCATTGCCTAAGCAAAGTAAGCACAATGCTGACATCCCAAATTTCTGTATATCTGGGTTTGGGAGGATTTTTATTAACAATCCCTTTCATAAACTGAAATAATAATGGATGAGACCTGATTGATTCACGGTCAGAAATTTACCCTAAGTAGGACGATAAAGCACTACGAGCACTATTAATGGCACTATAGCTTAAGTGCTGATCAAAATTCAACCCAGCAAGGAACTCCAAAATACATTTGCTATGTTCGCAGTATGATAAGATATCTTTGACTGTCTACAGAAGACTTCCCATTTCTTTATATGCGACATATATTGTTTTTTAGTGCTATTTCGCCAAGCCGAAGCTATAACATCCATGGTCCTATCCGACAGTCCAAGCCCTTGCAATGGTCTGGTCAGAACCTGCAAATTAACAAATTCATATGATCATGCAATGGATGAATTTCTTTTGTTACTGGTTGCACCAATAAATTACTGCAGCTAGGAATCGTCATAAATGGTTCAATAATCATTTTAAGCATCAATGGGAACCATGCCTGTGTAGGCCAATTTGGAACCACCAATACGCCTGTGGCAGAGTCTTGCTCTATTTCCGTAAGACATTGCCCAATGGGCAGCATGGGGTAAAAAGCATAAAAGAACATATTCCCCCAATGTAGCGAGAATGCATCCACCGCTACTGCTCCTGGGTCTGGTTCCCAAGACACATATTTGGGCAATTGGTGATTTAATCTAAACGCAAACAGATCAATGTCTGGTAATCCATACCGACTGACAATGTTTTTGAAACTTGTGGATTTAACATCCATTCCGTATTGTCTTTAAATTTTCTTGATCTGTTTTCTGCCACAACATTGTCTCTCCCTGGGAGATAAATTGCTGAAAGCCAAATATTGTTACCAATACACCAATGCCATATTTGGTTAACCAGACAATCACATGATAATGATCTTACGCCACCCATGTGATTAATATATGCAACAGCTGTGGTATTGTCTACTTGTAATTGGACATGCAAATCCTTCCTAATAGAACAATAAGCTTTTAATCCATAAAATGCCCCCAATAACTACAAATAATTAATACCATATGTTTGGAGAAACAATTCCTCTTGGACTGTCCATCTGCCACCACAGCTGGTGAAATTATCCGTAGCCCCCCATCCGAGAGCACTTGCATTAGTTTGTAAAAACACTGCTGTACTAATATGTTTTTAGCAGCTTGTGGAACATTCTCAATCCACCACTGTAACTCTGATAAAGCCTCCTTTGGCAATTGCACAGTCCTATCAAAATGGCCTGCTCGCTTTTTTAATGCTTGTGTTTTTGCCCTTTGGAGATCTTGGTAATGTAGTGGACCAAATTCCACTGCAGGAAATGCTGCTACCAACTTACCAATAACCTTTGCTACTTCTCGTATGGAGGGATAAGGTTTGTCAACAAGGCAACAACACACATTTGTAATGTTGACAACTTTGTCGCTTGGTAAATTTACTTAACATGGTAACTGAATTAATCACAAACCCCAAATAGTCAATTGTTTGGGATGGCTGAAGCTTAGATTTTGTTGGATGGATCAGGAACCCCAGCCTTTCAACAGGCTTGTAGTTGCTGAACTGATTTTTCAGCTGACTCCTGATCAGCATTGCCAATTAAAATATCATCAAGATAAACCATGACAATATGTTTTTTGTGCCCTTAACTGTGCAAGTGCTGGTTTCAACCATTGTGTGAACAGCCTAGGAGCTGAGCTTAATCCATTAGATAATGCCTTAAATTGCCACAGCTGACCCATCCAATTAAATTTCAAGTACCTGCGAAAATAACGATGAATTGGTACTGAATAATACGCATCCTTGAATTCTATAGTATCCATGTAACAACCTGTTGATAACAACTGCCTTGCAGTGTTGAAGGTGTCCATTTTGAAATGTTTATACTGGACAAATGTATTAAAGTGTGTGAGGTCCAGAATGACTCTACAACCCCCATCTTTCTTAGGTCTGGGGATATTATTTGATACAAATTGTTGTGGATGCTTACCCATTTTTTCAATTACTCATTTTCTAAATACATTTTTTACCTCTTCTTTTATTTGAGATTTTTCAGGTGCAGAAAACATCAAAATAGGATTAGGTTTATTCTGTATAGGTGGATCAATTCCTTCTACAAATTCTATTGTAGATCCTGACACAGTATCTAATATAAACTGACCAGATGTTATGCAGTATCATTCATCATAAAACAATTGTAATCTACCACCAATCGGAGGTTCATCAAAAGATTCCTCTGTGATAGAATAAAGTTTTTGTACCTCTCCAAATGCATGTGATGGCCTCCTTTTCCCAACAATATGGGTTTACATAAGGCTGTGCTGGATGACAATACTTCCTCACCATACTCCTGCCTCTGCTTGTTCCAGCTCCAAAATCAAATCCCCTTCACATTGGACCATACCTTCTTTGGCCAAAATTGAAAGGTTTCATGTGGCTGATAGTCTTTGCCTCTTCATCAATATCTTTGATTTCTTTTAGGCAGGTTTTCTCCGAACAAATAACCGGGAGCTTGAACATTGCTTCATCTGCACAGACCTGCAAATCTAGAGTGCAAAATGGGCCGAATGGCAATTTTCCTCATACAATTGAGCTCAAAATATGAGTTATAAAACAATGCCAACATGTCTTATTGAATTTTGGTCATTGCACAACCTTCCACTTGCTTCCCAAAAGCAGTGATGCCACCCACAATAAGCTTGAGAATTCGTTGGAATCGTATTTCCTGTGCCCGCACTATTGAAGACATGGGTGCCCAAAATCGGATTCACCGTTGGCACCCTTAGTAAAGCACAAATGTTTCATATAATTCTGCTGTTTCAACCATAACAGCCTCCTGAAGCTGGTGAGAAACCAATTAATGTTGGCCACCATGGTTACCTTCTATAACCTCACCGCTTCCTTCAGGTATCGTACTTTGTACCACATCAAGTACACCTGGATTTATTCTTGTGCTCTGGTGGGTACTCATGACCAAAATCACCACTTTCAGGGTCAGTCTCCTGCTGCCCTGGTACTCCTGAGACTTGCTCAAGGAGACTACCTCCAGCCCAATCCGAGGCTCTGGAGTTTCATATTCCCACATTGGTAATGCACCATATTCTCGATATGGAAACCCCTCAGGGCCTGCCTGGGAATATACTGGGTTTTTAGACCCTTGGTTGATGATTGTTTGGAGCATTTCCTCCATTTAATCCATTCTTAGCCTCATGGCTTTTCTATCTGGAGGACTTTCACAATCAAAGTCATCAGAAACCATGGCCTCTCAGATTTCCCTTTATTTTCTTTGGCACTGGAATTTCCTCCGTGGCTTCTGCTTGTGGAGCAACTAAAGGCTCACTCTCGGGTATATCAACGGCCACCGGTATAGGAACCGGCCCCGCACTAATCTGCCGTCCCGACTGTTTTTCTTCACCCCGGGACGCTCGTTTTACCCTCATTGATTTTTTCAGAACTTTCTCCATTTTTATTTTAACTGCTCCTGGCTTTGCACGCCAGCGTCATGGTGTTTGAATTTGCCCTGGAAGTAAAATAAATTCACTTACCTGCGGGCCTGTTCCTTACCGCTGGTGGAGCTGTGCTCTGCAGCTCTTTCCCTACCGACATCGTCAACGTAAAGCCGATCATGCGCCAGGCGGGGCTTCTTCACGTAGTCACTCACGTGACTCCGAAGTAAAATCTTAGATTATGGTTTGGAGTTGAACATTACATATCGAAAAGAAAGTAAAGTTTTAAAATATCTCCAGACATTCCCTCTGCACTAGTTGGCCACTTGATAGCCCGTTCACCAATCTCATCTTTTGTTAAAATTAACCTGGGTGACTTTATGTAGTGCAGCTTTGTGAAAAGGATCACTATGGAAATGCCTGAATAATACTTGTGATGTGAAGGTTTCATCTTCCATGTAAGTTACTGTTGCATGTGGATTCAATGCAATTTCAGGGAAAGATGGGATAATTATTTAAAGCTATTGTCAATTCATTGCTGTAAACGAGAGAGACTGATTTAATGTAAATAATTTATATGCGACTATTCTCTTCACAACAATTTCTGCGGAAATTACCGAAATTTTGTCCAAGAAAGGTGATGCATTTTCCAACGTAATTTCTGTTTCCTCCAATTCTTTCTCCTTGTACAATAATCTGCTATCTGAATAAATAAACATAATTGCAGTCAAATGTTTACTGTGAACCCAAACATATGCCCCACAGTCAACAGATGCTCTGCATAATTAAAAGATCTTTATGGGAAGTTGTAAAGCTTTTACCACAAGCTCTGCCAAGGGTAACTGATGGGAGTAAGTTTACTAGGTTAAACATACTTAATTGTTAGGTTTGGTACACTGATCTCCATGTTCAATCTGCTGCTCTGTTTTACTGGCTCACTTCACTGGGCTGAGTGATTTATAATAGTTGGCCAATAGCTTTAAGATGAGTTAACACTCACATGAGTTCACTCACATGAACATATTGAATATAGATTTTGGCGATTACATCACGAAAGATTGGCAGAAATCTACCAGACACACATCTACGTTGGCACGGTGGTGCAGCTGGTAGAACTGCTGCCTTAAAGAGCCAAAGACCCAGATTTGTTCCTGATGTCGGGTACTGTCTTGCATGTTCTCCTAGTGACCGCATGTGTAGGTTTCCTCCAGGTACTTCGGTTTCCTCCCACCTCGCAACTACATGTGGATCTGTAGGTTAATTGGCCTCGGTGAATTGCCCCTGTTGTGTAGGGAGTGGATGCAAAAGTGGGATATTTTGAACAGGTGATTGATGGTTGATGTGGACTCGATGGGCTGAAGAACCTGTTTCCATGCTGTATCTTTAAAAATGTAAAAAAAAAACAAATTGCGATAGCGCCCAGGTTGCTGTCAATGTGATGCAACAGCTCGACGAGCAATACCACTGTGCTGCCCCGGGATGTGTGTAAATACATGATTCTGCACCATTGAAACTCAAATTAAGAAAACAAAAAGAAAATAGTCTACAAATTTCTGATGTGCCAAGACCACCAGACTTGCCTGTATTACAATTTGAACAATGCAAAAGTGAGCTACATAGCAATTGCCCCCGATTTTAGATTTTGACAAGCACTAGTTTTGATATTTATGGACAATCAGAGCAGCAATTATGGATGGCAGGCTCTGGCGATCAAATCAAAACCCTTTGCTCAAAAATCTTACTTCTGATATCCCAATTATAAGAGACAAATGTAGTGTTGTGGCTCTTGTGTGTTAGTATAATGGTGACTGATTTACAGGAGTCTATCCCCATGCATGCAAGGGAAGTGTTTACATATCGATAATTGACTGTGAAACCTAATTACCTTGTGCCATTCCAATCGATATGTGCGCATTTTTTTGTGCCACAGTAAACCAGTACCGATTGACATCCCTTATATTCTTGTCCTTGGGCCAGTTTTTTCTCTATTAGGCTGAAGTAATCTCTATAATATTTGTGCCAGAGTGAGCTGTTTATTACTTTTCAAAACACATCTTGTTACCCAGTGCCTCAGTCACTTCGGTTACTCCAGACATCCTCTCAAGTGAAATGTATCCAATCTGCTGGTGACAATCTCAGCTATACCTCCAGTAACCTTGAGACGACCAAATCCTTTTTCATTTGCCTCAGCAAAGGAAACAGTTCCTCAATAGCACATTATCTATTTATTTGATGGTGATATCCATGATTGTCCAGTTTCCATTAAATATCACAGCATGCAGTTTGACAGTTCCCTAGATGTGTTATTAAAATAGGTCACGCTGGTTAATTATTTTTACTCAGGCTGATAGCACTCATTACCAAGCTGGCCTGTCTGTCAATATATCATTTTAAATGTAAGAAGGTATCCCATGTACATACCTAATTATATTTACCTTCTTATACTGCTGTAGTATATTCATCGGTTCCTTTATATAATTGAACTAATGTACACTCAAGAATTGATGCTGTGATTGGATGGCAGATAAAAGGTTCATTCCTCAAAGCCAAAAAAACAATTATGCACAAATATTTCTTGATTTTCCATGCACAATGAGCTTCAAATGTCGCAAGCGAGCTCCAGAAATTTGAATTGTGCAGCGTATGTTTTTTGAGGTAGAATGCAATGCCTAGTTAATTCACCGTGGAGAAGTCTACAATCCCACATTGGACAGAGTATTGTGTAATCTTTTACAGATTGTTTCAGATTCTGCCAAATTAGACCACAACTGAGAGTCTGAAGGATCGCGATCTGAAACGTCACCCATTCCATCTCTCCAGAGATGCTGCTTCTCCTGCTGAGGTACACCAGCTTTATGTGTCAATCTATGAGAGGATAGTGGGGCAGAGAGCACTGTTGATGAGTCACCAGTACTTCAGTTTTCACAAAATTAAAATAATGGCAGTGTTAGGATTGCCACATAAAAATAGGAACACTTTACTCAGGACGATGTTAGGAGCATCCAACATTTTGAAGTAGAGTGATAGAGTCATAGAGCACGGAAGCAGGCCCTTTGGACTAACTTGTCCATCTACATAAGTCCCATCTGCCTGCATTTAACTAACATTCTTCTAAATCTTTCCTATCAATGTAATGTCCAAAATGAATACTTGAAAATACAGTAAGAGAGTGTTTCCTTGAACATTGCTGTATGCACATCAGAACTTTCAGTACTTCCATGCTAGCTCTTTCCCATCAGATCACACTTGAACTCATCCATGACTTGTGGTCATTCTCACCACCCATTAGTTGCAAGGCCACACTAATCTTCTGCAAGTTCATAGGTCCAAAGCATTGCTACCTCAGTCATGCCGGAACACATGATGGACTATAAGTGGTGACTGGGCATAAGCTGAAAGAATGTAAGATCAGCCATGGCTATCTGTGATGGACTTCTGACGGCCTGTGTTGTCAGAAGGCCTTTTCACTATTTCTAAATTGCTCTAATGTTAAAATTCATTTGAAAGCATTTGCAAAAAATAATTGAAGCATTTAAAAATAATTAAAACAAATAAAACATAATTAAGAGCACATTAAAATGCCATATTCTGTGCGGATAGCTGACAACATCTCCTCCACAATAATTCTCAACACCAGTGCCCAATGAGCATACGTTCTCGGTCCCTTACTATAGAGTCATAGTCATAGATCTCAGAAACAGGCCCTACTTATTCATACCGACCAAGATGCCCCATCCACGCTAGTCAAACCTGCCTGCGTTTGATCCATATCCCGCTAAGCTTTTCCTATCCATGTACCTGTTCCAATGTCTTTTAAATGTTGTTATGGTACACTAACCCTCTTGGTAGCTTTTCATATAACTAACAGCCTCTGTGTGAAATGTTGCCCCTCGTTTCCTTACTAAATCTTTCCGCTTTCACCTTAAACCTATATCCTTTGGTTTATAATTTTCCTACCCTGGTTAAAAAATACTCTTTCTATATTCACGACTGTGTGCCCAAATTGGCTCTAACTTCATCTACAAGTTTGCAGAAACTCCAGTGTGGTGGGCCCGATCAAAATTCATGATGAGATGGAATTCAGGAAGAGATAGCGAGAATGACAACCTCTCTCTCACTATCAGCAAGACAACGGGGCTGGTTATCAACTTCTGGAAGTGTGGCGGAGTTCATGTCCCGATTAGCATCAATGGTGCCAAAATGGAAATGGTTAAGAGTTTCAAGATCCTTGGCATTAGTATTACCAATGATCTGTCGTGAATCAACCACATTGAAGCGGCACATTCCTCAGGAGACTGAGGAAATTCAATGTCTCCAATGACTCATACAAACTTCTACAGGTGCACTATGGAAAGCATCAGGTTGCATTATTGCTTGGTTTGAGAATAACTCTGCCCAAAATCATAAGAAATTGCAGATTTGTAGAAGTAGCCATCATATAGACAAAGAATGTGGAGGCTATGGGGAGGCCTGATAGAAGTATATAGCTTTATGAGAGGCACAGATAGAGTAAACAGTCAGGAACTTTTTCCCAGGATGGAAAACTCAAATACTAGAGGGGAAAGCTTTAAGCCCCTGTCCCACAACGTGAGTTCACCCAAGAACTCTCCCGAGTTTTAAAAAAAAAAGCATACTCGTGGTACTTCATCACAAGTATTTTTTTACTCTTGGAGATTTTTCATAGTTGAAAAAACTTCATGAGTTTCCACGTTTCCCAAGTACCTGCCGTTAGCATCACAAGCCGTTACGAGACATCCACAAGCTCCGACATACCCGCTACGTACATTGTACGTACTTACCACGAGTTTGATTTTTTTTTTTAATTCGCGAGAGCTCTTGGATAAACTCGATCGTGGGACAGGGCCTTTAAGGAGGCAGGGCCAGAATTTAAATGAAGATGTGCGGGGAAGTTTCTTTACAGGGTAATGAATTCGGGGAACACACTGCCAAGGCAGGGAGCTGAGGCAAATCCGATGGTGGCATTTAAGAGACTTTTGGATCGACTCATAGTCATAGCGCGTGGAAACAGGGCCTTCAGTGCAACTTGCCCACGGCAACTAATCTGCTCCATCTACACTGGTTCCACCTGCCTGCATTTGGCCCATATATGTTTTAACTCATTCCTATCCATGTGCCTGTCTTTTTATGAGGATATGGATTACGTGCAGGCAGGGCACTCGACGGGATGGTCCCAGCCCGCTGCTCTCCAGGAGTGTACCAGTCTGCTGGTCGCCAAGAACAATAAAGTAGTATTCTTTCATTCAAATAAGAGTTGGTCTTGGCATCATATTTGGCACAGACACTGTGGGCTGCAAGGCCTGTTCTTGTGCTGCATCAATCTATGCTCTATGTTAATTATCGTAAATCACGAGGTGCCACAGTAGACTTAGTGACTCATTGCTCCAGTGACCAGGGTCTGAATCTGACTTCCAGTTCTATGTCAGTGCAGTCTGTGTATTGTCCTTGTGACTGCATGGGTTTCACCAGGTGCCCTGGTTTTCCCTGCCAGTTGTTAGGTTAATTAGTTACTCTAAATTACACCTTGTGTCGGTAGCTGGTGGGTGAGGCAGAAGGTGTTAAATTCATAGTCATAAAGGCATGGAAAATAGGCCACTCTACTCTGCTGACTAACATGCCCTATCCATACTAGTCACATTTGCCTGCATTTGGCCTATATCCCTCTAAACCTATCCTATCCATGTACCTGTCCAAATGCTTCTTAAAATTTGTGATAGTCCCTGCCTCAACTAACTCCTCGGGTAGCTCGTTCGATACACCCACCACCCTTTGTGACCAACAAACCTATGTCCTCTGGTTCTTGATTCCCCTATTCTGGGCAAAAAACTACATTTATTCGATCTATTCCTCTCATGATTTTGTACACCTCCATAAGATCACCGCTCTTACTTCTGTGCTCCAAGGAATAAAGTCTGAGCCTGCTCAACCTCTCCCTATAGCTCAGGTCCTCGTGCCCTGGCAACATCCTCGGAAATTTTCTCTGCACCCTTTCCAGCTTGGTGTGAGAAAAACGTTTTCAGAAACAATGAAACATGGGAATGGGATTGTCGGGATTGCTCTGAAAACCAAGAATGAATGAATGATACTTCTTGTCAAAGTGATATTCTTCGTTTTGCATACCCTAGGTGTGCCTAGAATCACCACGTAAAGGGCATCAACAAGGTTAAGGGCCTGTCCCACTTGGGCAACATTTGCACATCATTTATGTGACAGGCCTGCAGTGACTTTCGCGTGAAAATCGTCTAGCAGTACGACAGTCACGCGCTTTGCTCTTGAGGGCCCTGCTTCTTTTGGGAACCATTGCAATGACGTTCGTACTGTACTGTTATTTTAGTCCGATCTCCATGGCAAGGATTTTCCTAGTGAAAATCTTTCAAAACTCGGCGTGCTTTATACCCAAGTGATCACGTGGTGCGGCGCTCAACTGAAACGCAAATGGCACGGCGACACATGGTTACGGACGTTGACACACGGTGACGCATAATAAATGAGCATAGGCAATGTTCGTGCGTCACCGTGCGTAACCATGCATCACCAAGTGCTACACGTACGTCATCAGTATGTCAGCATATGCCATCAGTACATCAGCGTGTGCAAGGGATATGTCACGCAGGTGGCGCGTGAGGATTTTGAACATTCCAAAATCCTTGGGCGATAGGGAAGCACCGCGCATTACCGCGTATCACCACCATACACCACCATGCCTAACTACGTTCCACGCGCGCGTCACGACACAACAACCAATTTTTAGGATGTCGCGTAAATGACGCGCGAGTGGGACAGGCCCTTAACAAAGCATCCCGCACCGGGTCCTCCTTTGTTCTCCCCTTCTCGCCCATCCCCCACGGCGATTCTCCCACACTGGGTCCTCCTCTCTTCTCAGCTGCATGTCAGTCCTCAGGCACCCACGTATCACCATCCGCGAATTGGCCCCCTCAACGACCGCCGATCTCAACGACCACTGACCTCGATCGGCACTGACCTCAATGAGCTAAATAGCCTTGTTCTTTCCATATGAAGCATATGAGAAACAACAAAGGACTGATTGAGAGTTGGTTTCGAAGAATAATGGTTCCTTAAGACGTCTTCATAAGCAAATGGGACAGTTTGCCAATGGAACCATGTAATTATTTAGTAATGCAATGACAGAATATGCAATATGCAGGTAAAGCATTTTCACAAACGAGCAGAAATATCAATTTTACTTCGGAGTCACGTGACTGACAACGTGACGACTCCGCCAGCACATATGCGTGACATATCGTTGAACGCATTGTGAAGTGACAGGCAGGGAGGAGGGTCGCTCCTCCACTGGTAAAACGGACCTACAGGTGAGTATTTACTAGCCTGAGATCGTTTTCGGGCACTCTGTTGTGTTTTTCGTTACTTAGTACCCCACCATGGACAAATCTCGCAAGTCCAAACGGGCCACTTCGAGACTGACTGCGGAGGACCGCGGGAACGCGGGTAATCAGCAGCGGCCGACTTCACCAGAGCTGCCCGTTGTACAAGCGGCAGCCCCCGACTTGACGCCGCAACAGCCCACAGGAGCACCTCGGACTGGCGGCAAAGCAACCCGGAAGTCGGGCAATCCCATTGACTCGGCAGGGTCTGGGCTCGATGACTCGACATTCGCGGGTAGCGACGGCGGTCGATTATCCCGCATGGAGTGGAGTGTGGAGCAGTTGCTCCAACGTGACCTACTCCAGCAGGGGTCTGGTCACCATGGGTCTCCTAGCAGACCCACGGCAGTACCCTTTACAGGGCTGCCAAATGTCTCACCCTCTTCGCAGGGGAGCATAAGGAGTCAGGTCTGGGCTGAATCTGAAGAGGGGGATTTGGCAGAAGAATCCAACGTGCTAGGGGTGCAAGAAGAGGAGCTACTCGGGACGGTATCCAAGTTTGCGATGCCCTCACAGAAGGGACTGCCGTTGCAGCCACAGCTGGCAGCCAGTATAAATTACTTAACAACTCATCAACAACAAGCTATGAACAACACGACAGCCAAATATCTAGCTCCAGAAAACTGCATCTCCCGCAATGTGCCTGCGGTAAATAATCCCATCTGGGGAAATATCAGTCCTGGCATCAAGAGCCAGGAAGTTAAAATGCAGAAAATCCTCAAACTACTGGCCTCGGATTTTACAGCTTTTGTCAGGTCAGTAGATGGGAAAGATATGTCGGAAGAGCAACAGGATGCTCTGGCACTCTTCTGTAATGTTCAATTTGAGATCAACTGTTTCAGGAAGAGTGCCATCCGACCTACACTGAACCCAAAGTTCGCTGGGTTATGTAGAACCAGCAGTGCCAACGGCCTTCCAGGAAGATGCGCCAACCCCACACCACAGCGCCTCCACCTCCCAGGAACCAAGGACGGAGAAAACCAACTCAGCATCACCGGTAACCATGGAGGTAGGTGGGTCTGGTTGCCCTCGGAACATAGCATATGTAACTTCTTCACAGGTTGGGGGTAGGTTTAGGGATGCATGGAGTTCTATAACTTCTGATCTTTTCATACTGCACAGTATTCAGGGATACAAAATTGAATTCATTGACAAACTCCTTCTTCCGGTTCAACATGCACCTAGCCGAAAGTTTGTGCTTTCACAAAAAGAGAAAGTGAAAGGTCATGCGGAACTGTTAAGATTACATACGAAAGGAGTAATAGAGAAAACTAAACATGAATCTCTTGAGTTTGTATCAAACATCTTCACCAAAAACAAAAAAAGATGGTGGATGCCGCATCATTATTGATTTGACACAATGAATTACTTTTGTACAGTATACCACTTCAAAATGGAAACGTTTGTTATGCTAAACAAACTAGTTCCAAGGGTATTTATGGTTGCATCGACTAAAAGATGCATACTACTCAATACGTAATAGATAAAGATCACCGCAGATATTGAAATTTATTGGATGGCAGTATAAAGCTTGGCAGTATTAAAGCACTGCCTAATGGATTAACATCAGCCCCCAGATGGTTACTAAAATATTGAAACCAGCATTGGCGTTTCTTCGGAAACAAAAAATATTGTCATGGCGTATCTCGTGAATCTAATTGTGGGGGAAAAACACTTGGAATTGGCCTAAATTGGCTGTCTCAGCCACCAAGATTTTCCAATTTCAAAATTGGGATGTATCTCATCCAGACAAATCCAAGTTAATTGACTTCTGTGATTATGGATTATTTGGGGTTCAAGATTGACTTGTTTCATAAGAGTCTGTCACCTTGCCAAAGGACAAAAGATTGATAGAGGCATGTAACAGCCTTGTTTGCATCAGTAAAACCATCTATTTGGACAAGTAGCTAGGGTAATTGGGAAGCTCGTGGCTGCCTTTCCAGCACACCAATTTGGGACCCCTTACATTACCAAAATTCTAACAAAGGGCCAAAATTGCATCACTCAAACCACCATGCTGGCCATTTTGACAGGCCAATGCAGTTACCAGCCAAAGCAAAATTGGAATTGCGATGGTGGATTAGCAATGTTAGACATTTGCTCTAATCCCATCACAGTCACTAAACCCTCGTCGGTTGTGTTACAAACTGACGCCAGCACTCACGGTGGGATAAACCAATACCACCTCAGTTGCGGTTGGTGGTAGATGGAAATGCCACTCCATGAGTTAACCTTACTTCAGGCATGGGTATCATTCATCTGAGATGTTGGGGAGCGTTTCACGAGAGACTCGTAGGGCCTTACTGTTCGCCTACAATTTGATTATACCATTAGGGGGCTTACATTAATAAGGGTGGAATTAAGTCGATTCCTTGTGATGTATTGGTCAATTACATTGGCATGGTGATTAGAATGGAAAATTTGGATTTGAGCTATTACCTGCCTGGTAAACTCTATTCAGTGTGGTCCACAAGGTATTTACTGACATATTGTAGTCGGTATTGGTATGCCAGATATCGTCCTTTTTGACATCACGACATTATTCTCCGGAAACCAACTTATGTGGCAGAGGGAAACCAGGACCTGGGGCAGTAAGTAGCGCATGACGCTTCTTGCTAATCTCGCGGGGAAGGATTTGCCTTTTTTTATGCATTTCCCACTTAGACCTAACTCAGCCAATCAAATTCAGTAAGGACTATGCACAGGGATTTCGGAGTTGTACCCGATTGGCCTACTCAGGCCATGGTTTCTGTGCTAATTGACATGATTCGAACAATGGTATTCGATCTCCAAGCGGCCGTGTTTGTGGTACATCTGTGACAGGGGGAGAGTCATTAGGGACATGACCGAATTAACCTACTTGGTATGCAGGATTTGAAAAGACCTCTCCTGGAATGTGGGATGTCGGAAACCCGAAACTATTGACGATCATCGCGGCATCATGAGAGAGTCCACAGGAAACAGTATCAATTATTATCAAAAAATAGGAGGTATTTTGTACTAGGACAGAATATGACAACACAGTCACATCACGGATGTGCTGGAGTTCCTGGCAAGTCTACATTTAAACATTTAATAACATATAAAAAAATTACGACGGAGACGGGCCTCTCGGCCCTTCAGTCCGTGCGACCATTTGTTTTCCTAGTCCAATCTAACTGCACTCAAGACCATACCCTCATTCCTTCTCGTCATATACCTATCCACTTTACCTTTTTAATGTTAAAATCCGATCTGCCTCCAAACTCTGCAGGGAAGGTCATTCCTACAGCCCACACCCTCTGAGAAAGAAAGTTCCCCCTCACGTTACACCATAAACTTTGTCCCTTAATTCTCATGTCATGACTCTGAGCCGGCTTGAACTTCCCTACCTCATGACGTGAAAAGAGATTCCATACGTAAACTTGTCTATCCCTTTCATCTTTTAAAGACCACTTAATCATGCTCACCCTTACATATCTGCCGCTCCACAGATTAAGAAACCTAACTTGTTCAACTTTATCTGTAACATAGTTGCTGAAACCCTGCAACATTCTAGTATATTATCTCTCTGTACTCTCTCATATTTTGTTGAACTTCCCTTCTATTTATAGGGAACCAAAATTGTGACACCATATACTGATATTGGTTCTTACAAATGCCGTGTACAATGTTAACAATTATTCCCTCTTTTTTTCCCCTTTCAATGCTATTGATTTTTAAAGGACCAGCACAACAAAGGGCTTTCTTTACCACACTCCTCTCACATGCGATTCCACCTTCAGTGGAACTTGACAGTTTAATCTAGATCCTTGTTTCACAGCCTCTTCATCATTCCCCGAGACCTTATTACAGTACGTCCTATTTTGATTTGTTCATGCCAAGATGTGAAGCACTTCACACTTATCAGCATTCAACTCTCCATGCCATTCTTTGTGCAGCCACTTTGCGCTACAATGGCCTATCTCTATGTAGTTTTGAGATCTCTACTTCATTATCACAGTTACCACTCTATTTAGTTCATCTGCATACTTCTTATACAATTTTTTTACCCACTATCCAGATCATTGATGTAATGAAAAATCAGCGGGACCAACACAGATTCCTGAGCGCACCCTACACTGTTGGACACGGCCTCTTCAACTGACTACAGATCCCAATTCTACTCTCTGACTTTCCCATTCAGACCATCGTTGAATCATCTTGCGCACTCTGCCTATAACATCCATAAGAAACTTCTCAATACTAACTTACCTTCCATGGGGAATTGTTCTAAGGTTACTGAAATATATAGTTTGATGAAGGCTTGAATCTTAGTGCCTCGAGACAACTGCACAGAACTGCCCTAATCCTCTACCTGGAGAGATGGTGTTAGAACCACCATGGAATGATACGGGATCTCACCCTCTGGTGTCAAAACTCCCCCCACTTGAGGGGTATTTGTTTAACTCTAATCACCCAGGCCTCGATCTTCCCTGACTGGGATATTGGCATTGTCTGCTCCACACTCAGAGATTGGGCACATCGTACGTCCTCTCACTAACCAAACTCAGTATAAAATAAGCTATGCTGATGGGCACTTGTAACAGTAAGAGGGTCCAGCTCTCTGCACAACGTAAGGATGGGACGACCATGAGTGTGACATCCACAAAGTAAAGTATAACTTGTCACATTAGGAGTACTTAAACAAAAAGGCCTGGGTACATCCTGGCTCAATTGGAGTTACTGGCTTTTCCCGTAGATTAGATAGACGCCTATGCATTGTGACCCACCTTCTAGCATTACCTGTGGTCACCAAAAAGTCACAGGAGAATGGAAATGGCTCTATTGATAATTTTTAAACATTCTCATCACAGAGTAACCATGCAGACCATCTCAAGATGGCTCATGGTGGTGTTAGATGCAGCAGGGGTGGACACTGATATTTTAAATCTCATTCTACCAGGGCTGCAGCTACATCGGCAGCGAGGATGATGGAAGTTCCTATGGACCACATCCTTGCAACGGCGGATTGGTCCAATGAAACAACTTTCCAGCGGTTTTATAACAAACATGTGGCCATGCCTGAGATATTTGCAGACACTATTTTAAGTTCTGTATTATAATTTTCCCCGAAGTTAAGGGTTATTATTAGTATTTGTTAAATAAATACTTTATTGTTTTTCAGCACTGTTTCAAGTCTGAAATACATTGACATACTTCCTCCATCGGTTGTTATGGCAGTGTGTGAGCATGGACTCATTTTCCAGGGCAATGAATAATCCACAGAGCGGTTTGAAGTCTTCACATAGTCATTACTCACGTGACTCCGAAGTAAAATAGTAAGATTAAATGAGAACTTACCAGTTTGAAGTTTGATCCTTATTTTATGAGGAGTTACGATGAGGGATTACGTGCCCTCCGCTCCCAACCCTCTATTATAAGGTCAACTGGTATGTTAGTTCTCTTATCTTACTACCTTCAGTCAACTCTACTATCTGTGATTTCACACCGCTGCTTTGAAGAATGTCACACATGCATGCTGGCGGGGTCTTCACGTAATCCCTCATCGTAACTCCTCATAAAATAAGGATCA
This sequence comes from Okamejei kenojei, assembly GCA_035221665.1. Lineage (NCBI taxonomy): Eukaryota > Metazoa > Chordata > Chondrichthyes > Rajiformes > Rajidae > Okamejei > Okamejei kenojei. Next base: position 85,666,953 of record CM069135.1, read on the forward strand.
AACTTCAAACTGGTAGCTCAGTCTTCAACTAAAATAAGGTGTAATGGAGCAATTTTGCTATTGTACAATTTTGCGGTGAATATAAAAATATTTAGCAGACATTCATACATTTGCTGCAATATCTGACTGCGTAAATTGGAAGTTCTGGTATAGTTATTGGGTACAAGAGGTCAGCAGCGATCATCTGAAGGTTTTAATAAAAAATATATGTCAAGATGGTGTGATCCATCCCTTACTCTCATTACAAATGCATGTTCTTTCCATGCAGAAAAATAGATGAGCATTGGGATATGAATTATATTAATTCAGCAAAAAAAATGTAGATTTTTACCTGTGCAGCAAAAATTCGTTATACCTCTTTTTGCTTAGTTTAGTTTAGTGATATAGCATGGAAACATGCCCTTTGGCCCAAGTTCATATTATAGGAGTAGAATTAGGCCATTCAGCCCATCGAGTCTAGTCCGCCATTCAATCATGGCTGATCTCTGCCTCCTAATCCCGTTTTCCTGCCTTCTCCCCATAACCCTTGACACCTGTACTAATCAAGAATGTATCTATCTCTGCCTTAAAAAATATCCACTGACCTGGCCTCCACAGCCCTCTGTGGCAATGAATTCCACAGATTAACTACCCTCTGACAAAATAAGTTCCTCCTCACCTCCTTTCTAAAAGAGCACCCTTTGATTCTGAGGCTATGACCTCTGGTCCTAGACTCTCACACCAGTGGAAACATTATTTCCACATCCACTCTATCTTGGCCCATCGAATCCACGCTGACCAACGATCGCCCATTCACCAATTCTATTGTACACACTTGGGATAATTTACAGAAGTCAACTAACCTACAAACCTACACGTCTTTGGAAAGTGGGAAGAAACCGAAGCACCCGGAAAAATCCACAGGGTCACAGAGAGTAATATACAAAGATGGCATAGACACCACACATAGGCAGGATCAAATCTGGTTCTCTGGCGCTGTAAGGCATCAACTCTACCACTGTGTCACTGTGCCACCCTTGTGCCATCCTTGATATGTATATCCATATAACAAATGATGCCCGAACTGTTGTAGTGTACATATCCTGAAGTAGTTCAGTTTAATAGGAAGATTAAACGAGAACTTACCAGTTCGAAGTTTGATCCTAATTTTATGAGGAGTTATGATGAGGGATTACATGAAGAAGCCCTGCCAGGCGCATGCGCGTCATACTTCAAAGCAGCGGCGTGATAACACAGAAACCAATAGCCGAAGTAACATAGTAAGGCTTTGAGAAGACTAGAACTACCAGGTGATCCTTTCGATTATGAGGGCAGGGAGCGGAGGGCACGTAATCCCTCATCGTAACTCCTCATAAAATAAGGATCAACTTCAAACTTCAAACATTTAATCTTACTATTTTACTTCGGAGTCACGTGAGTGACTACGTGAAGATTTCAAAACTCTGTGATTTCATGCCATAGATGCACTCCATATGACACACTGCTTCAGTTGACACAGTAGTGAATAAATAATGTATTGAACATTGCTTCGAATTATCCAATAATCATTTTTTAAATTACAATACAGTAATAACCCCTCTGTCCCAGGGGAAATCACAAATGAAACATAAAGGCAAAGCAAATCAAATCAAACGGAAAGCAAAACAGCATACCCAAACCCTGGCAGTGTCAGGACAGGTTTAACATAATTTTAGAAAGTTGATTCCTTGGACTATCCTGCGGCCTTGCTGCGGATGTTGATGCCGCCCTGGTGGAGTGAGATTTAAATACATGAGTGTCTACTCTAGCAGAATCCAAAACCTGTTTTACCATCTAGAAATAGTTTATACTGACATGTTTTATGAAGTTTTTTTGTTTTTTTGGGGGTTTTTTTTGTGACTGATGAGCATTGCTGTCTAAGAGCCTCTGAGACTCTAAGTTACCTTGATAAATTGACTCAGGTGCTTAACTACACATAACCTTTGGTCAACAGGGTATGCTTTAAACCCTGTACAGGACCCAATACAGCATGCCCAAACCTTGGTACTGTAAGAACAAGTTTATCATAAAACGTAGAAACGTCGATTCCTTAGACCATCTTGCGGTCCCGAGGAAATGGTCTAGCGGATTGTCCTGTGCCTTCGCTGCGGATGTTGATGCCGCCCTCGACAATCGGTCTGGAAAGTCTCCTCCTCCCAACATTGGGTTGTTGTTGGACTGCACTGGTGGGTAATATTTTTGCCCCATCGGCCTTCCTCTGCTTGGCCCTTCCCCGTGATCCGACCCCCTGCGCATCAAACCTAACTGTTTAGATGACATCCTGGGAGCAGGGATGAATGGTTTCATAAGCCCAATTGTCTTTGCCTCATCGTCAATGTCCCTAATTTGCTTGATGAGGTCGTCGCCGAACAAGTAATCCGGTGCTTGAATGTTGCTTGCCCTACACAGTCCTGCAAATTTTGGGTGCAATGTTGGCCGAATGGCGATTTTCCTCATACAATTAAGTTCGAAATAGGCATTGCAGAACAACGCAAGCATGTCCTTTTGAGTTTTGGGACATTGTCGACCCTTGTATGTGTTTCCCAAATACAGTGATGCCCTGCTGAATCAGCTTGAGGAACATGCTGGAAACAACATTTCCTGCCCTCGCATCATTGCACTCATGGGTGCCCAAATTTCAGATTTTACTGTTGGCACCCTGATCGAGGCACAATTGACGGGTGCTGTTTCAGTCATAACAGTTCTTGGAGCTGGTGAGAAACCAATTAATGTTGGCCGCCAGGTTCTCCTCCATAGCCTCACCAGTCCATTCCGGTACAGCAAAACCTATTGCTACATCAGGAACACCCGGAGCATGGCTCTTGTGCTCTAGTGTATACACATAAGTAAGGACACCAGCTTCAGGATCAGTCCCCTCCTGCCCTGGTACTCTCGAGTCTTGCTCTAGGGAGACCTCTTCCAGACCTAAACAAGGCACTGGAGAGTGATATTCCCATTTTTGATAGACACCATACTCAGTCCATGGAACTCCTTCAGAGGCTGCCTGGGAAATCTCTGGGTCTTTGGACCCTTGACTGATTAAAGTTTGGAGCATTTTAGTCCTTTGCTAGGGAGACTTCATCCAGACCTAAACAAGGCACTGGAGAGTCAGATTCCCATTCTTGATAGGCACCATACTCAGTGTATGGAACTCCTTCGGAGACTGCCTGGGAAATCTTTGGGTCTTTGGACCCTTGACTGATTAAAGGTTGGAGCATTTTCTCCATTTGTTCCAGTCTCCCCTACATTCTTTTCCGGTCTGGAGGAGAGTCTTTTTCTTCCTCAGACCCTTCAGATAAAACTGGTCTGGCAGACTTTCGTTTTCTTGTTTTTTTTTTTTACTTGTTGCCGTGGCCTCTACAACACTGGAGCAGCTGGAGGCTGTTCAATCACCGTGGCAACAGCCATTGGTATCATAGCTGGCCTTAACGCACTTAGCTCCCGACTCGATTGCTGGGATGGAATCGCATCACTGTGCGCCCCACGCTTCCTGCGAACAGACTCTCTCCCAGCACTTTCCATAACCTCTAGCTTGCACTCCAACTGCACTACAGTGAAAACTGCCACCAATTTACTAATAACAGTAGCTACTTCCCGGATGGATGGATATTGTTTTCTAGTAAGACTGGTACAGACCTCTCTGATCTCCACAGCCTTGGCTGTAGGCAAAGTCACTGACATATCCCAAATAAACATTTTTTTAGGATGGCTCTAACTTTAGTTGGATGGACAAGGAACTCTAACCTTTCTAATATGAATTTGGTTGATGAAACCGATTCCTCAGCTGTCTCTTGAGTGTTGCTTATGATTAAAATATCATCTAGATAAGCCTTTACCAATTCTGGGCTCAATGTAGCACTGGTTCGCACAATTTCTTGACTAGCCTAGAACTGAGGTTAACTCATTGGTAATGCTTTAAATTGCCGCAGCTCTCCCATCCAACTAAATTTCAAGTATCTCCGATACTGATGATGAATTGGTACTGAATAATATGCATCTTTCAGACCTATAGTTGCTATATAACAGCCTTGTGATAACAGCCATTTCGCAGTATTGAAGGTGTCTATTTAAAAATGCATATACTGAACATAGGAATTTAACTGATTTAGGTCCAGAATACCTCTACATCCCCCATCTTTTCTTTGTCTGGGGAAAATATTGGACACAATTGTTGAGGATGGTTTATCGTCCTCTCAATTCCCCTTTTTCGGGACAACCCGTAATTTATTCTTTTACCTGCTGAGTTTGTGCAGAAACCCCCAATACTCTATGAGGCATATTGTGTACAGGCGGATCAATTGTTGACATGAACTGTATTCGAGCTTGAGACAGTGTGTAGTATAACTGATGACATGTTATGCAGCACCCTTCATCATACCCAATTGCAACCTACCCCCAACCGGAGGTCCCAGAACTTATCCAGGACAAAATGAATCACCTGTACCTCTACAGTCAGCCTTTACTACTTCTGCCCATATTGGGGTTGTAGCTGGGATACACAGGTGAGTAATACCTTCGTCCCACTGGCCCCACTCTGCTTGGCCCTGCCCCTGGATCCGTCACTTTTCGCGCTGAAACGACCTGCGAGACGGCATCCTGGCTGAAGGAACGTATGTCTTGCTGAGACGGATTGTTTTGGCATGTTCCTCCAGGTCCTTGGCTTGTTGGAGGAGGTCCACCCCAAATAAATAATCTGGCTTGGATATTGGTGGACCTACATAGAGTTGCAACATCGGGTTCAATATAGGCGTTGCAGAACAGGCCAGCAGATCTTGTTGAATAGCAACAACTTGGGGATGCGTTGAAATCTCACTTTTTGTCTCAGCATCGTTGCACTCATTTGTGCCTTTGCCTGAGTTCACGATAAACATTTTGCGTAAAGCACAGTTTACAGGTGTTTTATAACTTATGGCAGTCTCCATGAATGTGACTGGTGAGAAACCATGTAATTTACATTTGGCGGCTAGAGTTTTCTCGATAGCCTCACCAGTCCCTACTGGGTTTAGCGAAGTTTAACGCTACGTCCGGGACACCTGGAGCATGGCTCATGTACACTGGTGTGTGCACATAAGCAGTGACACCAGCTACAGGGTCAGATTCCTCCTGCCCTGCTTCTCCCGAGTTATGCTCTAGGGAGGTCTCATTTAGCCCTAAACAAGGTGCTGGGGAGGATGATTCCCATTGCTATGTATAACAATGTTTTCTTCTTTGCTATATGGACCTCTGCGAGAGGCTGTGTGGGAATCCTAGGGCATTTGACCCCAATTTAATCCCGCCCCCCATGGCTCTTTAAATTTGGAGTATTTTCCCCCCCATTGGTTGAGCCATCCACATACCTTTAATTAAAAAGGAGGGAATCTTCCATATCATCAGACTCATGGCAAATGAGCCTGAGAGTACTTTAGTGTGGTATTTCTAAGTGCCTTGAAGCACTGGAATTGATGGAGGCTGTTGGGAAATAAAGTTAGTATTTCATTTTATTTAATTTCATTTTATTTAATTTCATTTCATTTCAGCTTCCCAGTATAATAGCAGCGGGTATTGGAGCCGGCATTTAGCGCAGCCGTTATCTCCAAACCCGATCTAAATAGCGGCAATAGCGGGAGCCGGCTTTAGAGCAGCCCTTATCTCCCGACCCGATCTAAAAGCGGTAACCACGGTCCCCGCGCGTTCCACTCCATTACCGAGTTTAAAAATATATTTTTCCAACTCTAGCTGGCTCTGCGAGCCAGACTTAGAGTTTAAAAAAATTAACAATATATATGAGCAACTCTAGCTGGCTCTGCGAGCCAGACTTACAGAGTTTAAAAACACTCGCAGGAAGGTTTAACATTAACTTACCTGCGGGTTGCTACTTACTGCTGGTGGAGCTGAGCTCTCCAGCCTGTTAGTGCGACATGCGTCGACGTAATGACGCGCATGCGCCTGGCGGGGCTTCTTCACGTAGTCACTCACGTGACTCCGAAGTAAAATTTGTTTACTGCTGTCAATAGAATATCAAAATGTATTCAGCTGCGTTCATGAAATGATTTTGTTCTGGAGGACAAGTGGTTAAATGCTTAAAACAAATTCCATTGTGGTGGATTGATAATACAGAGATGGTGAGATTCTCAGAATGCAATGTCAGTGGGATTTATTGGTCTGTGGCCATTATTGATGCAGGGTGGGAATGGAATGAAAAAAGCATGATTTAATCTTACAATTTTATCCGTTGAAACATTAATTTCAACAAAAGGCTTTTCATGCTGCCAAAAAAAGATGCTGCCAGAATTCTATAGAATGGGTGCTTGATCATGGCAATGGTTTTCTCAGGATGAGGCTGGCCTAATGTATTTAGGTAAGGGCAGCACCCTGCGCCATTCCAAATTTGAGATATTCAGCTGTATTTTTCATTTCAAACAGGGGCTTTATCCTTTATCGTTCTATATAGTATTAGAATAAATATTTAAACCATTTCTTTAGATCTGCAGGACTGCATTTTCTTCTTCCCACATATATCAATTGAGTGTAATTTTTCTTATAATTTTGTCTTGTAATGTACACACACACAGGTGCACATACACACACATGCAGTGAGAGTTACCTCACATGTCTTTATGTTCTCCTTATACATGATGGACAACGTGATAAGAAAATAAATGTTTAACGTCATCATAAAGCAATATGAGGAAGGTGAGGGTGATTGATTGAATCACAAAAAATGTAGAGAGTCATAAAATCATACTGCATGAAAAACAAGCCATTCAGCCCAACCTGTCAATCAAGTTGCCCTATCCAAGCTAGTCCCACCCACTCGTATTTGGCCCATATCCCTCTTTTCTATCCATGTACCTGTACAAAAGTCTTTTAATTGCTTTTACAATAAATGCCTCAACTAACCTCTGCCCCAACAACACTCCTCTTCAGGTTCCTGTTAAAGCTTTCACTTAGTCATAGCCAAAGGGGCGCCATCCTGCATGGGTATGGCTGTCCAGCCTGCAGCTGTACGTTTTTTCACCTCTTCTTTTTATTTTTGGAGCTCTAATCTTTTTTATGGGGGGGGGGGGGGGGGGGGGGGGGGGGGGGGGGGGGGGGGGAGGGGGGAACTGCTTTTCAGGGTCCCCATCTGGTTGGAGAGGCGGCTTTTCTCCGAGCAGCACCTTCTAACCCGTCCTCGCGGCCTACCAGTGGGCCTGGAGCGGTGTTTCCTGTGGGGACCAGCCAGAACCTCGGCTTCGGCAGCGGCACAGCGCTGGAGCGCTATCACGGAGCGGAGCGGGCGATGCCTTGCCTGGTCGCCGCGCTGGAACTCCGGTATGCTGGGACCGCCGATGAAACATCGCGGAGCTGCAGGACTGTGGAGCGGCCAGCTGTGGGCGGCGGCGCTGAACTTTACATCGGGAGCCTGGGAACTCTCGCCGAGATCGCCAGCAGTGGAGCTCCATCCAGCGCGGCCTGTCGGCTTTGGAAGCCGCGGTCTCTGGTAAGGAAGCGGCCGTTCCAGGTTTCCAATGCCGCTGTGAGGATTCTCCCGACGCCGGAACACCATCATCCGGCGAGAAGGGCTGGAACATCAGACCTCCGTAAAGGCAACTGCGGAGGCCAAAATAGGCCCGACTATGGGCGGACGTGGTGATGGGGACTGTACTTTGCGCCTTTCCACATAATGGAAGCCATTGTGTGGGGATGTTTTTATGTTTACATTTCTTTATTATTGTTATGTTGTATTCTTTTTTTATGTGCTGCAATGGCAATACGCATTTCACTACACCAATTGGTGTATGTTACTAATAAAGGACCTTTGAACCTTTAGTCATAGAGTGATACAGTGTGGAAACAGGCCCTTCCACCCAACTTGCTCACACCGGCCAACAATGTTCCAGCTACACTAGTCCCACTTGCCTGCACTTGGTCCATAACCCTCCAAACCTGTCTTGCCCATGGACCTGTCTAACTGTTTCGTAAACAATGGGGTAGTCCCAGCCTCAACTACCTCTGGCAGCTTGTTCCATACATCCACCACCTTTTGTGTGAAAATGTTTCCCCTCGGATTCCTATTAATTGTTTTCCCATTCACCTTGAACCTATGCCCTCTGGGGCTTAATTCCCCTACTCTGGACAAGACCTGTGCCTTTACCCGATCTATTCCTCTCATGATTTTGTACATTATTTTAAGAGAAGGTGTTAAACCTGGCCAGATTGGAGAGGCTAGGACAAAAATGGGGTAAAAGCTTCAGGGCTACTGTTAAATTTGGTCAATTTGAAAGCGCTCTCTGTGGAACTGGGACAAGCTGCAGGAAAGGTACCCGTTTGTCTAGAGCCTAGATCCAAGCTGCAGGAAAATAATAACATCTAAAAACCCTGTCAATTAGGTGCAAAATGCATAGAATGGATTGGATGACTGCAAACCAGACATACACTTTGTAAATAATTGTAAATAATGTTGCAGAGTTTCACTTTGCCAAATGTTGATTGGATTAGGTATTGAGCCTTGTCTGGTTTTCTTGCAGAGCAGGGTAAATGTTGCATGGTTTGCTTCCTTCGAGAAGCCCTGTTTGAATACAATGTATTAGCCTCTATAATATTGGGTTTATGAAATGTCTGTTATGTATGGGGTTAATCGATATCAGTAATTGGATTGTAAAGAGACCATCCCATGTGGTTCGGCCCCTCAAGGTCCGGGGACCTATAAAAGTCAGCTACCACGATGTTGCATGTCGATCTTCTGGGAGAATGCTTGGGAATTGCGTGACCTTCTGGAGTGTCTCTGCTTGAGCGACGCCTAGAGGGCTTGATCAGGCAGAAAGGAGGATCAAACCCGCAGTGAGATAGGTACAGTAGTTGAACTGTATTGTGTTTTGTTAAAATAAAGATTAGTTGATCAAGTGCTTGATTCAGTAGTTTTTGACTGAAACTAGACTGGGGGGATCCTTAGCATGAGCAATTTACAAAGGCTCACCTCAAACCTATGTCCTTCGGGTTTTGATTCCCAATACCCTGTGTAATAAACTGTGAATTAATTGTATCTATTCCCTTCATGATTTTATACATCTATATATCACCCCTCAGTCTCTGCACTCCAAGGAATAAAGTCCAAGGCTGTGCTCCAAGAGATAACATCCTAGCCTGACCAACCTTTCCCTATTTATAGCACAGGTCCTCTGCTCAAGACATCAATAAACAATAATTTATTCTTAAACTTGCACAATATTTTTAGTATTGGAAATGGAATGGCTCTCCCTTTTTTCAATGGAGTAAAGAATCATTGCTCTCTGCAGGCATTTCAGGAAGTTGCTGCTCACTGTGACTGTACCATTTCTCTTCTCATTGTTGTATCTTAATACATTACAATGACAAGGATTGATTTCTCTCAGACACCAGAGTATGCATGAGATTCACATACAGTACCTACAAAAAAAAAGGAGTGAGGATTAGATGTTCTCAAATTTCAATGTCATTAGGCAGGAATTGGATAAAAAACTTAAAACAATCACCTCAAATCAGCACACAGTGTCTTTTGGCCACAGAAGTATTATGTATTAAAAAGAAGCAAAAACGTTGACACAGCCTTCACTGATTACAGTGAGACGTTCTAGAGTTTTAATGCAATTAGTTATCTGCAAATTATAATTGCTTTAAACATTAATTGAATTGCTGAAATGTTTAGTAAACTTCTCAAGTAAAAAGCTAACAGTTGCAGAAAAGGGAGATCTGTGTCCGAAGGGTTTGCATCGCCAGTGGCACAAATAAAATATCTTTTACATTCCTTCCATGCCCATGCATAATTAATGCACATCGCTACATTATTTATGTGAAGAATGCGACGGATTAGGCCGGCTGTTCTGCATGGACTTCTAAAATATTCAAGGTTACCATATAGTTCTTGTAGCACGCAAGGAAAAAAAGACAGCGTTTCTAAACATTCATAAAATGGTCAATAATGTTAAAAGCAGGAACAGGTATTAGTGCGATATTTTTCCTGACTAAAATCATTGGTCAGAATTTCCTGAAATTTTTTAGTTGGCGTCAGGCAAAATGTTAAACCTACAACAAAGGAACAGCTATCTAATACACGAGGATCAAACCCGCAACCAAAGCAACGATGAGCAGCCTTTACAGATGCCATCAATCATCATTCAATTTTGCCTCAGAGTAGATAATGTTTGCTGGAGAATACAGTGTAAGATATTCATTTTTATTTGGTCCCCATTTCATCACAGACATTTTTTCAGTACAGTAAGAGACCATCATAACAGGGAATATCTTACTTGCCCTGTTGCTGTCTTCAATATAGAGTGGACACATAATAAGAAAGCAGGTGTTTAACCTCATCAAGCAACAATAGAACAGCAGAAGTGGGTTTACAGTAGTGTCCCAGGGTGGTAGGCAAGATCAAATAATGCATATGGATGAAGAAGGTGTTTTGGCCCATTACAATTCATGCTACATACCACAGAGAACCAAATAATCCTCTGCTTTAATCTCTAATTGTTTATTAAAATATTCCAATGTGTTGTGAGACTACTCTCGATGGAATTAAATTTTGTCCCTTGCACACATAGTATGCATTTGATTTGCCTGAGCCTTTATCCTTTTGTTCTGCTCACAAATTGATTTTGCTGGTTCCAAATTGCTGTTGGAATAATGGCAGAGCAGTAATTCTCCCTAAATGGAGCACCAAATGCAGCTTTAAATTCATTTGAGCTACATACACAGAGAGCAAACAAATAGAAGTCATGTCCAAACAGACAGGCAATAACGGGGCAGATTCTTGAATTTCTATGTTAATTTCACGAATCTCTGGAACATGAATGCAGAGAACAAAAGGGAAAGACAAAGGTTCAGAGGATGCCAGACATCAATTCCAGCCCTTTGTAAATAGGCTTGAGTGGAACTGAGAGGAAATGAGGAGCCAGGAGACCATCACTGGTAATGTCGTCTTCACCGACGAAGGGATCCATAGGAAATATTGCCTCAAGAAGTCAGCTAATACCACCAAAGTCCACACCAATTGCCCTTGCTCTCATCTCTCTGCCACCATCAGGAAGAAGGTAAAGGCATCTGAGAACCATGACCTCCAGGTTCAGGAACAGCTTCTTCCCAACAACCATCAATCTCTTGAACCACATTGCATAACCCTAACCACAACCTTACCTCAACAATGAACTACTATGGATTTTATTATTATTATTTTTTAAATATTTTTATTTATTAGAAGCAAATGTACAAGAGTAGAACAAACGGCATATAAAGTTATACAGTTATTGTACAGCTCCAATTTTGACTTTTCAGCTTTGAATTAGAAGAAAAGAAAAGAGAAAGCAAGAAAGAGAAAAAGTGAGATGTGCAAAGATAGGACCCCTAGACTACCAAAGTAGTGTAGCCAAAGAGTGTGTAAAAGAAAGAAAGAAGAGAGGAATAGAAAAAAAAGGACAAAAAGAAAAAGAGAGAGAAAAGTGGTGATATACCTCCCTCTCGTCCCTCCCCATGGATTTTATATAGGTTGCACAATGAACTTCAGGTTGCACCGTTATAGTCTGGTTACCAAAGAGAAGTGACAATTTATTGTTATATTGACCATCGTATTTTTTGTCTTGTTGCGTTAATGTGATTGTGAAGCTGCAGAAAGAAAGATGTTCATTGTTCTGTTCCCAGTGCATGTGACAATTAAACGCTCTTGAGTCTTGAGTCCCTTGACTCTTGATCAGACAAGCCTCCATTTCAGAGCTCAGGAACCCCTCATATTCTTCAGTCGCTAGGCTTGGGAAAAACTTATAAGTACATGGCAACACTTAGGTTCACTAGCTTCACAAGGGCAGCATGATAGTGCAGCGATAGAGATGCTGCCTTACAATGCCAGAGACCCAGGTTCCTGACTACGGGTACAGTCTTTACAGAGTTTATATATTCGTCCCATGACCTACATGGGTTTTCTCCAAGATCTATGGTTTCCTCCTGCACTCCAAAAGACGTACAAGTATGTAGTTTACAATGGCTTGTTCCCTTTATCATCGATACTTTTTTGCATATCTTTCATTCATTGTTCTTTATCTCTCCACATCACCATCTATATCTCTCGTTTCCCTGATCCCTGACCAGTCTGAAGAAGGGTCTCGACCCGAAACGTCGCCTATCTCCTTCGCTGCTTAGATGCTGCTGCACCCGCTGAGTTTCTCCAGCCTTTTGTGTACCCTCGATTCTCCAGCATCTGCAGTTCCTTCTTTAACACAAGTATGTAGGTTAATTAGCTTGGTATAATTGTAAATTATCCCTAGTGTGTGTAGAATAGTGTAAGTGTGTGGGGATCGCTGGTCGAAGCAGACTCGGTGTGCCGAAGGCCTTCCTTCCGTGCTGTATCGCTAAACTAAACTAAAACTAAAAGCCATAAATACAACCAATCTTCTTTTGCTTTGATGAATGTAGTAAAAGAACTGGAGAGGACGATGTCATTAGAGACTACATGGTCTTCAACACCACATCACTCAACGGCACATCAACAGGCAGCAGGTTTGAGATATCTACCATAAAGGCTGAAATGTCATAATTTGATGAACTGCATTGCGAGTTAACATGTACCACAAATGTTCTCACTAAATTTTAGTATTTTACTCTAGTTTTTTCAAATGCTTCTGTATTTCATAATTAAATGCAGTAAAACAGATCTATCACAAGTAATGTGCCCATTTCCCTAAAGTTGTAACATGTGATGCCAGCAAAAGCCAGAAAATGAAAATTGCATTACTGAACCCCTGAATATTATAACTTGTGAAGTAATGTCTCGTAACTCTTTACTGCCATCGTAAGAAAAGTTTTAATCCCATAAAGTTGTATTTAACAATCCTTCACATTAAATATAACACATTAGCCTTCTCTGCAGAAAAGCTTTTTTCTTAGTTTTGACTTACACTTGAATACAGAATTGCTGGGACTGAACCATGTATTAAATAGGAAATTGCTCTCTCACTGTATGTTTCACCCACGGATTTTAGTGACTCAATTCAGAATATCTCATCAGAATTTAAGGGTGAAATTGAGAAGGTCAGATTCGAAAATATTAAAAAAGCCAAATTGTAAACTTACAATTTATCATTCTCTAGCACTCGGCATTAAAAGATTTGTCTTTATTCTAAATTTATGATATTTACCTTAAGCGATGGACAGGAAATCACTGGAGAACATTATCACCAAGCAGCTCGCATGTTATGATCTTGGCATACCTTAATATGAGCTCCAAAGACATTTATTCACCCAGCCAGTGGTTTTCAGTCAATGGCATACTGCAATTGAGGGAGGTCATTGTTTTATGACTTCATACATAATAAATGAGCTAGCTTTTATACAATTAAAGAAAATCAAGCAATGGAGATTTAGGTGATATTGCCCTAAGATTTAATATTCAAATGGAAGAACAACATATATACGTTTCCCATTGGCTTTAAAAAATATCTCCATTGTTTTGATGCAACTAGCTAAAAGAACTCTCATCAAAATCAATGTCACGTCAGTAGGTCTGAATTTCTTCCTGAGAAATTGTTTTACTGCATGCGAAACAGAGCGTCAGCTATTAAAGAAACTTGGACAGGGATGAAATAATTTTCAGTTAGATCTTAGGCAAGCAGTGTTGCAGAAAGACACCAAACTTCAGGGTAGACTAACCTATTTCCTACCGTAACTTCAACTGGAGTCATGGATTCCATTAGAAAGTGGCAGGATCGGAATGTCGTGTTTCTCTAGAGTCACGTGAGCTCCAGCATGCCAAATAAAATATAGATATTCCAGCTATCCTTTAACAGTCAAGGCTTGTTGAGGCAGAGGTGGGATCTTGGAAGGATAGGGCTGTCAACGGGGGTTAAAAAGTCACGGGAGTCCCATATCTGAGTTTTCAATTTTCTCATTCAGGTGGTACCTATGGCCTGTAACAAGAAGACTTTTAATCTCCAAGTAGTGGAGGCAGCTGCCTGTACATATATATATATATATATATGGTTGTGGACTTGGGCAAGAGTGGAGGCAAGGCTTACCTTCAATGATGGACATCAGAGCCATTGTTTTGCTGTTTGTGGCATGGCATGTAGGCACCTCTATTTATAGATGAATGACACTTGGACCTGTACCAGGGAAGTTATCCCCAGATTCTGCTTGAGTCTAGCAATGGATTAATGATCTCAGCCAAGTACACCCCCAAAGCATAATGTGTCTGAATTGGATTACAGACAACTGAATGTGCATGCATCAGCACCATTATTTAAGTGACCTCCATGCAGATTGTATGAAATATGTGGAAACTCAAGAAAAATAAATATCAAAAATCAATAACAGCAAGTACAATAGATGCATTGTACTTGCATTGTACATACGGTGGCACGGTGGCACACCAGTAGAGTTTCTGCCTTACAGCGAATGCACCACCGGAGACCCGGGTTTGATCCCGACTACGGGTGCTGTCTCTACGGAGTCTGTACATTCTCCCAGTGACCTGCGTGGGTTTTCTCCGAGATCTTTGGTTTCCTCCCACACTCCAAAGGTTCTCCCTCGGCCAGAGCAGCAACCCTCCACCGTTACCCTCCTCCACCTAGCGGAGTTGGTCCTTACCCTCAATAACTTCTCTTTTGATTCCTCCCATTTCCTCCAAACACAAGGCGTAGCTATGGGCACACGCATGGGCCCCAGCTACTCTTGCCTCTTTGTTGGGTACGTCGAACAATCCTTGTTCTCGGCATACCAGGGCCCCATCCCCGACCTCTACCTCCGTTACATCGACGATTGTTTTGGTGTCACCTCCTGCACCCACACACAACTGACTGACTTCATGCATTTCACCACCAACTTCCATCCGGCACTCAAAATACACTTGGAACATTTCCGACATTTCCCTACCATTCCTTGACCTCACCATCTCTATTGCAGGTGATACACTCCTGACCAACATCCACTACAAACCCACTGACTCCCACAGCTACCTGGACTACTCTTCCTCCCACCCTGCTTCCTGTAAGGACTCCATTCCCTATTCCCAATTCCTCCGTTTACGCCGCATCTGCTCCCAGGATGAGGTGTTTCACACCAGGTCATCACAAATGGCCTCATTCTACAGAGAACGGGGATTCCCCTCCCCACTATTGATGAGGCTCGCACCAGGGTCTCCTCCATACCCCGCAAACACTGCCCTCTCTCCCCATTCCCCCACTCGCAAACAGGGCAGAGTCCCCCTGTTCCTCACCTTTCACCCCACCAGCCGGCAAATACAACACATAGTCCTCCGCCAGTTTCGCCACCTCCAACGTGACCCCTCCACTCGCCACATCTTCCCATCTCCCCCCCCCCCCCCCCCCCCCGTCTGCCTTCCGCAAAGACCGCTCCCTCCGCAACTCCCTTGTCAATTCTTCCCTTCCCTCCCGCTCTACCCCTTCCCCGGGCACTTTCCCTTGCAACCGCAAGAAATGCTACACTTGTCCCTTCACCTCCCCCCTCCACCCCTTTCAGGGACCCAAGCAGTCCTTCCAGGTCCGACAGAGGTTCACCTGCACCTCCTCCAACCTCATCTACTGCATCCGCTGCTCCAGATGCCAGATGATCTATATCGGTGAGACCAAGCGGAGGCTTGGCGATCGTTTCGCCGAACACCTCCGCTCGGTCCGCAATAACCAAGGCGACCTCCCGGTGGCTCAACACTGCAACTCCCCCTCCCATTCCGTATCCGACCTCTCGGTCCTGGGCCTCCTCCACGGCCAGAGTGAGCCACACCGCAAGTTGGAGGAACAGCACCTCATATTCCGCTTGGGAAGTCTGCATCCTCTGGGCTTGAACATTGAATTTTCTCAATTCTGTTAACCCTTGCAGTCTCCTCCCCTTCCCGCCTCTCCCTCAGCCCTCGGGCCCTGGCATTCCCTCTCTCTCTATCTCCCTCCCCCACCCTAGTCGCACTAGCTTCTCATTTTCACACCACAAACAGCTTACAATGGCTTGTTCCCTTTATCATCGATACTTTTTTGCATATCTTTCATTCATTGTTCTTTATCTCTCCACATTGCCATCACTCGTTTCCCTGATTCCTGACCAGTCTGAAGAAGGGTCTCGACCCAAAACGTCGCCTATCTCCTTCGCTCCTTAGATGCTGCTGCACCCGCTGAGTTTCTCCAGCCTTTTGTGTACCCTCCAAAGACATACAGGTTTGTAGGTTAATTGGCCTGGTAGATTAAAATATTGGCACTAGTGGGTGTAGGATAGTGTTAATGTGCAGGGATCGCTGGTCAGTAGGTGGGCCAAAGGGCCTGTTTCCTCGCTGTATCTCTAAACAAAAAATGTCCCGACCAGGACTATCTAATAACTCAGAGGAAAATAAACCATGAAGTGTTGCATGCTGCGAACTATGTCTATTCTTTTCAATTGAGATTTTTAAACCAGCCCTCAAAACAAAATATTGTAATGAACCCAGCATCATCTTTTTCATGATTCCAAAAAGTCTTAAATATAGAGTATATTGTCTAGTTAGTGTACATTTCAAATTCTGCAAAGATTTTGGGAATATCAGTTCTACCACCTTTTGAATTGTATTCCTGATAAAAGGTTGGGAAGAATGCAGGCTGATTATTCATTATTCACTGTTGCTCAAAGTTGAAATTATTCTCTCTCTTGATGAAATTACCATATTAGCTTGATCGAACATTCCTTTACCTTACTGCTAGTTTAAAATGAAATATGGTTCTGGAATTGTCTGTTGCATAAAAATCGTTCACCTAGAGATTTGCCCACAGACCAATGGCGTTAACTTATGTCAATGGAATCAAATTTCAAAAATACTTTGTGTTTTATGGACCAGATTAGATCACACATATTTGGCCACTGGTCCACGGAGGTGTTTCATTTGCATTAGCTGTTAAATATTTCTATGAGATAGCAAATTGATTCCAAGCAAGTTGCAGATCTCAAATCAATTTTCAATTAAAAATTAACAATCAAGATCAAAAAGATATCAAAAGCATAAAATCAATAGCAAAACAATGGCCCATCCTGCACCATCCTCAATTTTATTTTCATGATCTCTGAGTAGAGTTATTCAGGGAACCTATCGGTCATTGTCTCATAACTTCATTGAGGCTAATCATCACCACAAAACCTTTTACCTTTCTGAGCCAAAAGCATTTTTGCTCTCACATGAAAGAAGTGTTATGTTGGTGATTATCTTTAAACCAATGTTTATATACAAATTTCAGCTTGATTCTACTCTTGCTTTACTCCCAGGCAGGCTCAGTGCATTCTACGCACACTTCGATAGGGAGAATAGTGACGTGCCTTCTTGGGACCTTCTGATGATATTGCAATCTCAGTCACTGAGGCTGATGTCAGAAGAACCTTCATGAGGGTGAACCCTCACAAAGCTTCTGGACCCAATGGTGTACCTGGTTGCGTTCTCAAAATCTGCATGGACAAACTGGCTGGAATTTTTGCAGACTTCTTCAACCTCTCATTGCAGAGGTTCCCATCTGCTTTAAGAGGGCATCACTAATACCAAAGCAAAAGAAGAGTAAGGTGACGTGCCTCGATCACTATCCACCAGAGGCACTCACGTCAGGGGTGATAAAGTGCTTTGAGAGCGTGTGCGGATAGGACGAGAAGCCGAAACCAAGATGCCGAACGGTCATCACGTCGAAAAACCAAGATGCTGAATGGACATGACGCCGAACTGACATGACGTTTCCTGGGACAGGATTGGTCCGACACCTTGTCAGTCATCAACAAGAGTCAGTGATTGGTCCAGACCCTGCGTCCATCACATCACTGGCCAGGGGGAGAAGGAGGGTGGGGGGGGGGAGCTTGAGCTTACGTTTGTAAAATGGTGACAGTGACTCCAAGCTGCTGTGATGCCACAGAGGCAGTGATGTGATGAACGCGGGGGTCTGGACCAATCGCTGACCTTTGTCGTTGACTGACAAGGTGTCGGAACCAATCCCCGGAATAGTACAAGGTACAACAATTTAACTATTTTAAAATGTAACAAGGTACAACAATTCTTGCAGTGCAGCAAATATAGATATTTTAAATTGTTTCATACCTATTTATCATTTCGGCTTCATGTCCGTTCGGTGTCATAAATTTTCAACTTCATGTCCGTTCGACGTCATTTACTTTCGGCGTCGTGACCTTTCGGTGTGATGGCATTTCGACATGATGTCTGTTCAGCATCTTGGCTTCAGCTTCTTAGCTTCGGCTTCTCGTCCTGCGGCGTCCCCTCCGGGTACCCTTTGAGAGATATGTTATGGTGCATATTAACTCCTACCTTAGCAAGAACATAGACTCATTATAATTTGCCTACTGCCCCAATAGATCAACGGGGATGCAATCTTGCTGGCACTCCACTCTACACATGAACACTTAGACAATTAAAACACATATGCTAGGCTGTTTCTCATAAATTGCAGTTCAACACCATCATCCCCTTCAAAAATGTTACCAAGCACAGGGGACAGGATTAAACACTTGATAAATTCTTGATTTATTTGAATCAAGAGTCTTAATTTGACTGTTAGTTTACTCCTTATTGATGTATAGGGTGCAAAGGCTTGTCAAATTTTAACCCAGGTTTTTTTCCCTTGAATACATACATCTTTGGAAAGGCCACCATGCATTGCCCACTGCTAATTATCTTGGTGATGATGAACCATCATCTTGAACTGCTGTAGCTCTTCTAGTGCAGATATGACCACTGTGCTGGTGGATAGGGAGTTTAGGATTTAGGTCCATTGAGGATGGAGGACTACCAACATACTTCCAAATCAGGATGCTTTGAAACCTGGAGATAGTATGAAGGTGGCGATTTCTCCATGTACCTACAGCTCTTACCCTTCTTTGTGGTAGAATTCTGAGATTGTAAATTGTTCTCAGGATAGTTCAGGCAGGCAATTGCTGTGCATTTTGTCGATGACACAAACACCAGCCACCATGTGCCAGGGTTGGAGGAAACAAATGTTTAGGCCAGTAAATAGGTTACAAAACAAGTTGTGTGCTTTATCCTGGATTGTCAACCTTCTTGAGAATTGTTGGAGCTGCAATAATTCTGAAGAGTATTGCATCATGATCATGAGTTGTTGCTTTTAGTTGAGGGGGGAAGCTTTAGGGTGTCAGGAGATAAGACATTTCACTGAACATATAGCCTCTGATGTACTTTTGTAACCATATTATTTATGTTCATTCAAAAGAGCTTCTGATCTAAGGTAACATTTATCCTATTGATAATGGTTAAAATAAACCTCCTGCTGGAGATTGCTATTGCCTGCCACTTTTGGGGCCTCCATGTCTGTCCTTTTAATGGAAGGAAGTCGAGGATGATTGAGCTACCCTGAGGAACTCCTGCAGTAGGATCTTGAGCAACACCAAATTGCTGGAGGAACTCAGTAGTTCAGGCAGTATCTGTGGAAGGAAATGGACAGACGATGTTTCGGGTTAGCACCCTTCTTCAAGATGGGAGAAGAGGGGAGGCAGTTGATATCTCTCTACCCTCTATCTCCCCTTTGCTCCAATCCCGAAGAATAGTACCAACCTAAAATGTTGTATTTCCATTTCCCTCCACAGATGCTGCTTGACTGACTTATTTCATCCAGCAGTTTGCTTTTGCTTCTGTCAGGATGCCCTGGGGTTAGGATGATTGACCCTTTAAAACCACAACCAATTTCCTTCCTTCGTGTGACCTGTGGGTCCAATTATTGACATATCATGGAACAGTTCAGCACAGGAACAGGACTATTGACCCACAATATATTTGTTGAACATGATGCCAAAACTAACCTATTTGCCTACACAAAATCAATTTCCCTCCATTCCTTGAATATCCATTAAAAATAATCCATGATACTGATCAGAACGCTAATCCATGATACCAGTGACCTTTGATGCTATGTTTGTTGAAATGCAGCTTTGAAATGCAAAGGCAATCATCCTCACTTCACCTCAGGAATTAATCTCTTTAGTCATGTTTAGACCAAAGTTACTATGAGATTTCCAGCTCAATGCCCCAGAAACAGTCAGGGTATTGATGATCAAGTTATTGGTGGATAGGTTTTGCTTAATAGCACAGCTAACATTACCTCCCATCACTTTGCTGATAATTAAGAGAAAGACGAATTGGGCAATAAATTGCCTGATTCGATTTAACTTGGTTTATGTGAACGAGGCATATCCGGGTAATTTTCCACATAGTTAGGTGCAAGTCGGCGCTGTAACTCTGCTGGAATAGCATGACGATACGTGGAGCTAGGGTGGAGCACAGGTATCACAGTTGGAACATCCTCAAGTCTTTGCTGTATTTAATGCTTTCAGCATGGCAGGGTGGCGTAGAGGTAGGGTTGCGTCCTTGCAGCGCCAAAGACCCAGGTTCAATCTTGACTACAGGTGCTTTCTGTTCAGAGTTTGTTCATTCTCCCCGTAACCTACATGGGTTTTCCCCAGGAACTCTGGTTTCCTCTTACGCTCCAAAGACCTATAGGTTTGTAGCCTAATTGGCTTGGTAAAATTGTAAATTGTCTTTGTTGGGTGTAAGGTTAATTGTATTGCACTGTTGCTTGGCTGGTCTGTAGGACAGTTCTCCTAATTTAGAAATTGATCCCAGCTATTTGTGAGGAGGACTTTGCATGGTTGAATGGGCCAAGAGCAACTATTGCATATCCATCCTGATGCTTGATCACCTATTCAGTTGTTATTGATGTTAAGAAACAACTAACTTGTTCATCCAGTTCAGGAAAGATAGCAACTTACCTTTGAATTGGGCAACCAATAATTTGTATGATTATCATTTGTTTTAATTTTCAGATTGCTGCGATGGTGAGTTTCGAACTTTGATCTCTGGATTGTTAATCCACATTTCTGGGGTGGTTTAGCAAATAAGCCACACCACTATTCACTCCATCTGAACCTCACGCTGCCTCAACAAGGCCACCAGCATAATCATTAACGAGCCTCTCCTCCCGTCAGACATATTTCCAGGTTCAGGGACTGTTTCTTCCCAGCTGTTATCAGGATACTGAACCATTCCATCACCAACATGAGAGCAGTCCTGACCTACCATCTACCTCATTGGAAACCCTTGGGCTATCTTTAATTGGACTTTATCGTAATTTATCTTTCCCTAAACATTATTTCCTTCATCCTGTATCTGTCCACTACAAGGTAGCATTTCCATGAGTGGGAGAGTCTAGGCCATAGCCTCAGAATTAAAGAACATTACTTTAGGAAATGTATTTATTCAGATGGTGGTGAATCTGTGGAATTCTTTGCCACAGAAGGCTGTAGAGGCCGTCAGTGGATATTTTTAAGGCAGAGGTAGATAGATTCTTGATTAGTACAGGTGACGGAGGTTATGGGGAGAAGGCAGGAGAATGGGGTTTGGGGGGAGAGATAGATCAGCCATGACTGATTGACAGAGTAGACTTGATGGGCTGAATGGCCTAATTCAGCTCCTATTCCTTATGACCTTATGACGCTAAGGGAAGCTTGATTGAAATCACGTATAGTCTTTCCACTGACTGGATAGCACGCAACGAAAAAAGCTTTCACTCATTACATGTGACAATAAACTAAACTAAAGTAAACCATAGCCGTATTTATCATAACTCAAATATCTCCAGTCATTATTGCAATGGAAGAAGGCCTGACATGGAATAAACTACATTTTGGATGCATTAAAGGGCCTTGAGCGTTCACATTCATTTTGCGATTCTTCAAGGATTCTTCACATTGTTCAGTCCCTATTTTATTCCTGTTTTCAACTCTGGTTCTGTTGCTAATTACCTTAAATCTGTGTACTTGAGCTGCTGATCTCATGTTGGCAGAAACAACTTTGAATTAATAACTAAATCAAAACCTAGTAATAACCTAATAAATTTACTCTGTACCACCTCCTAGGCTTGAACTCATTTCAAAGATGAAGTGTGTGGAATTAACAGAACACTCTGGTGTTTTAATGACATTTGCCTTGGAGTCATTGAAAATTTACAATACAGACAGAAAGTCAGTAGTCTCTGCTGCCCCCACTCCTTCACAAAATGGATTCTAGACCCCCAGAAAACTGTGTAAAAAATAATCTTATACCCCCTCTAATCTCTCAACTAGTTACTTTAAATGTATACCCTCTTGTCTTTAATCCCATTGCTAAGAGAAATGGATGCTTATTTTTTCCATGTTAGGCCACTTAACGTTAAACTCTTAAATTGTTCCCCCTTAGCCATCCCTGTTCCATACAAACAATTTTAGCTTATCCAATATTTCTAGTCCTGCCAATACCTCTTCTTCACCCTTTTCATTGCAATCATATCCTTCTTGTAATGGAGTGACTAGAACTGTAGGCAATACTTGGGCTAATGCCTAATCAGAGTTGCATGCAAATCTTGTGTACCCTTCCACTTCCTATGTTTCATGCTTCATAGAAGAATTGTATGTATTTTCCACCAATTTACTGACATGCCCAACAACCTGCACAATGCACGCTTATGCTCATGTTTCTCCATACTGCTCAATATTCCCTTGCCTTTTTAGAGTCATAGATTTCGATAGAACAGAAAGGTGGATGGGGAGAGGATGTTTCCAGTAGGGAGAAAGTCTAAGACTGGAGGTCACGGCCTCAGAAATAAAGGACGTACCCGTAGAATGGAGATGAAGAAGAACTTCTGCAGCCAGAGGGTGGTGAATCTGTGGAATTCATTGCCACAGACAGCTGTGGAGTCCGTCATTGGACATTTTTATTAGAGTTTGATCAGTATGGTTGTTGAAGGTTATGGGGAGAAGGCAGGATTATGGGGTAGAGAGGGAAACGATTCAACATGTCACCAAATAACAGCAAACCTCTACAGACACACTATAAAGGTATCCTAACTTGTTACATCAAGGGTAAGAAGGAACTGCAGATAATGGTTTACACTGAAGATAGACACAAAACGTTGGAGTAAATCAGCGAGTCATGCAATATCTCTGGAAAAAAGGAATAGGTGAGGTTTCAGGTTGAAACCTTTAAAGCCCAGTATGATGATTCAAACTCACAGTAATGCAAAAGCCTGCATAGAATGGTCCACTTAATCTGGTCCATCATAGGCACAGCTCTCCCCATCTAAGAAAGCATCTACCTGAGGTGCGGCCTCTGGCAGGGTGCATCTATCATTAAGTATCTCCACATTCTGGGTGATTTCCTCTTCACACTGTTATCAATGGCAGGAGGTTCAGAGGCCTGAGGTCACACACCACCGGGTTCAGGAACAAAATGTTTCGTCCAACCATCAGTTTCTTGAGCCAACCTAATCCTAGCTCAGTAACAGAACACACGTGGATCATCTCTCGCACTACCATGGACTCGTTTTTTATTATGTATAGCAATAATATCCTGTTTTGCACCATATTTTTTTCTTTTCACTGTCTTGTATAATTTATGATTTGTGTGTTGTCTGAATCTATGTGTCTGTGATGCTGCAGCAAGCAATATTTTCAAACATGCATAATACAATAAACTTTTAAGCCTACTGTGCATTGGCATTTCAAGTTTTCATTAATATTCTTTTTACATTTAAATTTAGGGCTGCAAGGGTGTTGCAGCAGTAGAGTTGCTGCCTTACAGCACTTTCAACGCCAGAGACCTGGGGTCAATTCCGACTACGGGTGCTGCCTGCACAGAATTTCTACATTATCCCGTGATCCCGCGGATTTTCTCTTTGTTTTCCTCCCACACTCCAAAGACCTACAGGTTTGTAGGTTAATTGTCTTTGTATAAATGTAAAATTGTCCCTTGTGTGTGTAGGATAGTGTTAATATGCAGGGATCGCTGGTTGGCACAAACTCTGTGGACCGAAGGGCCAGTTTCTGCACTGTATCGCTAAACTCTCAACACTAAATAAGTTAGATTACTTGCCTCCACAATTGTGTTCCAGATTCTGTCACCCTTGGAGTAAATAAATTCTTCCTTACCTCTCCAAATAAAATAGTTCACAATGATTGATTCACTCCTTGATTAAATTCCATTTGCCTTAATACAACCCAACTGACCAGACCATATATTACTGTCTTATATTTTTATTCTATTCATGCAACCAACAATCTCTTTGGCTGTATTTAGCGCTTTATCTGCTGCCTTCAAATATTATATGCACCCCATATCTCATTGTTCCCAAACTCTGCTTATCATAACTATTATAATAGAGGGAGACAATTTTCTCCCTCTCTCGACTGTGTAGCACAAAGGGACACAAAGGAATTTCTATATCAACCTGATCGAATGGCATTTGAGGAATATCTATCAGCCAAGATATATGGAATTATCACCTTCCTTTTTGTAAAGTAGTATCATAGGACATTTTTTTATATATCAACCCGAGAGGGCAGATTCAATTGAACTTGTTGGAAAGACAACACATCCCTCACCAGTACATTGGAGTCCCAGACATTTTGCCGCAGGGTGAATGTGTGCTGCCATTGACACCACATACATGAGCTGAGACAAGAATTTATATTTTATTCCAGCTTGTGGAAGAAAATATGTGTGAGCTGGGTTTACAGCAAGTGCACTGCTTGGTTGCCTAAATGCTTGAAGTGTTTAGTATTTAACATACAACACTGCTGTGCATGCAATATTATTGAGTGCTGTTAACACTTTATCTTGTGACAAAACTCTGAAAAACATTATTTTGCAATGGATCATAAGATTCAGTGATTCAAAAGGACTGAAAAATCTATGATCCATGTAATGGATATTTTACCGTTTATTAAATTCAAATATGTAAGGAAATCTTGGGAGCTCCCATTATTTATATATACAATAGGTGGCAATGATTTGAGTTGAAGCTTTTGCTTGGCCATTATCTTTCCCCAGAAGTTGTGTCCTTTGCCACACACTGTGATAATGTGCAATCTCACCAAGTCCCTATTTCAGTTAATTTTAATCGATAAAAAAAATGTCAGAGAGGACTCACTGCATTCCATATTTGTTTATCAGTGCCGTTTTCTTCAGTGCAACATATTTTGTAGCGAACATTTACAACAAACATTATTACCGCAGGATGCTTTGAAATGACATCCATACCAAGATTAATGTTTATTTGCACTAATCTGTCTAAATTTTTGCAGAAGTAGAACAATCACCAAAAAGTTGTTTTCATATTTTTTGACACTTTTATTAATTTGCTGCACAATATATGTTCTTACCTCAATCTCTATTGAAGAATGAAGCACTCAATCCAAAATAAGCAAAACAAAATAAAACTCTGTAGGAAGAAACAGCAGATGCTGGTGTAAACCGAAGATAGACACAAAAAGCTAGAGTAACTCAGAAGGGTCTCGACCCGAAATGTCACCCATTCCTTCTCTCCAAGGATGCTGCTTGGCCCACTGAGTTACTCCAGCATTTGGTGTATATTTTCTAAATAAAAATGTTCAGATAACATAACTGATTTGAAACAACTGAGAAAAGAAGTGGTGTAAAATGATCCATCTAGACGAATGATGTATTGATGTGTCCCCAGTTGTGCTGGGACTGAAATGTCCCAAATTACATTACTTTGCAGTGGGTACCAATCTATAGATGTATAACAATTTCTTATACCTGTATGCAGCACAACACGCGACAATTAATTATTTTTCCTGGCATCAAAAGATAGAATGGAACATCTCCCGTACAAAGGTAATCAATCGTATTTGATTTATTGTTCATTCCATTATTCTTAAGGACATAATTCCCAGCGCTTGCCCACACACATGCACACACATGCACTCATCAATAACTGTAGCTACAGAATTAAGATTTTTTACTTAAACGTGCTTTGACAAGATTATAGCTGAGCACCGAGAGCTAACTCGATAGTGTAATGCATTATTGTGCTAATATGTTGTACCACTAAAGGATAGGATTAACTTTTTTACTGTCAGGAATAAATAACAAAAGGAGCCCTTCAAAATGACAGTAAGTGCACAGAATGGCCAGTTATAATTGCCAGGGGCCAGACCCAGTGATACCCTTCCTTCCGAAATTAGACCTTGCTCCTTCAAGCTGGTAGAATCACTGCAGCTGGAGATGAATAGAACTTAAACTTGCAAATACAATTTAAACATGCAAATCAAAACAAAAACATTCAGATCCTGGAAATCTAATAAAAGCAGAAGATCCTGTATCTGTGGGACAAGAAACAAAATTAACCTTCTTGAATACTCTCCAATCTGAAACTTTCAATCATTCTCTTCCTACACATGCCACACACCTGCTGAGCACATCAGCTCTTTCTATTTTGATTTTACTTCCATTAAATATGGCGATCAGTGCCCACTGATCCTGTCAGGGACTGAACGTATCTTTATCCATAGCTTTTGACTCTGACAAATTTTGACTCTACAGTATCACACAGGATCAGTAGGGAAGGGATTAAAAAAAAAACATTTCTCAATGGTTCGAAAATACTTCTCATGCTCCAGCAAGGAACATTTAAACCTTTCCCTCCCAGGTTTTGCCACAGTTCATCTTCCTGCCCCCCTTGATCCCAAGATCCATTCAAATTCCCATTTGCAGCAGATACATTTGCTTTAATGGTTCCTGCTATTGAGTCATGAGTCAAGAGAGTCAAGAGTGTATCAATTGTCTTATGCAGCAAGAACAATTAGATTCTTACTTGATGCAACTTTCTACTTGATACACAATAACGTGGGTGGCACAGTGGCGCAGCAGTAGATTTGCTGCCTTACAGCACTTGCAGCGTTGGAGACCTGGGTTCAATCCCAACTACCGGTGTTGTCTGTACGGAGTTTGTATGTTCTCCCCGTGACCA
This sequence comes from Okamejei kenojei, assembly GCA_035221665.1. Lineage (NCBI taxonomy): Eukaryota > Metazoa > Chordata > Chondrichthyes > Rajiformes > Rajidae > Okamejei > Okamejei kenojei. The sequence continues at coordinate 85,693,733 of CM069135.1, forward strand.
CGTGGGTTTTCTCCAAGATCATCAGTTTCCTGAGAGCTTGTCCAACACCAGATTCTTGAAAGAATCACTACTCTCTGAGCTCTGTTAGAACAAGAGGTCATCAAGAGGGCAGAGGAATATAATTCACGGATGTTCTCAATGACAGCTTGAAAACATCCCCACTGAGTGCTGGCAATCCCTGCCACTGTCTATTTGAGCTAGAAAGTGTGAGGCTGCACTGAGAACTTCACATCTCTTTGTTAGCAGTGAACAGAAGCCCCGTGTGAATGAGCATCACAGAGGCGCAGCGTTAGAATTGCTGCCTGACAACGCCAGAGCTTTGGGTTCAATCCCGACTACGGCTGCTGCCTGAACGTAGTTTGTACGTTCTCCCCGTGACTACGTGGGTTTTCTCCAAGATCTTCAGTTTCCTCCCACATTCCAAAGATGTACAGGTTTGTAGGTTAATTGGCTTGATTTAAGTGCAAAATTGTCCCTGCTCTCTGTAGGATAGTGTTAAAATGTGGGGATCGCTGGTTGGTGCAGACTTGGTGGGCTGAAAAGCTTGTTTCCATGCTGTATCTCTAAACTAAACTAAACAACTGAGGAAGAGAGGCATTGGTAAGGTTTCTTTATAATTGGATGAATGTGCTGGGCACAGGACAGATATGCACACCCAGGAACATGAAGCTGTTAACTCTTCTCCACCACCGTCCAACCAACGAAACAGGTTTGTGAAAACTCGGTTTTCTCCTTTCCTGAAGTCAACAATCAGCTCCATGATGTTGTTGACTTCAGGAAAGGAGAAACAACAGCGCGTGATTATTGTTCTGGCACCATTCAATCAGATTAGTAATCTCCCTCCTGTACTCATTGTTACCCGATATTCGTCCAACAATGGTGCTATCATCAGTGATATTAAAAGTGCTGTTGGAGCCTTGTGCTATCTAGAATTGCACTCAAATCTGGTTGAAATGATCATTGACTCAAGCTGAGCAGGTGAGGTCAGTAACCAATAACGCCCAAGTCACATGACACAGCCATCTATGTTATTCATAGAAAAAAAAAAAAGCCACAAAGTGCTAAAGAAACACATAGGCCCACCAATATCTCTAGAGAACATGGATAGGTGACATTTTGGGTGGGAGCCATTCCTCAGCCTTAGAGAACTGTTGCGAGAAGTTGTGATTTGAGTGTAGGTACCTGAGATCCTAATTGGGCCGGAACTGGGAGATCTGAAAATAGAGCTAAACTCATAGTGTCATAGAGTCCTAAAGTGTGGAAGCAGGCTCTTTGGCCCAACTTACCCACACCAGCCAACATGTCCCATCTACACTGGTTCCATCTGCCTGCATTTGGCCCATATACCTCTAAATCTGTCCTATCCATATGCTATCTATACTTGGTACGTGGTATACAATGGTGGAACAGCTGTTGTGGTGAGTCTGGGTCAGAACATGGTTGAAGAGCAGGAGAGCAGCAGGAATTACTGAGAGGAAGCAATGAAAGAGGGTCTCACAGAACTCCCATCAGTGAGATGAGGAGTACCTCTTCTTAGTAGACATACCTTGAGGAGAGCATTCACCCAGAGATTTGTGAGTCTGTAGAATTCTCTGCCATAGAAGGCAGTAGAGGCCAATTCACTGTATGTTTTCAAGAGATAGTTAGACATAGCTCTTAGGGCTAATGCAATCAAGGGATATGGGGAGAAAGCAGGAATGGGTACTGATTTTGGATGATCAGCCATGATCATATTGAATGGTGGTGCTGGCTTGAAGGGCCGAATGGCTTCCTCCTGTACCTATTTTCCTATGTTTCTATGTTTCTCTGAGATATTGCAGTGGAGTGGTAAAATGGAGAGACAAGAAAATGCAGATGTTAGTTTATAAATAAAGACACAAAATGCTGGAGTACTTAGCATCTCTGGAAAACATAGATAGGTAATGTTTTGGGTCAGGATCTTTGGTCATTTCAACTTTTAACTACCGGAATCCTGATTAATGTTAAAATCAGTGTTACAATGGAATGAATAATTGCATGATGAGTCACTTACAGTTACAAAACAGTACTGATGGAGAACTGGGCTGTGTCAGCCTGCTTTATGTTAAGGAGTCACAAAGAAGGTATTTGGCATGTATCCTTCAGTTGTCAGCTTACTGAGTACAGGAGTAGGGATGTCATCCTACAACTGTACAAGGCGAAATTTGGAATACTGTTTGCAGTTCTGGTCACCCAGCAAGTATAAGGATGTCAATGAACTGAAAAGGGCGCTAAAGAGATTTATGAGATTTCTACAAAGTCTGGAAGGTTTGAGTTATGAGAAGAGGCAGGATAGACTGGATCATTTTCTTTTTGAATTGTAGGAAGCTGAGGGTGACCTTATAGTTGTTTATAAAATCATGAAGGGCAAATACAAGATGAAAAACAACACTATTTTCCACAGAGTAGGGAAGTCTAAAACTAGAGATCATAAGTTTAAGATGTAGAAGCATAGAACTGCAGATGCTGGTTAATACACGAGAGGACACAAAGTGCTGGTGTAATTCCACAGGTCAGGCAGCATCTCTGGAGAATGTGGACAGGTGATGTTTCGGGTTGCGACCCTTTTTCAGGTCTCGACCTGAAATGTCACCTATCCATGCTCTCCAGAGATGCTGCCCGATGTGCTGAGGTACTCCAGCACTTTGTATCTATATGTACAAGTTTAAGATGAAAATGGAAAGTTTTAAAAGGAACCTGAGGGGCAACCTTTTCACATGGTGGTGTATACATGAAACTAGCTGCTGGAGGAAGTTGTAGAGGAGGGTACAATTAAGACATTTAAAGTACATTTGGACAGTTACATGGATAAGGAGTGCAATATGGGCCAGCAGGAGGTAAGTGTGACTAGTTGGTTAGGTAACTTGGCCAGCACAATCGTGTTGGGCCAAAGGGCCTGTTTCTGCATTGTGTAGCTCCATGACTTCATGATGGAAATATGAGAGAGTGCAGACCTGTTAAAATTATTGGAATACAAAAGCAGGCCTAAATATACACTTTCCTATTTGCACAATTAGATTAGTCTATGGACAGATTGCGGAAGTTAATTGGTAGACATTGTTTGTTACCGAATAATAAATTGTTTTTAGAAATGACTCACTTTGGCAAATAATGTACATAGTCTTCTTTACAGAGGTGAGAATCAACCATTAACCAGTTGCTTCAAATGAGAATGAAACCTACAAAACAGATTCATTTTAACATGCTAAGTTTCTAAAATTAAGAAAAAGTTTATGCAGGCTTATTGAGAAATGTACACATTATAAATCAGTGGTAAGAAATGCTTACAGAGGCCATGTTTATTCCGTCAGATTCAGTCTACTTTAAAAGTTCACTGATTTTATTTCAATACTTTTATTAATGAACGGCCTCTTGCATTAGTAATGAAATCAATGCAAGTAAACAGAAACCTTTTGCTGATTAAAATTGCACTGGAACTAATCAAAGGTGCCGTGAGTGAGTATGACAATCTATGTGGAATTGCTATCTAATTTTTTAAGTCACATCTATTTTATTTTCGCCATGCCTTTTAATGATTCCTGAGCCTCACCGTGACAAGGGGTAATTCTGGTGCGCTTCTCTCGAGATCTGAGAATAGTGAGTTTTATAGAGCACTAGAAATTTATAGCATAGATAGCTTCCATTCAAATATATTTTTATCAGTAAACCAAAGGAGTATATTTCGTGCCTGCGCTAGAACTAACTCAATTTTACTTCGGAGTCACGTGAGTGATTCCGTGAAGAAGCCCCGCCAGTACACATGCGCGTCATTACGTCAGGCGCATTGGCGCACCGACAGGCTGGAGAGGGCTGCTCCACCAGCGGTAAGTAAAACACCCGCAGGTAAGTGTTTTAAACTTTACTGCGGTTTGGTTAGGTTCCGCAAGGCTGATTGCAGGAACCAGCAGGTACACTTCAAAATGGGAAAAATTAACAGAATGTAAGGCTGTAAAAGTAAAAGCCTGCCCGCGGGATTGAGGCCAGCAGGCGTATGCCGGCTCCAGAGACGCCGGCTCCAGAGATGCCGGCTCCAGACCCGCTGGCAGTACAGTCAACGGCAGCAACTCCGGTGCCTCAGAAGCACTGGGCCACTCCAGTAGGGAGGAAAGGCCAAGAGTAAATTATCCAGGCCTGTCAACTCTGATGAGTCAGGCCAGAAAGACTCCCATCCTACCAACAATAAGGTTAGGGGACATCTGGATGAGATGGAACACCTCCTAAATGAAATGCGACAACCAAGAGGTGTTCCAGTCAGGGGTATAACCGCAGGGTTCCCCAGCAGCTCTTAGCAGCAACCTCTACCAGAGGTCCGTATAGTGCAAGAACCAGATGCCTACGAGTCTGCATGGGGACCCATACCAGCAGCGCCATATCATGGGCTGCATAATACCTCCCTTGGGCATGAGCCGGGAGAGCCAGGGCAGCAAGAGTCTGACCCTGAAGTTGGTGTTACTGCAAGAAGAGCATACACCAAAGCTCACGAGCTGTGCTCCAGGTGTGCCCGATGTGGCAGGTAAATTCGCTGGAGCTGATGAAGAAACAGAGACCTCCCTTATGCATGAGCAGGGAGAGCCAGGGCTGTATGAGTCTACCCCTGAAGTTGGTGGTATAGCAGAGAAGCATACCCCAAAACCAAGAGCTTAGCTCCCGGTTGCCGGACGTGGCATGTAAATTCGTCATGCCGGCAGGAACTGATAAGGCAAAAAATTTGGCCAGAAACATTAATTACATGACCTCTCATCAGTTCCAAGAATTAACAATGGATGAAATACCTAAACGATATGAGACACCTGTAAAGAGTGCATCACTTAGAGAGCCCACTGTAAACCAGGGCATCTGGGGGCAAATGGGTGCCATCAAGCCAACTTCAATCTGAAATTTGCAGCACTGTGCAGATCATCCAACATAGCTACCAAACTTGTTGTTTGGTGAGGTTCTGGCAAAGTAAGTCAATAACTCAGATGACGAGACGAAGACTGTGCATGATGTCACCTCGTCAACCATACCCCTTCAGATGGGTCACAAACGCTGGTGCGGGACGAGCTCCCATTACTAAGCCATTGGAATGCACCAGTGCACATCTCCAGCAAAATTAGGAGGCAAAAGAATCAAACAACCATGGCGGTACAAGCAGATGGACTTGTCCAGGACATATCCTCTAGAGACCGGACACCAGTAGGGGTAGTTTGTAATTGTTCTACAATGAAGGGTACTGTATAACATCAGAGGCGTTTATAATGTACAGTTTTAGGGGTTTCGAATTCAGTTAATTTTGAATTACCCAAGCAAAAGAAGAATGTTGGATGTCGAGCCATTCTAAGACCTCGCCCGACTGAAACTCCTTTGTCCAGTATAAACACTTTCAAATGGAAACCTTCACTACTGCTAAGCAACTGATCTCCAAAGGATGTTATATGGCAAGTATAGATCTGAAAGATGCATATTATTCAGTACCAATTCATTACAATACCACAGATATTGGAAGTTAGTTGGATGCGACAGCGGTGGCAGTTAAAACTTTGCCAAAAGGGATAAACCCAGCCCTAGCTTGTTTACAAAATTGTGGAAACCAGTATGGGGACTACTCCGGGCTCAGAATCACTTATGATGGCATACTTGCATGATGTTCTGATCATAGGCAACACTCAGAAGGTAGCTGAATTTCTGTTTCAATTACCAAACATATGTTCGAGAGGTTGGGCATTCACCCGACCACATCCAAATTGATGTCATCCCAGAATCATTGACTATGGGGTCATTGATTCAACCAACATATCAGTGACTCAGCCTATGGCCAAAAGTTTAGAGTTAGGCCTGCAGCAGTCTGGTAGAAGAACAGCAACCCTCCTTCCAACGAGTGGCTAATGTTATTGGTAAATTAATAGCCTTCACTGAATTGCAATTTGGGCCTCTACATTATCAGAATATGCAACGGGCTAAGGAACAGGCACTCAAAAAACATTCAGGTCATTTTGATGGACCGATCCAGTTGACAGCCCAAGCTAGCACCGAGCTGCAAAGGTGGGTAACAAATGTCTCACGTTGCTCTGGTAACATTCTGAGCAAACAACCTTCAGCTGTTTTACAAGCTGAGGTGAGTGTTTCAGGACGGGGAGCCACTGATAACACAATTCCAGCCGCAACAGCAAATGGAGTATGCAAGAGGCATTAATCCTACAGATGCATGGGATAAAATATTTCGAATCGTTGGGGGCATTCTATGCCCCAAAAAAGCATACTGTTCAACAAATGCATGACTTACATGTTCAGCTCCAGGTTGACAATACCACAGCAATTGTATATATTAATTACATGGGCGGAATTAAGCCATTATCATGTGATAATCTGGCTATAATCCATCTGGCACTGCTGTATTACTAGGGACATCTGGGTCTTAGCAATCTAACAACTAGGTAAAGATAAAGTGGTGGCAGACACCAGGCCACGTAAATTTAAAGACAACATAGAATGGATGTTGAATCCAAATTTTTTTTAAAAGATGGTCGCCTATTATGGATTGCCAGACATAGATCTGTTGCATCCAGATTAAATCTGGATACCAGTTATCTAAATACGTCTCATAGGAACTGGATCCAGGGGCAGTAGCGATGGATGTATTCCCGCTACAGTGGGGAGGCATGTTCTTCTACGCTTCCCCATTCTGCCTTATCAGTCAACGTCTCACCAAAATTGAGCAGGGCTCTGCCTCAGGCATTTGGTAGTTCCGACTGGGCCACACAACCATGGTTACCATTGGTTCTGAGACTAATGACACAGCCATTCATGGTTATCCCCAAATGCAGCAACTTATTGCTTCACCCTGTGACAGGAAAGAGTCACCCTTTCCATGATCGTGTTAATCTGTTGATTGCAGATTCTGATGAGACCTTTGCAGGGGCTCGGACTATCGAGGCGAACCGTGGATGTGATAACTATGGCCTGGAGGGATAATACTAAATAACAATAAGTATCTCATATATAAAAATGGGAGATGCTCTGCTTACAGTCAAATATATATCACACTGCAGGCATATCTGATGTATTGGAGTTTCTTGTTACATTACATTTTGACGAGTAATGGAGTTATAATGCCGTTAATAGAGCTAGGAGTGCATTATCCTCCTATTTATGGCAGGGGTCGGGACAACATTCTGTCGGATCTCATCCATTGGTGTCCTGATTCATGAGAAGTATTTAACAAGAACCCTCCTAAACCTAGATATATGTGGGTGGATCTGGGATATGAGCATAGTTCTCACACTGCTTCGTCAACAGGCTCCGATTACATCTCTGTTTCCAAAAAACGAACACTTAAACTGGTCATGCTCATGGCGCTCATTTCAGCACAATGGGGTCCAGACATTGGAAAGGTTACGACTGGACAGCATGCATTTTCTGTAAATAATATTAGGATTTATGTATATGATCTAATTACACAAAACAGGGCAGGGATGTCCAGGGCAAAAATGAGCTTTAGAGCATACCCCATTGACCGGCGACTATTTGTAGTTACGCACCTATGTCAATATTGAGGTCACCAAGAGTCTCAGAGACTCCAAAACAACGATGCTCATCAGTCACAAAACCTCATAGAAAGGTGTTGGTTTAAAAAAAGGTGAATTGCTGAAGCAGGTTTGGATTCTGCTGGAATCTCTCTCCACCAGGGTGGTATCAACACCACAGCGAGGGCACTGGACGCCACTTTTAGTCCAAATCCTTGGGGCCGCAGGATGGTCTAGTGAAGGGATTTTCAACGGTTTTATAACAAACCTATCCACACGACGGAAGGATTTGGGCGTGTTATTTTGGGTTCTGTTTGTAAATTCCCCCTAGGAGAAAGGGGTTGTTATTGCTTCTTTTGTTATTGAGACATTAATTGTATAATTCAAACAATGTTCAATACATTATTTGTTTATCCTGTGTCACCCGAAGCTGTGTGTCGTATGGAACTGGATCTACGGCATGAAATCACAGAGCTTTGAAATCTTCGCAGAATCACTCACGTGACTCCGAAGTAAAATAGTAAGATTAAACGAGAACTTACCAGTTTGAAGTTTGATCTTTATTTTATGAGGAGTTACGGTGAGCGATTATGTGCCCTCCGCTCCCAGGCCCTCATAATCGCAATGATCATCTGGTAGTTCTAGTCTTCTGAGTCTTACTGTATCACTTTGACTGCAGTTACTGTAATCTCACGCCGCTGCTTTGAAGATTGACGCGCATGCGCACTGGTGGGGCTTCTTCACGTAATCGCTCACCGTAACTCCTCATAAAATAAAGATCAAACTTCAAACTGGTAAGTTGTCATTTAATCTTACTATTTTATGGCTATCTGTGTGCAATAGGTTTATGGATTTTTTAATCACCTGAATGTGGCATTGGTAATTCACTAAGGATTTCTCCCAAACCTATAAACTCCATCACATGGTTGGTCCAGGGCAGCAAGTACAAGGCTGCACTACCATTTCAAAGCTTCTCATCAACTCACACACCATTGGAAATACCCTGTACCGTTATCATCACTGAGTAAAAATCTCCAGCTAGGACTGTAGCTTACACAAAAGAATGGCAGCAGTGTAGTTGCTGCATTATGCCCCTGTCCCACTTAGATGATTTTTAATGCGACTACAGGCAACTAGGCTATCGCCACATGGTCGTCAAGGTGTCGCCTGGTCGTGAGTAGTCGTGAGTAGTCTCCTCAGTCGCTCAAAGAATCGTAGCGTTTTTCTGGTTGCCACTGGATTTTGAAATGTTTAAACCTTTTCGGCGACAGTTGATTTGATGCCAATGAGCGTAGCTTGACTTCTCCTGACGTAGGTGCTGTCGTAGGTTGTCACCAGGATGACGTAGGTTGTCGCCGGTGCTGACTTCGGTGAGTTCCATTGGCGACTACCTATGTCAAACTACGTCAACCGGCGACAGGTACCGGTGACTGAATTGTCTTACCATGTCGTAGCTTGTCACGTGTGGTCGTAGGTGGACGTTCTAATGGGTCGCCAGTTGTCGATAGCTTGCCTTAGCTGGATGTCAACTAGGTGAAAGGTTGTTGTAGTCATTGTCGTAGACATTGTTGTAGGAGGGTCCAGTCGCCGTTTTTTCGGCAACCTGCTACGATTATGACAGTCGCCGGCAGTCGCAGAGAAATTGCCTAAGTTGGACAGGCCCATTACCTCTCCAAACAGAGGCCCGGGTTCGATCCTGACTATGAGCACTGTCGGAACGGAGTCTGTATGTTTTCCCCGTGACCGCGCATGTTTTCCTCGGGTACTCCGGTTTCCCCCCGCACTCCAAAGAAGTACAGGCGGATGGGTTAATTTGGTCTTCGGTAAAAATTGTAAATTGTCCCTAGTGTGGCAGACTGTGTTGGTGTAAGGGTCAGCGTGGACTCGGTGGGTCGTAGTGCCTGTTTCCGCGCTGTATCGCCAAACTAAATACTTGAAACTAAACTAAACAAAGATCACAGCGACACAGGTTTCACATCCACTTTCAGAGACCATCAAGATTGGGCAATTAGCGTAGGTCCTTTGCCAGTGACACCAACATATCATGAAATAATAAACACCATTTTCTTTTAACCTGAGCAGGCATAAATTGTAATCCTTGTGGTTCGGCTGTGTGAAATGGTCCCACCGAACCATCACAGTGTAATTTCCTGCTCCTGTGCTTAAGGATTTTGGGTTGACCTAAGTGCAGAGCAAAAACATGAGGAAAAACATTTGTTACCCTATTAATCTCAAGGGGACCATGAAGGAATCTTTAAAACTATTTATCAACTTTTGACTCTGTATTCCTAGAACTACAACCTTACAAGGGGCAGGCAAGAAGAAAATTGTGATACTGTGGAAGAACTGAAACAAATATTTCTTTCCCTTCTGAAATTCACTTCTTTTTTTCTCTTTCTTTCCCGGAGTGCACAGTTGATGTTATGCATCTGATCCTAATTTTTGTCGTGTGTGTCTAATAGCTTATTCCTGCCAAACAAGAAAACTATAAATAGATATCATGACCTAGTCCAGACACATGTACTTGACTGATAAGTAATTGCGAGCAGAACAAGCACACAGATGTTGAATGTTGTTCTGCCATAGCCACTTGGACTGAGATCAGTCAACACAACTCAAAGTACTTCTTAAATATTAGATTTTCTTTGAGGGTAAAATTATGCATTTGTGATGAAAATTGTTCTAGATGCATTCCTACCACAGATATCAGTGCACATCCAATGAATATCCTTTAGAGGTACCAAGAATGGATTGATCATGCCATTGCACAGGCTACCAACAATGATTTAGAGTCATAGTCATAGAGTAATACAGTGTGGAAACAGGCCCTTCGACCCAACTTGCCTACACCAGCAAACATGTCCCAGATACACTAGTTCCACCTGCTGTGCGTTTGGTCCATATACCTCCAAACCTGTCCTATCCATGTACCTGTCTAACGATGGGATAGTCCCTGCCTCAACTTTGTCCTCTGGCAGCTTGTTCCATACACCCGCCACCCTTTCTGTGAAAAAGTTACCCCTCAGATTCCTATTAGATCTTTTTTCCTTCACCTTAAACCTATGCTTTCTGGTCCTCGATTCACCTACTCTGGGCAAGACGTTCTGTGCATCTACCCAATCTATTCCTCTCATGATTTTATACACCTCAATAAGATCACCCCTCATCCTCCTGTACTCCAAGGGATAGAGTCCCAGCCTACTCAACGTCTCCCTATAGCTCAGACCCTCGGGCCCTGGCAACATCCTCATAATTCTTTACCATACCCTTTCCAACTTGACAACATCTTTTCTATAATATGGTGCTTAGAACTGAACAAAATACTCTAAATGCAGCCTCACTAATGTCTTATACAACCGCAACATTACCTCCCAACTTCTATACTCAACACTGCTTGATGAAGGCCAATGTGCCAAAAGCCTATTTGACCACCCTATCTACCTGCAATTCCACCTTCAAGGAACCATGCACCTGCACTCCTAATAATGTTTAACTAATGCCCTGAATTACCAGCAGAAGGAAGTGCCTGCTGATTCTAACTGAGCTGTTACTTTATTTTAGATGTTGTTACAATTTTTGTTATAAAGTTCTTGGTGTACTTTAAATTATGGTTTTGTTGCCATAAGGATATCTTTCTTTTAAGGAAGTTCTAAGCAACAACAATGTTTGTAGAAATAAACACAAAATGCTGGAGTAACTCAGGAGGTCAGGCAACATCTCTGGAGTAGGGTCTCAACCCAAATGTCACTATTCCTTTTCTCCAGAGATGCTGCCTACCCCACTGAGTTTTATTTATTATTTATTTATTTATTAAGCATTTATTCCAAACCAAAATAATAAATTATAAACCATACATATTGTATTAAAAGTAAACTAACTGTGCATTCCTCTGGTGCCTCTGGTGCCTGACCTCCTTGTGCCCCTTTATCCACAGATTCACCAACCTCGGATATAAAAATTTCTCTTCATCTCCATGATCCTAGACTTTCCCCCTAGTGGGAACATTCTCTCCACATCTACTCTATCCAGGCCTTTCACTATTCGATAAGTTTCAACAAGGTGACCCCTCATCCTTCTAAACTCCAGCAAGTAGAGGTCCAGTGTCATCAAACACTCATCATATGTTAATCCACTCACTCCTGGGGTAATTCTCCTAGATTTTCCAGGTGACCCTTAGCAGTTATCCCAGGGTTTTATATATGGCTGCTGCTATTCTGAAGAGAAGGGGTTTCTGGGCTTTGGAGAACAACCTTGACTAGTTCTGAGCCTGGAGGTAAGTGTTTAGAGTGCACCTTCTCAGCATGAGTGACAAGGGCACTTGTTGAGTGATAAAGTTGGAGTATGAATCCTCTCTTCCTGTGAGACGAGAGCAGGGTTGTCCTTTATCGAGTAACTGTCTTTCCTATAGGATGGAGTCCAAGTATTCCTTGTAACTTATTGAAGGACATATTGCCATAATGATGGGAGACCACACCTGTACCATTGTGTACTGCAATCTAAAGACATGACGACAGACTGAGATTACATGACAAAAAGCTGCCTTCGTTTTATGTAAGGATAAACTGAGCTACTGCTCAGGACTCAGATGTCGATGGCTGCAGTTTATTTTCTAATAGCAGCAATATATAGCGTTATGATCAAATTACTGGACACGTGATCCATGAGATTGGTGAAATAATCTGGAATCAAGTTACTATAGAATTCTGGCAAGTTTACAAATGAACCCATCCTGACAGTATGCACAGCAAACAGATTTTGTTCATCGATTTTGCCACTGTAATGATATTCTGACAGGACAAGAATAAATTTGTACAAACCATCGGAATTTATATACAGAAAAGACACTACCTCTACCAGACCAGTCAATTCTGCAACGTACCCCTCACAAACATTTAGCAACACATGTCTAAATATGGAGAGTAGACAAGAAATGCTGGAGTAACTCAGCGGATCAGGCAGCATCTCTGGAGAGAAGGAATGGGTGATGTTTCAGGTCGAAATCCTTTTTGAGAGAGCTGTCCTGAAGCCTTATATAGTCGTGCTCATTTAATCTCTCTTAAAAATAAAAGTACCAGGCTTCAGCATCACAACCTGCTGTTTACATCCTAAACCAACAGGATATGGATAGGATGGAGTTGTCCTGGGATTTGTCAACATTGACTCCAGACTCCAGGAAATCTCATGGGCAAGGAAATCTCCTCCCGAATACCAAATACAGTCCTCTCTCAGCTGATGAACCATGGCTCTAAATGAACAACATTTAGAACTAAAGGTAGAATGGGAATAGAATGTACTTTGGGTGTGGACTTCAGCGTCCCTCATTAAGTGTGGCTTGGCAGATCGAGAACTATGTGGCTGGCTAAGTCCTGAAGAGCACAGCTCTCGGTCTGGGTTAAAAGAGCACAACGGGAAAACCTACATGACCTTGTCCTCACAAATCTACCTGCAACAGATGCATCTATCCATTATACCAAAGAGTGAAGGCAAATCCTGTCTTTACATTGTGAACATCCTTTAGTAGATGTAGTCCAGCATTAACTGGAGCCAGCTAAACTAGATATTACCACCCTGCTGATGACTATCAATAGTCCAGCAAATTACTATTGCAGTTAGTACTGGCTGCATATTGAAGTCATTTAACTAGGCAAGCAGAATGATTTGGCAAGCTGCCTGCATTCCATTTAACTATTGCGAACTAAACACATATCACCATCGGTGTAGACATTTTAATGGGCTTTGGATTTATCCTCCATTCAGTCTATTCCCCATTGCAAGGCTGTCTATGCATTACTTTATCCAGTAGGTGTTGAAAGCAGTTCTTTCTACCCTTGACATTTGTCAATCCAGTAGCAGCAAACTGGTACAGAACAGGTTAATGATAGCCTAACTGGGTAAGTTTACAGTTCACAAACTGTGACATGAATGTTCAGTTAACCACTAATAATATGTTATTAGCAGTCTGATTGCTCTAATATTAACATTATAGCACTAATATGTATGCAAAGGCACCATCTTAATTAAAAATAAAACTAATTACATGCATTAAATACTAGTTTGCTGAGCATCCAAATCCTATTCTCCTATTCTTCTCCTATTTTCCATATTCTGCTTCTTTCTATCCTTATTTATTTTCTAATTTTAATTTTCCAACTTTCGCTATTAAATAAATATTTAGTTTTTAGTTTTAATTTTAGAGATACAGTGCAGATACAGGCCCTTAGGCCAACTGAGTCCACACCGATCACCGAATCTGCACCGACTAGCGATCCCTACACATTAACGCTATCCTACACACACTAGAGAACATTCTTTACACTTATACCAAGCCAATTAACCTACAAACCTGTATGTCTTTGGAGTGTGGGAGAAAATCAAAGATCTTGGATGAAAACGCATGCAGTCACGGGGAGAACCAAACTCCATATGAACCAAACTCCGTATCTCGCAGTCGGGATCGAACCCAGGTCTCTGGCGCTGCAAACGCTATAAACGCTGCATGGCAGCAACTCTACTGCTGTGCCGCTTGTGCCACCTTGCCGCACCGTGCAATATTTTCTAGCCTTCAAGTCTCCAATGAAAGTGATGGCAGAATGTGTCCCTTTTGCCTCTCTTCTGCCCAATATATTAGAATACCCAGCTGTTCAATGGATTAAAGCAGCTGTAAAAAGACCTTCCTTAAAACACTTAAAAATCACAAATTTTTAATCCTGGATAAATTGGAGCGGCCAGGACTTTAAAATTAGGTAAAAGCTTCAGGGCTGCTGGGAGATTTGGTCAATTTGGAATTGCTCTCTGCAGAGCTGGGACAAGCTGTGAAGTGGTGCCAGTGTGTCTAGAGCCTAGATACAATTTGCAAGAAAAGAATAAGAACATCTGCAGACCCTCTCGATTAGGTGCAAAATGCATAGAATTGATTGGATGGCTGCAAACCAGACATACACCTTGTAAATAATTGTAAATAAAGTTGCAGAGTTCAACTTTGCCAAGTGTTGATTGGATGAGGTATTGAGCCTTGTCTGGGTTTCTGGCAGATCAGGTTAAATGTTTTTAAGTTGGCTTCCTTGCGAAGTCCGGTTTGAAAACAATGTATTGAGCTGATATATTATTGGGCTAAGGAAATGTCTGTTATGTATGTGGTTAATTGATATCTGTAATTGGATTATTAAGAGACCACCCCAATGTGGTTCGGCCCCTCGAGGTCCCGGGACATATAAAAGTTTGCTGCCACGAGGTCCAGTGTCGATCTTCTGGGAGAGCACTTCTGACTGCGAGACTTTCTGGAGTGTCTCTGCCTGAGCGAGGCCTAGAGGGCATGAACAGGCAGATACGAGGATCGAACCCGCGGTGGGATAGGTACAGTAGTTGAACTGTAATGCGCTTTCGTTAAAGTAAAGAATAGTTGTTTCAAATGCTTGATTCAGTGTTTTTACTGAAACTAGACTAGGGGGAAGCTTAGAAATTTTGGTCAAAATGGCCATTGATCTGTGAAAATGTGACCTCTGGTGAATTTCTGTGTCAATTGTCTTTAGGGAGTTACTTATTGCCTGGGATTTTATGTTTGACCAGCAGTCTGAGCAAATCTTTTGTAAAACCTAATTTCTCAAAGAACTTTAACTGTTTTGCAACAAAGACTAAGACCTATTTTAATTAGAAGAGACATAGATTTAACCCATGCTGACATAAATTTAAGAGTCTGAAGAAGGGTCTCGACCCGAAACGTCGCCTATCTCCTTCGCTCCTTAGATGCTGCTGCACCCGCTGAGTTTCTCCAGCTTTTTGTGTACCCTAGATTTAACCCATGCTGTTTTGCCTTTAGAAAAAGAAGGGAAAAAATATACCAGAAACAGGTTGTCAGGTTATGGAAGGGAAAATACATGATTTGGAATCCTGATATGGCTTCAAAGTAAACAGTTTCAGATGGATCCCAAAAGCAATTATTTAGTGGTGAAATGTCTTTCATTTATTGGAGGGACATTGCATCTTGAAATTAAAGTAAAATTCATAAGGTGAAGGATGCTTGTTTCTTCCATCGTGTGACAGGCAAGGAAAATAAACTAATTAGATAGGATTAACTGGAACAAATTAAGGTAATCTGCCTCTCATTTGGTTTCCACATTGTTTGAAACCCAGTTGTAAAATAAATAGCTCAAAATGGAGCTCAGAGCCACCAGTGTGGGGTGAACAGTACATTTGGCAGCATCATGCCAGTTAATGTCCAGCATGGATTATCTGAGAATGATAATGTAATAATTTATGTGCTGATAATGTCTTTCAGAGCTGATTCTTTTTCTATCTTTTTATGGTAGGCTGCCTAATTGTATTTGAGTCCAGCCCTAAATATCTTCTGTCAGGCACTATAAATACCCTGCTGAGACCTGACACTCTCCAGAGGCTCCTACAGCAGCTCATGACATGGCACAGGAACCACCGACCATCAATGGGAACTGCCACTGCTCATATTCAAACTACCAGAAAGTAAAATAATTCAGATTCTAATTCAACCTTGGATTCAGGTGAGCTTATTATCACATACACCAGCAGTTGTTCACACGAAGCTCACGGATTAATAAGTATACATACGATAATGAGTATGACAACTTTATTGTCAACATGCACAAGTACAGTGCGTTACAGGTACAATGAAAATTGCAGCAGCACCACAGTTGCATAGACCGACACACAAAAGCATAAATTAGGCATAAATCACACGTAAAATTCATAAGGGAAAGAAAACTGTGCACATGAAAAAACGAGATTGGTTCAAAATACAGAAAAGAAACAAGTCTCCCATCATATAAGCAGTAATCCATTGAGTAGTGTACTCCATGTGGGATTAGGATTGTGTGGGTTGGTTCAAGAATCTAATGGTTGAAGAAAAATAGCTGTTACTGAACCTAATGGTGTGTGATTTCAGGCTTCTGCACCTCTTGCCCAATGGTAGCAGTGAGGAGAGGGCTACATGATGGGTGATCCTTAATGATAGATATCATCATCTTGAGGCAGCACTTCATGTAGGTGCTTTCCATGGAAGGAAATATTGGAAATCATGTGCTTGTGATGGACCAGGCTAAGTCCACCTCTCTCTGCAGTCTCTTGCATTCCTGTGAGCTGGAAATAACATTACCAAGCCATGATCCAACCAGTCAGGATACTTTGTACATACATCTGTGGAAGTTTGTTTAGAGCATTTGGTAACATACTAAATATCTTTAAACCTCTAGAAAAGTAAAGACAGCTGGACCACCTTCTTCATGATTACATTGATATGCTGGACCCAGGACAGGTCATCCGAGATGTTAATGTCCAGGAATTTAAAGTTGTTAACTCTCTCCACCACAGATCTACCAATGATATCTGGTTCATGTTCTCTTGACTTCCGCTTTCTGGTCAAAAAATAATTCCCTGGTCTTGTTTTGGTTGAGTAAGGTGTTCTATACCTATTCTGTGTGATGACTCATCACTGCCTGTAAATCAGCCAAGACACCAGTGGTGCCGTCAGGGAGTTTATAGGTGGCATTGGAGCTGTGCTTAGTCACACGGTCAAGGGTGTAAAGAGACCCAAGCACACAACTTTGAGGTGTACCTGTGTTGATGGTCGGTGAGGAGATGTTGATGAGGAGGAGGAGATGATCTGCACTAATTGACATCCATCAATGAGAAAGTCAACAGTCCAGTTGCAAAGGGAAGTACAAAGGCCTGAGTCTTTGAGCTTGGTGATGAGTTTGGAGGGGATGATAGTGTTGAATGCTGAGCTGTAGTGAATGAACAGGAACCTGATGTATGTGTTCCTGTTGTTCAGATGGTGCAGAGCAGTGTGGAGAACTGAAAGTAAACATGCAGGTACAGCAGGCAGTGAAGAAAGTGAATGGCACGTTGGCCTTCATATCAAGAACAGTTGGGAATAGGAGCAAAGAGGTACTCCTGCAGTTGTACAGGGGCCTAGTGAGACCACACCTGGAGTATTGTGTGCAGTTTTGGTCTCCAAACCTGAGGAAGGACATTCTTGCTATTGAAGGAATGCAGAGTGAAGTTAATTCTTGGGATGGCGGGACTGTCATATGTTGATAGATTAGAGCGGTTGGGCTTGTATACTCTGGAATTTAGAAGGATGAGAGGGGATCGTATTGAAACATATAAGATTATTAAGGGTTTGGACACGCTAGAGGCAGGAAACATGTTCCCAATGTTGGGGGAGTCCAGAACCAGGCACCATAGTTTAAGAATAAACGGTAAGCCATTTAGAACAGGGATGAGGAAAATCTTTTTCACACAGAGAGTTGTGAGTGTGTTGAATTCTCTGCCTCAGAGGGTGGTGGAGGCTGGTTCTCTGGATGCTTTCAAGAGAGAGTTAGATAGAGCTCTTAGGTATAGCAGAGTTAAGGGATATGGGGAGAAGGCAGGAACGGGGTACTGATTGTGGATGATCAGCCATGATCACATTGAATTGGCTGGCTCGAAGGGCCGAATGGCCTACTCCTGCACCTATTGTCTATTGTCTATTGTTTAAAGAGATAGTATCTGCTGTTGAGTGTTGTGACAACAGGCAAATTGAAGAGGGATCCTGGTCTTTTCGAAACATAGAAAGTAGGTGCAGGAGTAGGCCATTTGGCCTGTCAAGCCAGCACCACCATTCAATATGATCATGGCTGATCATTCAGAGTCAGTACCCTGTTCCTGCTTTGTCCCTTGACAATTCGTCCAAACTTCCTGATGCAATGCGCTGTGGAAATGGACTGGATGCAAGGACGTGTGGAGCCTGTGATGGGCTGGGCTGTGTTCACCACTCTGTGCAGGTCCAGGCAGTCAAGAGCAGAGCAGTTGCCGTACCAGGCTGAGATGCTTCCCATCAGAATATTTTCTGCCTTAGAGCCTCCATCTGCAATTGGCTTCTGGACTTCTTTCTGCAATGCATCTGTAGAAGTTTGAGAGAATCCTTGTTGATATGCCAAATGATCTTAGACACCCAAGAAAGTAAATGTGCTTTTTTTTTTTTAAATCACCACACCACTTTGAAGGGAACAGGTTCATCCTCTCCTATACTTTCCTATACTTCATTTCATCTTTGTTGTTTATCCAGCTGACATCCGTCGTATTATAAGTGAAGTTAAAGATTGACTTGTGTTGCACTTGGCCACATTGTCTTAGGTGTACAGGGGGTAGACTAATGAACTGATCACAACTTTGAGGAGCACCAGGATGGTGGAATTGTTATGGCCAACTGTAAATGACTGACTTCTACCAGTCAGAAGTCCAGAAGCCAGTTGCAGATGGAGACCCCAAGGTGATGGGTCAAGTGTTTTGGGATGAGCGTATTCAGTGTTATGGTGTTGAAAGCTGAGCTGCAGTCAATGAATATCAACCTGACATTGATGTTCTTATTGTAAAGGTGATGCAGAACTGAATGGTGAGCTGAATTGTCACAAAAGCTTTCACTTTGTGGAATATCCAGAAATTGTTCTTGTGCTAGCTCTGCCTATTTTATACTTAAGATGGAAGGTGTATCCAGCGTTACATCATTTGCTTTTTTATTACTTGGAGGCAGAGGAAGTAAGACAACCACAAGTCTTCTTTGTAACTGCTGAAGGATGAACAAACACCTAGTTCCCAAATGGAAAGCAATTCTTCCCAGGACAGGCTGAAGTTCCGCCCTGGCAGCTGCTTGTGCTGCTGCTCCCATCCCAGCCGTGTTACAATATCACACTCTCATTTACAGGGACAAATCCTGAAAGTACATCTAAAGACCACCGACATTGCAAAACACTATCTATCCATTCTTGATGGCTGTGGAATCTCGGCTCCAGATTTTAGCCATTGGAATGGAATTGAGATATGGACTTGCCGCCATAGTGCTGTGGGACTGCGGCTGACTGAGTAACAGATGGCGCCACATCTGTCATCATGCCCCATTGCTGCTCTCCACTTGAATGCCAGTGGTGCCGTCCAAACCCACCAATTCCCAAGCATTAAGGTAACCAAACTGACCTGGCACAAGATCTGAGGCCTATTCCTCTTTATGGGGATTCAAATCTTGTTCAAGAGACAATGGAGGGAGAGTGTTTTAATGATTTTAAATTACTAATTTTTAACTGTTTTCTGTTTTAATTAATGTAATTGCCTCTTTTTTTTATTTATTTTTAGAATTGCTTAATTCATTTGTTTTCATATCTCAAATGTCAGAGATGTTAATTATGTTAATCCCACATCTCTCTTTGACAAAAGGAAAAACTCTATCACAGGCTTTGCCATCTGTCAAGTCTGTCACCAGACATTAAGCCAACTGAGGTCTAGTCACTGTCCAGACTATGCCACTAGGCTCCGAGATGTAGCAAAGCAGCATGATCTGCTCCTTATATTTACCCCCAGGTGAGTGAGCGTATGTGAGGAACAAGGGTTGTGTCTCCTGTCCAACAAATGCAAACACATAACATTCTTACTTATGCCCCTGTTCCACTTAGGAAACCTGAACGGAAACCTCTGGAGACTTTGCGCCCCACCCAAGGTTTCCATGTGGAAGGTAAGACCTCCCTGGTGGAATAAAACTTGGTGAAAAAAAGGTCTTACCTTCCACTACCTGCAACCTCCGGCAACCACCTTCAACTAGCATCGCAACCGGCTTCGACAAAAAATTACCGATTTTTAAAAGAGCAACCTATTTTTAGTCGCAGCCGGTTTTGAATTTTTTGAAATAATCGCCGGATCATAGAAGAAGTGGAAACCACTTTCGACCATTAGGGAGACTGACAAAAACCTCCGGGAACTGCACGGAAACCTTGGGTGGGGCGCAAAGTCTCCAGAGGTTTCCGTTCAGGTTTCCTAAGTGGGACAGGGGCATTACTGTAAAGCCTGCAGCCCGAGGGAGAACAGTATCCTGGCAGGGAAATTTGCAAAGGCTACTGGGGGGACTTTAATCAAGAACAGTTGGGGGGAGGGACTCAAATAGAGAAAGCCAGTAGACAGGGTCTGAGGCAGGAGGCAGAGAAGGGAAGCACTCAGACCCAACATGTAGGGGGGAAAGAAGAAAAAAATAATAAACAGAGAATAAGAGGTGGTGGGGTTCCAGGACAAAAATCAAAAGGGGCCACTTGTCAACATAATTGTATAAGGAGTAAGAGTGTTGTAAAAACAAGCCTGAAGGCTTTGTGTCTCAATGCAAGGAGCATTCGTAATAAGGTGGACGAGTTGAATGTGCAGATAGCTATTAATAACTATGCTATAGTTGGGATCACGGAGACATGGCTCCAGGATGACCAAGGCTGGGAGCTGAACATCCAGGGATATTCAATATTCAAGAGGAATAGACAGAAAGGAAACAGAGGTGGGGTAGCGTTGCTGGTGAGAGAGGAGATTAATGCAATAGAAAGGAAGGACATTAGCTTGGAGGATGTGGAATCGATATGAGCTGCAAAACTCTAAGGGGCAGAAAACGCTAGTGGGAGTCGTGTACAGGCCACCTACCAGTAGTAGTGGAGTTGGGGATGGCATCAAACAGGAAATTAGAAATGCGTGCAACAAGGGTAAAACAGTTATAATGGGTGACTTCAATCTACATATAGATTGGGTGAATCAAATGGACAGGGGTGCTGAGGAAGAGGATTTCTTGGAACGTATGTGGGACAGTTTTCTAAACCAACATGTAGAGCAACCAACGAGAGAGCAGGCTATTCTAGACTGGGTATTGAATAATGAGGAAGGGTTAGTTAGCAATCTTGTTGTGCGGGTAAGAGTGACCATAATATGGTTGAGTTCTTCATTAGGATGGAAAGTGACATAATTAAGTCAGAAACAAGGGTTCTGAACTTAAACAAAGGTAACTTTGAAGGTATTAGACTTGAATTGGCCAAGATCGACTGGCAAGTGATTCTTAAAGGGTTGACAGTGGATATGCAATGGAAGGTATTTAAAGACTGCATGGATGAACTACAACAATTGTTCATCCCAGTTTGGCAAAAGAATAAATCAGGGAAGGTAGTGCATCCATGCATAACAAGGGAAATCAGGGATAGTATAAAAACAAAAGATGAAGCATACAAATTAGCCAGAAAAAGCAGCCTACCAGAGGACTGGGAGAAATTCAGTCCAGCAGAGGAGGACAAAGGGCTTAATTAGGAAAGGCAAAACAGATTATGAAAGGAAACTGGCAGAGAACATAAAAACGTACTTAGAGTGGATAAGGGAGAACCAGTGGATGTGTTATATCTAGACTTTCAGAAGGCTTTCGACAAGGTCCCACATAAGAGATTAGTATACAAACTTAAAGCACATGATATTGGGGGTTCAGTATTGATATGGATAGAGAACTGGCTGGCAGACAGGAAGCAAAGCATAGGAGTAAACGGGTCCTTTTCAGAATGGCAGGCAGTGACTAGTGGGGTACCGCAAGGCTCAGTGCTGGGACCCCAGCTATTTACAATATATATTAATGATTAGGATGAGGGAATTGAATGCAACATCTCCAAGTTTGCAGATGACACAAAGCTGGGAGGCAGTGTTAGCTGTGAGGAGGATGCTAGGAGGCTGCAAGGTGGCTTGGATAGGCTGGGTGAGTGGGCAAATGCATGGCAGATGCAGTATAATGTGGATAAATGTGAGGTTATCCACTTTGGTGGCAAAAACAGGAGGGTAGACTATTATCTGAATGGTGGCAAATTAGGAAAAGGGGAGATGCAACGAGACTGGGTGTCATGGTACACCAATCATTGAAAGTAGGCATGCAGGTGCAGCAGGCAGTGAAGAAAGCAAATGGTATGTTAGCATTCATAGCGAAAGGATTTGAGTATAGGAGCAGGGAGGTTCTACTGCAGTTGTACAGGGTTTTGGTGAGACCACACCTGGTGTATTGCGCACAGTTTTGGTCTCCAAATCTGAGGAAAGACATTCTTGCCATAGAGGGGGTACAGAGAAGGTTCACCAGACTGATTCCTGGGATGTCAGGACTTTTCATGTGAGGAAAGACTGGATAGGCTTGGCTTGTACTCGCTAGCATTTAGAAGACTGAGGGGGATCTTATAGAAACTTACAAAATTCTTAAGGGGTTGGATATGCTAGATGCAGGAAGATTGTTCACGATGTTGGGGAGGTCCAGAACAAGGGGTCACAGTCTAAGGTTAAGGGGGAAATCTTTTAGGACCGAGATGAGGAAAACATTTTTCACACAGACAGTGGTGAGTCTCTGGAATTCTCTGCCACAGAAGGTAGTTGAGGCCAGTTCATTGGCTATATTTAAGAGGGAGTTAGATGTGGCTCTTGTGGCTAAAGGGATCAGGGGGTATGGAGAGAAGGCAGGTACAGGATACTGAGTTGGATGATCAGCCATTATCATATTGAATGGCGGTGCAGGCTCGAAGGGCCAAATGGCCTGCTCCTGCACCTATTTTCTATATTCTATGTTTCTATGTTTTTATTAGGTCCATGCAGGTTCCTGGCATAACAATCCCATCAGTCCTATTCCTCCATTCTTTCAACTTATTTTGCCTCATACAGTCGTCAATTCTTCTTTGATTCTTTCATCCCATATGCAACTGTGTGATAATTGACAACAACCACTTAACCCACTAACCTGCCTTTGAGAAGGAACCAGATGACCCAAAGGAAAACCAGTACTGTGGCGCAGTAGTGGAGTTGCTGCCTTAAGGGCCTGTCCAAACAGCATGCGAATCCATGCGGTGAGCGCGACCTAATATGGTCGCTTGAGCCGTCCGGCCTCGCGGGGCCGGTCCCACTTCGATCGCCGGAGCCGTATGGAGTTGTGCGGAGCTGGTCCCGACATCGCGCGGGGCTCTGAAAAACTGACTGTGTTCAAAAATTCCGCGCGGCAACGGCCTGTAGGCCCGCAGTCGCCTCGACGCATTACACACTGCCTCAACGTCGTGTCTCCGTGACCCTCTCTGTGTGCCTCCGTGACCCTCTCTGTGTGCCTCCATGACCCTCTCTGTGTGTCCCTCTCTGTCCTTGCGAACTTACCGCAGACTTCGCTCCAACTTCGCACCACTCACCCGACCTCCACGCGGCCCCCGCTGCTGGTTTGGTCGCGCTCACCGCATGCAGGCGCATGCTGGTAGGACAGGCCCTGTACGGGGATTGCTCGATCTCCGCGCGGCTTCCGCTTCCAGTTTGGTCGCGCTTGCCGCATGCTCGTGGGACAGGCCCTTTACAACACCAGTGACCCAAGTTCGATACTAACTACAGGTGCTGTCTGTATAGAGTTTGTACATTCTTCCCGTGACCGAATAGGTTTTCTCCGGCTGCACCGGTTTCCTCCCACACTCCAAAGACGTACAGGTTTGTAGGTTAATTGGCTTCGTTAAAAATTGTAAGTTGTCTCTAGTGTGTAGGATAGAGGCTAATGCACGAGGATTGCTAGTGGGTGCGGAATCGTTGGTCCAAAGGGCTTGTTTTTGCGAGTTATCTCTGAAACAAAACTAAACAAAACTAAAACTAAACTAAAACTAAACAAAAACTATCTTAGCATGCAAATTCCACACAGAAAGCACTCTTAGTCAGAATTGATCTTGGGACCCCAGAGCTGCATGACAACAGTTAACACTGTGCCACCACAAGGACTTGGGGCAGTCAAGAAGACTCTACCATGCTTGTTCCCCTATCAATGTCAATGATATTAGTATGAAAGTTTTGCCTACATTTTCTCCTGGCCTTAAAGTGGCAGACTGAGGCACATTCATAAACACATGCACACAACACATCCATCATATTACCCAGGCATGATCAAGTTCTGCTACGCTAGTAGAAAGCCCCTGAAGAAGAAAAAAATATGGCTTTAACATCTTAAACTCATCACACTGATTTTAAGTGATACTCAAGTATTACTGTTGAGCAATTCTTACAAAGTACAAGAACCACTTTTAATAAGAGTGCTGAAATGCAGTTTAGTTAAATCATTTACTGCAGTTGCAGAGTGTTTTTGTTGGATCAGTTGAGATTGATGTCTTCTCTGGTGTGCAAAGTTGTTCCATGTTTTAATTACTCAGTTAATTGTTTCCCTAAATTGGTAATGCAAAAGAGGTCATTTTAATCTAAATATCTAGACTCTGTAAAGACTTGAATACATAAGAAAGGAATTTTCAATTAAACTACTTAATCACAGTTATTGATTGCGAATTTGAGAAATCTGCAGAAATTGATAACTTGCTCAATATTAACTTTTTTGAAGCAAGTAAACTGGAGGTTAGGATAAAAAAATACTGCTTTGCAGTTGTTTAGTTTAGTTTAGAGATACAGCACGGAAACAGGCCCTTCGACTCACTTTATTATGGACGTTCAGTCACTCTACTCCTCCATTCCCCACCAGGAAGGCCTTAAAGCCCTCCGTTTCTTTCTCAACCACATCCAATTTCTTTCTACTAACACTATACTCTGCCTAGCGGAGCTGGTCCTCACCCTCAACAACTTCTCCTTTGACTTCTCCCACTTCCTCCAAGTACAAGGCGTAGCCATGGGCACCCACATGGGCCCCAGCTACGCCTGCCTCTTTGGAGGGTACATTGAACAATCCTAGTTCCGGGGGTACACTGGCCTTATCCCCAAACTCTATCACCATTACATTGATGACTGCATTGGTGCTACTTCCTGCACCCATGCAGAACTCATGTACTTCATCAACTTCACCACCAATTTTTATCCTGCGCACATATTTACCTGGACCATCTTTGATACCTCCATCCCCTTTCTTGATCTCACGGTCTCCATCACAGGAAATAGACTCTTGATTGACACATATTACAAACCCACTGACTCCCACATTTATCTCAACTACACTTCTTCCCACCCTGCTTCCTGCAAAGACTCTACGCCCTACTTCCAATTCCTCCATTTACAATGCATCTGCGCCATATATGAGATGTTCCATACCAGGACATCCAATTCTGGTCCTCATTCTTGAGGGAACAGGGGTTCCCCTCTCCCATCATAAATGAGGCCCTCACTCGTGTCTCCTCGGTACTCCGCAGCTCTACTGTTGCTCTCCCTCCTCCTAGTCGCACAGAGATAGAGTCCTCCTAGTCCTTACCTTCCACTCCATCAGCCGTCGCATAAAACACATAATCCTCCGAAATTTCCGCCACCTCCAATGGGATCCCAACATTAGTCACATCTTCCCATCTCCACCCCTCTCCGCCTTCTGCAGAGACCGTTCCCTCCGCAACTCCCTGGTTAACTCATTCCTTCCCTCCCAAACCACCGCCTACCCTGGTACCTTCCCCTGCAACCGCAGAAGATGCAACACCTTTCGCTATACCTCCTCCCTCGACTCTGTCCAAGGACCCCGGTAGTCCTTTCAGGTTAGGCAGAGGTAATCTAAATCTACAGTATCTGTTCAGGATGTGGACTTTTATACATCAGCGAGACCAAACGCAGACTGGGCGATCGTTACGCGGAATACCTTCGCTCAGCCTGCCTGAACCTACCTGGTTGCTGGGCACTTTAATTCTCCTTCCCATTCCTCCACAGACCTTTCGGTCCTAGGTCTCCTCCATTGTCAGAGTGAGGCTAAACGTAAATTGGAGGAACAGCATCTCATATTTTGCTTGTGCAGCTTACAGCCCAGTGGTATGAATATTGATTTCTCTCACTTCAGGTAGCCCCGGCATTCCTTCTTTCTCTATCCCTCCCCCAATCAAGTCGCAGTAGCTTCTCATTTTCACCCTACAAGCAGCTAACAATGGCCTGTTTCCTTTATCATTGTTACTTTTTTGCATATCTTACATCCATTGTACTTTACCTCTCCACATCACCGTTTATATTTCTTGTTTCCCTTATCCCTAACCAGTCTGAAGAAGGGTCTCGACCTGAAACGTCACCCATTTCTTCTCTCCAGAGACGCATTGTTACTTAATTACATGTGTAAGCTTCAATATTGCATATAGATGGGCATTTCTGTAACCCTTCCAGTGGTCTTACTGTCTAAGCATATCATGTGCATGAAGAAATGTGATTCAATATATAATTGTGCATTATACATGCTAGCAAATGTCTGCCACATTTAGCAATTTGCACTTCCATTTAATCACATTACATAAAATAAATACATTGCCAAAGCATACAACACTGTCAAAATCTTAGACAGACCACAGAGGGGCCCAGCAATGATCGCTGAGACCTGCCACTAGTCACAGGCCTCCAATCCGAGAAACAACCTTCCATCATCACCCTCTGCTTCTATTCCATGTAGCCAATTCTCTATCCTGTCAGCTAGATCTCCCTGGATCTCTTGAAATCTAACTTTACAGAGCAGTCTAGCATGTGGAATCTTATCAATTGCCTTGCTGAGGTTCATATAGACAACATCTACAGCTTTGCCTGTATCAACTTTCTTAGTTAAAAAACTCAGTCTGTTCATGATATACGATCTCCCACATGTAAAACCATGCTCAGCCTCTGCCTATCCAAATGAATACTCTCCAGTAACTTGCCTACCACAGACGTTGGGCTCACTGGCTTATAGGTCCCAGGCTTTTCCTTGCAGCCCTTCTTAAATATTGGCACAACAGCCACCTTCCAGTCTTCCGGTACCTCACCTGTAGTTAATGACGATTTGTATATCTCACTCAGCGAACCTGCAATTTCTTCTCTAGCTTCCAACAGTGTCCTCTGATATATCTGATATGGCCTGGGAGATTTGTCCACCCTCATAAGCATTAAAATGTTGAGCACATCCTTGATTGTAAAACTGGCTGTCCTCAAGATACTTCCATTAACTATCCATAAGCAGAATACTGGAACTCAGTATAAAACATTCCCAGAACAGGCAGAGCAAGCAGCACAGTTAAGTTTACTTTACTTCAACAACTCACCTTAATTCAAATTCTATAAAGTGTGATTTCTATTTTTCATCTCAGTTTTCTATACAGCCTCAATGGGCTGAACACTGTGATAAACAATGAAGGATTGGGGGCCCAAATGAGGTACTCTATTTTTCCCACTATGTTGCATTGAGCTGACTTAACTCTTTTTTCTGAAGTCCAATCAATGGTTCAATGGTACTTTATTGTTACAACGCTGCGGGGTACAGTGAACTTCCTTTTTTTGCATGCAATTCAGTAAAAACCTTGCTGTATTTAGGCACAATCATACTTAAGTACAAGAGTATTGAAGTAATAGACGACACCGAGGCAGTGGACGGGTTCCATATTTCTTGCGCCACCTTGTATCCTTCAGAGGAGTTCAGAGCTGTTACAAATGTTAGAGTCTTATCTTGGAAGTTAAGGTCCCTTGTCCTGGTATCTAATCTATATCTAGGGCAGCACAGTGGCACAGCAAAAGAGCTGCTGCCTTACAGCTCCAGAGACCAGGGTTCGATCCTGACTATGAGTGCTGTCTGTATGGAATTTGTACGTTTTCACTGTGACCAGGTGGATTTTCTCTGGGTGCTTTGGTTTCTCCCACATTCCAGAGACATACTGGTTTGCAGTTTAATTGGCTTCTGTAAATTGTCCCTAGCGTATAGGATAGAACTAGTATACGGGTGATGGCTGGTCAGTGCAGACTCGGTGGGCTGAAGGACCTGTTTCCATGCTGTAACTCTAGACTAAACTAAACTAAAACCACAAAACAATAATTTGTAGGCACCATGTATGCCATCTTAATGTAATTGTGGAAGCACAGTAAAGGGGGAAATACAAATGTTAAAATCAAATGACAATTGAAATAGACATGGACAGAAATATTGGCCGTGTTAGACTTCTACGTGACAGCATTGATTAAACCAGAATTAAATGAGACATGGTAAGGGGTTACGTACATCTCGGATCTGCTTATAATAGAACAAATTACCAATGTCTGAATTTGACTATTTTGAACAATAAAAAAAGCAATAAAAATCTTGCAAAGCTAGACAGTGAAATGAAAGGTGAGCTCATGGCTGCCGGCTGTTATCTGAGCTGTCAAGCTCTGTAACTAAAACTAGAATTCAGTTTTCACTTACACACAACCCCGTGGACAGTAAAGTGCTTTACTTGTATAGAATTTCCATTTATCTTGAACCAACCTCTCAAAGCTACAGTATGATGGATGTGAAAAAGACATTATGACTTCTTCACCTGATACCTTGGCAGGCAGGAGATAGCCATTAATCTCCAACACATCCCACACAGGCCGACAACTCATCAACAAACCCAGCTGCTGAAGTAAACAGGCATTCCTAGTTTTAAGTGCTCAGTAATTTCATTTCCCCTAACAGTTCCCGGAATTTTTGCTTGCCTGACTTAAAGTCACAGCCCAACACAAATGCTTTCACAGTCAATTCATTAAACAAAAAGTTGGGCTGTTATTACAGCAATAACGATTCACTGTTGAGAATTAAACACAAAGATTGACAGCTGGTCCTTTCTGAAGAATACCAATGAATATAAGTGTTTGAAATTTCTACTGGGTTGCTTCATAATTTTTCGTCACAATTTGTTGAGAATCAGACATGTCAATACAAACTACATGCAGTGTAAATCACGTGTCCCTTGTATTATTGCTAAAATATTTTACGAACAGATATATGTACAAAACAGTCCATGTTCCCAGACAAATTAATCATTCTTTTCTATTTCAGCTAATTACACATATTTACAGGCCTCAAGGAGGCTCTAATAAATTCAGATTTTCTTGGGCACTGGGGCACTATTTGGCACCTTTTAAAATGAACAAACTTACAACTACACTGAAACAAATTATTCTGAGCAATTTTGGAGTTGTTTTCAGCTCTTTAAAATCAGGTTACTAGCTGATGGTAAGATATTGAATAGACGGCTGATAAACCTTCGGCTATGTTGATAAGCATATGTGATACCCCATTAATATGTCAATGAATATCTATTGGTCTATAGTTCCTAGGCTTTACCTTGCAGCTCTTTTTAAAGTGACAAAATTAGCAATCTTCCAGTCTTCTGGCACCATACCTACATCTAACGATGATTCATATATCCTAGCCTGGGCTCCCTCAATTTCTTCTCTCGCTTCCCACAGGGTCCTTAGATATATCTGATCATGACCGGGAAATTTATCTGCCTTCATATTCCCTAGGTCATCCCGAAACTCCTCAACCATAATATGGACCATCCTTAAGACATCTCCATTAACTGCCCCAAGTTCCCTAGACATGTTTTTCTCCATGGTAAAAGCAGAGAAGAAACACTCATTTAAGGACCTTACCCACCTACTCAGCTCTACACATAGATGACCGTTTTAGTTTTTGAGAGACTCCATTCTCTCTCTACTTACAATCTTTCCTGTAATGTACTTATATTGGGATTCTCCTTGATTTTATCTGTCAGAGCTATCCCCTGCCCCTTTTTGTTCCCCACTGATTTTCTTCTTAAGTATGCTCCTCCATCTCCTAAACTCTTCCATGGGTACATTTGAGTCCAGCTGCCTATATCTGGACTGTGATGGTAGTTTTTTTCTCTCTTACTTGAAGATGTACAAAATCAATTGATGAGAAAACTGAAAAGAGTACTGTCCCCAAGGAAACACAATTTGGGATGCAATTTGAGCCAGAATTATTGTTTGTGCCAATATCAAAAACTCCATGAATGGAGGTTCAGCAAGGTCAAAGAACAAATGGATGATTTCTGCTGTTGTTTCCATTCTGATAACATGGAAACAGCAATATAACAATCCGTGGCTTTACTTCACACAATATGGAAGTTTGGCCACGATACCAGATGATGCAGTGATTACATCTGTGGTCTGTACTCTTATCGTGATGATCTTTCAATGCAATGCTTTTTTTTGTTCCTTTCTGTAATACAAAATACTTCAATTTTGCACATTTCCCAAAAGGACATACACATACCTCTTAGGACCTGTATGAACTTCTGAGTTTTAGTCCATGAGATAAATATCCACCCACCTTCTGAAATAAAAAAAATCCAGCAAAGAAGAAATAACAATAAATTAATAACTTAAACTCTATTAAATTAAAAGCCAGCAAAATCTGACTTCATTTCCTCCTGAGACACGCTTCTAAAATGAAAGACAGATAACCTTGTCAGTGCTGCCCCTCATAGAACTATGTAATTCCACAAAGTATTCAATCTGCAGTGCAACAGAAAACTCAGTGAATGTTGATGAGAATTGAATATTATTGGAAATCTCTTGGCTGGTTATTAGTTTTTTTAATTGTTTCTAATATATCATTACATTGCTTAATTATCTAATATATCATTACATTGCTTAATTTATGAGGACCTATTAATTAGATTTACAGAGCAATGAAGGGTCCTGTGATTATTATAAATATGCCTTTTTGTTGTTCACTTTTATATAAAAAAATGTGATTCCCTCCCCATATTTTCCTATCAATCATGTGATATTTTGCAATGACAACTTCAAAGTAGTCTCTCACCGTCTCCATTGAAATGCAATTCCCACAATCCCTTCATTCATGATCGTATTGAAGATGAATCAATTTTGCTGGGCTCATATCTCAGATTGCTCACAGAGTTCCTTAATGTTTTATTGATTTTGCAAAAAATTGTTTTAATTCATGGAAAAAATAAGGCATTGGAAGATCAAGAGGACCTTCAGCGAACTGCTCATGTAATTGTAAATATCACAGCAAACCACCAGAATGACCAGTGATTGTTATACCATTTAACAGCTTAACCATTAAGTACCTGAGGTGAGAAATTATGCTGTCATTGACACCGCGCCATTTGGGGAGTGGGAATTAAATTCTATGGCAGTTCCTTGCAGTAACTTATAAGAAATATTTTAGTAACTAAAATGTGAAAGCAGAATAGTGGAGGACCTCAAAGTCTTCTCATGCTCAAATTCATGATAGAAAGAAGGTTCTATTGCTTATAAATGATTACCAGGACAAATAGTTTAGTTTAGAGTCCAGGAAACAGGCCTGTTTGGACCACCGAGTCTGTACCGACCAGCGATCTCCGCACATTAACATTGTCCATACACTAGGAACAATTCTTACATTTATACCAAGCTAATTAACCTACAAGTCTGTAAGTCTTTGGAGTGTGGGAGGAAACCGAACTTCTCGGAGAATAGCCACGCAGGTCAAGTGGACAAGCACCCGTAGCCAAGATCGGCCCAGAGTCTCTGGTGCTGGAAAGCAGCAACTCTACCACTGAGCCACTGTGCCGACTGTGATAGTTAACATGAGTCATTGAAGCTAGCACAACACTGGTTGTACCACTATAGCTATATAACAAGCTTTCTCATGGGATGTCTTTCTTAAATTCATGCTCTTTGTTAATAAATTTGATTGCATCAATACTTGAAAAATTCTGCAATCAGCATCAACACCAGAGTCAAACTCTTGGTTTGAATATGTATTGTGCAAATATTGTGTCTTTTCTTCTGAAGCATTTTACAATTATTTTATTTTGCATTATGATCAATAATATACTGCTGTTGTGTAGGAAGGAACTGCAGATGCTGGTTTACACCAAAGATAGATACAAAATGCTGGCGTAACTCAGCAGAACAGGCAGCATCTCTGGATAGATGGAATGGATGACGTTTCGAGTTGAGGCCCTTTTTGTGAAGAAGGGTCTCAACCCAAAACATCACCCATTCCTTCTCTCCAGAGGTCGCCTGTCCTGCTGATATACTGCTGTTACTACTACATTGGTGCAATCAGTGCATGAATACTCTGAATTATTTTACTGTGGATGATAAAGGATTTAAAATAAACAAGTTAATTGCTGAACTAAAATCTGATAGAGGAATGCTATGCAAATACATTAAGTATTCAGAAGCTATATCAACAAATGGTAATTTGTAGGTTATACAGTAGTTATAATGAAATAACTGTGCTGGAAAAACAAGCTTGTTAAAATAGCAGTAATGCAATGAAGTGACTGAAGAGCTAACTCCTCCATTGACCCCCATTGTGGACTCTTAGAAAATTCAATTAGTCTGTTGGCAGAGGAGGGAGACAATCAACCATCAGCATATATGTCAAGAAGATAAGTTTTTGTTAATGCTCAAATGAGCCTGTCAAAGTAATCAGTCACTAGTTACACATTAATATTAACTCAACCTCACTCCATAAATACTCAAACTCAGCCAACTAAATTCTCTAGTTAATTCATCCATCATCCATGGTTCTAAGCGCAGAAAAACCGTGTCCTTCGAATCATTTCAAAGTGAATTTTTCACTGCTTTGTACTTGATGCTGTGGACCGGCCATCAAACATAGCTAATGTTTAAAGTAGGTAGACATAAAATGCTGGAGAAACTCAGCAGGACAAGCAGCAGCTCTAGAGAGTAGGAATGTTTAAATTGTACATTGAACAATACCAAATATTCAGGTTAACACCTATGCACATCTAATTCACATTTCAGCATTAAAGCAAACTCAATTTTGCACTATTTGTTTTGGTTTCTTTAGTTTCATTATCCAACAGGCAATGGGTAAATTCCAATTGTGGGTTTTATTATTTTAGTGTTAGCAGTTAGGTTTTTACTTTTTACTTTTAACCCAGGATTGAGGACTGGATTCTGGCAACCATGCTGACGTTTGGCCATGCAAAAACATATGCTAGTAAATGAACATCATTTCCAGATTTAAACCATTGAAGTACTTCATATTTATATTAATAAATACTGGGACTGAAAATTTCCTATCCCCTGCTTTTGCACTAGTGATAGAGCCTTTAGCTGAAAGTCTTTTATAAGAAGGCCAGGGTGATGTTGTCCGAACATTCAATGGGTATATTACCAAACACTCAAATAATAAAATTTCATTATATGCAGATGACATATTATTATATATTACAAATTCGCAAATTAGCATACCAAATATACTAAAATTTAATAGAGGAATTTGGTTCTTTTTCAGGATATAGAATAAATTGGAACAAAAGCGAAATTATGACGATAAAACCTCAAGAGTCGGTACACATCTGTTGAAATTCCAGGGGAATGCTTTTAGAATTAGCAACAGAAAAATTTAAATATTTGGGCATCCAAATTACTAGGAACTATAAAATCATTACTCAACGCAAACTCCATATGCCTTTATTAACTAAATTAAATGGGCTGATTAAATTTTGGAAGGGTGAACACCAGTTGCCGATGTCATTAATAGGCAGAATAAA
Source organism: Okamejei kenojei (assembly GCA_035221665.1). NCBI lineage: Eukaryota > Metazoa > Chordata > Chondrichthyes > Rajiformes > Rajidae > Okamejei > Okamejei kenojei. The sequence continues at coordinate 85,727,319 of CM069135.1, forward strand.
CGCGATAAAAATGGATCTTCTTACCACAAATATTGTACCTATTTCAATCAGAGTACCAAATATACATACCTAAAAAATTCTTCACTGGGACCAGTTTCTGGGGGAGGTGGGAAAATTTGCACTTGATGGAATGGAACCAATGATGTTTGCTATTATAAACTAATGTATATGGGATTATAAAGGTGAAAGGTAAAAAGTGGCACACAGAATAAAAAAAAAACACTTGTGTAAATCTAAAGAATCAGGGGGACTGACACTCCCTAACTTTTGTCTCATTATTATTGGGCAGTGAATATTAAAAATATAATCTACTGGTTGGACAGTTCTGCCCAACAGGTAGATTGGATAAGAATGGAGAAAGAGGATTGTTCCCTTATTAATATAGGAGCGATCCTTCTTTCCCGATGGGTAAAACTGAACAATGGTAATATACAAGAAGAATCCAATTATTCATAGTATAATACGAATTTGGAAAAGGCAAATTAAAATTAACTTCAAAATTAAGAAAATTATCGCTTCTTTCTCCAATAGCTAATAATCCCTCATTCAAACCATCCATTATTGATAAAACGTCTTACCCATTGGGAAAGAATAGGAATTAAAATGATGGGAGATATGTATGAAATGGGAAAACTTTTATCATTCCAACAATTACAAACTAAAATATAATTTGAAAAGTAATCAATATTTCAAATACCTTCAAATTCAAGATTATTTGAAAAAAGTATATACAAGGATATCAAACTTTAACCCCAGATCTACTGGAGGAAGGAATGAATAGAAAGGCAGAATCAAGCAATTTAATATCTTACTTATATAATATAATTCTAAATATAGAAACACCAACGACAGAAGCAATTAGAAGAGACTGGGAACAAGAGTTATTGATAAAAATTTTCCGAACGATAGATGGGATAAAAATCTATTATATGTAAACAAATGTTCAATGAATGTAAGACATAAAATTCAATTTAAAATTTTACATAGATTATATTATTCGAAAACAAGACTGAATAAAATATTTTCAAATGTTTCCCCCATCTGCGACAAATGTCTAACTCAAAATGCCACTATAGCACATTCCTTTGTCTCTTGTACAAAACTGTATACATTTTGGAATGAAATTTTTGGAATTTTTACAAAACTATTTAAACAAAATTGAACCCAATACTGAATTGATTATCTTTGGATCAATGGAAGAGGGAAGTAAACTAACTATATCCCAAGAAGCCTTTCTTAATTATGGTCTAATAACAGCGAAAAAACTTATACTTAAATTTTGGAAAAACGCACCTACGCCAACATTCAAAATGTGGATCTCAAATATGTCTGAAACGCTACATCTTGAAGAAATGAGATTCCTCTTACTAGGCAAAGTAGACCAATTCTTAAAGATTTGGTCTCCGTTTATCAACTTTATACAAGCATATGGTGCAACATAACATAACCTTAGAAATTAAATGGTTCAGAAACTGGGTGACGAATGGGCAAAAAATATGAGATAGGTAGATCTCCTAATCTTTCATTTCTTATTACTTTTTCCTTTTCTTTCAATCTTTTTAACATCTCACCTCTGTCCTTTATTTTTTTTTACTTTTGTTTCTACTTGCTTGTCTATCTATTCCGACACTCTTTATTTCTCTTTTCTCTCACTGTTCTTTTATTATTGCACCAAAAATATGAAGTTGTACAAGAATGAAATATGTATTTATGTATTATGTATTAGGTACTTAAGTACCAGACTACTGTACTTACTTCTAACAAAAATAAACAAACAAAAAAAAAAAAAAAAACAAAAAAAAAAAAAAAGAAAAAAGAAAATTTCCTATCACTCTGTTTTGACATAAATGGGGCAGAGAGGGAATCTTGCTCTGAAGTCTTTTAACTCAACTGATATGGCAGGATCAGGGTGATGTTGTCACTGATAATTAATGTCAATGTGGCATCTAAGGAATCCCAATGGGTCCCACGGACCAGAACACCAATAAATGCAGAATACCCATCCACACTGTGCTCCTAGCCAAAGAGCCACTACTGCCTCGGAACACTGATTCTTTTCCTGGGATCCAAACCACTCAAAAAAAGGGTGCTGCAATGAATCCACCAGTTCCATCCCCTATTGACACCTGGAAATGTATGCAGCAAGTGGCATTTCCATTATATCGATGCCCCGTCTGAAAAAAAAAAGTTTTTGATTGGGCCCTGGACATAATTAAAATGAAAAACTTTTCAGTTGCCACTCTGCAATAAAATTAGGAGTAGTAGATGGTCACTCTGTTTTGCATGCCTGCTTTGCCAACTCATAAAACACGGTTGATCTGACTGTAAACTCAATTCCAGTCTACCATCAGGAGATCCAATTCTTTCATGTCCTCCTGCAGTGACTTTGAATAAACCACACAGTGACCAGAATTGTAGATATCATGGCTCTTGATCCAGTGCAACAAATAGGTACATACGGAGAGACCTGATGGGAGATTCTCTTGGTAAAAGCTCTCTCGGAAGAATCTCCCCAAAATCAAAGTATATCGAAATCTTATACTCTTTATCCTCAATCATAACAACAGCCGATTAAATATAATTTCAGTAGTTACAATTGCTTTGATTATTTCAATACTTTTAGATGCAGACATGTGGTCCCATAGAATTATATATTTACAATAGGAGCTCATTTCTACTTACAAAACCACCTCTGAATATTCATGCATGTTTCTTAGAAATCTAGACACTCAAATCAATCTATTTTGCCAGCGTATTGAAGAATAATTATCTGGATTCATCGATTGACAGGACAAATATGCCTAAGACCATGTTTGATGTGCTAAATGGAAAAATTGCTGGTATGGGTCCTACCTTGATCTCTGTCATAGTGATGCAGTGCTGTCAGGGGTTATGGGGAGAAGGCAGGAAAATAGGGTTAGGAGACAGAGATAGATCAGCCTTGATGGTATGGTGGAGTAGACCAGATGGGCTGAATGGCCTAACCCTATTCCTATCATTTATGACCGTGTGCTGCAAAATATATGACTGCTTTGTTGTAGGCCAATTAACACTGTCCCACATTCGTACATTTCATTTATGCATACTAAAATACATTGGTGATGTTATTCTCTGAACCACATCTCTATCTTCTCAGGAATTCTCTGCCACAGAAGGCAGTGGAGGCCAATTCACTGGATGTTTTCAAGAGAGAGTCAGATATACCTGTAGCTCTTAGGGCTAACAAAATCAAGGGAAATGGGGAGAAAGCAGGAACAGGGTACTGATTTAGGATGATCAGCCATGATCATACTGAATGGCGGTGCTGACATAAGTAGCCCTTTCTAAGCTTCCTCCCAGTCTAGTTTCAGTCAAAATTCACTGAGAAGCACTTGCGCATCTAAACTTTATTTTGACAAAACACAATTACAGTTCCATTACTATACCTAACCACCCTTTACATATTCGAAACTATAACCTATAATTCCTGGAAAACTTGGGACAGAGCAAGTTACCACTCATGCATCAATGCTTCCCTGTAATTCTGCAATACTATCCCTTTCCCATTTCATTATCAATATCCTATTATATTCTGCTGTATCACTGTATTCCTATTACTATTCTGTTCTATAATACTCAAGTCAACTTTATTTGTCACGTACACATACAAGATGTGCAGTGAAATGAAAGTGGCAATGCCTACAGATTGCGCAAAAACAACAGAACAGAATAGAACATAATCAGTATTTACGTTAGAATTTTTTTTTTTTCAAGGCACAACACAACAGTAAATTAGTACAGTAAATTAGTCCCTGGTGAGATAAGAGTTTACAGTCCTGACGGCCTGTGGGAAGAAACTCCGTCTCATCCTCTCTGTTTGCACAGCATGACAGCGGAGGCGTTTGCCTGACCGTAGCAGCTGGAACAGTCCAAACTGGGGTGGTAAGGGTCCCCCATAATATTGCTGGCTCTGGATCTGCACCTCCTGGTGTATAGGTCTTGCAGGGGGGCGAGTGTATTTCTCATAATGTGTTCAGTCGAATGCAGAGCCTGTAGATCCTCAGGGATTCTGAATTTCCTCAGCTGCCTGAGGTGGTAAAGGTGCTGCCTTGCCTTACTCACCAGTGCGGCAGTGCGTGTAGTCCATGTCAGGTCCTCTGTGCTGTGGACTCCCAGGTATTTAAAGCAGCTCAACCTAACCGCAGTAGTCCCATTTATCTCCAGTGGCGTGTACATCCTTGGATGTTGTGCCCTTCTAAATTCCACAATCAGCTCCTTAGTTTTTGTGACATTCAAGAGGAGGCTGTTGTCCTGACACCAGAGTGCCAGATCAGCCACCTCCTCCCGGTAGGCCTTCTCATCGTTATCGGAGATCAGGCCCAACACCACAGTGTCATCAGCGAACTTGATGATGGATTTGGAGCTGAACCTGGCCACACAGTCATGTGTGTACAGGGAGTTCAGTAGGGGACTGAGGATGCAACCCTGGGGGGATCCTGTGTTCAGGGTGAGGGGGTTGGATGTAAGTCTCCCCCATCTTGACCACCTGGGGCTTGGCAGTGAGAAAGTCCAGGACCCAGGCACACAGGGGAGTGTTCAGCCCCAGTTCCAGCAGCTTCTCAGTAAGTCTGGTGGGACTATGTTGAATTGAAAGCTGAACTGAAGTCAATGAACAACATCCTCACATAGCCCCCCTTCTGGCAGTCAAGGTGAGAGAGAGCAGTGTGCAGAACCTGGGAGATCGCATCATCTGTGGATATGTTCAGACGGTATGTGAACTGCAGCGGGTCCATGGTGGGATGGAGAAAGACGCAGATGTGGTTCTTGATCAGCCTCTCAAAGCATTTCATGACCACCGAGGTGAGGGCCACCTGTCATTCAGGTAGTTATTCAAGCAAGCTGGAGAGGCATTCTTTGGCACTGGTACTATGGTGGATCTTTTGAAGGAGGCAGGGACCACGGACTTGGCCAGGGAGAATATTGTGGTGAGCACTGGAGCAAGCTGAGTAGCATAACTCTTTAGTACTCGCCCAGATATATCATCTGGGCCTACAGCTTTCCTCGTGTTCACCTCCTCATGTCGTGCTCGGTCACCTAGAATGGGTGCACATCCCCAGCGGTGGACCTCACTCCAACTTCACAAGCCAGCGCGCTGGCGGTGTTGTTTTTAGACGGTGAGCTAGGGGTGATGTTGCCCATTCTCGTATTGTGCATAGAAGGAGTTCAGGTCATCAACCAGGGAGGTGCCGGCACTTCCGGTTGAGGGGGGGCTGCACCGGTAGTTAGTTATAGTCCGTAGCCCCTGCCAAAGGCGTCTGTTGTCCTGCTACTCCATCTGTGACTCCATCATGTCCCTGTACCTCCTTTTTGCATCCTTCCCTGCCAGTCTGAAGGACTCTGCCTTGTAATCGTCCATATTGCCGGATGCTAGGCCGGAGTTGTATGCAGCGGTGCGAGCATTCAAGGCAACGCGAATGGACCTGTCAACCCAAGTTATTTGATTAGGAAAGATGCTAACCCTTACCATGGGGACGATGTTATCAGCTATTGTTTTAATGAAGTCCGTGTCTGCTTCCGCGGACTCACTGATGTCTCCGGAACTTGCTTGAAACATATTCCAGTCGACATCGCTCAGTGCATCTTGCAGCATGGCCTCTGAATGGTCGGACCACCGCTTTACGTCCCTCATCACTGCTGCTTCCCATACTATCCATTGTTTATACTCCGGCAGCAGGAAAATGGCAGCGTGGTCAGATTTTTCAATCTCCTCCATCCTTGGATTTCCCGGATTCTTTCGTTCTGTCCGCACGGAAAACAGTGAAGGACTCGGTTGGGCAGATTACCTGATCGGCACCAGCCATGTCTCGGTCAGACAGAAGATGTCACATTCTCTTATGTCCTGCTGGAATCTGATCCTTGCCCTGAGGATCTTTACTATCCTTACTCTTTACTATCCTAGGATCAACGCTAATCAGCTCTCTCCGTATTCACACAATGTTATAATATGTATATCTGATGATGGTTAACCATGAAGATTTCAGCTGGGTGCAGTCCAGATTTCCCTATAGGCGTGACTCTAATTTAAACCAAACCATGAAAAATGTTTCAATTTAACCAAATTCAGTATCAACCTTCAATTTAATATTTTAAATTTCAGTTTCCATCTCATCCCTCTAATTCCACAGCACAGTGGCCAATAACACAATTCCATTCCAATTCCTGTGGAATTCCCAGTTGTTCAAATTTAATCAATCAATTTCCAGTTGTCAATTTCATCATAAAGCCAATTAAGAATGCAAAATCTAGGGACAATTTATTTCCACCTTGATAATAGAAGCCGCTTTACTATGAAGGGTTAAACAATTTACATCCATCGGTCAAATACATCGACTAATATCTCTACACCCATTCAAGTTTCTCCTTCTAATTCAATAGACTTCTCCTCCAGTACTTCTTCCTTGGTATGTTGGCTCGGCTCTCAGTCCATAGGGGTTCTCTCATACTAGTTTCCTAACCACTGAGTACTTTCTAGATGGTCTCTTAAAGGGACGTTTTGCTGTTCACAGTTCTCTTTTGACCATTCCCTATTCCAATTCTCATGTTCCCTGAATAATTTCCATGTTACCAGATTTTCCCAAGTTCCATCCTTCCTGATGTTCTCTGAATAATCCTTCCCATCTTTGGCTGCCTGTCTGGGGATGAGACAATAACAATATCAATTAATAATCAAACTCCAAATATCCCTAAGCCAAATCTCACAAGTCAGTTCCAAATCTGAAACTTTAAAGTCCCTCCAATTCATTACTGTACAATTTAGAGACCAAATTTAAATGTTTATCAATTTATTTCTAATAATCATAATTTTAATGATTAATCATAATCATAATCATAATGCAAAGCATGTTTTTTACCCCAAACCACAGAGGAATGTCTTTTTCCAAATTCAAATTCAGTTCTTTAAAGTGGAGCTTGTCCCGATAGTCATCATAGGTTGTCTGTGTTGTTTTTTAGGAAAGCTTGGATAGTGTTACTCTCCTGTTCTTCACTGGTGTCAAAAGTTAGATGATGTTAAACTTGGGCACTAGGGTAGGTATCTTTTTCTTCTTCCTTGATGTCAGTTTCAAAGGAGTTGGGATACTGAAGAGCAGCATCCTCTATCTGCTGGCCTTCCCAGATCTGTCTTAAAGAGACAGGACAGTATCATTTCCTCCTTGTTGTTGATTCCTGTTTCTGGGGAGCTACATTGCCTGAGCTGTCTTCTGCCCGTTCTCAAGAGGTCTGTATATTCTTTACCTCATTCCCCAGATAGAATATTGTCGATTATACTGTCCTGCAGGCACAAACTTAGTAACAAGTTAGGCCAATAGCTCCTTTCCCCATTCCCATACCTCCTGCACAATAAGTTTGTTTCTTGTCTCCCTAGTGCCGTTTCAGTTCTCCTTAGTTCCCATTCTCGTTGCCACCAGTTACTATGTTTCCCTTTTCGTAGTCCTTTCTTTCAGTGAGTTTCTTGATTCCAATTAGATTCTTTGTGTCTCTCCTCATAGGATTTGGTTGGGGGTGATGTTCTTTCTGGTTTTTATTGTTATTTTTGAGGATGCCTTCAGATTTCATATGTTGTATTTACTGACAGGTCAGAGCTAGCGGAATGGGTTCGGTTGCTGGAATGTCCCTTCCCCTTGATCTCCTGGCCAGTCCTCTTCCTCTACCCTCGGGGTCCCAAGTGTCCCGGTAACCTCTCGGGATCCACTGATTTCTGAAACCCCGTGGCCCTCTTCTTTGCCCCTTCCTTCTTGGTATTCCCTCACAGAACACGATCGGCTCCAAAGTCCTAATTCCCCACAGTTGTAGCACTGATCAGGTCTAACAGCTCTATACCCTCTCCAACTAAACCGAGAAAAAGACGACTCTCGGAATGACAGGTCTATCCAAGATTTAAGATCCTCCTCCTCCTTTCCTCCAAAGTTATTTCCCACTTCTGAATGCTTGATACGGGTCTCTGAGCTGCCGTTAGACCAGGTTGCATTGCAGTGTGGACGTCGGAGGCCCGGGGATTACTTACACCTACTGCGGAGCCGAATACCAGAGGTGGAGTAGGCAGCTTCCTGCAAAGGAATTGCCTCCAGGGGATCCGTTCTATACCCCCATCGTCGGGAAATAGCTCCAACCTAATACTACTAACGATGTCATAGAAACATAGAAATTAGGTGCAGGAGTAGGCCATTCAGCCCTTCGAGCCTGCACCGCCATTCAATATGATCATGGCTGATCATCCAACTCAGTATCCCGTACCTGCCTTCTCTCCATACCCTCTGATCCCTTAGCCACAAGGGCCACATCCAACTCACTCTTAAATATAGCCAATGAACTGGCCTCAACTACCCTCTGTGGCAGAGAGTTCCAGAGACTCACCACTCTCTGTGTGAAAAAAGTCTTTCTCATCTCGGTCTTAAAGGATTTCCCCCTTATCCTTAAGCTGTGACCCCTTGTCCTGGACTTCCCCAACATCGGGAACAATCTTCCTGCATCTAGCCTGTCCAACCCCTTAAGAATTTTGTAAGTTTCTATAAGATCCCCTCTCAATCTCCTAAATTCCAGAGAGTATAAACCGAGTCTATCCAGTCTTTCTTCATAAGACAGTCCTGACATCCCAGGAATCAGTCTGGTGAACCTTCTCTGCACTCCCTCTATGGCAATAATGTCCTTCCTCAGATTTGGAGACCAAAACTGTACGCAATACTCCAAGTGTGGTCTCACCAAGACCCTGTACAACTGAAGTAGAACCTCCCTGCTCCTGTACTCAAATCCTTTTGCTATGAAAGCTAACATACCATTCGCTTTTTTCACTGCCTGCTGCACCTGCATGCCTACTTTCAAGGACTGGTGTACCATGACACCCAGGTCTCGCTGCATCTCCCCTTTGCCTAATCGGCCATCCATGTCAGGATCAACCACTCCGTACCCTCCTGCTGTCTCACCTCAGAAAAGCTACTTGTTCTGTCTCTGTACTTCAGGAAGGATTCCTTCACTTTCCCACTACTAGATTTTATAATTTTTGTACCCACTTCGGTGGAACTTTCCTTCTAGCTCCTTGATCTCCCATACTATCCTCCACTGGTAGAGCAATCATAGGAGCTAGAGGATCCTTCCCCAATTCTTCCACTTTGGTTTGAATTTAGTGGGAGGAGTCGATGATGCCGCTGACTCCTCCCGGGTGCCCTGCTCGCAAGTTGCACATGGTGTCTCCGAACTGAGAACATGAGAGTGCTGTGAGGAATGCTGTTGCTCCACTCTGAAGAATTCTGCCCACACTGGCATATAGTGAGCCTCTCTCCCTTCAAGGTCCACAGATACTGCTGCACTCTTACTAAATTTAATATGTTTCATTTTAGTTGGCACCTCCCCTTTAAGAGCCATCTCAGTCGGTTTTTTTTTAGAAGCTGGTATTTTCTCCTGCTCCTGCTCCTGCTGTCGGCTTCTACTATGTTCCTTTCCCTGTTCCTGATTGTCTCGAGAAGGACCAGTTGTCTCGTGTTCCCCTCTAATCCCTAATTTGTACGCTGCCTTAGAGTAGAAAGCAGAACAACCTCCTTATTTATTTTTCTTCTAGTGAAGAAGATTCTCCATATTCCCATTAACTAATTTCCTTTTCACTGTTTCCAAATTCCAGACACTCACATCTATTCAAACTCACTCCTCCCTTTCAGACACCATGGACAATGCAATCGCTCCCACACAATGGCTAATCGTCTTCCAGATTCACACCACTTACACAATTGTTCTCTTTCATCCATTACTCACCCTCTCAATCGCTCCTATTCAATTATTCAAGTCAATCGCTCGTATTCAATCCGCTCTCCCAACTATCTTATCAGTTAGATCACAATCACTTCATTCAATTCTCAACCTTTAAACAAAGGATCTCCGGTTTCTCAAACCAAGACTTCAACCCTTAATCACAATCTCTCCCTTGCAGCAATCTCTCCCAAGCAGCTATCTCTCCCAACTCAAAGCACTTTAAGTTCACACAGACAAACCAATCCGAACCACGCTAATAAATCTATAATCAAAAAGAAAAATAGTCCTCCTATTACAAGTAACCATAGACACACCCCAATATAAACTACAAGCATAAATCACACTCTAATAAACCTTCCTCATGGCGCGCTCAGTCAAGGAACAACTCCTCCCCCGACACAGCGATCGAAAGAGTACAAACCCCGATTGGACCACCACAAATCAGATTCTAACAACAGGACAATCTAAGCAATTACAAATATTTAATTCAAACACACTTTTACTTAAAATTATCTAACATCCAAAAATCCTTAAGCACTCACACAGACATTACAAGTAGCAGTCCACAAACTTAACACACTTTAAATCTTTACTTTCTAAATCTTAATAAACTATAAATCTTTTTACATACACAAAGTATTTATACAATTTGGATCCGATCAAGATGCTTAAAAAGACGATGGTGGATTTTTACAATTTACAATAATAATTTAACATGCTAGCACACAGTCTACAAACACTCGATCTCAATTCCACGTCACACTGTTATCAATCTGTGAATCGCTCCCTCTGATACCGAGAAATTGTATCCTCAGTATCAGAATATTGACCCCCCCCCCCCCGTGCTTGCTAGACTCCGTTCTAACTATCTCGATTGGACCCTTTCCCAGCTCAACACCCTTGATCGCAAACTTGTGTTTGGGGGTCTGTTGAGATCCCGGATGAGCCCCCAATGTAAATAGCTCATTCTAAGCTTCCCCGCAGTCTAGTTTCAGTAAAAAATCACTGAGAAGCACTTGTGCATCTAAACTTTATTTTGCCAAAACACAATTACAGTTCCACTTCCATACCTAACCACGGCGGGTTCAATCCTCCTATCTGCCTGATCAAGCCCTCTTAGCCTCGCTCAAACAGACACTCCAGAAGGTCACACAGTCCTAAGGGTTCTCCCAGAAGATTGACACAGGACCTCGTGGGAACGGTCTTTTATAGGTCCCCGAACCTTGAGGGGCCGAACCACATAGGGGTGGTCTCTTTACAGTCCAATAACAGATATCGATTAACACAGTATATAATAATAATAATAATAATAATAATAATAATAATAATAATAATAATAATAATAATAATAAAAATGCATTTTATTTATGGGTGCCTTTCTGGACATTCAAGGACACCTTACAGTTAAAACAAGTTCACAAACAAATTGTTAAAGAAGGAACTGCAGATGCTGGAGAATCGAGGGTACACAAAAGGCTGGAGAAACTCAGCGGATGCAGCAGCATCTAAGGAGCGAAGGAGATAGGCGACGTTTCGGGTCGAGACCCTTCTTCAGACCGGTCAGGGATCAGGGAAACGAGAGATATAGACGGTGATGTGGAGAGATAAAGAACAAACAAATTACAAGTTTACAACAAATTACAGAATTTGGAGAGAGAGCAGCTGCAGCTAGTCGTGCCAGCATTCACTCTCACTTCTGGCAGCCATTTTCTCGATTTCTCATTTGCAGCACACCAATAAAAATAAGACACCAAAGAAGAATTAACACCAAACATAAAACATCCCCCCACAATGTTTCCCACTGTGAGGAAAGGCAAAAAGTCCGGTCATCATCCTCTTGTTCACCCCATGCTCGGGGCCTATTTGAGGCCTCCGCAGTCGCCTCAAAGGCGGCCCAATGTATCAGGTCCTCTCGCCGGATGATGGAGCTCCGGCATCGGGAGAACACTCTCCAGCGGCTTGCAGTGTCTGGAACGGCCGCTTGCTGCCAGAGACCGCAGTTCCCAAAGTCCACAGGCCGCGCTGGTCGGAACTCCAACACTGGCGATCTCGGCGAGAGATCCCAGGCTCCGCGGTGTTTAAACTCAGTGCCGCCAGCGGCTGGATGCTCCGCAACGACAGCTCCGCGATGTTAGAGTCAGCGGTCACAGCACTCCAGAGCTTACAACACGGCGACCCTCGGTAAGGCATCGCCCGTTCTGCACTGGTACTTCAGCGCTGCGCTGCCGCCGAAGCTGAAGTTCTGGTCGGTCCCGGCAGGAAACGCCGCTCCAGTCCCATTGGTAGGCGGCGAGGAAGGGGCGAAGATGCGGCTCGGAGGAAAGCCGCATCTCTGACCAGGTAGGGACTGAGAAAAAAGTTTCCCCCTCCCCCCCCACACATAAAAAGACCAGACCTCCAAAATAAAACTTTTTAACGCACTAAAAAACAAAAAAAGGGCGAAAGGACAGACAGCTGCAGGCTGGGCAACCATACTCCATTGTTTTGGAGGTCTAGTCTTTTTATGTGTGGGGGGGGGAAGGGGAAACTTTTTTTCTCAGTCCCTACCTGGTCAGAGATGCGGCTTTCCTCCGAGCCACAACTTCGCCCCTTCCTCGCCCCCACTCACACATATGATAGACATTTCCCTAACCAAATAATAGTGACTAATACAATATATTCAACTGGTGCTTTGCAAAGGAAATGGATATCGCAACATGTGCCTTGATATGCAAGAAAACCAGACAAGTCTCAATAATTAATCCAATCAACATCTAGCAAAGTATAGCATTGTAACATTATATACAATGTGTATGTCTGGTTTGCATTCATCCAATCCATTCCATGCAATTTGCACGTAATTGTCAGGGTCTGCAGATGTTTCCATTCTCGTCCTGCAGCTGTTATCTAGCCTCTAGACAAACTGGCACCATTCTGCAGCTTGTCCTATTTCTGCAGAAGGCACATTGACCAAATGGCCTAGCACCCCAGAAGCCTTTATTCAATTTTAGTGTCCTGGCCTCTCCAATTTGGCCAGAATTAACATACTCAAAGGGCCAAATGGCCTATTCCTGCACCTATTTTCTGTTTTTATATTTCTAAGTCTCTTTCTCGGGTGGCCCCTCACAGTGAGCCAGTAACCATCATGGACAGTGCTGTATGTTTACACCACTACAGCAATCTTTGTCATTTCAAAACTGACTATTGCATAGTTAAAACTGAAATAGTGTGAAATATGTTTGTCACTTGTATTATTGTCCACTACCTTATAACTTCTGATTATGGCTGCTTCTCCCTAATGCTCCTATTTCTCCTCCCTATGCATTTCACCCTCATGCGGTTTATTTGGAATAATTCTGACTAAATACTTATAAGCAATTTTCAGTCTGTTCTCAACTCCCCGGATTTCTGTATGAAGTCAATTATATGTCAATATATTAAAAGTCATGCAGTTCCATTCCAGTGATAGCTTGGGCAGGATTACTTGGGGAGGTTTGTAGTCCAATGCATGGCATCCTTTAGGATGCTTCATTGTATTAAATGAAGGGAAGTTCACACAAAAGTCTTTCCCCCCAAGGCTGCATATAAATTGCAGTTTAAACTGACAAAATGTAATTGTTAAGGTCAATTGTGAGACAATACTGAGTGTATAATTGTCACTAAATGGTTATAAGAAGCAGGCACCTGAGTTTATTTACTCTCTCTCCAGATCATTGATATTGAAGCCAAATGGAAGTTGAGATCAGCTTGGGTGAAGATAAGATAACAGTATGTGGAATAACCAGGGGTCCTACCATTTAATTACTTTCTGCACATTAGGTGCCATAGATACTTATAATGAATGAACGCAGACCCCAAATTAATTATTGCAAAAACTGGATTGTTTCCCAGTTATTTTCCCTCTCAAGTGCTATTTTTGTATTTACAGAGCCTATCCACAGAATTTAATGATCACATGTGTAAATGTTGGCTCTTAGCTGTTGCTTCTCCTCTAGGTTCTTCTCTAGGTTGTATTTCCTCTGGTGGCACAGTGGCACAGCAGTAGATCCTGTCTCACAGCTCTAGAGGCCGGGTACAATCCTGACCTCGGGTGCTGCCTGTTCAGAATTTGCACGTTTTCCCTGTGACTGCATAGGTTTTCTCCAGGTGATCTGGTTTGTTCCCACATTCCAAAAACCTACAGGTTTGTAGATTAATTGGATTCTGTAAACTGCCCTGTGTGTAGGATGCAAAACTTGGATAATATGGAACTAGTGTCCAGGTGATCGATGGTCGGTGTGGACTCACGAAAGGGCTGTATGCATGTTGTATCTCTAAACTAAACTTAAAGTTTGTGAAAAAAAACAACTAGCAAATATACTGCATCAACCAAACTGATCCGGCATGGGGCAGGTATGGAGTCTTTCCTCAAAATTATACACAACATATTTGTCCATAGTTGAAAATATTATTAAATATACTTTTCCTTACTCTTCATATTCTCCAATTCACGTTGTTAGAATTTTGATGCTTTTGTGTTCTACTGCTAATAAGGTTCAGGTTTATAACAAGGCCATTGATGATTTTGAAAGTATGTTTTTATTACATTCAATGAAATATTTTTGGTTACACAGTTTGTGCTAAAGCTTTCAGGCTCAATTTTATTTCTCAGATGTACATCAGTAGGAGTGCCAAAGTAATGCATCTCCACTGGTTTGAGGTCTTCTGCTCCATTTAATGATATCAAATGTCATTTTCTGATTCTAAGTAAATATCAATGAACCAATTTAAATGAATTTCTGCTAACCTTTTATGTTTCTGTATTGGCATTTCACAGCAAAAGAATTTGGAAATTTCCAGTCTATAAAATGTAATAGAGAGGCCTTTTTTCCACATAGCAAAGCTCATCTATAAACAACAAAGAAGCACCCATTTTGTTTGATCCATTTTGTGCTGAATCTGTAAATCATAATTTTTTCATACTTTTAAAGAGGTCCAGAAACAAACAGGTATTGGGTAGTCCTATCTTTCTCCCTCTTTCCCCTCCCCTTCCCAGATCACCCACAGCCTACTGTCTCCACCTCTTCCATTCTTTTCCCACCCCCCCCACCCACACATCAGTCTGAAGAAGGGTCTTGACCTGAAACGTCACCTATTCCTTCGCTCCATAGATGCTGCCACACCTGCTGAGTTTATCCAGCATTTTTGTCTACCTTCGATTATTCCAGCACCTGCAGTTCTTTCTGAAACATGTATTGGAGAATAACTCAGTGGGACAGTCATCTTCTGGATAGAATGAATGGGTGACCTTTTGGGTCAAGGCCCTTCTTCAGATGGAGGGGAGAGGGAGACACAGAGATAAGGAAGTGTAAAGGGTCTGTTCCACATAGGCTATTTTTAGGTGACTGCCGGCAACTGTCATAGTCGTAGCAGGTTGCTGAAAAAACGACGACTAGACCCCCCTTTGACATAAAATTTGAAATAAAATCATTAATTTAACAACAAAAAAAAACCTACGTCAGCTCCGGTGCCAACCTACGTCACCTGGCGCCAACCTACATTAACCTGGAGACAACTATTACAACACCTACGTCAGGAGAGGTCAAGCTATACTCATTGGTGTGCTGTCGCCGACTGTCCGAAGATTTTTCAACATGTTAAAAATCCAGCAGCGACCAGAAAGATGCAGCGACTCTTTGGGTGACTGAGGAGACTAATCACGACCATGCAGGCGACACCCTGATGACCATGTGGCGACAGCCTAGTCACTTGTTGTTGCCTAAAAAATAGCCTAAGTGGGACAGGCCCTTTAGGTGTAAAAACGAGACATCAAAAGAGATGATAGGGTGATTTGAGTGAGAAGGGATGTTAACCAGGGAGTTGTGGAGGGAATGGTCTCTGTGGAATGGTCCCTTCCCACCCAAACCACGCCCTCCCCAGGTACTTCCCCTGCAACTGCAGCAGTTGCAACACCTGTCCCTATACCTCCGCCTCGACTCTGTTCAAGGACCCAAACATTCTTAGGTGAGGCAGAGGTTCACTTGCACCTCCTCCAATCTCATCTACTGCATCTGCTGTTCCAGGTGTGGACTCCTATATATCGGTGAAACTCGGCGATCATTTCGCTGAACACCTCTGCTCAGTCAGCCTAAACCTACCTGATCTACCAGTTGCTAAAAACTTTAACTCCCCTTCCCGTTCCCATACTGACCTTTCAGACCTGGGTCTCCTCCATTGTCAGAGTGAAACCCAGCACAAATTGGAGGAACAGCACCTCATATTTCACTTGGGCAGCTTACATCCCAGCAGAATGAATATTGACTTCTCTAATTTTGTGTTACCTTTGCTTTCCCTCTCTTTCCATCCCTCTCCCTTCCCAGTTCTCCGACCAATCTGACTGTCCCCTAATTAAATGTTATCTCTGTTTGCTTTGCTGTCACCTTCTCCGAGCTAACAATGATCTATTCGACATTTTCCTTGACCCCCATCTCTTTTGATGTCGTGTTTTCACACCTTACACTTCCTTATCTCTGTGTCTCCCTCTCTCCAGACTCTCAGTCTGAAGAAGGGTCTCGACCCGAAACATCACCTATCCATAGATGCTGCCTGCAAACAATAAAAAACTTACATCAAGCAACTTCATGTTTGAGGAGCCCGAAGGCAATTATTCATTTTTTACATTTTGGTGAGACTTCTTGTGGTTCCATGGGAGATTAATGCAATGGACCCTTTTTTTGTTTTCTGGACACAAAGTTAAGCAAGGAACATATTGATTAGAGTTGAAGGGGAGACAGGTTGCAAAGTGAATTTGAGGATCATCAATTGAATGATGAACAAGTTTGTGTGTGGCCTATTCCTGCTTCTGTATTTTACATTCTTATGTTCCTAAACAGATTTAGGCCTCACTTCCTCCATTCTCCACCCTGACTTTAGCTCTTAAGCCTAACGGAATCAAGGGATATGGGGAAAAATCAGAAATTGTGTACTGATTTTCGATGATCAGCCATGATTCTATTGAATGGCGGTGCTGGCTCGAAGGGCCGAATGGCATACTCTTGCACCTATTTTATGTGTTTCTATGTTTCTGACAGTGATCTACCCTGCAGCTGAAACCTATCACAGAGGCATACAGCATGGAAACGTTCCCATGCCGACTAACATGCCACATCTACACCAGTCCCACTGCCTGCATTTAGCCCTTATCCCTGTAAACCTATCCTATCATGTAGCTTTCCAAATGTTTCTTAAACATTGTGATAATACCTGCACTCAGTACTCTAGCCCTGATTTTAGTTCCTGAAGCAATCTGCCCTGATGTCAATGCAGCCCAAATGTAAGAGAGCTTTGCATTGATTCACGGAGGTCTGGCTATTAATATAGATCAGGCCTTCCAGTGAATGACAATGCGGGGAGCTCTCTGCATTTGCAGCATTTTGCAGCATTTTGCAGATGCTGGTATAAACCAGATAAACACAAAATGCTGGAGTAACTCAGCGGGACAGGCAGCATCTCTGGAGAGAAGGAATGGGTGACGTTTCAGGTCGAGACCCTTCTTCAAATTGAAGACAAGATGGTGATTTAATATATCGAAGATTTTAACTAGAAGACAAAGGGAGAGTTAAAATGTTTATTTTTAAATACATGTGTCTTGAGTGTTCATTTCAATTTTGCTTATTTAATATAACTGTAGAAAAACAATATTTAATATTAAGGTTTGTGAATGGCAAGTATTGAAAAGTTGGAACTTTCTTGAAGGTCGAATACCCTGAGGCTATTGAAACTCTAAGGATAAATGTTGTTTTACGTGACAATTTCTCCTTACAGTAAATTGATTTTATATTTAATTTTATACATTGGCAACAGTGAAAATGAATATTCTAATGTTCAGTGATATCAGATATTGAACAGCAAAATATTTACTTTTTGCCCATCGGTGACTGTTACGCCAAGAATCCTCGGTGGTAACTCAGACCGGTGAAAATGATAACTACACAGTGTATCTGTGAGACTACCACTTACTTGTTTTAAAATCCTGCATCACTAAATAGGCACACAAAATATTCAAGCTGAAACTGTAGATGGAGGACATTGATTGGCAGTCTCTTGTTTTAAAAACCAAGATACTCTCCCTCCTCTCTCATGTCTCTCTGCTGTTACACTGTTAAATTCCTCCACAAACTTGGAGCACATCACTTGGTGAATATCAAAATCTAGCAGCTTTTCTTTTATTCCAGATCTTGGGAAACCTCCATTATATCAGACATTTTTTTTTCTATGAAGGAAAAGAAGCAACAAACATTTATCTAGCTCCTTCTTACATTGTCAGATTCTCTTTAAACAGTTCACTACAATAAACTATGTTTGAGTGCAGACAAATGAAGCAGATGCATTCTAAACATATATCATTAGATTTTGCAGAAAAATATCATTCACAGTGCAATTGCTGGCATTTCCCACAGAAAATACACAGTAGTTCATAATTTCATGTCATAGGAGCAGAATTAGGCCATTCAGCCCATTAAGTCTACTCTGCTATTCAATCATAGCTGTTCTATCTTCACCTCTCAACCCCATTCTCCTGCCTTCTCTCCATAACATTAACTTCGCCTCCACATTAATCTGTAGCAATAAATTCCACACACTCACCACCCTCTATCTAAAGAACAAGTATGAGTATATGCAGAAGCAACAGAGTTGCAATCAGCTCTTTCTCCGGGTAAATTCTGATCCTGGACTCCTCTTGGGATCCATTGATAGAGTCCATTAAACACCCTCCACTGGTTTGGATTTAGCACAAGATTCTTTCACCATTAATTTCATTGGAGTGGAATTGCTATGGTAAGCATTAATTAGCTTTATTTAATTATTGGTGATTTAAAGTGTTCTAGGATTATAAAAGGATTTAATATTTTTTCCTTCTCTTTCAGTAACTCACCACTTTTCTTTCATTTTCACTACTCTCTCACCGTTCACCCATGCTCACGCTCATGCTATCTCATTCATATTTTCATATTCACTCACTCACAGAATAGCTCACAGACCTACAAATCCTGTAACTCTCTCACAAACACACTCTAAGCACCAAATACAATTAAGGGGATTGTACTCCCCTTCCATCGATTGAGGGAAACTGGTCTGTTGTCATTTTCTCTTTGCATCCTTTTGCCCATCCATAACTAAATCAATATCCTGAGGTAACTAAATTAAGGCCCTGAGCAAAAGGGAAAGGTACGGGCAGTTAGGACTTTATTCCTTGGAGCGCAGCAAGCTGAGGGGTGATCTTACAGAGGTTTTTTCAATTATGAGGTGAATATATCGGAGGAATGCACAGCCTTTCACACTATGTGGGGAATCAAAAAACGGAGGACAGGTTTAAGGTGAGGATAGACACAAAATGCTGGAGTAACTCAGCGGGACAGGCAGCATCTCTGGAGGGAAGAAATGGGTGACGTTTCAGGTCAAGACCCTCCTTCAGTTTAAGGTGAGGATTACAAGATAGGAACCTGCAATGCACCACTTTCACTCGGAGGGTGTTGGGCACATTGAACGAGCTGCCAGAGATGGAGGTTGAGGCACATACTATAACAGCATTTGAAATATATTTAGTCAGGTGCATGCACAGAATGGGGGATGTGGGCCACATGTGGGCAAATGCAACTAGTTTATATGGGGCAACTTGGTCAGCATGGGGGAATTGGGGTAAAGGACCTGCTTCCGCGTAGCCTGCCTCTATGACCATAATATCACTTCTCCCTTGTTCTTTCTTTCTACCTGATCCAGAGAATGGGCCACATTTTACTTCGGAGTCACGTGAGTGACTACATGAAGAAGAAGAGCCCGTCAGGCCGCATGCGTGTCATTAACGTCAGACGCACTGGCGCAGTGACCGGTTAGGAGGAGTAGCGCTCCTCCAGCGGTAAGTTTCAAAACCCCAAGGTAAGTGATTAGCTTAGTTGGAGGTCGCTTTCTTGTTGGAGTGAGGCTTGTTTCTCAGATTCAAGTTTATACCATGCAGAAAGCGTCAAAGGTGAAGGCAAGGAGCGCCGCTAGTAAGACTATGACAGACCGCGGGAGTGCGGGTAGCGGGCGCCCACTCAGTTCACCTAGTCCGTCGGTGGCAGGGGGGCCAGCGACTGCAGACTCGTTGCCTTTGAGCACCGTCGCCATGCCATTGGGGCGTAAGGCCATTAGAAAGTCTGCATGGCCCATTGACTCTGATGAGTCGGGCCAGGAGTGTTCCCCTCCGGAAAAGGATATCGTTCTTACACGGTTATCAAAAGTAGAGCTCCTAATGGAGAGGATGCTCCATCAGGATACACACCCGGAGGAGGGGTGGTATCCACGCAGGCCTACAGGAGAGCCCGCACCAGCAGCGCCTGGAATAGGGCTGCTCAATCGCTCCCTCTTGGAGCAGGAGAGCTTGACAGGTCAGGGTTATTCTTACACCGAATCTGTGGGTGAGCAGAACCCACAGGATGAAGGGCATCAGCCCGTAATACCATGTCTGGCAGCAATATTTGATGTCCCCAGAGAAGCTGGGGAACCGTTGGATGAGGAGTTGGCAACAATTATAAATTATTTGCTCTCCCATCAGCTGCAAGAGCTGACCATGGACGATACGGCAAAAAAATATGTCAACTACTCAAAGTACCGGCGGTTAATCATGTGATCTGGGGCCATATCATTGGTATTCGGGCACAAGATATGAAGCTCCAGCGGGTGCTGAAGTTGCTTGCCGCAGGCATTACTGCGATAGCCAGATCGGTGGACGAGGGTCTCTCTGAATCACAGCAGGATGCCTTAGCCCTTCTGTGCAGTGCCCACTTCAAAATCACCTGTTTGCGAAAAGGTGCAATACACCCTACTATACACCCTAAATTTGTGGTGCTCTGCAAGCCCAGCAATATTCAACCGCCAAATTTGTTATTTGGGGATGACCTCACTAAGCGAGTGAAGGAGCCCGACGATGAGGCAAAGACGGTGGGGTTAATTAAAGCACCGATGACCAGCAGAATGATTCGGCGACAGTACCCCTACCGACGGGTTGCAGAGACCGGGGCCAGTCAAGGGACATTTACGAATGTGCGCAGCTGGCGCACTGCTGCTGGGGCACGAGCAAACGTGAATCTTCCCACCAGGAACAGGGGGCAACAAATTCCACCAGTAACCATGGAGGTAGGCGGGTCTGGTCATGATAGGAACAAATTAAGTGAAAAACACCTACAAGTTGGGGGGAGATGACACTGGTTCCTAAAAGAATGGTATGATATAACATCAGATCCGTTTATACTGTGCAGTATAAAAGGTTTTCAAATTGAATTCTATCCCAATTTGAGTCCACCCACTCAGCATGTTCCAAGCCTGACACTCATTTTCTCACAGAAAGAGAATATGGAGGTAAAGGCAGAGCTTGAAAAATTATGCAAAAAAGGGGTAATTGAGAAGTCGGTTCGCCAATGCCACCAATTTGTGTCAAATATTTTTCCTCGGTCAAAAAAGGATGGAGGATGTAGAATCATCCTCGACCTGACGAACCTTAACCCCTTTGTACAGTATAAACATTTCAAAATGGAAACTTTTATTACTGCTAAACACCTGCTTTCCAGACTATGTTATATGGCAAGCATCGACCTTAAATATGCATATTACTCAGTGTCTGTTCAGTGCGATGATAGGAGATATTTGAAATTTAGCTGGATTGGTCAATTATGGCAATTCAAAGCACTGCCTAATGGATTAACCTCAGCTCCTAGATTGTTCACCAAATTGTTAAAACCAGTACTGGGGCTACTTCGTGCTCAGGGTCATATTGTAATGGCCTATTTGGATGATATTTTTATTGTAGGTAAGACTCGGGACACAGCTGAATCATCCGTTTCAGTTGTTTAGCTCACTTTTGAGAAATCGGGGTTAATCATTCATCCAGATAAGTCCAATTTAACACCAGTCAGAGTTATTGATTATTTGGTTTTCACTATTAACTCAGATCACATGTCAGTGACTCTGCCCAGGGACAAAAGGCTGCAGCTAATTGAAGGCTGTATTAAGCTCATTGAAGCGCAACGACCTTCAATTAGACAGGTGGCCAGTTTGATTGGCAAATTAGTGGCTTTGTTTCCAGCTGTGCAGTTTGGACCTCTGCATTACCAGCAATTACAACGAGTGAAGGAACAGGCATTGACGATGCATTCAGGTCATTATGACAGGCCCATGCAATTACCAGCTGCGGCCATTGCTGAGGCACAATGGTGGATCATGAATGTCTCAAGTTCTTCCAGCCAAATTCTGGTTGAACCACCTTCCATTGTCTTACAGACTGATGTCAGTGCTCTAGGTTGGGGCACTACTGATACTATTTCCAGCTGTGGAGGCAGATGGAATATGCATGAGGCACCTCTTCTACAATCACGAGGGATTAATTATTTAGTGCGTTTGGGAACATTTTATGGGCTTAAAGCTTATTGTTCTACTAAATGTCACTTGCATGTTCAAGTTCAGATTGACAACACTGCGGCAGTGGTGTATGTTAAATCATATGGGTGGAATCAAGTCAGAATCTTGTGATAGATTGGTGAATCTGATTTGGGACTGGTGTATTACCAGAGACATTTGGCTTCAGCTATCTACCTACCAGGTAGATTCAACATAGTGGTAGACACAAGGTCTCACAAATTCAATGACAACACAGAATGGATGTTGAATCATGACATATTTAATGATGTTGTTGCTCGGTATGGGATGCCAGATATTGATTTGTTTGCATCCAGACTAAACCACCAGTTACCTAAATATGTTTCATGGGAACCAGATCCTGGGGCAGCAGCGGTATATACATTCTCACTGCATTGGGGTGGAATGTTTGTGTATGCATTTCCTCCTTTTTGCTTCATCAGTCAGTGTCTGCAAAAAATTAAGCAGGACTCCGCCTCAGGAGTATTGGTGGTACCCGACTGGCCTACTCAGCCATGCTTCCCTCTCATTTTGCAGATAAACATACAGCCACTTATGACTGTTCCCAAACATCGAAACCTACTAGTGCACCCTGTAACTGGTGATCAACACCCTTAATATGATCGTATTGATCTGTTAATTTGCAGATTCTAAGAAGGCCATACCTCGGGAGAAGACTATCCGATCACACTGTGGATGTTCTTACTGCGGCCTGGAGGGATAGTACCCAAAAGCAATACATCTCTTATATAAGGAAATGGGAAGTGTTCTGCTTCCGGCAGAATATTTCATATTACACGCAGGCATCTCCGACGTGCTACAGTTCCTGTCAATTCTCTTTTTCGATCAAAGATTAAGCTATAGTGCGGTCAATATGGCCAGAAGTGCCCTGTCTTCATACTTATGGATGGGATCAGAACAATATTCTGTGGAGTCACACCCTCTTATCTCTAGATTTATGAAGGGAACTTTTAATTCCAATCCTCCCAGGCCCAGGTATTCGACAATCTGGGATGTAAGCGAAGTACTTATGCTCCTTCGTCAATGGACTCCTGTCACAGCCCTGTCTTTGGCCAAACTCATCATGAAGGTAGTCATGCTCATGGCACTGGTTTCGGCACAATGGGTGCAGACAATGCAGAAGCTGCGACTAGACAGTATGGAAGTATCTGCAGATGCCATTACGTTTTCCATCTACGATCTACTCAAGCAGAGCAGACCGGGGGTAACAGGGTTTAGGATTACCTTTTCGGCATACCCTACGGATTCACGCCTATGTGTGGTGTCACACTTGTTATATTACATCAAGGCCACCAGAACCCTAAGAGGTGCGGAATCAGCATTATTTATTAGCCACAGAAAACCGGATAGTAAGGTGTCGGTTCAGACTATTTCAAGGTGGCTAAAGCAGGTTCTGGTTTATGCAGGTATTGACACTGACATTTTAAAATCTCATTCCACCAGGGCGGCATCAACATCAGCAGCCAGGGCAATGGATGTCTCATAGACCATATCCTCACGCCCGTAGGATGGTCAAGTGAATGGATGTTTCAAAAATATTATCATAAACCAATTGCCGAACCAGGGGTATTTGCCCATTCTGATTTAAGTTCAGTTTTATAGCTTCCCCTAGGGACAGATGGATTGCTATTGTTTTCTTTGTAAAGTTAAGCCGTTAATACATTTAAACCAATGTCATGGTTTAATGCATTATTGATTCTTTACTCATTCTGAGCCAATCGATGCAGTGAGACGCCTGGATTTGAATCTACGGCATGAAATCACAGAGCTTTGAACTCTTCACGTAGTCACTCACATGACTCCGAAGTAAAATAGTAAGATTAAACGAGAACTTACCAGTTTGAAGTTTGATGTTTATTTTATGAGGTGTTACGTTGGTGATTATGTGCCCTCCACGCCCAACCCTCTCTCACAAAGATCACCTGGTAGTTCTAGGTTTCTGCTCTTACTATCATACTTAAATTACTGTTACCTGTGATTTCACACCACTGCTTTGAAGATTGACGCGCATGCAGCCTGATGGGGTCTTCTTCTTCACGTAATCACCAACGTAACTCCTCATAAAATAAAGATCAAACTTCAAACTGGTAAGTTCTCATTTAATCTTACTATTAATTATCATCATAATGAATGCCTGTTCTTAGAATTAATGTTGGATGTTTAGCCAGAACCAGAAGATGTGGGTTCTGCCCGAGTCAGATTCCTAACACATTTTTGCAAGATCCTACTTTGCAGCTGGATCTCTGCTTATCCTTTAATTAGCGGAGGCAAATATTACTTTTCAATGGTATAATAAATTCCTCCCAATTCAAAAAAGTGTGACAATGAACTACTAGTATATGCTCTTGATTCTCATCTGCATGTCCCAAGTGATGTAGATGTCCTTTCACTGAATCCAGTATTCAGTGCTCTAGTAGATAAGTAGAATCTTAATATATTTAGCAATCAATACAGCCAATTAATTGTAAATCGGCAACCAACAAAGGCAAAAGGGTGAGAAACTTTTCAGCTGAAATGATAAAATACTAGTGAAAGGATGATGTGATCAAATTGCAGAGTTATCTGAAGTCTGAAGAAAGGCCCTGACCTGAAATATCACATATCCATATTCTCCAGGGATGCTGCAGTACCCATTGAGTTACTTCAGCAATTTATGTCCTTTTCTACTGGAGCAACTCAATGGGTCAGGCAGCTTCTCTGGAGAACATGAATAGGTGATGTTTCAGGTTGAGACTGATTGTGGTGGGGATGGGGGTGGGGGTAGCGGTGGGGTGGAAGAAAGAAGGCGCAGACAAAGCTTGGGAACTGATAAGTGGTCTGAAGAATTGTCTTGACACGGAACGTCACCCAATCCTTCTCTCCAGAGACACTGAGTTACTCCAGGTTTTTGTGTCTATATTCGGTTTAAACCAGCATCTGCAGTTCCTTCCTACACAATGGATATAGATTATAGGCCAGAGAAGAAAAGACAGAAGGTTGTGGAATGGGAGATGGAAGTGAAGGGAAGGGAGAAATGTGTGCAAGCCCAGGTGAGGCACAGGGAAAAGGGGGGGGGGGGGGGGGGGGGGGTGGGGAAGGGGGAGATTTAGGATATATATATATATATATATATATACAAGGCCAAATTATCGTGGACTGAGTGAATTTTCTTATCCATAAATGTGTATCTTTGATCACCAAAGTCCCTTATTCCATAAAAAAAAGGCACAGTTTTTTTGAGTAACTCAGCGGATCAGGCAGTATCTCTGGAGATCGTGGATAGTTTTTTTTAGTTCGGACCCTTCTTCAGACTTGCAATTCCTCCACTATTACTACAAACCTACTGACTCCCATGGCTATCGAGACTACACTTCTTCCCACCCTGCTTCCTGTAAAGACTCTACTCCTGCTCCCAATTCCTCCGTGTACGCCACCTCTGCGCCCAGGATGAGGCTTTACATATTAGATCATCGGAGATGTCCTCATTTTTTAGGAAACGGGGGTTCCCCTCTTCCATTATACAGGAAGCTCTCACTAGGGTCTCCTCAATATCCCACAGCTCTGCTCTTGCTCCCCCTCCCCCCATTCGCAACAATGACAGAGTCCCCCTTGTCCTCACCTTCCACCCCATCAGCCGTCGCATGCAGCATATAATCCTCCAAAAGTTTGCCACCTCCAACGGGATCCCACTATTGGCCGCAACTTCCCATCTCCACCCCTTTCTGCTTTCTGCAGAGACCGTTGCCTTTGCAACTCCCTGGTCAAGTCGTCCCTTCCCACCCAAAGCATCCCCTCCCCAGGTATTATCCCCTGCAACCGCAGGAGATGCAACACCTGTCCCTTTACCTCCTCATGCAACTCCATCCAAGGACCCCAACAATCTTTTCAGGTGAGGCAGAGGTTCACTTGCACCTCCTCCAACCTTTCCGCTGTTCCAGGTGTCAACTTCTGTACATCAGCGAGACCAAGCACAGGCTCAGCGATCGCTTCGCTGAACACCTCCGCTCAGTCCGTCGTAACCTACCTTATCTCCCGGTTGCTCAGCACTTTGACTCCCCCTCCCATTCCCAATCTGACCTTTCTGTCCTGGGTTTCCTCCATTGTCAGTGAGGCCCAGCGCAAATTGGAGGAACAGCACCTCATTTCACTTGGGTAGCTTACACCTCAGCGTTATGAACATTGACTTCTCTAACTTCAAATAGCCCTTACTTTCCTTCTCTCTCCATTCCCTCCCCCTTCCCAGTTCTCCCACCAGTCTTACTGTCTCCGACTACATTCTATCTTCGTCTCGCCCAATCCCCTGACACCATTCTGTAGAAGGGTCTCTACCTGAAATGTCACCCATTCCTTCTCTCCAGAGATGCTGCCTGTCCCACTAAGTTATTCCAGCATTTTGTGTCTACCTTATTCAAGCTTAAAGTCAGGTCGACTAGCAGTGATGCCTTCTTTTAATAGGTGACATCGTATGGTTCATGGTACAATGACCCAACATTCACTAAGAGATTAAAATTGTGCTCACGGCAAATTTGCCAACTCGAGTACAAATCCTGTAGCAATTCATTATACAGTGAAATCCAGCAAAACAATCAGAGTGTACTGCCACACAATTTGTTTTTATGTCATTGACCAAGGTGAAAATTTAGTCCGAGCCCGGCTTACACTATCAGGAGCTTTATCTTTGAACTCTGGTGAAGCAGTAACATTATTTTTAAGAGGTATTGTTTTTGAAATGTACGGTGTCCATTTGTTATAGTCTGAGCTATTTCTCTGAAGCAACTCAATTAACGAAACTGCAACTGAAGACGGCAGTCATTAGGTACAAATGAGGCAGTCAGTGAATTTACTGCCTGGCTTAGATCCTACAGCTTTCAACTGGATGAATTACAAGTAATACAAATATAATGTAAATTGCATGTAAACGGTCTATTGAGTTGTTTGGGGGCATCCTGCATGTCATCTAAACTTTGTTACCAGAGGTGCCATAGGTGCAGCCAGCATAAACATTCAAAACACACCTTGAGAGGTAATTAGTAATCTTTGTTATAAGAAAGTAAACCCAGAACAGGCTGCCAAATACAATTGTGTCCAGTCACTGAAACCATTTCATGTGAAAACTAATTTTCAAGCTCTTTAATTATTTTACATTACGGTGGATGTTTGGAATAGATTGGAATTGGACAGTAATTGCCAGGTCTGTGTGGTGTGAATAATTTCAATGTATCAGTTTAGATGAAGTGTGACAGGGATGCATCTCAGCTCCATATAACTTCCATTAAGCACTTTCCTTGTTGCCGATCATGTAACATTTCATGGAATATGGTCACCACAAGGTCATGATAATGTCTTTGTTCTACAAGTACGGTAACCTGCGTATATTAGCATTATTGGCCATCTGTATATATTGACAGTGTTAACTATTTACTTTCCACTCTTTCTTTTTCAATTTACTTTGGACACCATCGCCTGACATCTTTGTCCCTACTTTGCAAATAGAAATGTTCAATCAATCGGCTGCTTATCCTGGGGAGCAGAGTTTAGTTTATTATTGTCACTTGTGCCGAGGTACAGCGAAAAGTTTTTTTGTTGCTGTACCTCAAAACAAATCGGGTCAGTGAAAAGACTATTCACGATTACAATCAAGCTGTCCACAGTGTTCAGATACAGGATGAAGGGAATAACGTTTAGTGCACAATAAAATCCAGTCAAGTCAAATAAAAGATAGTTCAAGGGTCTCCATAGGTAGATGACAGATCAGGACTGCTCTCTAGCTGGTGATAGGATGGTTCCGTTGCCCGACAACAGCGGGGAAGAAAGTGTCACTGAATCTGGAGGTATGCATTTTCACACTCCTGTACCTCTTGCCTGATGGGAGAGGGGAGAAGAGGAAGTGACCAGGGTGAGACTCAATCCTTGATTACATAGGTGACGTTGACGAGGCAGCATGAAGTGTAGAGGTTCAGACAAGATGAAACTACAGCTCAAGGAAGGCACCCCTTTCCCCACCAAACTTTCATATACGTATTTGCCATGAAATGCTGGAAAAATAGTTTCCTAGTTACTAACCCTCCGCATCTTTATTCATCAGGGTATTTCAGTTCTGCTGCGTTGAAGATACATGTGTAAAGTGGGGTGGGACAATGCGGAAGAGAGGGCGGTGTTTGTGGCAATGTGAGTAGAGCCTTAGAGTGAGAATCCAACTGCACAGAAACAGGCTGTTTGGTTCAACTCATCCGTGCTGACCAAGATGCTCCATCTAAGCTAGTCCCATTTGCCTACATTTGGCCTAAAGCCTTCTAAACCTTGCCTCTCCATGTGCATGTCCAAACATCTTTTAAATGTTGATAGAAACAAAATGCTGGAGTAACTCAGTAGGACAGGCAGCATCGCTGGATAGAAGGAATGGATGACATTTCTGGTCAAGACCCTTCTTCACATTCAGTCTGAAGAAGGATCTCGACCCGAAACCTCACCCATTTCTTGTATCCAGTGATGCTGCCTCTCCCACTGAGTTACTCCAGCGTTTTATGTCTATCTTTCGTTTAAAGCAGCATCTGCAGTTCCTTTCTACAGCCTTTTAAATGTTGTCTATAATACCTGTCTGAACTACATATACCCCTCATACTTTGTGTAAACATTACCCCTCAGCTTCCTAATAGGTCTTTCACCTCTTACTTAAACAGATGCACCTTAGTTCTTGATTCCTCTACCCATTACCCTTTTTATTTCCCTTTCTATTTCCCTCATGATTTTATTTACTGCTACATGGTCACCTCTCAGACTCCTGTGCTCCAAGGAATAAAATCCTAGCCTACCCAAGCTCTCCCAATAGCTAGGCCCCAGCAACATCCTCGTAAATCTTCTCTGCACTCTTTCCAGCTCAATGGCATATTTTATTAATAGCGTTTTTCACCACAGGTTGACCGAAACAGAATAAAATATACCAAGTGAGGCCTCACCAACATCTTGTACAACTGTAACACAATGTCCCAACTTTTACACTCAATTCTCTAACTGGAGGAGGTGAGGATGCCAAAAGCCTTCTCACCATCCTATATACCATTTTCAGAAATCTGTGTACCTGTACTCCTAGATCCCATTTCTCTACGACACTCTCCTGGGCCCTACCGTTTAATGTGAAGCTCCTGCTTGGGTTTGACTTGCAAAATGCAACACCTCACACTGATCTGAATTAAACTCCATTGCTATTCCTCAGCCCACTTGCCAGCTGATCAAATCCCAGCGTATTTCATGTTAGCCATCTTCACACTCTATAATGCCTTTTTTTAGTATAATCAGCAAGCTTAATCATCATGCCTTGTACATTCTCATCCAAATCATTGATATACAGTAAATGATAAATAGCAATGGGCCCATCACCAATCCCTGAGGCACCATTAGCCACAGGCTCCCAGTCCTAAAAACAATTGTTCACCATTATCCTCTGCTTTCTCCCAGCAAGCCAATCTTGTACCCAGTTAACTAGCTCACACTGGATCCCATGCAATATAACTTTCCCAAGCAGTCAACCATATGGACCTTGATCAAAGGTCTTGTTGGAGTTCATTTAGATTATGTCCATTGCCTTGCACCATGGACAATAGACAATAGATAATAGACAATCTTATATGTTTTAATAAGATACCCTCTCATCCTTCTAAACTCCAGAATGTATAAGCCCAGCCGCTCCATTCTCTCAGCATATGATAATCCTGCCATCCCGGTAATTAACCTTGTAAACCTATGCTGCACTCCCTCAATTGCAAGAATGTCCTTCCTCAAATGAGGGGACCAAAACTGCAGACAATAACCATATAACCATATAACAATTACAGCATGGAAACAGGCCCTTTCGGCCCTTCCAGTCCGTGCCGATCATTTGTTTTCCCCTAGTTCCATCTACCTGCACTCAGACCATACCCCTCCATTCCCTTCCCGTCGATATACCTATCCACTTTACTTTTAAATGTTAAAATCGATCCTGCCTCCACCACTTTTGCTGGAAGCTCATTCCACACAGCCACCACCCTCTGAGTAAAGAAGTTCCCCCTCACGTTACCCCTAAACTTCCGTCCCTTAATTCGCATGTCATGCCCTTTTGTTTGAATCTTCCCTACCCTCAATGGGAAAAGCTTATCCACGTCAACTCTGTCTATCCCTTTAATCATTTTAAAGACCTCAATCAAGTCCCCCCTTAACCTTCTGCGCTCCAAAGAATAAAGACCTAACTTGTTCAACCTTTCTCTGTAACATAGTTGCTGGAATCCAAGCAACATTCTAGTAAATCTCTTCTGTACTCTCTCTATTTTGTTGACATCCTTCCTATAATTAGGCGACCAAAATTGTACACCATACTCTTGAATTGGTCTTACCAATGCCTTGTACAATTTTAACCTTACTTCCCTACTCCTATATTCAATGCTCTGATTTATAAAGGCCAGCACACCAAAGGCTTTCTTTACCACCCCAATAAAACATGCGATTCCACCTTCGGGGAACTATGCACAGTTATTCCTAGATCTCTCTGTTCCACAGCATTCCTCAATTCCCTACCATTTACTATGTACGTCCTATTTTGATTTGTCCTGCGTAGCACTTCACACTTATCATCATTAAACTCCATCTGCCACCTTTCAGCCTACTTTTTCATATGGCCCAAATCTCTCTGTAGACTTTGAAAATCTACTTCATTATCCACAACACCACCTTTCTTAGTATCATCTGCATACTTACTTATCCAATTTTCCACCCCATCATCCAGATCATTGATGTACATGACAAACAACAGTGGACCCAACACAGATCCCTGAGGCACCCCACTGGTCACCAGCTTCCAACCTGACAAACAGCCATCCATGATTACTCTCTGACATCTCCCATTCAGCCACTGTTGAATCCATCTTGCTACTCCGCCATTAACACCCAAAGATTGAACCTTCTTAACCAACATTCCATGGGGAACCTTGTCAAAGGCTTTACTGAAATCCATATAAACAACATCCACTGCTTTACCCTTATCAATTTCCCTAGTAATCGCTTCAAAAAATTCAAGGTTTGTCAAACATGACCTTCCAGGCACAAATCCATGTTGACTGTTCCTGATCAGACCCTGTTTATCCAGATGCTTATATATATTATCTCTAAGTATCCTTTCCATTAATTTACCCACCACTGACGTAAAACTAATAGGTCTATAATTGCTAGATTTATTCTTTGAACCCTTTTTAAACAATGGAACAACATGCGCAGTACGCCAATCCTCCGGCACTATTCCCGTTTCTAATGACATTTGAAATATTTCTGTCATAGCTCCTGCTATTTCTACACTAACTTCCTTCAATGTCCTAGGGAATATCCTGTCAGGACCTAGAGACTTATCCATGTTTATATTTTTCAAAAGTGTCAGTACTTCCTCCTCTTTGAATCTCATAGTTTCCATAGCTACTCTACTTTTTTTCCCTTACCTCACATAGTTCAATATCCTTCTCATTGGTGACTACCGAAGAAAAGAAATTGTTCAATATCTCCCCCATCTCTTTTGGCTCTGCAGATAGCTGTCCATTCTGTCTCTCTAATCATCCAATTTTATCCCTCGTTATCGTTTTGCTATTAATATAGCTGTAGAAACCCTTTGGATTTACTTTCACCTTTTTTGCCAAAGCAACCTCATATCTTCTTTTAGCCTTCCTAATTTCTTTCTTAAGATTCTTTTTACATTCTTTATACTCCTCTAGCACCTCATTTACTCCATGCCTCCTATAATTATTGTAGATATCTCTCTTTTTTTCTAAATAAGTGTCCAATTTCCCTTGAAAACCATGGCTTTTTCCAATTTTTACTATTTCCTTTCACCCTAACAGGGACATAAAGATACTGTACTCTTACAATTTCCCCTTTAAATGCTCCAGGTGTGCTCACTAGGGCCCTGTACAACTGCAGAAGGACCTCTTTGCTCTTATACTCAACTCCTCTTGTTATGAAGACCAACATGCAATTCGCTTTCTTCACTGCCTGCTGTACCTGCATGCTTACTTTCATAGACTGATGAACAAGCACCCCCAGATCCCATTGTACTTCCCCTTTTCCCAACTCGACACCATTTAGATAGTATTCCTGTTTTTGATACCAAAGTGGATAACCTCACATTTATCCACATTAAACCTCATCTGCCATACATCTGCCCACTCCCCCAATACGTTCAAGTCACCCTGCATTCTCATAGCATCCTCCTCACAGTTCACACTGCCACCCAGCATTGTGTCATCTACTAATTTGCTAATGTTACTTTGAATCCCATCATCCAACTCATTGATGTTTATTGTAAATAGCTGCGGTCCCAGCACCGAGCCTTGCGCTACCCCACTAGTCACTGCCTGCCATTCTGAAATCAGAATCAGAATCAGAATCAGATTTTATTCACCAAGTATGTTTTGCAACATACGAGGAATTTCACTGACCAGGTCAGTCATACAATTAAAAATCAACACTCATAAACACATTTTAACATGAACATCCACCACAGTTACTCCTGCACATTCCTCACTGATGGAAGGCCAAATAAAGTTCAAGTCCTTCCCTTGTCTTCTCCCTTGGTCGGGGGCCTCGAGCCCCAATTAATGGGATGATCTTGACTCCCGTAGCCGGTGGCGTTCGGGCCTTCTGTGTCGAGGTGTTCAGTTCATGCAGTTTGGGGGGGTTGTCAGCACTCTACCCCCAATACCATGTGCCCTAATTTTGCCCTCTAATCTCCTATGTGGGACCTTATCAAATGCTTTCTGAAAGTCCAGGTACACTACATCCACTAGCTCTCCCTTGTCCATTTTCCTAGATACATCTTCAAAAAATTCCAGAAGATTAGTCAAGCATGATTTCCCCTTCGTAAATCCATGCTGACTCGGACCGATCCTGTTACTGCTATCCAAATGTGCGGTAATTTCATCTTTTATAATTGACTCCAGCATCTTCCCCAGCACCAAAGCCAGTCTAACTGGTTTATAATTCCCTGTTTTCTCTCTCCTGCCTTTCTTAAAAAGTGGGATAACATTAGTTACCCTCCAATCCACAGGAACTTATCCTGAGTGAATAGAACATTGGAAAATTATCACCAATGCTTCCACGATTTATAGAGCCACTTCTTTAAGTAACCTGGGATGCAGATCATCAGGCTCTGGGGATTTATCAACCTTCAGTCCATCAGTCTACACAACACCATTTCCTGCCTAATGTGGCCTCTCCTTCAGTTCCTCCATCACCCAGATCCTCTGGCTACTACTATATCAGGAAGATTGTTTGTGTCCTCCTTAGTGAAGATGGATCCAAAGTACCTGTTCAACTCATCTGCCATTTCCTGGTTCCCCATAATAAATTCACCTTTTTCGGTCTTCAAGGGTCCAACTTTGGTCTTAACTAATTCTTTCCTCTTCACTTACGTAAAGAAGCTTTTACTATACTCCTTTTATATTCTTGGCTAGCTTACCTTCGCATCTCATCTTTTCTCCCTGTATTGTCTTTTTACTTATTTTCTATTGCTCTTTAAACATTACCCAATCCTCTTGCTTCCCGCTCATCTTTGCTACGTTGTACTTCTTCTCTTTTATTTTTATACTCTCCCTGATGTGCCTTGTCAGCCATGGTCACCCCTTACTCCCCTTGGAATCTTTCTTCCTCCTAGGAATTAATTGATCCTGCACCTTCTGTATTATTCCTAGAAATACCTGCCATTGTTGTTCCATTGCCATCCCTGCTAGGGTATCTTTCCAGTCAACATTGGCCAGCTCCTCCCACATGGCCCCATAGTCCCCTTTATTCAACTGTAACACTGATACCTCCGATCTACACTCTCCTTCTCCAATTGTAGATTAAACCTGACCATATTATGGTCACGACCTCCTAATGGCTCATTTACCTCAAGCTCCTTTATCAAATCCAGTTCATTACATAACACTAAATCCAGAATTGTCTTCTCCCTGGTAGGCTCCAATACAAACTGCTCTAAGAATCCATCACAAAGGCACTCTGCAAAATCCCTTTCTTGTGGTCCAGTACCAACCTGATTTTCCCAGTCTACCTGCATGTTGAAATCTCCCGTAACAACCACAGCATTACCTTTGCTACATGCCAATTTTAACTCCTGATTCAACTTGCACCCTATGTCCAGGCTACTGTTTGGGGGCCTGCAGATAAGTCCCATTAGGGTCTTTTTACTCTTACAATTCTTTAGTTCTATCCATACTGACTCCATCTCATCATCTGCATCTCCATACTGACTCCATCATCTCAACAGTCTCCCAATTTTCATCCCTTCCACAAATATGAGAAAGAATGAATAAAATGAATAGGATTGCTGAACCTCAGATCTCAATTGTCTCACGTACTGGGACCAGAACATTGAGATTCATACATGTTGCATTTCCACAGGCACATTAAATACAACAACATAGCAAATAAATATATCATAAATTATCTGTTATTTTAGGTAAACCAGACCATAATAATGCAAGGCAGTAGATAGTGGCAGCTTAGTATGCAATGTCCATATTAGTTTGGTGCTGAGATAAGGTTGTGGTAAGATTGTGCAGAGTGGTTCAACAGTCTGAAGGTTGGTGGGAAGGTTTTCTTGAACTTGGAGGAAATTGGCTGTAAATTGTAGGATTGTCAATAGACACAGTATCCTGAAAAGAACCCATGATATGAGAGTTATTATAGGGAGATCTATGAAATGATGTAATATTTAGTTTAGTTTAGTTTATTGTCACATGTGCCAAGCATACCTACAGTGAAAAGCTTTTGTTATGTGCCGGACAGTCAAAGAAATGAGATGGCATGGTGGCACAGTGTTAGAGATGTTGCCTTACCACTTCAAAGACCCAGGTTCAATCCTGGCTAAGGGTGCTGTCTCTACATAGTTTGTACATTTATCCCCGTGATCACATGGGTTTTCCCTGGGTGTTCCGGTCTCCACCCGCATTCCAAACACATACAGGTTTGGAGGTTAATTGGCTCCAGTAAAAATTCTAAATTGTCAAAATTGTAAAGTGTGTAGAATAGTGCTAGTGTATGGGATCACTGGTTGGTGCAGACTCGGTGGGACAAAGGGCCAGTTTCTGCGCTGTTGTCTCTAAATTAAACTAAACTAAACTAAACGTCTATACAATCAAGCTGTCCACAGATAAAGGGCAAAGGGTACAACATTTAGTGCAGTATTATAGTATATAAAAGAAATCTAGTTGAGGAATAGTGAAAGTTCCTCACCAAATTAGTTCAAATGGCAGTCAAAGCTGGGGAAATCTGAGAATGTCAATGGGAGTTCAAAGCTCCTCAGCTGGAGTTGGCAAAGCACTCCAAAATAAAGTAAATAATTTAATCAATGCTCAGGTCACTGAGACAAAGCGTTCTTGGGAGAAAACACCTTCATCTGAACCAACACAACATGCAGGCTTTGAAATATATTGCAGTTAGTTTACATGCAGCACAATTTATCACACTGAAGTTATTGTTAAGCCCATTGCATAATAGTTCTGCAAAAACTTTACACAATGCATATTTTTCCACACAGCTTGATGTTGCAATCTGATTTAATGCTGAAGGTGAACTGCATTAAAACCGTCAGTTTAATTGATGCATCTAAAATAAATAGTTCTTGTTATGTCCAGCATTTTTTAATTGTTGTCCTTACCAGCTGAAACGCGTTTTGACAGGTCTTGACTTTCCACCAAAAAAACACTATCATTCACTTTAATGCAAAGATCATTAACAGCCATTCATTCCTGTCTGTTTTACGTGGCTATCAATATTAACTACTTTATGTGCCCCCAAGGACCATTTTATCTACAAGAGAGTTACGATCCTTCTAAGCACATTATATCCGTCAAGACTATATGAGGAATACAGAGTGGCTTAAGAACTATTGTAGATCGTTTGTTTGATATGGAGCAAGGGAAGGGTGATTCTCTCTTAGGACGAGAGGGAGGCAGATATAATATTACTTTTGTATGCAGTTTGTAACAGGAAGGAGGGCATGTTATCCATGATAACATGTCTGAATGCCTAATGGACATATTTTCCAATTTAGCCCAACTGAATTTGAATTGTCCACATAAAAGGAATGCTGTATGCTAGCAATCT
Organism: Okamejei kenojei; assembly: GCA_035221665.1. NCBI lineage: Eukaryota > Metazoa > Chordata > Chondrichthyes > Rajiformes > Rajidae > Okamejei > Okamejei kenojei. Next base: position 85,763,625 of record CM069135.1, read on the forward strand.
TGGTTAACAGTTCAGTTAAATCCTGCACCAGTAACGATTTTCAATCAAATGGCAAAATAAAATCTCTACAAAATGTTTCTTTCTATAAAGAATCTTGGTGCAGTTAGTTGAAAATGTGGATAGTTAACCAAAGTGTCAAATTCAATGTTCTTTTTGGACTGTCAATTGTACCCAGTCAAACAGACAGCAATAAATGTGCTATTATCAGGTGGAAATATTTAGAGGATTTTGGTAGTGCACAACAACAAACAAATTGTCACCAGTTTATATCTTGGTAGTTCCTGGATATGTTCATGTCAGAGATCATAAGCCTTTAGGCATCAACCTCAACCTGGATCTTTCTTGGAAAACATCAAGAGAAGTTGAGCTATCAGCTTTTCTGGATTTGTGCTACAGACACCAAAGATGGATATCTTACGTCCCACTTCCTTTATATATTTTATCTTGTAAAACTTGACAGCAAACAAATATTCAGTCAGTTTGTGGCAGTTAAGAGGTGGCCACTGGAAGTTAATGTCCATGGCCTGTTATCTGACTGCTTGAGTACAGTGCAAACTCCCTGGTGGTGATTTGATGTCCTGTTGTGATTCTTTATAAATAGTTTGAAAGAAAAAGTAACATTCGCAAGCGTTGGCAAAGCCAGACATGGTCCACTTTGCAGCAGCAAGCCATTGTAGACTCAGAAATCAATAAGCTGAGTCTAGAAAACATGAAGGCAATCTGGAAATACATTGCATTTCTCATATTGTTTCATTGGCATGCAGGTCACACAGCTCCTTCTGAACTGCTTCGCTATAACCCATGAAAATACATCACTGGCAATGTGATTCCATGATCTTCTGAGCTTTTTTCTTAGAGAAAACAGGTTTTTCCATTTAATGCATAAATATTTTAATTATTTTGCACTTCACCCCAAAACAGCACATAAATTCATCAAAATGAGTGAATGTGGTTTTACATTCAATCTAGCATTTAATTCCTCTGTCCTCCCTAAGTCAAAATCTGCCAAATAGAATTAAAAGAAAGAAAGAAAGATAAAGGTTATTTGGCTTTTGATTAAATTAGTACCTCAGCATAATATATGACTGTGGTCTAATACTCAGAGGAGTTCTCCCTCTCCCAACAGACATGCTGTATTTTGCAACCCTATTCTTTGCATGAATCATTTTGAACTTCCCCGCAAAAATGCAAATCCAAAATTCATACACCATCCATGCCTTCCAAAACACAATGGCAATGATTCAATCCCTCACACAAAGGACGTGGCTCCAGCCACACACATTCATCAACATCGTTCATACTGTAGGAGTAGATACTCTGCTCTGTCCTCACACTAATCTGTTCTCATTTTATTTCATTGGAAATTTCATTTCACTTCCAACTCAATACTAGAGGGGAGTTAACTCATGGAATGATTCTTCCTCAACTTACTCCAGAATCAAGATTGCATCATCACCATTCGTCGAATTATGTCAGATGATGTTGACACAAAGAACTGCAGGTGATGGAATTTTGAGCAAAACACAAAATGCAGGAGGAACTCAATGGGTCAGGCAGCATCTGTAGAGGGAATGGACAGGCATCATTTTGAGTTGAGATCCTTCGTCAGACTGAAGACCTGCCCTCCACAAATGCTGCCTGACCTGCTGAGTTCCTCCAGTACTTTGTGTTTTGCATGCAGATGACACTTGTGTACATGTAGTCTCAGAGGACAGACTCCAAATTATTGTATAGGAAGGAACTGCAGATGATAGTTTAAACTGAAGATAAACACAATAAGCAGGAGTAACTCAACGGGGCAGGTAGAATTCAAATGGTTGTTATTTCCTTTGTTGAAGTGTGTGAGAGGATGAGGATTGCACTAAATATTGTAAGACAATGTTGTCTTCATTGTCACAACATTATCATTGCCAGCCGATAATCAAACCCCCCTGAAGAATGCTGGCCAACATAAATGAACTCCCGTATCCTAGACCCACCTTTCTGCAAGGGAAGACACTGATGATAAATCTACAACTGATTTTGTGTAGCAGCCAAAGCTTCATTCACATTTGGGAAAACTGTTCAAAGATCCAGACCACTGAGCAAAAGTGATCCTGAACAACATGGACAACTTGTAACAGGCATTTCAAAGCCAGAAAGAGGTACAAATCACGCTGCGTAAATCAAACCATCCAAGTCCATGATTGCTCTTGATTAAAAGAAGGAAAAAAGAGCATGGAGTTAGATAAATAGCCAATACCTAGGACCAAAATGAGCACCATTAGCATAGCAATTAAATAATTAATAATGGAACCAGCTAATCTTATCAACCAGCAGTAACTTGAGAAATTCATTATTCCACCAGTAGCAAAACAATTAATTGTTTCAAGGAAAAAACAACAGTAATTACAGGTAAATTGTGTTCGTATAGAAGAAATAAATATTGTGCCCTACATTTCAAATAACATTTAAACATTAAAAGGTACTGTACAAATTATTTGGCTGCTCTGTGCCACTGGAGGTCTAAGAGGACACTTACCATGAAGGGAGGAGCTTCCTGCTTGCAACATAAAGTTATACAATTATTTGTGGTACAATCTATTTTGTGACTTGGTGAACATTAATTATTATATTGGCATTGGTTTATTATTGGCATTGGCGTAGTGAGCATATTCTGGAAAAAAATGATTGATCTCACTAAATAGTGTGGTATACACAATTGTGGATAAACATTTCACAAGCACTGCAATAACCCAGAACACCACTGAATACACTTACTTGATTCAGGTTCCATGTTTCCTATATAGAGTCACCGTATTGTATTTTATGCTTCTCTGGACTGGTAATGTAATCTCTGCAGAGTATGTTCCTCCTGAGATATTGCAGCCAGAAATATTCACCACAAGCTTTCTTACAACAATACAAACATAAAATAGGTAATGAATTAAAGAACACTATGCATCCCCAGTGTAAAACATATCATAATCAGCAAACTAAACCGATATTCAACTGTCAGTCATGAAATCATGCCTCAACATTAAATTAAAAACTTCTAAATTTGAACTGCATTCATCTGGAAGGATAGCGAAGGGTGTTGTAGTTATGCTCTGTGGTAAGTGGTATTCTGGGAGTTAGCACTATGTACAAATAAAGATGTTGAAGCTGAACATGCAGCCTAAGGTTACATTGCAACCATTCTATCGGTACTGAAGGAAACTTTACCATCTTATATGAAAACAAAGCCAGAGAAAAAATCTGTAAGCCTGATTGCCGACGTCCTCAGAAGACTATATTAGATTTATTTATATAATGTTATGTTGACCTGCTTCCAATTATTATTACACCTTTCTAAGGTATAATAATAACTGCCCTGTTTTCATGTGTGCAATTATGAATTCCACCATTTTATTCACAATTGATTCGACTAACAGGCCGATAGTTCTCTACCTCATCTCTCCCCACATTCTAAGAAAAAGCTGTACCCCTTTGGCTCCTTTTCCATCAACTGGAACCAATATTGGCAATGTTGCAGAGCTGGGGAAAAAAATCCATGCAAGGATATTTCTTGGTGATTCTTATTATGTACTAACTGGGATGCTGAGAGCATGTATTTATTTAGGACATTTTTTATCGAGCACTGAAGTTCAATAAGTGCTGCGGATTTGACAAGAACAGTGAAGTTCATGTTATAGGAGCAGAATTAGGCCATTCAGCCCATCAAGTCTACTCCACCATTCAATAATAGCTGATCTATCTTTCCCTCTCAACACCATTCTCCTGCAATCTCCCCATAATCCCTGACAACCGTACTAATCAAGAATCTATCAATCTCTGCCGTAATAATATCCACAGACTTTGCCTCCACAGCCTTTCATGGCACTGAATTCCACAGATTTACCACCCTCTGACTGAAGAAATTCTGCCCCATCTCCTTTCTTCAAGAAGATGAAACTACAAAGCCAACCTATCATATACATTCAGGATACCAGAATCAGTTGCAACTTGTGGTTAGATTAGCTAATTAAAACGATTAAAATCCTGTCTCTACCCCACCAATGCAGTCACTCTCGCCACACTTCCCACCTCCGCTATGCTCTATTGTTCTCTGCACAACACAGTCCTGCATAGAACAAAGAACAGTACAGCACAGGAACAGGCCCTTCAGCCCACAGTGTCTATGCCGAACTTGATGCCAAGATCAACTCTTATCTGCCTGCACATAATCCATATCCCTCCATTCCCTGCACATCCATGTGCCTATCTAAAAGTCTCTTAAATGCCACTATCGTTTCTGCCTCAACCACCATCCCCAGCAGCGTGTTCGAGGCACTCATCTCCGACTGTGATCAAAACTTGTCCTGCTCGTCTCCTTTAAACTTTGCTCCTCTCACCTTACAGCTGTGCCCTCAACCATACATTGCACGTTTCCCCTGAAGCTTGCATTACGTACTCAAATTCATGACAAAACAAGATGACATTAAAGATATAATAAAGTGCAATATAAAGTAAAGATTCAAAACATTGAACCATATGTATCATCAGAAAATAAAAACTTCTCAGCCTTTACATTTTATGAAGCACCCTGTGTATACCCTTGGTAAAATAGTTGTTTTCTTCTATGCTGATTACACCATGCATTATATGACAGTTGGTAGAACTCTTGTTTTGAGTTTATAGATCTAAGATGGCTTTGATATTTAGAACATAACTGATTTGTAATAATTGTAGATTACCTTCAACGTGCTGATATCTTGGTCTTTAACACTACCTTGTGACCATGTGGCTCTTGCTACAGTTCTAATGGATTTCATCAGTATGGTTACCACAGAATCATCCATCAAATTGGAAGAGAGTTCCTCTAATTCCATATGAGGCTGCACATACGTCTTTTTCCTGGTATGAATATGTTGGATTGCTGTAGAATGACAAATTTCCTTGGAATGTGGCAGATGCCTTCATTAACCTCTCTTTGTTGTTACATGCATGCTCCAATTTATGTCAAGTGTGTGCATACAAAGGTATTCTGTACAGTATGTGCGAAAGTAGCCAAAGAGGCAAAAGCAAGTGTCCACTCATTCTGGTTACTGTCAAGGCTGCTGAAGCTGAAAAACAACCCATCCATGAACTGCCATATACTTTTATCAGGTAGCTGACTGCAACACCCTTGAGATTTTTCCACTAGGGGTGCAGGAAAGAGACAGAGACAAACAAAGTGAAAACTTTGACAGCAACAGCAACAGAAATTGATTTACTGGCAGGTCCAGCACGGAGAAGTTCTGGAGAGCTCAGATATTTACAATTATCTGCTATTCCAAACTGAGCCAGTTTCTCCATGGATTGAGGAAGTTGCCTTTGCCTGTGCAACTGATAGCCCAGGTAATGCATCCAGCTACCTTGGCCTCTTCTGTTATTTTCCTCTCAATCCTCCTCTATTCTTTCTGACCATCTCTTACATTCGCTGCGGTTCCCAACCCAGCACTGCAATATTGTTGGAAGGAATGATTGTTCGCTTGGCGTAAATCCAGTGGCTTCTGCAGTAAATTGTTTGCCAAAGGGAACTGAGCAGCAAGCTATAGGCATCGTATCCTGCAGTTTTCTTGATTAGGCACTTTATGTTACGTGTTATTCGCCCAAAAGTAACACCGTAAAAAATTGAGCTTCAGACATCTTGCATGTTAATTTTTAAAAATCACGCTAGAAGCTGCTACCATGCACAAACTGGTTCCAACCAGATTGAATTAATCACCAGTGCAAGTTTCCATTAATTATGCTCACTTGTGGTCTCTGAGGAGCCTCTACAGATACAATTTTGAGTGCAGACATTAAAAACACTTGAATGTAATTTTTACTTAATTTACTGGGAAACTGAGAACGGAAGACAAAAAGGACCCAGCAAATTGTTTTGTCCATCTTTTTGAAAGTTATTATTTCAATTTTTTTTAAAAATCAGATTATTCTTAGGTTGTGACACACACAAAAATCCACGACCTGAGAATAATCTGAATTTTTTTTAAAGCAATACCTTTTGAGCTTAAAACATATTCAACAAGGTTAAGCTAACTGCAGCGAGCTACACCTTTATGATACATCAAATAATTATTATTTAAAGACACTTCTTTAAAACAAAACATTTATTGAAAGCTGCTTGATTGTGATGATTCAAGGACAATGTTTTGGCAATACACAATTATTTATAATACTCTACTAAATAGCATGATTTTGAAGACAATATGCATTTTGCATCTGATTCACTGATTGCATCCTAACTCTGCCAATTGGCTTTAATTGACAATCCACCCATCAGTTCTTTGCTTCTACATCTATCAATTTCAGTTTTGGATGAAATTAATGACTGAGCCTCCATAATCCTCTGGAGATAGAGAACTCCAAAGATTCAATGGGTAAAGTCAAAGTCAAAGTCAAAGTCAATTTTATTTGTCACATGCACCCAAAGGTGCAGCTAAATGAATTTGCCAGCAGCGATACAATTAAAAAGAACACACAATAAACTATACGATTTAACCAACCTATCACCTTATTCAGCCACAATGTCAGCAGCAACAGGAGCAGGAGGACAGGGTATTCGGAATACCCTACGAATCAGTATCAAGAACCTCAGCAAGGGGACCCCCTTCTCACGAGATCTGTTCGTGAAGGTCTTGCTAGAGGCCTGCAAATTTGAGGCCAAGGACATCTACTGCCTCCAGGACTTCCCAGGTAATGGATAATTTGATGTTATCTTCAAGTATCCGACGGGATGGCAAAAGTTAATAGAAGACTTCCGGGAGAAGGGGAATGAAGCACAGCTGTCGCTGCTGAAAGTGCAGCCGCTCTTCACCCTCCCCACCCAGAAGGAAAGGTAGATCACGGTGCATATGTTCAACCCACATGTGCCCGTAGTGGATGTCCTCACCTTCCTTGCTCGCTACTCGAGGGAACAGGGAACTGTGTGGACGTGAAGGACTTGCATGGGATTTGGACGAGCGAGCGGCAAGTCAAGGTAAAGCTGAGGGTGGACAAGGACGGAGCAATCGTCCACCCTCCCGCGGTTTTCGCGATCGGAGGAAACCAAGGATACCTGAGCAACCCAGACCATGCAGGAAATGCAACAAGCCTGGACACGTGATGGCCCAATGCACTGCAGTTATCTGCAAAACTGCAAGACGGAGGGCCATGAGACAAAGGACTGTCAGGCCAGCAAGAACTTCCAACTGTGCGGGGAGGCAGGCCACCTTTACAGGGCTTCATTCCCCTTCTCCCGGAAGTCTTCTTTGGTTACGCCACCTGAAACCCACCTCATCGAGGATGCCGGCACTGGATTCCTGAGCCCTGGAAAGCTGAGGCAATTCACCGAAGCGGTGGGAATGAGGGGACATGGAAATGGTCAGTGACTCTAAAGACAATGGAGCTCAAACTGGCATCTTTAAATGAGCGCAGTATAAAGAGCACTGCGCGATGTGTTAATGCCTTACAGTACCTGGCCAAGGTCAAGGCAGATGTGACTTTTATTCAGGAGTGCGGGCTGCCACACCTCCGCTGCTATTGGAGGTGGTCGCGATGGTGGTCCCACGGACTGTCTGTGTGGTCGGGGGGAAATGACTGTCGTGCTTCCGGCCTGGGGATCTTGCTGCGGGGAGGGAACTTCGCCATCACTGAGGTCAAGGAAGTGGTTGGAGGGCGTCTCCTCGTGGTGGATGTTATGTACCGTGGCTCTCCGCTCCGGCTGATAAATGTGTATGCCTCACCCATGCAGAGCGAGCGGCTGGCTGTTCTCCAGCAGCTCCCAATGCTGCTGGCCACGTCCCGGCAGCTCGTTCTGGCCGGTGACTTCAACTGCATCATTGTTGCGGCTGGACGATCCGGGAGTGCCGACAACAGACTGATAGAGATGGTAAAAGACGCAAAGCTGCGCGACACCTTCAGCGACCCTGCAGGCGGGTCCCAGCCGCGGTTCACCTGGTCGAGATCGGACGGTTTAGCCCGATCTCGGATAGACTTCGTCTTCACGACGAAGGCCGTCACGGTGAGACACACTGACCTCACGCCGGTGTTCTTCTCAGACCACTGCCTTCTTCAGGCTTCCTGTCATCTACAGGAGGTCCGGAAGGCAGGCATAGGGACGTGGAAGTTAAACATGAAGCTGTTGACCCCAGAGAACATCGAAAACATCGTAGAGGGACTACGCATGTTGGAGAACGGTGAAGCCCCTCTTTGACTCCACGACACTCTGGTGGGAAGCAACCAAGGAGAAGCAACCAAGGAGAACATTAAGAGGTTCTTCATAATTAAAGGGGTTCAGAGAGCAATACAGAGTCAGAGGGAAATTGTGCCAACTCCAGACAGATTTGCAGCAACTGCTCCTTCTGCAGTCGAGCGGGGTGGATGTGAGGGAGGAACTTAGAGAGGTGAAGGACCGGCAAGCTCGGCTCTTTACCTCTGAATCCTCCAAGATCATCTTCCGATCCAGGGTCCGCCATGTGGAGCAGGATGAGACGTGCTCACGTTTCTTCTTCCATAAGGTTCACAGGGGAGCTCTGTGATGAACAGCCTTAGGGAGGAGGACGGCTCGGTAGCATCCTCACAGACAGACATGCTGAGGATCTGCAAATCCTTTTACACAGATTTGTATGACCAAAAGGCCACAGACAGTACCTCCTCCCAGAACTTCCTGTCCTCGATCACGGAGGTCTTGGAGGACAGCAAGCGGGAGAGTCTGGACCAACCACTGACCCTAGAGGAGCTGACTGGCTCCATCCGTTCCTTTGACTCGAATAAAACTCCCGGAAGCGATGGCTTACCGGCCGAGTTGTATTTGGCTCTGTGGGACTGGATGGGCCCGGACCAGCTAGAAGTGTACAATGACATGCTTCTTGCTGGCAGCATGTCAGATACCATGAGGAAGGGCAGCATCACTCTAATCTACAAGCAGAAGGGGGAGATGAAGGATATAAAGAATTGGAGACCCATAACATTATTGAATGTAGACTACAAGATCCTGTCTAAGGCCATCGCCAACCGGGTCAAATCTGCTCTGGGACAGGTGATCCACCCGGACCAAACCTGTGCTGTACCTGGCAGGAAAATCTCAGACAGCCTAGCGCTGCTGAGAGATACCATCGCCTACGTGCAGGACAGACGGGTGGATGCCTGCCTAGTCAGCTTGGACCAGGAGAAGGCCTTCGACAGGATTTCGCACACGTACATGAGGGACGTGCTCTCCAAAATGGGTTTTGGGGAGGAAATCAGGAATTGCATCAAACTGCTCTACACCAACATCCGTAGTGCAGTCCAAATCAATGGGTGAGAATCAGACAGTTTCCCTGTAAGGTCTGGAGTCGGGCAGTGTTGCCCTCTCTCTCCTGTCTTGTTTGTCTGCTGTAATGAACCCATTGCCGAACCCATCAGGAAGGATGCGAGCATAAGAGGAGTGACATTGCAAGGCAGTGGGAGCATTCAAGTAAAGACCTCCTTGTACATGGACGATGTCGCTGTCTTCTGCTCGGATCCAGGGTCGGTCCGCAGACTGATTAGTATCTGCGACCAGTTTGAGTCAGCCACGGGAGCCAGGGTGAACCACAGGAAGAGCGAGGCCATGCTCTTTGGCAACTGGCCCGACAGATCTTCCGTCCCCTTCACCATCAAGCCTGACTTCTTGAAGGTGCTGGGGATCTGGTTCCGGGGGGCTGAGGCATGTAACAAGAAAAGGCTGGAGAGCATAGCCAGGGCAGGGTGGAAGCTGGAGCTGTGGAGGCAACGCTCCCTCTCCATAACGGGAAAGAATTTGGTCATCAGGTGTGAGGTGCTCTCGGGGCTGCTGTACTTAGCACAAGTGTGGCCTGTCCCTCCCTCCTACGACACAGGGATCACCCGGGCCATCTTCCAGTTCATCTGGGTACATTGTGGCCCATCGACCGGGTGCGATGGGCCACAATGTACAAGTCAGCAGACAACGGGGGTAAAAGCGTGCCCAACGTCGCCCTCACCCTGATGGCCACCTTCGTGTGTGGCTGCATCAGGCGGAGTGTAGAGCCAAGGCACGTGGGCACCAAGTGTCACTACCTGCTGAGGTTCTACCTGTCCCCGGTGTTGCGAAGGATGGGCCTGGTGCAGATGCCACGCAATGTGCCAGTCAGCTGGACATTGCCGCCCCATCTGTCGTCTGTGGAAAGGTTCTTCCGGACCAACACCTTTGACCACATGTCCATCGGGCAGTGGTCAGCACAGAATGTCCTGCAGGCACTGCAGGGAAAGGACTCGATGGATCCAGTGGCTTGGTTCCCAGAGCAGACTGCCCAGCTTGTCTGGCAAAATGCCTCATCGCCAGAACTCACCAACAAGCACCAAGACCTGGCTTAGCTGGCGGTGAGGGGAGCCCTCCCAGTCAGATCCTTCCTGCACCGTCGGAACCTCACTGCCAGCGCAAGCTGCCCTCGGGACGGCTGCTATGGCGAGGAGACGGTTGCCCACCTCTTTGCAGAGTGTGGATTTGCTAAAAGAGTCTGGAGAAGAATGCAAGAATGCAAGGGTCCCTGGTATGCTTTATCCCAAACAGCTCCGTCACAGAGGACTCTGGGATTTATGGACTGTTCCCAGGGACACATTCAGAGATTGACATCGAGTGCTGCTGGAGGGTCATCAACTCGGTGAAAGACGCCCTTTGTTCTGCCCGAGCGTTGTTCATCACCCAGCAGAGCGAGATGTCTGTCAGGGAATGTTGCCGACTGGCCCGCTACAGACTGCAGGAGTACGTGCTGAGGGATGCACTGAAGCTCGGTGCAGCCAACGCCAAGGCTTGGTGGGGGAGGGCCACAGTCTAGGGTCCTTCCGCTGCTGGACATGGGGGGCAAGGTATGGTGGAGACGCCCCTCAAAATAAGGGAAGGTATCCCACACCAGTGGGTCACATGAGTGGCATGGGTGGGGGATACATTTGTGAAATTTTGGGGAAAAGAAATGTATAAACTGTATTGATCAATTTGTATAGCCTCCGAAAATGTCGGATGGATTTGCCACAAGGTTCATGTATTGTATATATTTATCATTTGAATAAAGTCTACAGTGGCTTGCAAAAGTATTCATACCCCTTGAACTTTTCCACATTTTGTCACCTTACAACCACAAACGTAAATGTATTTTATTGGTATTTATGTGATAGACCAACACAAAGTGGTGCATAATTGTGAAGTGGAAGGAAAATGATACATGATTTCCAAATTTTATTACAAATAAAAAACTGAAAAGTGTGGCGTGCAAAAGTATTCAGCCCCCCTGAGTCAATACTTTGTAGAACCACCTTTCACTGCAATTACAGCTGCAAGTCTTTTGAGGTATGTCTCTACCAGTTTTGCACATCTAGAAATTTTTGCCCATTCTTCTTTGCAAAATAGCTCAAGCTCAGTCATATTGGATGGAGAGCGTCTGTGAACAGCAATTTTCAAGTCTTGCCAGAGATTCTCAATTGGATTTAGGTCTGGACTTTGACAGGGCCATTCTAACACATGAATATGCTTTGATCTAAACCATTCCATTGTAGCTCTGGCTGTATGTTTAGGGTCGTTGTCCTGCTGGAAGGTGAACCTCCACCCCAGTCTCAAGTCTTTTGCAGACTCTAACAGGTTTTCTTCCAAGATTGCCCTGTATTTGGCTCCATCCATCTTCCCATCAACTCTGACCAGCTTCCCTGTCCCTACTGAAGAAAAGCATACCCACAGCATGATGCTGCAACCACCATGTTTCACAGTGGGGATGGTGTGTTCAGGGTGATGTGCAGTGTTAGTTTTCCGCCACACGTAGCATTTTGCATTTAGGCCAAAAACTTCAATTTTGGTCTCATCAGACCAGAGCACCTTCCTCCACATGTTTGCTGTGTCCCCCACATGGCTTGTGGCAAATTGCAAACGGGACTTCTTATGGCTTTGTTTCACAATGACTTTCTTCTTGCCACTCTTCCATAAAGGCCCGATTTGGGGAGTGCACGACTAATAGTTGTCCTGTGGACAGATTCTCCCACCTGAGCTGTGGATCTCTGCAGCTCCTCCAGAGTTACCATGGGCCTCTTGGCTGCTTCTCTGATCAATGCTCTCCTTGTCCGGCCTGTCAGCTTAGGTGGATGGCCATGTCTTGGTAGGTTTGCAGTTGTGCCATACTCTTTCCATTTGCAGATGATGGATTGAACAGTGCTACATGAGATGTTCAAAGCTTGGGATATTTTTTTAAAACCTAACCCTGCTTTAAACTTCTCCACAACTTTATCCCTGACCTGTCTGGTGTGTTCCTTGGGCTTCATGATACTGTTTGTTCACTAATGTTCTCTAACAAATCTCTGAGGCCTTCACAGAACAGTTGTATTTATACTGAGATTAGATTACACACAAGTGGACTCTATTTACTAATTAGGTGACTTCTGAAGGCAATTGTTTGCACTGGATTTTATTTAGGGGTATCAGAGTAAAGGGGGCTGAATACTTTTGCATGCCACACTTTTCAGTTTTTTATTTGTAAAAAAATTTGAAAACCATGTATCATTTTCCTTCCACTTCACAATTATGTGCCACTTTGTGTTGGCCTATCACATAAAATCCCAATAAAATACATTTATGTTTTGTGGTTGTAACGTGACAAAATGTGGAAAGTTCAAGGGGTATGAATACTTTTGCAAGCCACTGTATTTGGAAAAAAAAAAAATCTTCACTGTGGTGGAAGGCACAAATTTCGGACAGTCCTCCTCCGTTGTTCATCCTTGGTGGGGACCATGAAGGCTCCGTAGTCGCTGCTAAGGACAGCCCGATGTACAGGCCCTCTTATCGGGATGTGTTCGCCCGCTCCGCAATGGAAAGTCCACACTGCGCCCGCTGCTGTAGCTCTGGTCCCGACTCCGGGAAAGGCCTCTCCAATCCATGGTGTTAGGCCGCGAGGGAGGCGACGTGGAAAAAGTTGCCTCTCCTTCGTGGAGGCGACTGAAAACGGTTCCCCCCTTCCCCCCCCCCCCCCCCCCCCCCCACCCCCCCACCCCCCCCACACAAGACATACAGAGAGACACTAAAACATACATTTGGACACACTAAAAAAAACAAAAAAAGTTGAAATCATGAACATGCTGCTGGCAGGGCAGCCATCTCCCAGCGCCTCCACTGACCAGAATTTCCATTAATTGTAAAGAAATTTCCACTAATTGTTATGTCCTATCTCCTACTCCTCATTTCAAGCTTGTGACACCTAGCTCCAGAGTTCTGCAGCAGCAGTCCAAGCTAGTTCATTGTTATCTCATTTTCCCACTCACTGCCTATGTAATAAAGGCAATGGTGTGCACTTTGTTCTGCATTTTGTGAACAAGTTATACCTGGGCAATTTTCCACGTTTTCAGCTATATGCCAATTTTGTAACTCTCCTGGCACAAGTTGGCCAGATGCATTCATCACTAGTTCTAGAGCACAAATCAATACTACAGCTAAGATTTTATGTGGTCCCATGGTCTTGTGCCTGGTGTCTTCACAATTTCTGAATCGACTTAGCTTTAGAAAGGAGTAAAGAGGAATTTATTTTGTCAGAGGGTGGTGAATTTATGGAATTCATTGCCACAATAGATTCATGGCCGTCAATGGATGTTTTGAAGGTGGAGATTGATAGATTCTTGATTAGTACGAATGTCAGGGGTTATGGGGAGAAGACAGGAGAATGGGATTGAGAGGGAAAGATAGATCAGCCATGATTGAATGACAGAGTAGACTTGATGGGCCAAATGGCCTAATTCTGCTTCTATAATTCATGAAGTTATGACAGGCTTCAATGATGGTCGAGATCTCAGGAGAAAGCCAAGAGAAAGCTACTCACATAACAGTTCTGCCTTTATGCTGTTGCAAATGCTTCAGCCTTGTCCTTACTGTTTTTACAGTTCAGCCTGCAAGTAACCCATGTTACAACAATGCAAGATTGACACCATATTTTTAAGTGTGTTTCCTACTGGTCCCAGCAAATCCTAGCAGTGATGCCCTTCAAGACACCAACCTATCTTGATGCTGATGGAGATTTAAATGCTGGAGTAACTCAACGAGTCAGGCAGCATTTCTGAAGAAAAGGAATAGATGACCTTTTGGGTTGAGACCCTTTATTAGATGCTGAGATGTTGCCTGATCTGCTGAGTTACTCCAGCTTTTTGTCTCTATCTTCGGTGTAAACCAGTATCTGCAGTTCCTTCTCACACACTTGATGCTGATTGAGATTCTCTTACCCCACCCTGTTTATATTTTATACTTCCAATTGTTTATCCATGTGGAAAAAACAGTTATCATCTGAGAGATATTGGGAAATGATAATCAGAGAGAGGTTTCCTTGCTCATTTTTAACCTGATTTTAACCTTAATGCTGATAAAGTTAATGCTAGAACTACTCTTTGCGACGTGTGTGCTAGAGTATTGCCCATGTTGATGCATAAGTCCTGACAGTGAGACAATGATTGTGGTGGACCTGTCAAGCAGTGTAGTCTGTAAGGTACGATTCTGTAATTATGGCTATGTTGGCTTTTGCTTGACTTACCTCTGGGATGGGGTCAAGGAAAGAGCATTCAGGTCGTGGCCGTTTCCACAAATCTTTCCACCACTACGCACAAGAAGCACAAAAAGCACAAGAAGCGCAAGACGCCATTGTCTGCAGATGCTGAGAAGTGTGTTCAGCTCTAGATGAACAATTTCTAATCTTGTGATGTGGACTCGATAAGAAGACCTCTGGGACAATTCTTTGAACTTGGATAGGAATCCCCAGAGGCCAATGAGATGCACATTGTAAAATTGATTGCATCGGGAGCAAATTTGCCATGTCCAAGTTCAGTGCTGCAGTCAATGTCCGATGGCCTGTACTGTTTTGTTTTCTTTTTCTGCTTCAACGTGGCAATTCTGATACAAACTGAGTGAGTTGCTCAGCCAACTCAGACATTTAGTAGTCAACTGCATTAATGCATTTTTGCAATCAACTAGAGCCAGAATGGAATAAGGTCGGTAGATTACTTCCCTGGATATCGACATATGACTGAATGAATTTTAATAAGTATCTGAGGGTTATGCATTTATTGCTACTAAAACTATATATTTTTTACTTACAGCTTTCGCATTTGATTTAAATTCCACAGCTGCTTAGTGGAACATACACTCATGCAGTCAGATTGTTAATCAAGCTCTTGCAGGTGGTTAAGATACTAATCCAGTAATTTAACAAACTGAGTCAACATTACATCTTCCAAGGGAGCCTTTCAGAACCCAATTGGAACTGGGGGTTGTGAATTTGGAAATTTACCTACTCTATGTGACTAACTCAATCTCCCTTAAGAGTTGACATTTTCCCTCACTCTTTGCAAACCCATCAATATTCTGCAACATTACGGGTGAGTTAACCCTGACTAGCCCAATTTTCCCATCCAATAATATTCACTGGATGATGGGCAGAAATGGCATCCACACCTTTGCCGAATAGACAAAACTGCCATTCCCCACACTCACTGATTTACAACTGGGAATTGCCTATTCTATTTAATTAAACTACTCAGGAAGTATCTCCCAATGCAGCCAGATTTCTCGACATCTTTGCTAATGAGGTGGCCAGTAATGAACAAAAGCAGCAGAAAAATTTGGCTATTTTAACACCATAAACACGACTACTTTTTCAATTTGCTACAAATAGTTGCTTGTGGGAATGACTGGGAGCATCAATGACGGCTGTTGGGCAACATTGGCTGCACAAACCAGAGCAGTATGAAGCTAATATAATTGTAAAATGATAGAAGAATGTGAACTAGGCAAGAGAATGTGTACAAATGCAAGTAAAGTCAAGAGTGTTTTATTGTCGTATGTCCCAGATAGAATAATGAAATTCTTACTTGCAGCAGCACAACAGAATATGTAAACATAATACACTGGAAACAATACAATAATCAAGAGAGACTTAAAAAAATCAGTGTGTGTATACATATACATATACTCACAAATACATATCTATATAGATCATATGTACTTGTAGTAGAATTTGGCAAAGTAATGTGACTTAATGGAGGATAAAGAAGATACAGCAAGAGACAATCAACCTCCATCCCTAATAGCCTGACATTATTGAAACAGGCCTGGAAAATTGACCATTCAAAGTGCCGACAATTGATATTGGAACAGCATTGAAATGTGCAATCGATGATGAGACATCTTTTGGCACCTACTTATATTTAGGGCGTCAATATTCCAGAACTTTATCCAACCACCATCTCAATTTGCTGATATCACTCATTTGAAATAAGCAATAGCATCATCAAGTAAAACTGATGGACATCGGGTCTCGACCCGAAACGTCACCTATCTTCTTCGCTCCTTAGATGCTGCTGCACACGCTGAGTTTCTCCAGCTTTTTGTGTAACCCCCTGATGGACATAAAGGTTGCTTGAAGCTAAGTTATAAGTCTGGATTTTCTCCCGATACCTTTGGGAATTTTGCATATAGGGTAGAGTCCCGCATTGTTGAACATCATGCTACCCAATTTCCCATAACATTCTGGGAGTAAATCCAATTCAATTTCAATGAAGGAAATGCAAGAGGGTGTTGACATTAAAAGAAAAAAGATCTCCAATGCCCCTTGGCTTTAATTTCTGTTTCCTGGCTGCTGCTGCTGCTGTTGCTGACTATCACATCTGCATTCCTCAGCTGTCACCGAGGAGATAGGTCGAGGATTCTGGCCCATTTCTCTCACATTCACATTCACATTCAAAACATAAATAAATATTAAGCAACAGTGGACCTTTCTCAATTCCCCGTGGTACTCCCCTTGTTACAGACCTCCAATCTGGAAAAAAAAAACCTTTGACCATTCTGTTTCCTAATGTCAAGCCAAATTTGTTTCCAGTTAGCTAGCCTGCCCTAGATCCCAAGTGATCTAACCTTCCAGATCAGCCCACCATGTGATACCTTGCTGTGGTCCAAGCAAACATGTCCACCCACTGCCATCATCAATCTTCTTGATCATCATTTTTTTTTAAACTCAGTCAAATTGGAGAGACACGTTTTCCCATGCACAAAACCATGCTAACTCTCCTTTGAAAATTTAATTTAGTGTAGTTTAAAGATACAGCACAGAAACAGGTATTTTGGCTCACCGAGTCTGCGCCGACCAGCACTCCCCATACACTAACTCCATCCTACACATGCTAGGGCCAATTTGCACATACACCAAGCCAATCTTTGGAGTGTGGGAGGAAACCAGAGCACCCGCAGAAATTTGCATCTACCCACTCTATGTGACTATCTCCCTTAAGAGTTGAAATTTTCCCTCACTCATCACTTTGCAAACCCATCAATATTCTGCAACATTACGGTTCAGTTAACCCTGACTTGCCCAATTTCCCTTTCCAATAATATTCACTGGATGATGGGCAGAAATGGCATCCACACCTATGCTGAATAGACAAAACTGCCATTCCCCACACTCACTGATTTACGCCTTGGAATTGCCTATTCTATTTAATTAAACTACTCAGGAAGTAACTCCCAATGCAGCCAGATTTCTCGACATCTTTGCTAATGAGGTGGCCAGTAATGAACAGAAGCAGCAGAAACAAATGGCTATTTTAACACCATAAAAACTACTACTTTTTCAATTTGTTACAAATAGTTGCTCGTGGGAATGACTGGGAGCATCAATGACGGCTGTTGGGCAATATTGGCTGCACAAACCACAGGCGTATTAAGCTAATATAATTGTAAAATGATAGAAGAATGTGAACTAGGCAAGAGAATGTGTACAAATGCAAGTAGAGTCAAGAGTGTTTTATTGTCGTATGTCCCAGATAGAATAGTCCGTCTGTTTTTCTTTTTATTTGTTGTTTTCTTGTCTTATTTTTAGCGTTAGTTTGAGTTATTATGTAGCGTATGTGTGTGGGAGGGGTGGGAGAAATGTTCTTAGTCTCTTTCTTTTGGGGGGACACGACTTTTCTTGTCGTATCCCCCATCTCCGTCTCTGTCTGCGCTGAGGCCTATCGCGGAGCTGGCGGCCTCCAACTTTAACTGCGAACGACCCGAGGCTCCGGAGGTAGAGCCAGCCCGGACTTACCAGCGCGGGGCTGGCCAACTTCTGGGGCTGCGGCGGGTTCAGGCGTTCCGGCGGCCTGACGGAGCTGTGGTGGCTTTCCGGTGGTGGTGGCGGCGGCAGCGACTTCGGACGCCCGGCCGCGGGCCCAGTGGACGACATCATCGGGAGCTCGCAGGTCACAGGTTGGTGACCTGTTTTTCCGGAGCTCCCGTGGCAACAGCTGCGTCCGCTGGACTGGAGGGCGGCAGCTTCGGCCGCCCCGGGCCGCGGAGATGAACCGGCCCGCTCACGGAGCGCGGTTCACCCACGGGACTTATTTACATCACCCGGTGTGGTCACAACATCGGAGGCCTGGATCGCCTCAGCGCACAGGAAGAGGAAGAGGAAGAAGGGAAGAGACAAAGACAAGATTTTTGCCTTCCACCACAGTGAGGAGGTGTCTGGTGAACTCACTGTGGTGGATGTTAAATATGTGTTTATTGTGTGTTTTTGTTATTTACTATATATATGACTGCAGGCAACGAAATTTCGTTCAGACTGCAAGGTCTGAATGACAATAAAGTTTTCCAAGTTCCAAGTTTCCAAGTTCCAAGAATAATAACATTCTTACTTGCAGCAGCACAACAGAATATGTAAACATAATACACTGTAAACAATATAATAAACAAGAGAGATTTAAAATAATCAGTGTGTGTATACATATACATATATTCACAAATACATACCTATATAGATCATATGTATTTGTAGTAGAGTTTGGCAGAGTAATGTGACTTAATGAAGGATAAAGAAGATACAGCAAGAGACAACCAACCTCTATCCCTAAAAGCCTGACATTATTGAAACAGGCCTGGAAAATTGACCATTCAAAGCCCCGACAATTAATATTGGAACAGCATTAAAATGTGCAATCGACCAGCACTCTCCGTACATTAACTCTATCCTACACACGCTAGGGACAATTTACAAATACACCAAGCCAATCTTTGGAGTGTGGGAGGAAACCAGAGCACCCGGAGAGAACACACGCAGGTCACGGGGAGAACGTACAAACTCCATACAGACAGCACCTGTAGTCAGGATCGAACATGTAAGGCAGCAACTCTACCAATGTGTCACCATGCAATAATGTATAATCATGAAATGTGGTGGAGGAAAATTTGAGGGTGCAGATGGGGTGATTGGAAAACATGGAAAACATAGAAAAACATAGAAAAGTAAGTGCTGGAGTAGGCCATTTGGCCCTTCGAGCCAGCACCACCATTCAATGTGATCATGGCTGATTATCTAAAATCAGTACCCCGTTCCTGCTTTTTGCAGAAGGTGTAGGTGATCCAAGAAATGGCTCAAAAATTATTTTAAATGGTCTTCAGATGCCGATAACTTAATATAGAAACATAGAAACATAAAAAATAGGTGCAGTAGTAGGCCATTCGGCCCTTCGAGCCAGCACCGCTATTCAATATGATCATGGCTGATCATCCAAAATTAGTACCCTTTCCTGCTTTCCCCCCATATCCCTTCATTCCGTTGGCCCAAAGAGCTAAATCTAATTCCCTCTTGAAAACATCCAGTGACTTGGCCTCCACTGCCTTCTGTGGCAGAGAATTGCACAGATTTGCAACTCTCCGGGTGAAAAAAAAATCCTCACCTCAGTCCGAAACATGTATTAATGACTCAGACTTGGTATACAGGGCATAATTCCAAATTGGCAAATGATACAAAACTGTGATGAGGATAATATCGCAAACTGTCTCCGTAGGGGTCTGAAGAAGGGTCTCGACCCGAAACGTCGCCTATCTCCTTCACTCCTTAGATGCTGCTGCACCCGCTGAGTTTCTCTAGCCTTTTGTGTACCCTGTGATGAGGACAATAATGGATTGCAGGGAAAATATAGGTGGGTCTGTGGATTGGATGGATTGTGGCAGATGAAATATAACAAACAGAAATGTAAAATGTTACATTCAGAATGAGAAGAGCCAACATAAACAGAAAGTACCACAATTTTAAGAGATTCAAGAGATTTGGAGATATATTTGCATAGTTCATCGAAAGTGATCCAAAAATGGTTACATCAAAACACAATTGGGTTTTGAGCTTCATAAGGAGAGGCATAGATTAAAAGATTGAAGATAGACACAAAATGCTGGAGCAACTCAGTGGGACAGGCAATTCTCAATTCGCATTAATAAATTTAGTGGGTATGAATAGAAATCTGTAAGGAGTTTTCAATATCAGCTTCATCACCTAAAAATTGACACTTTCATTCTTCACAATGGAGTCAACAGTCTGCTGGTCTATATCTAGCTACTTAGTGAACAAGTTGTAATAGTGACTTTCTCTCCTGATATCATTAAAAAGCTAATTAATTGTGGCAAGAAGGGTTACCCAGAATGCTTCATTAATTATTATTGTTTTCAACATGAATTATACACATATCATTTTGAATACATTTGGACAGTTTTATATTATGGACTTTGTGATGTGATTAATATATTTCCTAAACACCTTTATTCAATGATGAATTCACATTGCAATCTTTCACAATAAGTAGGTCACGTATATTTTAATTGATGGAAGAAAATCATTTGAAATAATTGCATCCAAATTAATTTTGTATCACGAAGGAATCAATTAATTGAGTTCTGATAAAGCAACCACTCTTTCCATGATTGCATCAACCATTGACCTAACCAAGGAAATTAACAACAATACACCAGTTGTTATGTAATACATCCCAAGATTATTGTAAAGTCCTCGTGTAATTATTTTGCTGGCTTTCAAAGTTTTCCTCTTCAGCATTTTGATTACGTTACAGATCAATCTCATTACAATGTATGAAAGCTTTTCCTTCCAAAATCTATATTCTAATAAAATTCAGGTTTATAAGTTCAGCTCTTACTGTCCAACAAATCTGTTCATGCGATTTCCTCATGTCACACTGTAAATCAGAATTAGTTTAAAATAAGGCAGTGGATCATGTTCAAGTCAGATTTAAGAATAATTTTGTGTTGTTGCATTTAAAACTGGGGTGAGGAAGAGGATCTATAAACATCGACATTTACAGGATGTTTTTACAGGATTCTTAATGAAGAAGAATATTGGCTGGACCACATACTAGGAAGGGTGAAATGTAATCCAGAAAGGGTTATCTGTATTTGCTGAAGATGCTCACTGATTCAACCCTCCACTGATATTAGGTGAAATAAGACAATATCCTTCTGTTTGTAGCTGCTAGTTAGTTGTTTTGATTTGGACACCCTTACATCTGCATTTGAGTAAGATATTCCATTGACTGCTTCAATTAGTCAACCTCTGTTAGAATTTAGTCTGAAGAAAACATATGTCTTTGCTCATTGTATTTATTTGATCTTGAGTTTGGCAACTTGATTTGCGTGGAACATTGAAACTATACACCTGGGAGCCATTCAAAACTGAAAATTCATCATTTCAACACGAATATGTGAAAAATGTAAATACCTTGCAAATCAAGCTCAGAAACCAAAATAAAGTGGAACAATTGCTCGATTTATTAAAGGGAAACAGACAGAAAAAAGACGATATATGAAATTAATATATTTTTGAATCTCTTGCAGCAACTAAGATTGAAGAAAATACCAGAAAGTTTATTTGCAGATAATTAAAAATTATTACTGTTATAATGCATGAACTGGACAAGTCCCAGCTTCCTTGAGCGAGTTTAAGCAATATCTATGATATCAGGTCAGGAACATTTTGTTGTTTGTATATTTGATTTGTGGGCAGCAAAACAGCCATGATCACATTGAATGGCGATACTGGATCGAAGGGGCTGAATGGCCTACTCTTGCACCTATTGTCTAAATCTGAGGCAGTGACTTCCAGATTTTTCCATTGAATTATCGGATTTTCCCCACTGGATTGTGCCTAAATAGGAATCAGTGTCTTTAGCCTCGCTAATATTTTG
Source organism: Okamejei kenojei (assembly GCA_035221665.1). Lineage (NCBI taxonomy): Eukaryota > Metazoa > Chordata > Chondrichthyes > Rajiformes > Rajidae > Okamejei > Okamejei kenojei. The sequence goes on from CM069135.1 coordinate 85,785,606, forward strand.
CTCTTCTATTTCAGGCCCAATATATTGTGCAAAGTAAAGAAAAGTAGAAGGCAAGCTATGTGGATAAGTTCATAAGTGATAGGAGCAGAATTAGGCCATTTGGCCCATCAAGTCTACTTCACCATTCAATCAAGGCCGATCTATTTCTCATTCCTAACACCATTCTCCTGCTTTCTCCCCATAACTCTTGACACCTGGGATACTGGACAGTTTTCACTCTGCAACATCTGCTTTCCTGGGTTTTTAGAGGTCTAAAATTAAATGGAATAATGCTGATTATCTGAACATTTTGCAGTATTATTCAAGGGCGGTACAGTGGCATAGTGGTAGAGTTACGGCCTTACAGCACTAAACACCCAGGTTTGATCTTGACTACCGGTGCTGTCTGTATGGGGTCTGTACCTTCTCCCTGTGACCACATGGGTTTTATTCGGATGCTCCATTTTTCTCCAACTCTCCAAAGATGTACAGGTTTGCAGGCTTTTGTTAAAAGGGTAAATTGTCCTAGTATGTGGGGTCGTGCTAGTGTACGGCCGAAGGACCTGTTTCTGCACTATATCTCTAAACTAAACTAAAGTATTAGGGTCAAGGAAAGAGCATTCATGTCACGGCCCTGTTTCCACCAATCTTTCCACCACCACGCATAAGAAGCACAAGAACCGCAAGACAGACACCATTGCATGCAGATGCCGAGAAGCGTGTTCAGCTCTGGCCGAACAACTTCTAATCTTGTGTGTGGACTCGATAAGAAGAAGACTAAACTATTAGGCATGGAGAGGTATGAAACAACAGAATATATCAGATAATGGTTGGACCTATTGAACTTGACCGGCAGCCAGTTGTGCCTTGGTTCCTGGTGGGGAAACAGCTTTGCAGGATTCAGATGCAGCATTGCTCCACTGAGCAGTGTTGCTCGGAGAAACAATGCCAACCTGCAGCTATTCTGAATCTTGTCATCACTTGACTGTCTGATGAGTCAAAATATGCCATCCACATCAAAGGCCAATAAACACATTTAATAACAAGCAAAGAAACACTGGTGTGAGGAGAGAATGATAAATGCAGGGTCATTAACCTTTCTCCACTTTCATTACTCTGCCACATCATGTTTTCCTGATACTCTTGACAGTTGCTATAGCAATTAAAAATGAGACTATTATGCTTATAAAGCCTATTTTTCTGTTGTCAGCCTAAGTATGAGATAAACTATTGTATAAAAGACTGGGGATCATTTAATTGGAGCTAACATTCTTGCACATGACACTAGTATTGGTATTGGTATTAGTTTATTATTTTCATGTTTACTGAGATACCGTGAAAAGTTTTTTTTTGCTATCCAGGCAAATTATACCATACATGAGTACATCATGAAGTGTAAAAGAGAAAATAAATAAAATGCAGAATATAGTGATACAACCATAAAGAAAGTGTAGATTTTTTAAAAGTGCAAGGGGTGCAATTAAGTAGATTGGCAGATTGGAAATTCATCCTCAATGCATGGGAGGACTGTCCATGAGTCTGATCAGAGAAATGGAGAAGCTGTTCTTGAACCTGCTTGGGTTGTACCTGCTTTCAAGCTTCTGTATCTTCTGCCTAACAGGAAAGGGTAGACGAGAGAATGACTGGGGTATGAGTGGTGCTTGATTATGTGGGCTGCCTTCCCGAGGCAACATGAAGTATAGATCCTGTGGATGGGGGAATGGCTGGTTTGTGTGATGGACTGGGCTGCATTCAGAACTCTGCAATTCCTATGGTCCATCTGTAGAAATTGGGAAGAATCATTGAAGACATGCTAATTTTCTTCAGTCTTCTGAGGAAGCAGAGGCATCTGTGTGTTTTCATGCCCATTGCATCAATGTAGCAGGACCAGAACAAATTGTTGATGATATTTACACCAAGGACTTATCATGTACATTTAATTATGTGACAGGTTGAATAATAGCCAACATCTCTTAAAGCTGTATAAGAAAGAACTGCAGATGCTGGTTTAAATCGAAGGTAGACACAAAATGCTGGATCAACTCAGCGGGACAGGCAGCATCTCTGGAGAGACAGCATGGGTGATGTTTCGGGTCGAGACCCTCCTTCTTCTTTGAACCCGCCAACAAGGGAGGTGCCGTGGTAGTCTGGCAAACTGACCTCTACCGGACCGAGGCCAGGCAACAACTCTCAGACACCTCCTCCTACTTATCTCTTAAAGCTACCCATTTGTGGTTTCAGTGTAACATTCATGGGGCTGAATCCAGATGGAGGAAATGTTAAGTTGTCTGGAATCTGATGTAATCAAATTCTGTACCTGTGGAGAATTAATAGGTCTGCCATTGCAGATTGACCAGCCACCATCGACAACTAATTAATGTATTTAATTACAAAGTAGTGTGCCATGTGGCATTTCTTTGTGCAGTTCCCTTGATATCACAAGCCAGGCTGGAGTTCTATAACACAATCAAACAAACTGGTGCAATGTGGATTGTGCCTGCCTGTAATGTAGAACTTGGCAATAATGGTCTCTAATGTGTAAAAAGATGGGGATTGTTGTCAATATGAGGTCTTAGGTGAAGTTTTATTTTTACTGAGATAGTGGTTTCGGTATTAATTTGCACAATGGTGGATTTTTTTTAAATACCACTGCTAGTGTTTCTCGATCTTTAATCATAAAAAAAGGGGTCATGGAGTGCACTGAGGTTACGTAAAGGTTCATCATGGTTTCCTTTCTGCAACACACACACATGTTCAAAGCACACCAAGGTGTTATCTGCATATGCCATACTGGCCCAGTTCACACAATTATATAATAATTGGTTTGCTCAGATATAAGTAATGTAAAAGACATCAACGTAAAGATGTCCTACAGATATGCTACTTAAAGCACTGTGAATTACCTCCAGGCGTCTTGGGGATTCAATGCAAAAGGGCTCACTGGAGCCATCTACACCGAGTTAGAATTGGTTTCTCAAGGGCATGTCTCACTGCGGGGACCTAATTTGCGAGTTTAGGAGAGTTCAACAGAGTTTCATGGTCTTGTTGTATCGCCGAAGTAGAACACCTCCTTCGACTATGTAGAGAACCTCCTACGAATATGTAGAAGACCTCCTTCGAATATGTAGAAGACCTCCTTCGACTATGTTGAAGACTAGTTTCGACTAGCTTCGGGAAAATTGGACACCGAATAGTGGAGAGTGAAGACTACCATCTTCGACTATACTAACACTATCTACGACTACCTTCGATTACCTACGAATAACATGCCGACCTACTACGACCCACTTCGACTAAACCTACGAGTAGAAATGTCCATGCCGACCAATTCTTACTCGTGGACAATTTTCAGCGTGTTAAAAAATACTCCTCGACCAAACTGAGGCTTCGAGTATGCGGAAACTTCTCTCGAGCATGAAGGTGAGTTACATAGACCTCCTAGGACCACGAGTTGACCATGCTGCGAGTTTGGAGTCAAGCAGAAACTCTTCTAAAGTCGCAAATTAGGTCCCTGCAGTGGGACAAGCCCTTAATGCAAAAAAAAAAAAAAAAACATGAAGGAACTGTGCTGGATAAGCATCATCTATGGAAGCAGAGGGATGGTCGACATTTTTGCTTGAGACCTTATATCAGATCTGAGAGCATGAAGGGGAGATGGCCAGTCTCAAGAGGTGAGGTGGACTGGTGAGGAAGGAGCTGGTAAGTGATACTTTAAACCAAGTGAGGAGAGGAATGATAGGCAGATGGAGCTGGGTGGGGGCTGGAGGTGAGGGGTACAGAGCGAGACGAATGGAGACATAGAAGGACTTCAGATTCTGGAACCTGCATTAAGAAAAGTGATCATTGGAGCCAGATAAGGGAGTGATAATGGACAGATGCATTTAATTATGTAACCGATTGAATAATAGCCAACATCTCTTAAAACCATTTGTGGTTTCAGTATAACATTCATGGGGCTGAATCAAGATGGAGGGAACATAAACTATACATAAATTACACATTTATTCTGCAAGACAGTAAACAAAAACTGGTCAAAAAACAAGTATTAATGCTAAACACAATTATAAAATAAGTCAATGGTGGTGCAGTAGGTGGGCTGTAGTGTTCACTTGCAAAGGTACGATTTGGATTAGTGCCAAGAGCTTCCTTTTGGAGGATTTCTTCTTTCTATCATTCTGGAGGAAAGATCTCCACCTGAAACATCAACTATCCATTTCCTTTCATTGATGCTGCCTATTGCATTCAGTTTCTGTTATTTGCTAGTGCATACACTAATGCAATATAAAGTTCAAATACCAAATATTCCTGGTGTGCAGGAAAGAACTGCAGATGCTGGTTTAAATCAAAGGTAGAAAAGGTAGAAGGCAGCATCTCTGGAGAAAAGGAATGAGCAACATTTCGGGTCGAGACCCTTCTTCAGACTGATGTCAGGGGAGTGGGTGGTACCGAGATAAAATAGTAAGATTAAAAGAGAACTTACCAGTTTGAAGTTTGATGTTTATTTTATGAGGAGTTACAGTGAGCGATTACGTGAAGAAGCAGCGGCGTGAAATCACAATAACTACAGTCAAAGTGATATAGTAAGACTCAGAAGACTAGAACTACCAGATGGTCTTTACGATTATGAGGGCCGGGAGCGGAGGACACGTAATCGCTCACCGTAACTTCTCATAAAATAAAAATCAAACTTCAAACTGGTAAGTTCTCATTTAATCTTACTATTTTACTTCGGAGTCACGTGAGTGATTCTGTGAAGATTTCAAAGCTCTGTGATTTCATGCCGTAGATCCAGTTCCATATGACACACTGCCTCGGTTGACACAGGATAGACAAATAATGTATTGAACATTGTTTAAACTATACAATGAATGTTTTTAACAATAAAGAACAGTAATAACCCCTCTTTCCAGGGGAAATTACAAAGGAGAACTCAAACAGAACCCAAAACAGCATGCCCAAATCCTTCCATTGCGAGGACAGGTTTATCATAAAATCGTGAAAAGGTTTCTTCACTGGACCATCCTGCGGTGAGGATTTGGTCAAAAGGCACTTCCTGCGCCTTTGCTGCGGACGTTGACGCCTCCCTGGTGGAGTGAGATTTAAACACATCAGTGTCTACTCAAGCCTGTTTCAGCCATCTAGAAATAGTTTGTACTGACACCTTACTATGAGGTTTTCTGTGGCTGATGAGCATCGCTGTCTCAGAGCCCCTTGGTGACCTTGATATATTGACTCGGGGGTGTAACTACACATAGTCTCAGGTCAATGTGGTACGCTTTAAAGCTTATTTTGGTTCCAGCCATCCCGGGCCTGCTTTGTTTGATTAGATCATAAACATAAAACATAATATTATCTACAGAAGAATGCATGCTGTTCAGTCGTAGCTGTTGCAATGTCTGGACCCATTGCGCCGACACTAGCGCCATGAGCATGACCACTTTGATCATTAACTTATGGAAAGACAGAGATGTAATTGGAGCCCATCGCCGAAGCAGTGTGAGAACTATGCTCCCATCCCAGATTTCTGTATATCTAGGTCTGGGAGGGTTTTTGTTAAAATACCTCTCATGAATCGGGCCACCAATGGATGAGATCCAACAGAGTGTTGTCCCGACTGTTGCTCTAAATAGGAGGACAAAGCACTTCGAGCACTATTAATGGCACTATAGCTCAACTGCTCGTCAAAATGCAATGTAGCAAGGAACTCCAATACATCCGTTATGCCTGCAGTATGATGACATATTCGACTGTAAACAGAACATCTCCCATTTATTAATATGAGATACATATTGTTTTTTAGTACTACCTCTCCAGGCCGCCGTAATCACATCCATGGTCCTACTCGATAGTCCGAGTCCCTGGAACGGTCTGGTCAGAATCTGCAAATCAACAGATTAATACGATCATGTAAAGGGTGACTCTTGCCTGTCACAGGGTGAACCAACAAGTTGCTGCATTTGGGGATCGTCATGAATGTCTGTGTCATCAGTCTCAAAACCAATGGGAACCATGGCTGTGTGGACCAGTCAGGAACTACCAAAATGCCTAAAGTGGAGTCCTGCTCTATTTTGGTGAGACATTGACTGATGAGGCAGAATGGGGGAAAAGCATAAAAGAACATACGTCCCCAATGTAGCTAGAATGCATCCACCGCTTCTGCCCTTGAATATGGTGCTCATGAGACGTATTTAGGTAACTGGTGTTTTAACATGGATGCAACAGATCTATGTCTGGTAATCCATTTGAAACTTTTGGATTCAGCATCCATTCTGTGTTGTCATTGAATTTACGTGACCTGGTGTCTGCCACTTTCACGTTATCTCTACCTGGTAGGTAGATATCTGAGACCCAGATGTGTCTCGTAATACACCAGTGCCAGATGAGGTTAGCCAGATTGTCACATGATAATGACTTAATTCCACCCATGTGATTGATATTTGCAACAGCTGTGGTATCGTCAATCTGAAACTGAACCAGTAAATCATGCATTGTTGAGCAGTATGCTTCTAGGCCATAGAATGTACCGAGCAATTCTACGTAGTTTATCTCATGCCTCTGCAGGATTAATGTCTCTTGCACACTCGATCTGCCGCCACAGCTAGACTCGGTATCAGTGGCTCCCCATCCTGAAGTACTCACATCAGTTTGTAAAAACTGAAGGTTGTTGAGTCAGAATGTCTCTAGTACCTCGTGAGACATTAGTTATCCACCATTGCAACTCTGTGGTTCAGCTGGCAACTGCATTGGTCTATCGAAATGACCTGCATGTTCTTTCACTCATTGCACATTCTGATAGTGCAGAAGTCCTGAATTGCACTCCAGGGAAAACCGCCACTAATGTACCAATAACACTGGCTACTCATCGGATGGAGGGTTGTTGTTCAACTACCAGATTGCTACATGTCTCCATAATTTCTACAGTTTTGGCCGTAGGCAAAGTCACAGACATGTTAGTTGAATCAATGATTAACCCCAAATAGTCGGTCATTCTATATGGTACTAATTTGGATTTAGTTGGATGGCTGAGGAAACCTAACCTCTCAAACAGGTGTTTGGTACCGAAACCGATTTCTCAGCTGCTTCCTGAGTTTTGCCTATGATCAGCGCGTAGTAGCCCTAATACTGGTTTCAACAATTTTGCAAATAACCTAGGGCTGAAGTTAATCCATTGGGCAAAGCTTTAAATTTCCACAGCCGTCTCCTCCAACTAAATTTCAAGTATCTATGGTATTGGTGGTGAATTGGTACTGAATAATATGCATCTTTCAGATCTATGGGTGCCATATAACACCCGTTTGATACCAGTTGCTTAGCAGTACTGAAAATTTCCATTTTAAAATGTTTATACTGGACATAAGAATTAAGTCGGGTTAGGTCCCGAATGACTCGACAGCCACTTTTGCCTGGGGAATATATTGGACACAAATTGTTGAGGCTGATATGCTGTCCTTTTAATTACCCCTTTTTGGATTAATATTCCAATTTCATCATTCACCTGTAGAATTTCTGGTCTTGAATACCGAATACCCGACTAGGTGTATTTTGTACGGGTGGATGTATTTCCAAGATAAATTCAATTCGAGACCCCCAGATACTGTCCAGTATGAATAGATCTCATGTTATGCAGCACCATTCATCATAGAACAATTGCAACCTACCCCCGACCGGTGACCGAACTCTAGAAGATATATCCTGCACTAGCCCAGTACTTGTACCTCTATGGTTGCTGGATTCCTCAGTCTCATGGCCCTGTTTGGGGTGTCACTGGAGCATGCCAATGGCATGTAGTTGGAGTCGCCCGGCTTGGTCCTTGACCTGCACCATCTTCTGTAGCCCGACTGAAAGGGTATGGTTTTCGAGGTGGCATCCTACTCCCAGGATGAGTTTTGATGAGTCTGATTGTTTTTGCCTCATCGTCCAGGTCTTTTCCTGGATGTTAGAGGATCTGCACAAGGCTGCGAACTGTGGGTTGAGCATAGGCTTAAATAATTTATTTTCAAAATGGGCATTACACAGCAGGGCCAGCATATCCTGCTGTGTTTTTTGATAGTGGTGCCCCTTGTACCATTTGCCCAAACGCCGTTATTCCTGCTCCAACCAGTTTCAGGACTTTCTGCAGCCTCAACTCAGGTGCCCTCATGATGCGCCCATTTGCCCACAGATAGCCTGGTTCACTGTGGGCACTTTGAGCGATGCACAGTTAACAGGTGTATGATATCTCTGTGAAGTTTCCTCCATTATGGAGTCCTGGAGCTGGTGAGAGGCCATATAATTAACATTGCTGGCCAGATTTTCATCCATCTGTTCACCAGTTCCAGCCGGTATGGCAAATTTGCTACCCACATCCGGCACACCTGTAGCATAGCTCATGTGCTTTGGTGCATGCTCTTCTGCAGTATCACCAACTTCAGGGTCAGAGTCATACTGCCCTGGCTCTCCCGGCTCATGCTCAAGGGAGGTATCATGCAGCCCTTAAAAAGGCGCTGCTTTTATGAGTCCCCATACAGAGTCGTAGGCATATTGTTCTTCCTGCCTGTACAGCTCTTTGCTATACGGACATCTGCTAGAGGTTGCTGCTGAGAGCTGCTGGGGAACCCTGGAGGTATAAAACCCCAGCTGGAACACCTCCTGGTTTATGATTTTATCTATGAGGTGTTCCATCTTGTCCAGGCATCCCCAACCTTTTTATTGGAAGGAGGAGAATCTTCCTGGCCTGACTCATCAGAGTCGATAGGCCTGGACAATTTACTCTTGGCCTTTCCTCCCGACAGGAATGGCCACATTGCTTCTTTCTTTTTTGCATAAGCAAGTTCAAATAAAGAAACGTGAAACATTAGTTCCGTGTGATAGACTGGAGATTTTTATTAAGTAACTCTGAATATCGCCCAACCCTCAAATCGTGGTGTGAGGCACCGGAGTGCAGCCACTGGCTGTACTGCAGGCGGCTCTGGAGCTGGCGTCTCACGCAGACCACGGTCAGGTTTTTACTTTTATAGGCGGCACTCTCGCCTTACTTTCTGTTAATTTTTTCCCTTTTAGGAAGTGTAACCAGCCTTACGGGACCGAAGCAAACCGCAGCAAGTTTAAAACACTTACCTGCGGGTATTTTACTTACCACTGGTGGAGCTGCGCTCTCCAGCCTGTCGGTGCGCCAAGCACGTCTGACGTAATGACGCCCAGGTGCACAGGCGGGGCTTCTTCACAGAATCACTCACGTGACTCCGAAGTAAAATATAGTCAGAGGTAGGAGAACTAGGAGGGGAGGGGTTGGAGAGAGAGATGGGTAGCCTGCACCACAACGGGATGAACATTGACTTTGCTAAGGGTACACAAATAGCTGGAGAAACTCTGACTTTGCTAACTTCAAGTAGTCCTTTTTGCTTTTCCTTTCTCTCGGAAACGTCACCCATTCCTTCTCTCCAGAGATGCTGCCTGTCCCGCTGAGTTACTCCAACATTTTGTGTCTACCAAGTATTCTTGTAAATACCCTGAAATGTTCTCAGGGATTTATTCAACTCTGTTAGAAGTATGAGAGGTATACACTGCAGCCTGATTGCATCAGCACATTTCACAGCAAGTAATGCAGCATCTATAATGTCCCCATAGATTTCTCCCTATTTACATCTAGCAAGGACAACAATCATTATATGTTAATTTACCTTTATGATCTATGAAAAAAGAACCCTGTGGCAAATTAGAATTTTGGTCAATAAAGTACCACTGCCCTTTGAACAAGTTACAAAATTCAGCATTTATTTATTTATTTTTTTAAATAATTTGTTTCAAATGCACAAATCCCTGCTCTGACGACTAGTTCAGGAATGCCTTGGGAATAACCACTCGATGGTCAGTAAGGAATAGTTACCTGCATATATACAGTGCATTCAGAAACTATTTAGACCCCTTCACTATTTCCACATTTTGTTACATTACAGCCTTATTCTAAAATGGATTAAATTCATTTATTTTATCATCAGTCTACACAAAATACCCCATAATAAAAAACTGAAAACAGGTGTTTAGAAATTTTTGCAAAGTAATTAAAAAGAAATAACTGAAATATCACATTTACATAAGTATTCAGACCCTTTACTCAGTACTTTGTTGAGGCACCTTTGGCAACAATTACAGCCGCAAGTCTTCTGGGGTATGACATTACAAGCTTGGCACTGTACTTGGGTAATTTCTCCCATTCTTCTCTGCAGACCCTCTCAAACTCTGTCAGGTTGGATGGGGGGCATAGATGCACAACTATTTTCAGGTCCCTCCAGAGATGCTCGATCAGGTTCAAGTCCAGGCTCTGGCTGGGCCAGTCAAGGACATTCGCAGACTTGTCACAAAGCCACTCCTGCGTTGTCTTAGCTGTGTGCTTAGGGTCATTGTCCTGTTGGAAGGTGAACCTCTGCTCCATTCTGAGGTCCAGAATGCTCTGGAGCAGGTTTTCACCAAGGATCTCTCTGTACTTTGCTCCATTCATCTTTCCCTCGATCCTGACTAGTCTCCCAGTTTCTGCCACTGAAAAATGTCCCCACAGCATGATGCTGCCACCACCATGCTTCACCTTGGTATGGTATTGACCAGTTGATGAGCGGTGCCTGGTTTCCTCCAGATGTGACGCTTGGCATTCAGGCCAAAGAGGTCAATCTTGGTTTCATCAGACCAGAGAATCTTGTTTCTCATGGTAGGAGAGTCAATTTAGGTGCCTTTTGGCAAACTCCAAGCGGGCTGTCATGTGCCTTTTACTGAGGAGTGGCTTCCGTCTGGCCACTCTACTATAAATGCCTGATTAGTGGAGTGCTGCTGATATAGTTGTCCTTGAGGGTTCTCCCATCTCCACAGAGAAACTCAGGAGCTTTGTCAGAGTGACCATTGGGTTCTTGATCACCTCCCTGACCAAGGCCTTTCTCCCCCAATTGCTCAGTTTGGCCGGGCGGCCAGCTCTATGAAGAGTCCTAGTGGTTCCAAAGTTCTTCAATTTAAGAATAATGGAGGCCACTGTGCTCTTTGGGACCTGCAATGCTGCAGAAATTGTTTTATACCCTTCCCCAGATCTGTGTCTCAACACAATCCTGTCTCGGAGGTCTACAGACAACTCCATCTTCATAGCTTGGTTTTTGCTCTAGCATGTACTGTCAACTGTGGAACCTTATATAGACAGGTGTGTGCCTTTCCAAATCATGTCCAATCAATTTAATTTACCACTGGTGGACTCCAATCAAGTTGTAGAAACATCTCAAAGATAATCAATGGAAACAGGATGAACCTAAGCTCAATTCTGTGTGTCATAGCAAAGGATCTGAATATTTTGGTAAATGTGATATTTAAAGTTATTTATTCTTAATTAGTTTGCAAAATTTTTTAAACACCTGTTTTTGCTTCTTCATTCTGGGGTAGAATGATACATGTGTAGATTGATGATAAAAAAAATGAATTTAATCAATTTTAAAATAAGGCTGTAATATAACAAAATGTGGAAATAGTGAAGGGGTCTGAATACTTTCTGAATGCACTGTAAGTTAAGGAAATGGTTGTGGTTATTGTAAGCAATCAACTCTGCCCCAGGGTTGCACACCAGAAGCCCCTGAGGGCATTGTCCCATGCACAATCATTTTTAGCAGCTTCATGGAAGATCTTCCTACCATCGTAAAGTCAGAAATAGTGACCGTTATTGATTATTGCATAATCTTTAATTCCATTCACAGCTCAGCAGAAACATAAATTGTCTACGCCTGGACAACATTCAGGCAGGAACTGAAGTGATGTTATCATTATTGCCACATAAATCAGACAATGGCCATCTCTCCAGCAAAAGTCTAATTGCGTATCCTTGTCATTCCACAGTTATTATCAGGCTAGTCCCAGTTATTATCAGGCAAGACCCAGCTATTATCAGGCAACTGGACCATACTAGCACAAGTAGAGAGCAGTCCTGAACTATTATCTACCACATTGGAGAACCTCGGACTATCTTTGATCGGACTTTACTGGATTTATCTTGCACTAAATGTGTTTCACGTTATTCCTTTTATTAGGTATCTGTACACTGTGAATGGCTCGATTGCAATCATGGATTGTCTTTCGACTGACTGCTTAGCACGCAACAGAAGCTATTTACTGTCCCTCGATACATGTGACAATGCACTAAACTCAACCCAATAGCATTATCATTAATAAATACCACACCAACTAGCACTTTCAAATGCAAGAGCAGCTTAGAGGCTGGGTATCCTGTAGTGAGTGATTCAACTCCTGACATCCCAAAGCCTTTGCACTAACTATCAAATACAAACCAGGCGAGCAATGCAACAGTCTTCATTGACCAAGATGAAAACAACTGTAGAAAACTTCCTATAACACTGTCCTGGACAAAATAGTCCATTGGAATAGCATTTTATTAACCACACTCAAGATTCAATTTCCGGCATAGGTTGGCTGCAGCCTCTACCATATACAAAGAGCACTACCTACTTAGAACAGCATCTCTCAAACCAAGAAAGACAAATGCTAGTATATGGAATATGCAGATTCCACGATCCTGACTTGGAAATATACCAACTTTCCTTCATCACCACTGGATCTGTATAATAGAGCTCACTCCCGAACATCAGCAGTCCAAGAAGATGGATTGAGGGCGGGTAGGGGTGCGCTGAAAATGTTGGCTGTTACACTGCATCCTGATAATTTTAAATAATAAAGAAACACCCAGGTACAAATATATGTTGTGGTGCTTTATTATTTATAATGAGGTCAATTGATTGACACAACAGATGTAACATTGTACAAAATTACATTGGTACCAAATCAATTGGAGAAGCCACAATTTATGGTGCGGGAGTTTGATGGATGAGTTTGGAGCACCTTTTCACTTTACAAATCAATGGATTCACCAGATTCGATAATTCCCATTAAGTCTTGGGAGTGGTGATTATGCAGAACAGCGTGCTCTCTCCCGAGACACGCATGCAGGACACTGGAAAAGTGTTTAACGCCTATAACTTTAGTTTTATGTATTGCCACAGAGATCTGAATGAACAGTAGAGTTTTGGTCTGAGACCAAAATAACCATCTCCCCCACCCCACCCCCCACCCCCCCACATCCCCACCACTCCCAGATGAAACAGCACACCTTTCTCTGACTTTCTTTGAGAGTTCCTAACAATGTAAAAATAGAACAAATGTATAAATAGATGGGTGGCACACTGGCTCAGTAGTAGAGTTGTTGCCTCACACCATCAGACTCTGGGGTTTGATCCTAACTACGGGTGCTGTCTGTGCAGAGTTTGCAGGTTCTCCCTGTGACCAAGTGGGTTTCCTCCGGTTTCCTCCCACTTCCCAAAGACGTGCAGGTTTGTAGGTTAATTGGCTCTGTAACTGGCTCTGAGCCAAAGCATTAACTGGCTCTGGCAGACAGGAAGCAGAGGGTAGGAGTAAAAGGGTCCTTTTCAGAATAGCAGGCAGTGACTAGTGGGGTATCGCAAGGCTCAGTGCTGGGACCCCAGCTATTCACAATATATATTAATGATTTGGATAAGCGAATTGAATGCAACATCTGCAAGTTTGTGGATGACACTAAGCTGGGGGGTAGTGTTAGGTGTGAGGAGGATGCTAGGAGGCTGCAAGGTGACTTGGAGAGGCTGGGTGAGTGGCAAATGCATGGCAGATGCAGTATAATGTGGATACATGTGAGGTTATCCACTTTGGTGGCAAAAACAGGAGGGTAGACTATTATCTGAATGGTGGCAAATTAGGTAGACTATTATCTGAATGGTGGCAACGAGACCTGGGTGTCATGGTACACCAACCCTTGAAAGTAGGCAAGCAGGTGCAGCATGCAGTGAAGAAAGCAAATGGTATGTTAGCATTCATAACGAAAGGATTTGAGTATAGGAGCAGGGAGGTTCTACTGCAGTTGTACAGGGTTTTGGTGAGACCACACCTGGAATATTGCATACAGGTTTGGTCTCCAAATCTGAGAAAATATATTCTTGCCATAAAAGGGGTACAGAGAAGGTTCACCAGACTGATTCCTGGGATGTCAGGACTTTCATATGAGGAAAGACTGGATAGACTTAGCTTGTACTCGCTAGAATTTAGAAGACTGAGGGGGGATCTTATAGAAACTTACAAAATTCTTAGGGTTGGATAGGCTGGATGCAGGAAGATTGTTCCCAATGTTGGGGAGGTCCAGAACAAAGGGTCTAAGGATAAGGGGGAATTCCTTTAGGACCGAGATGAGGAAAACATTTTTCACACAGAGAGTGGTGAGTCTCTGGAATTCTCTGCCATGAAGGTAGTTGAGGCCAGTTGATTGGCTATATTTAAGAGGGAGTTAGATGTGGCCCTTGTGGCTAAAGGGATCAGGGGGTATGGAGAGAAGGCAGGTACGGGATACTGAGTTGGATGATCAGCCATGATCATATTGAATGGCGGTGCAGGCTCGAAGGGCCGAATGGCCTACTCCTGCACCTATTTTCTATGTTTCTATGTTTCTATGTAAGTTGTCCCTAGTATATATGGAGTGCATAACATAGAACTAATATGAACGGGTGATCGATGGTCAGCGTAGACTCGGTGGGCTAAAAGGCCTTTTCCATACTGTATCTCAAATATCAAATATGAAATGATCTGTCTCTACTTGTCATACTAAATTAAAACAGAAAGCACTGGAAATACTCGGCAGTCTGAAAGCATTTAATGGTTAAAAAAAAGTTAAAGTACTAAATCAATGACCCTTCAATACAAATGGAGATGTGAGAAAACAAATTGTAGAGGGAAAAAATAATTGAGAGAGCAGAGGATTGAGCTGAGGTCTTCTGCCAAGCAGAAACTCCATTTTCTTTTTGTTTTCCCCAAAAGTAGTGGAGCCACATGGTCGGAATGTACTAAAATGGGAGAATGAAAGTGAATTTTCCTGTTTCACTTGGAAGGACTGTTTGGGTCCATGCATGGTTAAGGTCAAAGGGCAGACAAGGGGAAGAGGTCAGAGGGCAGGCATTGCCTTTCCTGTGCAGTCCTGAGAAGATGCTTTACGAAAGGGAATGAATGATTGAGATGGAAGAGCTTCCAAGAAATTGCACAGGATATTGCAAATAGAAATACTAAAAGGTGAGAGAACGGGAAGGTATATCCAGTGATGGAAACATGCTGAAGTTAGTGGAAGGGTGATCTGTTGAACATGGAGAATGATGGGATGAAGTCAAGCGGAATGCTATTCTTTGCTCTAACATGAGAGCAAAAGTGGAGAAAGAGAGGGAATGTGGTTGATATCACACTGAACTATGCTAGAGAGGAAGCCATAGCTCGGGAGAAAGGAAAACACTTCAGAAGTCTGGATATAGAAATCATCATGGAGATTGGGATGGTGGGAAAACTGAATGTATGTCTTGCAGTGAATAGGAGGAGATGTAGTCAGGATAGCAGTTGAAGCCTGCAGGCTTGTAATGGATATTGTATATGATCTTATACCCTGAGATGGGGAAAGAGAAGTCAAGAAAAGATAAGAAAGAGTCAGATATGAATTAGGTGGAGGTGAGAGCTGGATGGAAACTTGCATTGAAAGTAATGACATTTTGAAGTTCTGTGTGGTTGCAGAGTCAAGAGTCAAAAGGCAAGAGAGTCTGAAGAAGGATCTCGACCTGCAATGTTGCCTTTTTCCTTTGCTGCATAGATGCTTATAGGTTCATAAGTTCATATACAACTATTGGTGTAGTGTAATTCACTGGCCAGGTCAGTCCTACAATTTTTAAAAGCACAGACACAAAAACACATTTTAACATGAACATCCATCACAGTGACTCCTCCTACACATTCCTCATTGTGATGAAAGGCGAAAATAAAGTTCCAAGTCCTTCCCTTTTTGTTCTCACTTGGTCGGGGGCCTCGAGCCCCCCGTTGATGGGACGGTCTTGACTCCCGTAGCCGGTGGCGTATGGGCCCTCCACGTCGAGGCGTTCAGCTCCTGCATCAGGGGGTTGTCAGCTCCCCCACCCCAGGTGATCAAACCTTGCGTCGGGGCTGGACGAACCTTCAGCAGCGTTGGAGATCCCAACTAGCCTCTCCTGAGACTGCGAGCCCTTGTGGTAAATCCGCAGGCCACGGTGGGAGCGATCCCAGTCAAGGGATGCGCTCCGATAGTAAGTCCGGGCCCCGCGGTGGGGCTCACAACAGTCTAAGGCGGCTTCTAGCTCCAACAATGGTAGGCCGCAGAGCCTGGAGAATATGATCCGAAATTTGATCACATCTCCGGGAAGGTAAGAACCTGAAAAAAAAGTTTTCCCCGATCCTCCCCCCCCCCTCCCCCACATAAAACAAACAGAAGAACATTAAAACAAACTTTAAACAAACGCTAAAAATAACAAAAGGATGAAAAAAACAAACAGACTGTCGGCAGGGCTGCCATCTCCCTCCTCCGGCGTCCCCTACGCTGCCTCACCCGCTGGGTTTCTCCAGCATTTTTGTCTACCTTCGATTTTCCAGCGTCTGCAGTTCCTTCTTAAACAAGTGTTTCATTGCCATATGTTCCATATGTACCGGAACATGCTCAGTATATACCATAATTCAATGGGATGCGGGAGCTGGAATTCCATTTTCTATTCTCTCTCGAATAAACATCATCCAAGTATTAAGTAGGTGATTCCAAAACAGTATATTGTAGCGGCACCAGCTTGTGCTCGTCAGTATCGAACCCTGCGGTCGGACGCCGCGCGCACGTGACTCCTTGGAGGGGTCGTGTTTTCGTGCGGTTTCTGGGATCTGCCCTTCAGTGGTTGTGAGACCACCATTGTGGTCAGTTGCATTTCATTGTTTAAATGTTTCAGTGTTTAATCGATGAATCCGATTCTGAATACATTTGATTGGAACCTACCGACTACTGTCTTTGATCCGCCAAAATATCACCTCAACAACTTGTTCTACACGCTATCACAGATATTCCCTGTTCCTTCCAACCCATCCTCACACCATCCCCTCTGCTATCTTCTTTTCTCACTTCTCCTGAACTAATGAAGGACCATTCACTGTGTTTCTCTCTCTGCAGAATGCTATAAGTCAGTGGATATATAGTTAAGGCAGAGATCGATAGATTCTTGATTAGTACAGGTCTCAGAGGTTATGAGGAGAAGACAGGAGAATGGGGTTAGGAGGGAGAGATAGATCAGCCATGATTGAATGGCAGAGTAGACTTGATCGGCCGAATGGCCTAACTCTACTTCTATCACTTATGATCTTATGATCTTAAGATGGTAAAAATTATTTAGGGCATCCAAAGTTGAGGAACTCAGTTCAGTGGCATTCATTTTCTGAATGGTTCTAGTGCAATATCCAGTCAAAGATGATCCCAGAATGATGTGGTTTGGAAACTTGAAATAACCATATAACCATATAACAATTACAGCACGGAAACAGGCCCTCTCGGCCCTTCCAGTCCGTGCCGACCATTTGATTTCCCCTAGTCTCATCTACCTGCACTCAGACCATACCCCTCCATTCCCTTCACGTCCATATACCTATCCACTTTACTCTTAAATGTTAAAATCGATCCTGCCTCCACCACTTCTGCTGGAAGCTCATTCCACACAGCCACCACCCTCTGAGTAAAGAAGTTCCCCCTCACGTTACCCGAAACATCTGTCCCTTAATTCTCATGTCATGCCCTCTTGTTTGAATCTTCCCTACCCTCAATGGGAAAAAAAACGTAATCCTACGTCAACTCTGTCTATCCCTTTCATCATTTTAAAGACCTCAATCAAGTCCCCCCATAACCTTCTGTGCTCCCAAAGAATAAAGACCTAACTTGTTCAACCTTTCTCTGTAACATAGTTGCTGGAACCCTGGCAACATTTCTAGTAAATCTCTTCTGTACTCTCTCTATTTTGTTGACATCCTTCCTATAACTAGGCGACCAAAATTGTACACCATACTCCAGAATTGGTCTTACCAATGCCTTGTACAATTTTAACATTACTTCCCTACTCCTATATTCAATGCTCTGATTTATAAAGACCAGCACACCAAAGGCTTTCTTTACCACCCTACCTACATGCAATTCCACCTTCAGGGAACTATGCACAGTTATTCCTAGATCCCTCTGTTCCACAGCATTCCTCAATTCCCTACCATTTATCATGTACTTCCTATTTTTATTTGTCCTGCCAAGATGTAGCACTTCACACTTAACAGCATTAAACTCCATCTGCCATCTTTCAGCCCACTTTTCCAAATGGCCCAAATCTCTCTGTAGACTTTGAAAATCTACTTCATTATCCACAACACCACCTATCTTAGTATCATCTGCATACTTACTTATCCAATTTTCCACCCCATCATCTAGATCATTGATGGACATGACAAACAACAGTGGACCCAACACAGATCCCTGAGGCACCCGACTGGTCACCGGCTTCCAACCTGACAAACAGCCATCCACCATTACTCTCTGAAATAGGTAATAAACTTTGTCAATGTGTCCCCAAAATCCTCTTTTATGGCCAAACAGAAAAAGAAAGGATATGTATGGCTTAGGAAGATGAAATCTGATAGGGCATTTGTGGAATATAAAGAAAGCAGGAAAGAACTCAAGTAGGAAATGAGGAGGCCAGAAGCAGCCATGGAATGTTATTGACAAGCCAGATTAAAGAGAATCCCAAGGTTTTCTATACATACATTGCAAACAAGATGCTAACTAGGGAGAGGGCAGGATGGAGGGATAAAGGAAGGAATTTATGCATGGTGTCAGGGGAAGTACCAAATGAGTACTTTGCTTAAGTATTCACCGAGGAGAAGAACATGGAGGACAACAATGTCAATGTGGAGTATACTTAAAGTATATGCTAGGGCATTTTGAGTTCAAGGAGGAGGAGATACTGGGTCTCTTGAAGAGCTATAAGGAGGATACATTCCCAAGGTCTATCCCAACTTATTGAGAGAGGCAACTGAGGACAATCCTTGGATTTGACCAAAACCTTTGAATCCCCTCTAGCCACTGAGGAGGTCCCAGAGGACTGGAGAGAAGCCAATGTTATTCATTTGTTTAAAGAAAGAAATAATCCACAAAATGTGTGGCTTTGTGTGAAATGGATCATGTCTTACAAACATAATTGAGTTTTTATAAGGAGGTGACACTGCTCAGGCTGCATTTGGAGTATTGTGAGCAGTTTTTGCCCCATATCTGAGGACGGACGTGATGGTATTGGAGAGGATCAAGAAGAGGTTGATGAGAATGATCCTGGAGATGAATGTGTTAACATATGATTAGTGTTTTACGGTACTGGACCTGTACTCTTTCGAGTCTAGCAGGATGAGGGGGAACTTCATTGAAATTCACCTTATAGTGAAAAGCTTGGATAGAGTGGATGTGGAGAGGATGTTTCCACTAGTGGGAGAGTCTAGGACCAGAGGACATCGCCTTGGAATAAAGGATAAAGGAGATGAGGGGGAATTTATTTAGTCAGAGGGTGGTGAATCAGTGGAATTCATTGCCACAGACAGCTGTAGAGGCCAAGTCATTGGGTATTTTTAAGGAGGAGATTGACAGATAATTGATAGGTAAGGGTGTCAACAGTTATGGTGAGAAGGCAGGCGGGTTAAGAGGGAAAGTTGAGCAGCCATGATTGAATGGAGGAGTAGACTCGATGGGCCAAATGCTCCTTTGACTTATGAACTTATAATATCAGTATGGAGTTGAAGAGTTGGTGGTGCTTATCTCTGCATCAATGTGGCATTTCCGCACTGCTATGTGATCTAAAAGCCAGTCGTTCGACATGGATGTATTTTTAGCTGGAACCTCTGAGTGTTGTATTGATTTAAAATGAAAGTCAGCCCAGAGATTTACTTTCAGGCCTGAGGGTATCTGCTGATACATTATTTAGTGATAGGCATAATACTAAAAATTGTCAAGTTGTGCCAATGGTTCATGTTAAAATTAAAGGTCCTTAAGGACAAATGGAAGACAAAAAAGTTTTTTTTGCATTGTTGCAGACAAATTCACCTCATCCAAAGTCAAGCAAAGTCATCCAATAATTAATTAAATTGTCCTTCATCTCATTGCTGGTCTTCATATCGTACTTACTAACTTACTTCTACTCATTGCAGAGTAATTCTGTGGACCCTGAGATATTTCCCAGAATATATCTATTAGCGACACATCCAAAAAAAAATCACACATGTTCATTGCTCCACCCACAGTCTGAAACAAGGTAACAAAGTAACTCTGACATATTTTATTCCACAGATCTTCACTGATTTTTGCAGGTTAGCATTTTTTACGGAATTAAGCAAAATCAAAGATCGTTGGTTGAATGATTGAAACATCTATATTTACTTTATCGATTGGCCTCATTTGACCAGGTAAGACAGTGAAACATTGAAACCTAGAAAAATAGGTGCATTCGGCCCTTCGAGCCAGCACCTCCATTCAATATGATCATGGCTGATCAGCTAAAATCAGATCCCCATTCCTGCTTTTTCCACATATCCCTTGATTCCATTAGCCCTAAGAGCTAAATCTAACTCTCTCTTGAAAACATTCAGTAAATTGGCCTCCACTGCCTTCTGTGGCAGAGAATTCCACAGATTCACAACTCTCTGGGTGAAGAAGTTTGGACTCCCCCAACACCGGGAACATTTTTGCTGCATCTAGCCTGTCCAATCCTTTAAGAATTTAAAATGTTTCTATAAGATTCCCTCTCATCCTTCTAAATTCCAGTGAATACAAGCCCAGTCGATCCATTCTTTCATCATATGTCAGTCCTGCCATCCCGGGAAATAACCTGGTGAACTTATGCTGTACTCCCTCAATAGCAATAATGTCCTTCCTCAAATCAGGAGACCGAAATTGCACACAATACTCCAGGTGTGGTCTCACTAGGCCCTGTACAACTGCAGTAGGACCTCCTTGTTCCTAAACTCAAATCCACTCGCAATGAAAGCCAACATTCCATCAGCTTTCTTCACTGCTTGCTGTACCTGCATGCTTACTTTCAGTGACTGATGTACAAGCACACCCAGGTCTTGTTGCACCTCCCCTTTTCCTAATCTGACACCATTCAGATAATAATCTGTCTTCCTGTTCTTGCCACCAAAGTGGATAATCTCACATTCATCCACATTATACTGCATCTGCCATGCATTTGGCCACTCACCCAACATATCCAAGTCACCTTGCAGCCTCATAGCATCCTCATCGCAGCTCAAACTGCCACCCAGCTTTGTGTAATCTGCAAACTGGGCCTGTACTCGCTGAAGTTTAGAAGAATGAAGGGGGACTTCATTGAAACATACAGAGTAGTGAAAGGCTTGCCACATTTAATTCCCTCATCTAAATTGTTAATATCTCTTGTAAATAACTGGGCTTCCAGCACCGAGCCTTGCCACACCCCACTAGTCACTGCTTGCCATTCTGAAAATGACCCGTTAATTCCGACTCTGCTTCCTGTCTGCCAACCAGTTCTCTATCCGTTCTGGGAGATTGTTTGTGTCTTTCTTCGTGATGACTGAACCAAAGTACTTATTTAACTGTTCTGCCATTTCTTTGTTTCCCATTATAAATTAACCTGTCTCTGACTGTAAGGGAACTACATTTGTCTTCACTAATCTTTTCCTTTTTGCATATCTAAATAAGCTTTTACAATCAGTTTTTTATATTACCCGCAAGCTTTCTTTCATGCTCTTCCCCCCCCCCCCCCCCCCCTCTTTTTTAACCCCTTTATCCTCTTCTGTTGAGTTCTAAATTTCTCCCAGTCCTCTGGTGTGTTGCTTCCTTTGGCCTCAGGTCTGCAATAATCTACATCTGTGTGAGTCTCTGTAATAATGTTGTAATGAATTGGTTAAGAACAAGAAATGTGAGCAAAGGGCAGGACACAGGATAACTCTCTCAGGAGCAACACAATACAATATGCTTAGTGTGCTTATTTGGTGCCCTGGATTTTGTGAATTCATGCAAATATCAGCTTCTCTTCCCTGCTCGCAGCTGTGTTTCAGTAAGTGATACATCCATCTGTATCTCATGTCAGAGCCAAATTTTTGGTCCATAGATAAATAAGATGCTGACAAACTCCTGATGGGATTATCACTCTGTAGCTCTGTGTCTGCACTCTATCTTTCCCTTTGTTCTACCTATTCTACTTGAGTTTGGCTTGCTTGTATTTTTATATGGTATTATCTGATTTGATTCGGGCAGCGTGTGAAACAAAGCTTTTCACTGTACACTGACAATAAAAAACCATCAGTTTCAGTTTAGTTTATTGCCACATGCACCGAGGTACAGTGCAAAGCTTTTGTTGTGAGCTAACCAGCCAGTGGATAGACAATACATGATTGCAATTGTACCATCACTGTGTATAGATACATGAAAAGGGAATAACGTTGAGTACAATGTTAAGCCAGCAAAAAGTTTACCAGCCAACCATGATAACCAGCCAACATAGATTTAAACCACTGCAATGGCAATTAAACCTCTTGCTGAAGTACCAATGTCATGATAATCCAAATAGATGATTATTCAATATAATCCAAATAGATGATCAAATAGACACCATAAATGGCGGCATTGACAGCTGAGGACATTAGCTGGCAAATGTTGGAAGTGTAAAGAGTTGAAAGGTGTATGAGGTGCAGCTTGGCGGTGAGCAAAGAGATAAGCTGCCAGTGAAGACTGAAAAACAATAGCAGCCACTCAGTCATAAACCATGTCCCAAGCTCAATCAGGACGTTGTCTAAATGGAACAGTTCAACTATGAGTGGAGACCGGAGAAGTTATATCTGTTTTTGCTGAGGCAGAAGAGGTTAGGATGGGGTAAGATTGAGGGAAATAAGATTACAAAAGCTGCAGATAGATTAGACCACAGGAAACATTTATTCATATGACAGCTAGATAAAACTACATTTAGGGCAAAGGGAGAATAATTTGCGGGGGACATCGAGGTACTTTCTTCATCCAGGGAATGGTAAGTACCTGGAATGCACTGCATGAAAGAATGGTGGAAGCTGGGTTGCTGGCACCATTTAAGACATCTCTAGATGAGCTCTTGAATCACTTAGGCATAGAAAGCTATGGACCAAGTGCTGGGACATGGATTTAAGACAAAAGGGTGCCCATTGATCAATGTGGATGAGTTGAGATAAATGGCTTGTTTCCATGTTCTATTATTCTATGACTACATGGTATAACCTCAGGCTAAAATACCTTAGGTGACAAGATGGGCATCTTGGTTGGCATGAACATGTTTGGCCGAAGGGCCTGTTTTCCATGCTGTATGACTCTGACTCACTGAGAGTTTCTAAACTGGTCTGAGTACACTGATGCAATTTATAAAGAAAGCACATCAGCGCCTCTACCTCCTGAGAAGTTTACGGAGAGTCAGTATGTCCATATAACATATAACCATATAACAATTACAGCACGGAAACAGGCACTCTCGGCCCTTCCAGTCCGTGCCGACCATTTGTTTTCCCCCTAGTCCCATCTACCTGCACTCAGACCATACCCCTCCATTTCCCTTCACGTCCATATATCTATCCACTTTACTTTTAAATGTTAAAATCAATCTGCCTCCACCTCTTCTGCTGGAAAGCTCATTCCACACAGCCACCACCCTCTGAGTAAAGAAGTTCCCCCTCACGTTACCCCTATACTTCTGTCCCTTAATTCTCATGTCATGCCCTCTTGTTTGAATCTTCCCTACCCTCAATGGGAAAAGCTTATCCATGTCAACTCTGTCTATCCCTTTCATTATTTTAAAGACCTCATCAAGTCCCCCCTTAACCTTCTGCGCTCCAAAGAATAAAGACCTAACTTGTTCAACCTTTCTCTGTAACATAGTTGCTGGAACCCTGGCAACATTCTAGTAAATCTCCTCTGTACTCTCTCTATTTTGTTGACATCCTTCCTATAATTAGGCGACCAAAATTGTACACCATACTCCAGAATTGGTCTTACCAATGCCTTGTACAATTTTAACATTACTTCCCTACTCCTATATTCAATGTTCTGATTTATAAAGGCCAGCACCAAAGGCTTTCTTTACCACCCTATCTACAATGCGATTCCACCTTCAGGGAACTATGCACAGTTATTCCTAGATCCCTCTGTTCCACAGCATTCCTCAATTCCCTAACATTTACCATGTATGTCCTATTTTGATTTGTCCTTGCAAGATGTAGCACTTCACACTTAACAGCATTAAACTCATCTGCCATCTTTCAGCCCACTTTTCCAAATGGCCCCAAATCTCTCTGTAGACTTTGAAAATCTACTATATAATCTACTATAACATATAACCATATAACAATTACAGCACGGAAACAGGCCCTTCTCGGCCCTTCCAGTCCGTGCCGACCATTTGATTTCCCCTAGTCCCATCTACCTGCACTCAGACCATACCCCTCCATTCCCTTCACGTCCATATACCTATCCACTTTACTTTTAAATGTTAAAATCGATCCTGCCTCCTCCACTTCTGCTGGAAGCTCATTCCACACAGCCACCACCCTCTGAGTAAAGAAGTTCCCCCTCACGTTACCCCTATACTTCTGTCCCTTAATTCTTATGTCATGCCCTCTTGTTTGAATTTTCCCTACCCTCAATGGGAAAAGCTTATCCACGTCAACTCTGTCTATCCCTTTCATTATTTTAAAGACCTCAATCAAGTCCCCCCTTAACCTTCTGCGCTCCAAAGAATAAAGACCTAACTTGTTCAACCTTTCTCTGTAACATAGTTGCTGGAACCCTGGCAACATTTCTAGTAAATCTCCTCTGTACTCCTCTCTATTTTGTTGACATCCTTCCTATAATTAGGCGACCAAAATTGTACACCACACTCCAGAATTGGTCTTACCAATGCCTTGTACAATTTTAACATTACTTCCCTATTCCTATATTCAATGTTCTGATTTATAAAGGCCAGCACACCAAAGGCTTTCTTTACCACCCTATCTACATGCGATTCCACCTTCAGGGAACTATGCACAGTTATTCCTAGATCCCTCTGTTCCACAGCATTCCTCAATTCCCTACCATTTACCATGTTCGTCCTATTTTGATTTGTCCTGCCAAGATGTTAACACTTCACACTTAACAGCATTAAACTCCATCTGCCATCTTTCAGCCCACTTTTCCAAATGGCCCAAATCTCTCTGTAGACTTTGAAAATCTACTTCATTATCCACAACACCCACCTATCTTAGTATCATCTGCTTACTTATTTATCCAATTTTCCACCCCATCATCCAGATCATTGATGTACATGACAAACAACAGTGGACCCAACACAGATCCCTGAGGCACCCCACTGGTCACCGGCTTCCAACCTGACAAACAGCCATCCACCATTACTCTCTGACATCTCCATTCAGCCACTGTTGAATCCACCTTGCTAGTCCGCCATTAACACCCAAAGATTGAACCTTCTTAACCAACCTTCCATGGGGAACCTTGTCAAAGGCCTTACTGAAATCCATATAGACAACATCCACTGCTTTACCTCATCAATTTCCCTAGTTACCGCTTCAAAAAATTCAAGGTTTGTCAAACATGACCTTCCAGGCACAAATCCATGTTGACTGTTCCTGATCAGACCCTGTTTATCCAGATGCTTATATATATTATCTCTAAGTATCCTTTCCATTAATTTGCCCACCACTGACGTCAAACTAATAGGTCTATAATTGCTAGGTTTATTCTTCGAACCCTTTTTAAACAATGGAACAACATGCGCAGTACGCCAATCCTCCGGCACTATTCCCGTTTCTAGGAGGACTCTCTTTAACTTTTACAGGTGCACAGTAGAGAGCATGCTGACTGGTTGCATTGTGGCTTGGTTCGGCAACTTGAGCGCCCAGGAGCAGAAAAGACTACAAAAAGCAGTAAACACTGCCCAGTCCATCATCGGACTCTGACCTCCCTTCCATTGAGGGCATCTATCGCAGTCGCTGCCTCAAAAAGGCTGGCAACATCATCAAGGACCCACACCATCCTGGCCACACACTCATCTCCCCGCTACCTTCAGGTAGAAGGTACAGGAGCCTGAAGACTGCAACGTCCAGGTTCAGGAATAGCTACTTCCCCACAGCCATCAGGCTATTAAACTCAACTGGAACAAATCTCTGAACATTAATAGACCATTATCTGTTTATTTGCACTTTATCTGCTTATTTATTTATGTGTGTATATATTTATATAATGGTATATGGACTCACTGATATGTTCTATATTCATGCCTACTATATTGTGCTGAAGCAAAGCAAGAATGTCATTGTCCTATCTGGGACACATGACAATAAACTCTCTTGACTTGAACTCTATCTTCGCCTCAGCTTTACCTGTAAATTTCTTCCATAAAATTCTAACAATCTCTGATTTAAAATTGAGGCAGCTTCTGCTACATTTTATGGGAAAGGACTTTGACAATGTTATCATTTTCTGAGCGAGGAAATATTTCGGAATCTCTCGATAGGTTGATTCCTCCAGTTTTTTTTTTAACCTATTATTTCAATATGATAAAAAGAACAGTTGAATCTCTTAATCTCCAATTTTTTTAGACAATTCAAGACTTGTTAGCATATACTCCCTTTATGTCTCCATCAAAGTCTTGGTTATATTTGTTAACTTTCTATATCTCCCCCCCCCCCCCACGGATAACATACTCCCCAAGGTGCTTTATCCACTGTAGAAACTAATCCAGCTATGATTTAACCAGAGCTTTGTACAGCTGCAGCTTGAATTAAGGAATTCAAATCTGCTCTAAACTTTCCAGATGGATCATGCTAAATATATCTCATATAATACTTCACTAATGCTCATCTGATGAGGAAAGAAATTAGGACAGTGTCTGTACTGTCTTAATTGGCAATCAGAAAAAGAACTCAAGGGCGACAAAAGAAATTTTACCTGTCCAAACTAATGTAATTCTTTAGAAGCATTTCAACTGAGCGCAGCAGGAGATGAAAGTAAATGACTTGCATGTTCACAACCTCAGGTCATGCCAAAGTACCTTTGAATTAGGCTGTCCAATGGTGCCTGAAACCGTCCAAACAATTTCTTCCCCACTCCAGCTGCCCAGGACTACATCGCCTGGCCTAGGCGCCACATTTTCCGGGGGATTTCCTGGGGGACTTCAAGTGTGCCCTCGTAATTTTGACCGGATTAAAGGAGGTGCCGGACCACGAGTTGCCAGAAAATCGGTGGTGGACCTGTACTTGCCCATTTCACAAAGGAAGAGTACCTCATCGGGTCGGGCAGCATTTCTGGAGAACACGGGCTCATGGGACGACCTCATGAATCAGAGAGTCCTCTACTACGCAGCTGCTCAGGATGAACCGTGACAAGGACAATATCCTAGTTCTCACCCAAAAAGCTCCGGTAAAACGTTGATAAGACCATGGTTGCCTGCTTGTTCTTGCCAGAGTCTGCAGTGTGATGTTGCCCAGTGTTTTTGTAAGTAATTTGAGTCCTGGTTCAGCTGTTATTGAGATAGGGGTGGATTGATCCTCACTCTTGGGGAACAACTCACATCTCTACCATGATCTCTGCTCATCCCCCCAGGTTCATAACCAGCACAAATCACAATGCAGACTCATGCTAAACAAGGCTGCATCACCAGCACAAAGTGCAATCATTGTTCAGACCAGCGTTAAACAAGTCTAAATCTTTCTCATTGCAATGCTCGACTTCATCTTCAAAAATCTTCCTGTGGTAGTGGATCTAATTGATAGGAAAAACACAGAACTCTTCGCCTGAGCTATAGGAAGAGGTTAGGCAGGCTAGGATTCTATACCTTGGAACGCAGGAAGATGAGGGTTGATCCTATTGAGGTGTACAAAATCATGAGAATAGATTGGGTAGACACAGAGTCTCTTGCCCTGAGTTAGAGAATCAAGAACCAGAGGATATAGGTTTAAGGTGAAGGGGAAAAGATTTTATAGGAAATCACACAAAGGGTGGTGGGTGCATGGAACGAGCTGCCGGAGGGGTAGTTGAGACAAGGACTATCCCAACATTTAAGAAACATTTAGACAGGTATACGGATAGGACAGGTTTAGAGGGGTAAGGGCCAAACACAGGCAGGTGGGATTAATGTAGATGGGATATGTTGTCCAGTGTGGGCAAGTTGGGCGAAAGGGCCTGTTTCCACACTGTAAGACTCTAAGACTCTATGAATATAGGTGGAAGTGAATAACCAGATGTGGCGGAAAGGGGCAGCTAAGCTAAACTAATATTAAGTATTGTTAATATTATAATCTAGTACAAACACAAATAGGGCAAGGGAGTACAACAAAATAAGGGAAATGTTTCAAGCATGTTACTCACGGCCTTATTCTTAGCTTCTGACCATTCAATATGGAGGGGATTTCAGGATGACACAGAGAAGCTAGAGTCTCTTCGTTGGGAGCAAGCAGAATCTCAATGAAAACTGGAGAATAGGAGCATTAAGCAATAAGACCTTCCAAAGTTCCCAATCACCCGTCTTTTCAAACAACACCAGTCCCCACTGTGGTATCCTACAGGACCCATATTGTTCCCATCCACAAATCCCACATAAATGCAGAGGAAGCAAGTCATCCTCAATAACAAGGGGCCACTGAAGAACATGCATAAACATTTCAGATATATGATCATTGATGTAATGCAGGAAATAGGACAACCTAGACACAACATTTTAGGAAATAGGCAATTTTTGCACAGTAAGCTCCCATCAAGACCAATTTCAGAATGAGCAGATATTCATTTAATAAATGGGGGGTTACACAAAAAGCTGGAGAAACTCAGCGGGTGCAGCAGCATCTAAGGAGAATGTTTGTTCAAGGATATACATTTAATTGCAATAACTTCCCTAAACTTTTTCAAATAGTGTCTCTATTTCTAAGTACACTCAAGGGGCTTCTGAAAGAAAATGATATATCTTCGGAGGCAGAAGCAGTGAAAACATCTTTGACTTGTGTCAGAATATTTATTGGCTCTGTTACTCAGTGTTTGGTTTCCAGATAGTAAGTGTATGTGTTTGTCCAACTCTGTCCCTGTTATTAGTTGCCACCTAGGATGGTGTTGCTCCAACATCATTGTTCCCATGCTAGTTGGCTCCCTTCTTCACCACAGAAAATTGCAGAATGGCGGACAGCAAGACAAAAAACTGATGTATGGACGTTTCGCATCCAAAAGCTGCAACGAGACAGAATCTACCGGTAATGATTGATTGTCAGCAGTGTAACAGTTTGCTAGCAAGGCCTGTGTGTCTACATTAGCAATGAGTCCGTCAGGCCATGGCCAGTGATTTGTGGCAGCAAAGTCAGTGGCCACATGTTTTTAGAGGGCAGAAAATTGTTGTATAGACTGGTGAATTAATAATTTAACTATGTCCACCAGCAAATTTGTTTGCCCATTTAACCAGATGAGAAGATTGTCATTTTTTGACAGATTGATCATGAGGCAACTTCTGTATGTTGCAACATCGTAGATATATTTAATAAGATTTCAGAATGCAACCGTATTTCCAGTGATTTATGCATACAGCTGTGATGTCTGCTTTATAAATTTCCTGTATGGATAAAGTTTGTACTATGCGCCCAAGAGGGAAAATAGACTGGTGGGGAGAATTATGAATGTGCTCAGATTATGTTGGTAGTAAAAATAAGGAAAACTTGCTTTTTTTAAATAGCACCATTCACATCTTCAGGATGTGAAAAAGCACTGCACAGTGTCAGAAATATAATCGCTGTCATATTACTGGAGATGCGGCAGCCCAGCCACACAATAAATGACCAGATCATCCATTTAAAATATGGCCAGGGGATAAATATTGGTCAGAACACTATGAAAACTCTCCTGCTTTTTTTAAAAATTGTGTGTAAGGTTACCATGAGAGGGATGATTGGATTTTGTTTAACACTCCGCTGGAAGCACAACCTTCCCATCCAGAGTGTGTCCACTGACCTATGGCTGACAAAGTGGAATTGGTTTGGAAAGGAACATAAATAAGAAGCATGTAGCGTGTACACTTGAACCATACCATATGTCAGCAGTGATGACTTATGCAAGAAGCACACACCACAGAGAACTAACTCATCTTTAGGTTTTAACTCAGGTTTTCCTACCTCCAGTCCCCTCCTCTCTAAAACTTTTAGTTTTAAGAAGAGTTCCAACCCAAAACGTCACTCATGCATTTTCTTCAGAGATGCCACCTAAGGGTCTGTCCCATTTGGCCGTCATTTACGCGACAGGCCGGTAGTGACTGACGCGCGACGTTCGCGCGGGTCATCACCCGTCATCGTGCATCTTCAAATATTTTATCTGCTCTGCAAATTGAATTAATCAGCGTATTGACATCATTTGTTCAGTGGAACATTGATAAAATTATTGTTTGCTGGAAACATTCATTTACTTTTAAACTTTCTGAATTACTCCCAACAAACACAAAATTGTATTCCATTATATCAAAAACAGGAAGGTAGACTATTATTTGAATGGTGACCGATTAGGAAAAGTGGAGATGCAGCGAGACCTGGGTGTCATGGTACACCAGTCATTGAAAGTAGGCATGCAGGTGCAGCAGGCTGTGAAGAAAGCAAATGGTATGTTGGCATTCATAGCAAAAGGATTTGAGTACAAGAGCAGGGAGGTTCTACTACAGTTGTACAGGGTCTTGGTGAGGCCACACCTGGAGTATTGCGTACAGTTTTAGTCTCCTAATCTGAGGAAAGACATTCTTGCCATAGAGGGAGTACAGAGAAGGTTCACCAGACTGATTCCTGATATGGCACGACTTGCATATGAAGAAAGACTGGATAGACTCGGCTTGTACTTGCTGGAATTTAGAAGATTGAGGAGTGATCTCATAAAGACTTACAAAATTCTTAAGGGGTTGGACAGGCTAGATGCAGGAAGATTGTTCCCGATGTTGGGGAAGTCCAGGACAAGGGGTCACAGTTTAAGGATAAGGGGGAAGTCCTTTAGGACTGAGATGAGAAAATCGTTTTTCACACAGAGTGGTGAATCTGTGGAATTCTCTGCCACAGAAGGTAGTTGAGGCCAGTTTGTTGACCATATTTAAGAGGGAGTTGGATGTGGCCCTTGTGGCTGAAGGGATCAGGGGGTATGGAGAGAAGGCAGGTACAGGATACTGAGTTGGATGATCAGCCATGATCATATTGAATGGCGGTGCAGGCTCGAAGGGCTGAATGGCCTGCTCCTGCACCTAATTTCTATGTTTCTATGTTTCTATCAGTTTGAGGGTTTGAACCCAGCTTAAGAATTAGTTTACAAATTTTTTTTTAATGTTGTTAGTAAAATTGTTGATGGTTAGTTAAAAAAAAAAACTAATTTGGTTACTAGTGTTCTTTTAGGATATAAAATCTGCAATCCTTACCTGAATGTTAACTTTTGAAACATCCTTAACTAAGGATGTTTCAAAAATACTTATTAAGGTGTTACTCTGAAGGCATTACTCTGAAAGCATTGATGCTTACAGTGTAATTATTTTATCATTGTGACCGACTGCATATGGGCGGTGCGCGGCGGCGCATGGTTATGCACGGTGACGTAATCATGCGTCACCACGCACTACACGTACGAGGTCAGGACTTCAGCGTGCGACCACAGTATGTCCGTGTGCATAAGCGATACACCACGCCGGTGGCGCGCGAAGATTTTGTGCAGCACGGAATCCTGGAGCGCCGCGCGATACCGCTCGCAAC
Organism: Okamejei kenojei; assembly: GCA_035221665.1. Taxonomy (NCBI): domain Eukaryota; kingdom Metazoa; phylum Chordata; class Chondrichthyes; order Rajiformes; family Rajidae; genus Okamejei; species Okamejei kenojei. Next base: position 85,817,265 of record CM069135.1, read on the forward strand.
TCCATACTCCTCCACGCCTCTCCTTGCGCCCATCGCGCGCTACTCACACACTACCCGTGCATCACAACGCGACGACCAAATTTTTGGAGGTTGCGTAAATGGCGCGCAGATGACGGCCAAGTGGGACAGGCCCTTAACCCGCTGAGTTACTCCAGTACTTTGTGTCTATATTTAGTTTGGACCTGCATCTGCAGTTCCTTCCCACACAAAATTAATCTTTAAGATGTTACACAACTTCAAATAGCTCAATTTGCTGATCAAATCAAAAAGTTTTCATCTCTTCATTTTTTCCCTGAATGTTTATACAAAAAATAAATTACTGATGGGTGGAAAGATTTGCCTGGAGGAACACTTATATGGCAGTGTCACCTTGAAAAAAACAGGTCAATGTGGATAGAAAATGACAGTAGGTTGAGAAAAAAGACACAAAGTGCAGGAGGAACTCAGCAAGTCAGAAAGCATCTCTGGAGAACATGGATAGGTAATGTTTCGGGTTGGGACCCTTCTTCAAACTGTGAATAAGTCTGAAGAAGGATCCCGACCAAAACCATCACCTATCCATGTTCTCTAGAGATGCTGCCCAAACTGCTGAGATACTCTAGCACTTTGTGTCTTTTTTTGCAAATGAACATCTGCAGTTCATTGTTTCTGTAGGCTGAGAAAGCTCGCTTAAGAGCATGGAGGTGGCCGTGGGAGGTGAGGGATGGCACGTTTGTGGGTCGATGTGTCCGGATCAAGGTGTCAGTAAAGTGGGCTGCTGGAGGCCCTGCAGCAGCCTAGGGCACGATTTTAGATTCCAAGTTGCTGAGCGTGTGGATCAGACATGGCCTGCAGCGGCACAAAGTGGCAGAACAGAGACAAAATCATCTAGCCAGGCCAACCCTTGCCATTCCAAACCCATACTGCTGCCTATGACCAAGTTAAGGCTCTACATTTCGAATAACTCTGAAGGATACAAGATGGTGCCGGCACATGGCGACTCTTGTGTATTGCCTCAGAGTAATCCACTATCCTTACATTCTTGTATTTATGTATTATTGTGCCTACTGTATGTGCAGTAAGATGCATACTGAACTGTATGCAAAACTAGAGTTTTGCTGTACCTAGGTACATGTGACATGAAAATACCATTAAACCATTGATTGAACCATTGAGAAGCAAGCATAGTTTTCTTATTAAAATTGTGATCAGGCATCATCTTCTTCTCCATAGGCACTCCCTATCTTCTTCTCCATAGGCATCTTGGCCAAGTTGATTCCACTCTGTTGATGCGGAAGTGACTAAGAAGACCAATATTTGATTCACTGATTTTGCTGCAGTTGGGGTCATAGGATCACAGTAGGTAGCGGTCTGAGGAAGGGTCTCGACCCGAAATGTCACCTATTGTTTTCTCTAGAGATGCTGCCTGACCCACTGAGTCACTCAAGCTTTTTGTGTCTGTCTTCGGTTTAAACCAGCATCTGCAGTTCCTTCCTGCACATGTATGTGGTGGTTCATCCACTCATGTTTACACCACGCATCTGTGCAAGCATAGTAAGATTGCACCACCACCACTAACCACTTTTAAGCTTCGTTGTGACATCCCAAATATTCCTTCTCCATTTTAAGCTATCATAAGCAAAGGATTCCCATAAGTTAGACATTTCAAGGATTATTAAGAACTCCCTTGGAAGTTCCTCCCCTGTCCACCTGGTGATATCATCCCATAGCAGAGCATATAACAGAGTGCATAAATTTGGGAACATAGTCAGGCATGCAAATGACATGCTGTGTTCATCAGAGCAATGTGAATGTAGTTAGGGGAGGGAATCAGGAATTGGATAAAACTGCTCTACACCAACATCCGTAGTGCAGTCCAAATCAATGGATGGGAATCAGACAGTTCCCCTGTAAGGTCTGGAGTCAGGCAGGGTTGCCCTCTCTCTCCTGTCTTGTTTCTCTGCTGTATTGAACCCTTTGCCGAATCCATCAGGAAGGATGCGAGCATAAGAGGAGTGACATTGCCAGGCAGTGGGGGCATTCAAGTAAAAACCTCTCTGTACATGGATGATGTCGCTGTCTTCTGCTCGGATCCAGGGTCAGTCCGCAGACTGATTAGTATCTGCGACCAGTTTGAGTCGGCCATGGGAGCCAGGGTGAACCGCAGGAAGAGCGAGGCCATGCTCTTTGGCAACTGGCCCGACAGATCTTCCGTCCCCTTCACCATCAAGCCTGACTTCTTGAAGGTGCTGGGGATATGGTTCGGGGGGGCTGAGGCGTGTAATAATAATTGGCTGGAGCGGATAGACAGGGCGGGAGGAAGCTGGAGCTGTGGAGGCAACGCTCCCTCTCCATAACAGGAAAGAATTTGGTCATCAGGTGTGAGGTGCTCTCGGGGCTGCTGTACTTGGCACAAGTGTGGCCTGTCCCTCCCTCCTACGCAACAGGGATCACCCGGACCATCTTCCAGTTTATCTGGGGGTCGAGGATAGACCGGGTGCGACGGGCCACAATGTACAAGTCAGCAGACAACGGGGGTAAAAGCATGCCCAACGTCGCCCTCACCCTGATGGCCACCTTCGTGTGTGGCTGCATCAGGCGGAGTGTAGAGCCAAGGCACGTGGGCACCAAGTGTCACTACCTGCTGAGGTTCTACCTGTCCCCGGTGTTGCGAAGGATGGGCCTGGCGCAGATGCCACGCATTGTGCCAGTCGGCTGGACATTGCCGCACCATCTGTCGTCTGTGGAAAGGTTCTTCCGGACCAACACCTTTGAGCACATGTCCATTGGGCAGTGGTCAGCACAGAATGTCCTGCAGGCAATGCAGGGAAAGGACTCGATGGATCCGGTGGTGTGGTTCCCTGAGCAGACTGCCCAGCTTGTCTGGCAAAAATGCCTCATCGCCAGAACTCACCAACAAGCACCAAGACCTGGCTTGGCTGGCGGTGAGGGGAGCCCTCCCAGTCAGATCCTTCCTGCACCGTCGGAACCTCACTGCCAGCGCAAGCTGCCCTCTGGACGGCTGCTATGGAGAGGAGACGGTTGCCCACCTCTTTGCAGAGTGTGGATGTGCTAAAAGAGTCTGGAGAAGAATGCAAGGGTCCCTGGTATGCTTTATCCCGAACAGCTCCGCCACAGAGGACTCTGTGATTTACAGACTGTTCCCAGGGACACATTCAGAGGCTGACATCGAGTGCTGCTGGAGGGTCATCAACTCTGTGAAAGGAGCCCTTTGTTCTGCCCGAGCGTTGTTCACCACCCAGCAGAGCGAGATGTCCGTCAGGGAATGTTGCCGACTGGCCCGTTGCAGACTGCAGGGGTATCTGCTGAGGGACGCACTGAAGCTCGGTGCAGCCAACGCCAAGGCTCGGTGGGGGAGGGCCACAGTCTAGGGTCCTTCCGCTGCTGGACATGGGGGGCACGGTATGGTGGAGACGCCCGTCAAAATAAGGGACAGTATCTCACGCCAGTGGGCCACAATAGGGGCACGGGTGGGGGACACATTTATGAAATTTGGGGAAAAGAAATGTATAAACTGTATTGATCAATTTGTATAGCCTCCGAAAATGTTGGATGGATTTTCCGCAAGGTTCATGTATTGTTTATATTTATCATTTGAATAAAGTCTATTTTGAAATATAAAAAAATGTGAATGTAGTTAGGACCTCAATACCAAAGAAAGAGTACTGATGTTGGTTCATTTATCAGTAACCTACTGCAAGTAGATTTAGAGGATTTAGTTGAATTAACAAAGGTCCTTCTTCAGTGCCTTGAGGTGTGTTCTACTGGTAGCCCAAGACTTAGAAACATACAAAAGGGCAGAGTGATCGGACAGGCAAACTAAAACCTGTGCACTATATGCTTTGATGTGGATATTGGAATTTATTGTAGAGGTACACAATTAGATTGCGAGGTAGTTTGCGAATGTGTTTCCAATTATCACATTTTCACATTTGAGGATTCCAAATTAGAAGAAGGCATGAGAGCTTGTTCTATAATAATAATCCAGTGTTGAACAAAGCAGCAGTGAGAACAACCATTAGACAATTAGCAGTCTTTGAGTTTATTGCATCTTAGGCATTTAAAAAAAGCAAGACTTGCTGTCTGGGTGCAGCCCTGTCGAGGGAAGTGCCCTGTGAGAAAAGTGCGAGTCTTTGGCGAGGAAGCTGAGGGAGGACGCCACACCAAACACTGGAGAGGGAGAGACTAATGAAGGACATGTCAAGCAAGCTGATTCAGTGTGATGCTTGCAGGATGTGGGAGGTCAAGGACAGCGCTGGTGCCTCTGGCTGCTACAAATGTGAGAAGTGCATCCAGGTACAGCTCCTGAAGGACTGTGTTGGGGAACTGGAGGAGCAAGTGGAGGTCCTCAGGTTCATCTGAGAATTTGAGTCGTTCCTTGACAAGTCCTACAGTAAGAATGTTACACCTAAGGTACTGGAAGAGAGAAGATGGGTGACGGTGAGAAAGGGAAGGAAAAATGGATGCAAAGGTCCCCGGGTATTGTACCTCTTGAGAACAGGTTCACCCACTTGGAAGATGTCGGGACAGAAGGCGTTGACGCACTGAGCGGCGCACTGGCTTGCAAAGCAAAAAGTACTGTTGAGTCAAAACCAAAGAGGCCGACGTCAAGCAATGCCGTGGTAGTTGGAGACTCCATTGTGAGAGGTACGGACAGGGGTTTCTGCGGCAACAGACAGGATTTGAGGATGGTGTGCTGCCTCCCTGGTGCCAGGATCCAGGATGTCACGGACAGAGTGCAGAAAATCCTCAAGGGCGAAGGTGAACAGCCGGAAGTGGTATTGCATGTCGGCACAAACGATGTCGGAAAGGAGGGGATGAATATTCTGCAGCGTGACTTTAGAGAGCTCGGAAAAATGCTGAAAAGCAGGACCTTCAGCGTAGTTATCGCCGGTTTGCTTCCAGTTCCTTGTGCTGGCGAGAGCAGGAACAGGGAGATACAGGACCTGAATGTGTGGCTGTGGAACTGGTGCAGGGGGCAGGGATTTAGATTCTTAGACCATTTGGATCTGTTTTGGAGTAAGGGGGAACTGTACAAAAGGGACAGATTGCACCTTAACAGGTGGGGGACCAGCATTTTAGTAGGCAGGTTTGCCACTGCTACACGGGTGGTTTTAAACTAAATAAGGGGGGGGGGGGGAGTCAAATGGGATAGTCAAGGATGGAGTTAAAGGGAAAGGGAGTAAAGGGATAGTTAATGACCCCAGAATTAACGAGAAAGAAAACTCACAAAGGGATAGGAGAGTATGGCCAAGTGTAATAGGGATTAATGTGAAAGGTGAGAAAAATTATTGTATATGAAGTATAAAGAAGTAAAGTAAATGAGCTTGAAGCTTAGTTAGAGGTTGATAGATATGACATTGTGGGGATTACTGAGACGTGGCTGCAGGAGGATCAGGCCTGGGAACTTAATATTCAGGGTTATACATCCTATAGAAAGGACAGGCAGGTGGGCAAAGGAGGGGGGCAGGGTAGCTCTGCTGGTGAGGGATGGAATTCAGTCCCTTGTGAAAGAAGACATAGGGACTGACGAGGTAGAGTCACTGAGGATTGAGTTGAGGAATTGTAAAGGCAAGAAGACACTAATTGGTGTTACCTACAGACCCTCAAATAGTACCCCGGGTGCAGGGTGTAAGTTGCAGCAGGAGTTAAAACTGGCATGTAACAAAGGTAATGGCACTGTGGTGATGGGGGATTTCAATATGCAGGTAGACTGAGAAAATCAGGTTGGTTCAGGACACCTAGAAAGAGAGTTTGTAGAATGCCTCCGAGATGGATTCTTAGAGCTGTTTCTAATGGAGCCGACTAGAGAAAAGGCAATTCTGGATTTAGTGTTGTCTAATGAACCAGATTTAATAAGATAACTCAAGGTAAAGGAAGCACTTGGAGGTAGTGATCATAATATGATTAGTTTTAATCTGCAATTTGAGAAGGAGTAGGTTAAATCGGAAGTGTCAGTGATGCAGTTGAACAAAGGGAACGCTGAAGGCATGAGAGAGGAGCTGGCCAAGGTAGACTGGAAAGGGATCCTAGCAGGAATGTCAGTGGAATAGCAATGGCAGGAATTTCTGGGCATAATCCGGAAGACATAGGATCATTTCATTCCAAAAAGGAAGAAAGAATCTAAGGGGAGTAGGAGGCAACAGTGGCTGACAAGAGAAGTTAGGGATAGAATAAAACTAATTGAAAAGATGTATAACACAGCAAACAGTAGCCGTAAGCCAGAGCATTGGGAAACTTTCATAGGACAACAGAAGGAAACAAAATGGGCAATATGGGCTGAAAAGATAAAGTGTGAGGGAAAGCTGGCCAAGAATATAAAGAAGGACAGTAAAAGCTTATTTAAATATGTTAAGGGAACCAACAGTAAATATGTGGATTTCAACTATGTTTGAAACACTACATCTGGAAGATATGAGACTCCGCCTGGCAGGAAAATCAGATCGCTTCTATAAGACATGGTCTGCATTAAAAACATAAAACATAGAAAATTAGTGCAGGAGTAGGCCATTCGGCCCTTCAAGCCTGCACCACCATTCAATATGATCATCCAACTCGGTATCCTGTACCTGCCTTCTCTCCATACCCCCGATCCCTTTAGCCACAAGGGCCACATCTAACTCCCTCTTAAATATAGCCAATGAACTGGCCTCAACTACCTTCTGTGGCAGAGAATTCCAGAGACTCACCACTCTCTGTGTGAAAAATGTTTTCCTCATCACGGTCCTAATACTTATCCTTATCCTTATACTGTGACCCCTTGTTCTGGACCTCCCCAACATCGGGAACAATCTTCCTGCATCTAGCCTGTCCAACCCCTTAAGTTCAACCCCGTAATTTATAGATCTACTACAAGGATAGGGTGCAAGAGTACCTCAAAAAGGTACCGGCGTCGGGTCTTGGTAAAGGGGGATGAAAAACTGTCGAGTTGGTAAATTCCTTTTGCGTGATGTTTATAATAAAATAACTGGCTTTTCCTTTTTTCTTTTTTTCTTTTTTCTCTCTTTTTTATCTAGGGTCTATCTCTTAATCTCCTTTCTCTAACTCTTCGACCAAGGGGTCTTTTTTCTTTCCCTTTTACACGCTTCTTCACTTTCACAACTCTTTTTCACGTTCTCTACTTTCTCTGTTTCTATTATTTTTCTCTAATAGAAAAAAGAAAAAGAAAGGAAAAAAAAAAGATATGTTAAGGGAAAAAGAGTAGCAAAGTCAAATGTGGGTCCCTTGAAGGCAGACACGGGTGAAATTATTATGGGTAACAAGGAAATGGCAGAACGGTTGAACAGGTACTTTGGATCTGTCTTCACTAAGGAAGTCACAAACAATCTCCCAGATGTACTGGAGGACAGAGGATCTAAGGGGGTAGAGGATCTGAAATTAATTTTCATTAGGCGTGAAATAGTATTGGGTAGGCTGAATGGGACTGAAGGATGATAAATCCCCTGGGCCGGATGGTCTGCATCGCAGGGTCATCAGGGAGGTGGCTCTAGAAATAGTGGATGCATTGGTGATCATTTTCCAATGTTCAATAGATTTAGGATCAGTTCCTGTGGATTGGAGGATAGCTGATGTTATGCCAGTTTTCAAGAAAAGAGCGAGAGAGAAAACATGGAATTACAGACCAGTTAGCCTGACTTCGGTGGTGGGAAAGATGCTGGAGTCAACTATTAAAGATGTAATAATGGGGCATTTGGATAGCAGTAAAATAATTAGTCCAAGTCAACATGGATTTATGAAAGGGAAATCATGCTTGACTAATCTTCTGGAATTTTTGGAGGATGTGACACGTAAAATAGATAAAGGGGAGCCAGTGGATGTAGTGTATCTAGACTTTCAGAGAGCCTTTGATAAGGTCCCACACGGGAGACTGGTGTCTAACATTAGAGCACATGGTATTGGGGGTAGGGTGTTGACATGGATAGAAAATTAGTTGGCAGACAGGAAGCAAAGTGTAGGAGTGAACGGGTCCTTTACAGAAAGGCACGCAGTGACGAGTGGAGTGCCGCAAGGTTCGGTGTTAGGGCCGCAACTGTTTACCATATATATTAATGATTTGGAAGAGGGAATTAGGAGCAACACTAGCATGTTTGCGGATGACACAAAGCTGGGTGGCAGTGTGAACTGTGAAGAGGATGTTAGGAGGTTGCAGGGTGACTTGGATAGGTTGAGTGAGTGGGCAGATGTGTGACAGATGCAGTATAATATAGATAAATGTGAGGTTATCCGCTTTGGCGGCAAAAACAAGGGGGCAGATTATTATCTCAATGGGGTTAGGTTAGGTAAGGAGGAGGTGCAGTTAGACCTGGGTGTCCTTGTACACCAGTCACTGAAATTTGGTGTACACAAAAAGCAGCACAGCAGGCAGTGGGTCGAATCAGAAAGTGAAATATGGCAAAAAAGTATCTAAAAGGGAACAAGCCATAACTGTTTGTGGTGTGAAAATGAGAAAGAGTTCATTCTGCAGTTGTATTCAGGGCTCTGGTAAGACCAGTATTGTGTACAGTTTTGGTCTCCTAATTTGAGGAATGCAGCGTAGGTTCACGAGATTGATCCCTGGGATGGGGGGACTGTCATGAGAAGATTGAAAAGACTAGGCTTGTATTCACTGGCGTTTAGAAGGATGAGTGGGATTCTAATAGAAACATAAAATTATAAAAGGACTGGACAGGTTAGATGCAGAAAAAATGGTCCCAATGTTGGGTGAGTCCAGAACCAGGGGCCACAGTCTTAGAATAAATGGGAGGCCATTTAAGACTGAGGTGAGAAAAAAACGTTTTCACCCAGAGAGTTGTGAATTTGTGCAATTCCCCGCCACAGAGGGCAGTGGAGGCCAAATCACTAGAAGGATTGACGAGAGAGTTAGAAAGAGCTGTAGGGGCTAGTGGAATCAAGGGATATGGGGAGAAGGCAGGCACGGGTTATTGATTGGGGATGATCAGCCATGTTCACAATGAATGGAGGTGCTGGCTCGAAGGGCTGAATGGCCTCCTCCTGCACCTATTTTCTATGTTTCTACGTTTCTATGCCTTCACTTAGGCACATGGATATGCAGGGACTGGAGGGATATGGATTAAATGCAGGCAGATAAAAGTTGGTTTTGGCAGCACATAGACCGTGAGTCGAAGGCCCTGTTTTGATGGTATAATGTTCCGTTCTGTCTGTTCATTTCTGGTGATTCAGTAGGGAGCCGCTGATGAGTCCTGAATTATGTAATCTGATCAAGAACAATAGGATTTAAAGTTCTTGAGGCAAGAAGAACCATAGGGTTATCTTTAGTTTTTAGTTTAGTTTAGAGATACAGCTTGGAAACAGGCCCTTCGGCTCACTGAGTCCCTGCCGACCAGCGATCCCCACACATTGGCACTATCCTACACCAACGACGGATAGTTTAAACATACACCAAGCCAATTAACCTACATACCTGTGCATCTTTGGAGTGTAGGAGGAAACCGATGATCTCGGAGAAAACCCATGCGGTCACAGGGAGAACGTACAAACTCCATACAGGCAGCAACCGTAGTAGTGATCGAAAAAGGGTCCCCGGCACTGCAAGCGCTGTAAGGCAGCAACACTAGTGCTGCGCCACCGCAGTAATTGCCAATGATCTCTGTTGGGATTGTGGATGCACAGATCTGGGAGAAAAGAAAGTGCTTTCTATCTACAACTGAGGCTTTCAACATTTATTTTGTAGTAATAGATTCAAATTAAAGCAGCAGAAAGCCATCGGGTTTAGGTTTTGATTTATTATTTTTACGTGTATCAAGGTACTCGAGATTTTTAATTTTGTGTGATTGTCTTAAGTATAGAGGCCACAGAATTTCCCAAGATGTTTTTCAGTTAATGAATTGTTAAAGTGTTATCCCTTATATTATATAATGTAGGAAGTGTTGTGAACAAATTGCACGATGCAAGTTCCCCCAAATATCATCCAGTAGAGGCTGGATTATTTTCAGCATGTTGATGAAGGGACAAGTATTGGCCAGGATCAAAACACAAAGTGTCAGAGAAATTCAGCAGGTCTGGCACTGCTGGGGAGTGAATGGACAGGAAACTTCCACAATCTGCAAAAAGGTCCTGACCTGAAACATCGCCTGTCCATTCCGCAGATGCTGCCAGACCTGCTGAGATCCTCCAGTGTACACAAAAGGCTGGAGAAACTCAGCGGGTGCAGCAGCATCTAAGGAGCGAAGGAGATAGGCGACGTTTCGGGTCGAGACCCTTCTTCAGACTGATGAGGGGATGGGGGGGGTGGGAAGAAAAAAGGAAGAGGTGGAGACAGTGGGCTGTGGGAGAGCTGGGAAGGGGAGGGGAAAGAGGGAGAAATCAAGGACTACCAGAAATTGGAGGTCAATGTGCATACCACTGGGCTGTACGCTACCCAAGCAATATATGAGATGCTACTTCTCCAATTTACATTGGGCCTTACTCTAGCCATGGAGGAGGCCCAGGACAGAACGGTCGGATTCGGAATGGGAGGGGCAGCTGAAGTGCTGAGCCACCGGAAGATCAGGTTGGTTATTGCGAACTGAGCAGAGGTGTTGGGCGAAGCGATCACCAAGCCTACGTTTGGTCTCACCGATGTAGAGCAGCTGACACCTAGAGCAGCGGATGCAATAGATGAGGTTGGAGGTGGTGCAGGTGAACCTCTGCTGCACCACCATTTTTTGCCAACTTTATTTAATTGTTAAAGAAAAACATCAAATTTGATAATTGTCAGTATATTGTTCAGATTTGAATGTCCTTGAATGCCAGAAACGTATAGAAACAGCTCAACCATTTTATGGAACATTGACAACCATCATAGCTGGTTGCAGGACTTTGTCATCTCCAGCCTAGACCAGGGGGCTAGGGGGCGCCGTCCAGTTGGTATGGCTGCCCAGCCTGCAGCTGTCTGTTTTTTAACTTATTTCTTTTATTTTTAGTGAGTTTCAGTGTTTTGTTTTGGAGTCTATTATTTTTTTATGTGGTGGGGGGGGGGGGGGGGGAGGGCGAAACTGCTTTTCCTGGTCCCTACCTGTCAGAGAGGCAGCTTTTCTCTGGGCTGCAACTTCGACCCGTCCTCGCGGCCTACCAGCGGGCCTGGAGCAGCGTTTCCTGAGGGGACCGCCCAGAACCTCGGCTTCGGAGGCGGCGCAGCGCTGGAGCACCATCGTGGAGCGGAGTGGGCGATACCTTGCCTGGGTCGCCGCGCTGGAGCTCCGGTATGCTGAGACCGCAGGTGAGCATCGCAGAGCTGCGGGACTGTGGAGCAGCCAGCTGAGGGCGGCAGCTCTGAACTTTAACATCGGGAGCCTGGGATCGCTCGGCGGGATCACCAATTGTGGAGCTCCATCCAGCGCGGCCTTGTTGGCTTCAGAAACCACGGACTCTGGTAAGGAAGCGGCCGTTCCAGGTGTCCCAAGCCGCTGTGAGGACTCTCCCGACGCCGGAGCACCATCACCCGGCGAGAAGGCCTAAAACATCGGGCCGCCGTAGCGCTGACTGCGGAGGCCGTAATAGGCAAGACTATGGGTGGACATGGGGATGGGACTGGACTTTGTGCCTTCCCCCACAGTGGGAACGGTGGTGTTCCCACCAATTGGTGTATGTGAGAATAAATGTCCTTTGTCCTTGTCTCTTAAAATGTTCAGAGGAATTTTTTTTTAAATATATACCAAAAAATATATAATCAATGATTGCAAGAATAATGTATACAATACAAAACAAACCCAATTCTCTAAACATATTTTCTTAAATGTCAAATATTCTTAAAGAAACTATATTACAATCCTTGTCATGGATGCATTCCACCAGCAGTGGATCGCACAGTGGTCCCGGAAATCCCCCAGGGCGTCGCGGACAGCGCGTAGTCCCTCTCTAAAACCACCCGGGCACAGACGTTCAGAGGAATCTTTGGGTGTGGGCCTTTCCCACTGCACAGTAGAAGGCCAGGCCGGGATGACGAGGCAACAGTAAGTGGTAGTTTTGGATGGGATGGCCAGGGCAGCAAGATCTGGCTCACCATCTGAAAGCTCCCAAAATTGTTTATTTCCTTTTAACTTTGGTTTCTAATAAAGCCCACAGCCATGGACACAATTTTTTTTTTTTCCAACAGAAAAGATATAATTATACTACTTCCCAAACCATACATGTATTGTCAAGCCTCATATGTCACTTAATACCTGAAGGCGGTTTCTCTGACCCCTTAATGGTTTGAGCGGAAGAAACTATCATCCTGTCTCTGAACTGAATTTTAGTTGCACTCTCCAAGGCACAATAGTAGTGTTGTGACTTCCTATACCACCCAGTTTCCTGTGTTAACGTTTCAGTGGTTAACAAGATGATTGATGTCTCTTGCTCAAAATCTGTGCAACCTTTAAACTACTAAGTGCGTTATCGTTACATTCCTTTTTTGTCATTTATATTGGTATATCGTATTTTGTGTTCTACTGAATTAGCACGTCCATACATTTAGTCTTGATGAACGTTGTATTTGAATTTGTTACGTTTTCTTCTATCAAATTAAAACAGAAATTTACAAAGAGTCAACAAATCTCCAGAGTTAACTGTAGATGTCATGATGTTACATCCTTGACGAAGTAAAAGGGAAGCAAAAAACCCAGAATGTTTTCCTTCAGATTTCTCTGAAAAGTTATCCTGTTTCCCCTCATTCCCCATTCATCTCCTGAAAGGACAGAATCTCAGGTGCAGCTCAATCGAAAGACTCAACAGCTCAGCTTGTAGAGTTGCTGCCTCACAGCTCCAATGGCCCAGGTTCAGTCCTGACTTCTGGTGCGTCTGTGTGGAGTTTGCATGTCACTGTCTTTTTTTCCCTAGCTGCTCGTGTTTCCTTCCACAACCTGAACATTTGCAGGTTGTTAGATTATTGATTAATTGAAAGATACAGCATGGAAACAGGCCCTTCGGCCCACTGAAATTTTCAGTCTTCACAAACCATTGGTCACCTATGCACACTAGATCTAATTTATCTCACTTTCACATTCACTCCCTGTACACTAGAGGTAATTTACAGAGGCCAATTAACCTAGAAACTCTCCTATTAAATGCAAAAGTTCAGGATAAAACAGGACATTTATCATCATTTAGTGCTTCTTTTGCTTGCACTTCACACCATTTATGCATATCTTTGGATTAATAGCAATTGCCAATGCAAAAACCTTATTTCCACCAACAAGAATAATATTGCCCTCTTTAAAATGTGTCTGCCAAAGCTATTATTTTTTATTATTATGTCACTAAGAATCATTGCTCATGTTGCACAATCTCAATACTAATAGGTAGGAGCAGTATTAATCCATTCGGCCCATCGGGTCTGCACCACCAATTGATCATGGCTGATTTAGTTTTCCCTCTCAATCCCATTCTTCTGTTTTTATCCTGTAACCTTTCATGCCTTTACTAATCAACAACCTATCAATCTCCATTAAAACCTTGTTATAACGGACCATAAGGATGGAAATGGTGTTTGTTATTGCCCATAGTCCATTATAACCGAGTAAATATTAACTAGTTTAACTGGAGGTCAGGTGGGAAGTAGCAAGGCGCTGGGGTGGAGGGGAAATCTGGGGGGAATTCACAGGTCAGGGAGATTATTTTCCCCTTACATTTGACCTCACAAAGTGCGACACATCACACTTGCTCGGATTATACTCCATCTGCTATTTTTCCACCCATTTCTATATCCCACTGTACATCTTCAGAGCCCTCCTCATTAGTCCGTGACCCCACCAATCTTGGTGTCATCTGCAAACCTGGTAACCAACTGTCTACGTTTATGTCCACGTCATTTATATCAATCACAAACAACAGAGGTCCCAGCGCAGGTCCCAGAAGAACTCCACTGGTCACAGACCTCCAGCCAGAATATTACCTTCCCCCACAGCCCTCTGCGTTCTATCAATAAGCCAGTTTTTAATCCCGACCACCAAGTCAATGTCAATCTCATGCATCTTAATACATAGGATTTTTGTCACGCATCGTCGCTGACTAACAAAAAACATAGAAAAAGTACAGCACCGGGACAGGCCCTTCGGCCCATGTCAGTGCCGAACCTGGTACCAAGACAAACTAATCTCTTCTACCAGTACATGATGCATATTCCTCCATTCACTGCATACCCATCTGCCTATTTAGAAGCCTCCTAAACGGCACAATTGTTCTCTCCACCAATGCTCCTAGCAGCACAATCTCGGTACCTACCACCCACTGTGTGTAAAACAAAAAAATTGCCCCATTCGTTTCCTTTAAACTTTGCTCCTCTCATCTTAAAGTTATGAGGTTGTGGTCTGTGGGTCAGGAAGTCAAGATACCATTCACATATTTGTGGTTGCTAAAGGTCTCCTCAGGGCAGCATTTTAAGTATCTTTGCCCTATTTTCAGCTGCTTCATCAATGATCTTCTTTACTTCATGAGGTTCAAAGTGGGGATGTTCACTGATGAGTGGATGACATTCTCATCTATTTACAACTCCTCAGCAAATAATTTCAGGCCAGGTAGGCGGGAGTTTCCCCCGCCACAGGTACCATGTAATCCTGTGCTACCTGCTCCATGGTCGGATAGTCCGCGACTAAACCGTCTCCCCCACCTGGTTTGTCAGGTGAGGAGGGGGCTGTGGACCCCCAGCAGGACCAAAAACAAGACCTGTCAAAGAGCGGATGAGCTTCTAGCGAGCCGACGGCCACTATCGTACATGGCATTGTAAGGAATGATGATAAAGCACACACCCCAAAATCCTATACTTCCAGCGACGGAAATGCGCAGGAACTGGAGGACGAGATGTGTGGTGCGTCCATCACCGTTCCCATCGGAGACCAGCATCACTGCGTCGCTACTGTATTCAACGATGATGAGTGAATGAAGCAAATAACGCAGCACATCCCTACATCTAGTAAGACCTGGAAAATGTTCTGGCATGGGCTGTTAAGTTATAAACTACATTCTCACCATCATATATCAAGCAATGATAATATCCAACAAGAAATATTCTAACCCACCCTTTTCATCAAATACTGTAATACTGCCAACATTGACATAGTTCCATCATGGTACTGGTGATCACCATTGACCAGAAACTCAAGTGAACCAGTCACATAAATCCATGGCTGCAAAATCAGATCATGGTCAGCGTGCCCCTGTGACGACTCAGTTCCTTACAGGTCATAACATTTCTACCAGCTATGAGTTAGTAATTATGAACATGACTTGCCTGAATGAGTGCTACATCAACGACACTCGTGCTTGATACCTCCGGTACAACAAAGCTCAGTTGGCTCCAAGCATTAATCTTGTTGGTATTCTTGTTTGTATGACTGCAGAAACTAAATTTTGTTTGAACCTCAATGAGTATTGTATTAGTAACGGTATTGTATTGTAATCTAAACTATTCATTTCATCAGCACACAGTGACTATTCTCACAGAACCTCCTGGATCTAGAACCAAATAGGGCAAAGGCATAGACTCATGGAGGCCAGGTGTGCAATGAATGCTTTGGAGCAACAATCAGTGTGAAATAGATGATCCTTTGCATGGTGGTTCATTCAAATGCCCACTCTGAGAAAATGTTTAAGAGACATTGTTGACAGAACTGCTCCATAATCGCACACCATCCTGACTTCAAGGCAGAGTGATGTTGCTGATAGAACTACTGCCACACAACACCAGAAACAGTGGTTCAATCCTGACCTCATGTGCTATTTGTGTGGAGTTTGCACGTTCTCCCTGTGACCGCGTGCGCTTCCTTCGGGTGCTCTGGTTTCTTCCCACATCCCTAAGATGTGAGGGCTTGTAGGGTAATTAGCCTCTGTGAAATTGTGTAGCGAATGGATGAGAAATTGAAAAAAAGCATAGAACACATATAAATGGCAGATTGATGGCTAGTGTGGACCTTTTGGTCAAAGGGTCTGTTTCCATGCTGTGCCTCTCTGTGACTCAGTGACTCTATTCCTTCCAATTCCTTCCTCTATGTCAAGTTTTCTGATCACTAGCCACAGCATCCTGCTGATCACTACCAGCAGCATTGTGGAAGTACCTTAACTAGGTCAGCAACAGTTCCAGAAGATGTCTTGGTAGCTTCTCAAGAGCAAGTAGAGTTGGGATTACATGCTGGTCTCACCAGTGTGATACCCAAATCCCAAAAAATAAATGAAATTTTTAAAAATGGCATCCATATCCTGAGAATTTAATAATGAATAGAAAAGTTCCAAGTAAGAATTTCATTGTCCCATTGTTGACATATGGCAATTAAATACTCTTGACTTTTCAGGAGTCAACACTGTTTAATTATCATATGTACCAAAATCGGAACCATGAAATTCTTAATTGCAGCAACATTATAGGTCTGTAAACAGTACTCATAGTTAATGTAATAAACAAATAAATTTAAATAAATCAAAAAACAATATTAGTGCAAAAAGCCCAAATCTCTAATGCAACCAAGAAAGTTTGTTGTTTAGTTGGTGTTTGTAATGTTCATGAGCCTGAGGTTGCTTGGGCGAAGCTATTCCTGAAGCTGGAGGTCATGTTTTTCAGACTCCTATAGTTTCTTCCTGGAGGCAGGAGTGAAATGAGAGCATGGTCAGGTATGTGTGGGTCCTTGATGATGCTGACTGCCCTTTAGAGGCAGCGCCTCCAATAGATCCCTTCGATGTTGGGGAGGTCAGTACTGTTCATAAAGTTATTGTAATCGAAGTGCCTTTGAAATTAAGCTAAAACAGATAATTTCTCATTCAGCCTGCAGCGACAGTTAGTAAAACCATGACTGGTGAAGCAACCAGTCCAAAAAGCTGTCTACCATACATCTGTAGAAGTTCAAGAGAATATTGACTCTTGACGCTTGGTACAATAAAACGACTTGTAAACTCGTATAGCTACTGATTGTTTAATTCTTAGAAAGGATGCAGATGTGAGTGTTTCAAATCTGATTTTTATTCTTCCCATCTATGTGATATTATTGCTTTGGCAAGTTCTTTAAAATACACCATGTTAATGTCAATTAACTGCATGGGGGGGATTTATTTAATTTCAGAAAGAACATGTAGAAGGAATTTTAAATTGCCATGACATATGTTAAAGTTTGGAATTTTAACTGTGAAAACTGTGCTCTTCATATAATTAATCCAAGTAACTGAAAGCTCGCCGAATTTGAGGTTTTTAAACAGACTTGTAAATTCACATACATAAGATCATGCTATCTTACAAATGATTAGACCTTTAATCTATTAAGCAAAATAAAGTGGATGAGACAATATCAAAAAGTGCTTTATTGAATTTGGGGCCTTAACCACGGGTCCTGTTGGGCAGAGATAACATTCTCCCTATTACCATTGGGAATATTTATCAATTTCACCGTTTGTTTTCCAGAAATACCATCAGAGGGGAACTAGAACACAGGACGTGAGGTTGCAAGCAAAACTCACCACATGCTAGGACACCTGTGGAGATAGGAATACAATGATGTCTTTGACAGCAGCAGCCCAATGTGAAATAGATGATTGTTTCCCCGCTGGTTCATCTACATTGTTTACAGTTCATCCAGACTACATTATTAGCAAAAAACAAAGGGCAGTATATTGGTAAGATGTACAGTCTCTAATGCAAAGGACGCAGAGAGATAGAACTTCTGATTAATTCGGTGAAGAAGAAAGAAAAACTAACAACAGACAAATGTTTTAAATCTTTACATATATTTTGATTGTGCATAGTAACCTAAGGAAGTTAAATAGAAAGCATAATGATTCAACATTTGGTGAAGTGTTTTGCGTTTATTTAAAGTGGTTTATTAGTTCTCTACTTTTTTACTTAGTTAAAGTAGTGAAATGTTCATAAAGTTATTGTAATTAAAGTGCCTTTGAAAATCAGCTAAAACAGATTATTTCTCATTCAGCCTGCAGCGACAGTAAGTAAAACCGTGAGTTGTATAAAATTCAGTGTACTTCTAATAAAGTGAATAGAAGAGTGACACGAGTGGAAACAAAACATACCAGCACATTACTACAATAGGATTTGCTTAACTACATATCATCATTACTAGGGCTCTATTGCTTACTGTTTAATGTCTTAACCATATTTAACCTTGCAAAGTTTATTGCCTCATGCTCGTCAGGAATTCCATTCACCAACGCCTTGCCCAATTTTTCATCTGATCTATATCCTGCTGTAATCTTGGACAACCTTCCTTGTTATCCACAACACCACTAACCTTTGTGCCATCCACAAACTTATTACCTACACTTTCTCATTCACGTACACTTCAAAATAGATAGCCAGTTGTTCAAGAAGGAACTGCAGATGCTGGAAAATCGAAGGTATACAAAAATGCTGGAGAAACTCAGCGGGTGCGGCAGCATCTATGGAGTGAAGGAAATAGGCAACATTTCGGGCCGAAACCCTTCTTCAGACTGAGGCCGAAATAGATAGCCATTTATTTAAAAGCTTGGTCTAATGCCTAAAATTTGCCTCCCAACAACATTTTGGGACACATATGTTGTGCTTGGTTACAGCAGTCACATTCCACAAATGAAGAAAATTAAATAAATGTTGAGCTTCATTTCTCCGTGTTTTTAAAGAATAGAACTAAACATGGGAATATCATTTGTTGAGGAAACAGATTTTAATAAACTTTTGTGGTGAATGTATTTACATGCCTGAAACATGTTGAAATGTTTAATGCAGCAGGAAATTTTAAAATCAGCTCCAACAAAGTACATACAAAACTTCAATGAGGCCCATAAATGATCACTTTAATGTTTATGTCTGTATTTTATGGATTTTGTCTTAAGTTTGATGTAATACAATATAATCATTGATGTTCCGGCCAATAAAGGCACTAATGTAGAATGCCATATTAAGAGTTCACTTTGAATCATCTTGAAAGTAAGAGATTATATCGTCTAAATAATCTGATCTACAAATTAAATGATCAAACTTCAACATAAGTGTTGGCAGCTCTAAAGAAAGGTATTCAATATCATGTTCTACTATTGTTAAGTTTCCTGAAGGCTCCTTAATTGAGGCTTACGATACGATACGATAAAATTTTATTCATACCCAGAGGAAAATTGGTCTGCCAACAGTCACAACACACAACAAGGTACATGAAAAACTTGAAATTAAAATTAAATTAAAAGTGAAAAAAAAAAGAAAAAGACAAGCGACTGTTAGCTGGCTGCCGTGTGCACAGTGCCTTCTCCTGAATGGATGATCAAACAAATAAACAAATGCAGACTTATCCCCTGGGCAGAGGATTCTAAATTAGAGTGCCCCTCCAACTATTCTCCCATTATCCCCCCACGGCGGGTCCCCACTGTCTTCCCCTCCCCCCCTCATGCTCATCGACCACGATCACGGGTCGATCACAAGGCCCCACCACCACCGAGGCCCCAGCACTGCCGAGGCTCCCACTGCCGCCTTCCCATCCATTACACTCCGTGATGTTGATCTGGAGTTCACCAAAAGATATCAAGTGTGTGTGTGTGCGCATAAGAACATAAGAAATAGATGTGGCAACAGGACATTCAATTCTTGACACCTGCTCTGATGACCTTAAGAGAGATTTTGCCTGATGACATCCCTTGATTCCATTACATTTGTTGAAACACTCATCAAGTTTAAAAAGGATTATGTTGTACTGAACTTTGAAATATTTCTTCCCTAATATTTAGATAGTGCTGGAAGGTTATGCTTGCTTGATTGATTGAAAAAAACAGCATGGAAGTAGGCCCTATGGTCATCGAATCCATGCAACCGCCGAACAACTGTTCACACTAGTTTTATGTTATTCCACTTTCTCGTCCACTCCCAACACACTGGGAACAATTTTAAAGAGATCAATTCACCTAAAAAACCTGCGCATCTTCAGGATGTGGAGGAAACTGAAGCACCCAGATGAAACACATGTGTTCCCAGCGAGATCATGCAAACACCACACAGACAGGAACCAGATTCAGGATTAAATCCAGGTCTCTGACGCTGTGAGGCAGCAACTCTACCAGCTGCACCACTGTGCTGCCATGGTTGGATGTTCTGATCAGATGGTGAACCAGAGCTGGCCTATAGACCGCATTGCTGTTGAGGAGATAGAAATTGTAATTTAGTTTAGTTTAGAGAATCAGCATGGAAACAGGCTCTTCAGCCCACCAGGTCCATGACAACCCTTGATCGCTCATTTTCACTAGTTCCATTGGCGGGCATGGTGGCACAGCGGTAGAGTTATTGCCTTACAGCGCTTGCAGCACCGGATTCAATCCCGACCACTTGGCTGTCTGTACAGAGCTTGTACGTTCTCCCTGTGACCGCGCGGGTTTTCTCCGAGATCTTCGCTTTCCTCCCACACTCCAAAGACGTACAGGAATGTAGGTTAATTGGCTTGGTGTTTGTGTAAATTATCCCTAGTGTGTGTAGAATAGTGTTAATGTGCGGGGATCGCTGGTCGATGGGGACTCGGTGAGCCAAAGAGTCCGTTTCCACGCTATATCTCTAAACTAAACTAAGTCATCTTACTTTTGCATCCACTCCGTACACAATAGGGTGAATTTACAGAGACCAATCAACCTACAAACCCATCTATGGGGTGGGAGAAAACAGGAGCTCCTAGAGGAAATCCACACAGTCGCAGATAGAGTTTACAAACTCCATACAGACAGTACCTGAGATCAGGATGGAAAGGTGCATTGTGAAGCATCTACCAGCTGCACCACAGTGCCATTCCCTTGGTACTTGGTTCTGTCGTGGTGTTGGACAGAATCTGGGGCTGGTCACCTTAACTTCTATCATAATAAATACATTTATTTACAATAGTACCATATGTTAATCAATTATTGTTAGCATTGTATATTTGCAAATAATGCTATAATTTTTTTTTTAAGTTTAATTTGGAAATTGAGTCTTACTCTAGCGATTCGACTTGTGTGATGTGGTCCAAAACAACCAAACCCAGACATAATACATCTGCTATATTACATCTGGATTCAATTGGTAAAGAGAACACCCCTTTAATATTTAGAAGTTTATATAGATGGTTATTTATGTATACTTTTTAACAAAATTCAGATCCTTAATATCTTCATAATTACATTCAAATGATTTGAAATTATGCTTTACCTTGGCCATGTAAAAATATTTATTTTTCAGTTGACCAGCTGTTCTTTACTTATTCTTTTTTGGAATAGAAGCAGTGATATTTTTCAAGGACAAAAATACATCCATGCATTTTCTGAGGTGCCTGAAGTTTAGAAGTATGAGGAAAAAAGGCTTAATTATAGTACATAGGATTCTGAGGGGTCTTGACAAGGGTGGATGTAGAGATAGTGTTTCCTCTTGTGGGAGAATTTAGAATCAGGGGTCACAGTTTAAAAATAAGGTGTCTCTCATTTAAAATAGAGATAAGGTGATTTTCTTTTCTCTCAAGAGGCAGGAGTCCTTGAACTTCCTTTCTCAAAGGGCAGAGAGAAACAGAGCCTTTGAATATTTTTAAGGCAGAGGTAGAAGGATAATAGTAAGATTAAACGAGAAACTCACCTGTTCGAAGTTTGATCGTTATTTTACGAGGAGTTACGATGAGGGATTACGTGAAGAAGAGCCCGCCTCACGCTGGTAACGGCATACTTCAAAGCAACGGCATGAAAAACACAGAACACCAAAGCCGGAGTAACATAGTAAGGCTCATAAAAAGACTTAGAACCACCATTTGATCATTTATTTTTACGAGGGTGGGAGTGGAGGGCACGTAATCCCTCATCGTAACTCCTCGTAAAATAACGATCAAACTTCGAACAGGTGAGTTCTCGTTTAATCTTACTATTTTACTTCGGAGTCACGTGAGTGACTACGTGAAGAGTTTTAAAGCTTTCTGTGTTTTTTATGTCGTAGAATTAATCCGTACGACAGTCCGGCTAAGTAAACACATACATGAGAAAGCAGACAAATGTTAGATCTTTTCACAATTAAGTTTTTTAATGGCTGAAAGACCATATAATACCCTCCTTATATTTGAGGGAAAAATGATTACAAGTGACAAAAGATATCAGTGACTACACAACTGATTATAGCAATTAATAGCAAACAAAGCAGGTGATTATAGTGCTCCCAACACCGCGTGTCCAAAGCTTGTCATAGTGTGAACAGGTTTGTTGTAGAACTTTGAAAAAGTTTCTTCTTTACTCCACCCTGCGATTTTTAAAAATATGCTCGAGAGGTACGTCCCGCCCCTTCGCCGCGGACGTAGCTGCCGCCCTGGTGGAGTGAGATTTGAAGACATCAGTGTCTACTCCCGCTAAAACCAACACCTGTTTCAACCATTTTGAGATAGTTTGAACTGAAGCTTTTGTGTGTGGCTTTTTGTGCGTAAGCAGCAATGTCTTTTCGTTTCCTCGAAAAGTGTCCGTCACTTTAATACATTGGTTCAAATGTCTAACCACACACAAAGCAAGCTCAATATGAAAAGCTTGAAAGGTTACCTTTGTTCCAGATCTCCTTGGTCTACTTTGTTTGATCAGATCGTAAACATAGAATACAACGTTATCTGTAGTCACATGCATACAGTCTAAACGCAACATTTGTAAAGTTTGCACTCTTTGGGCTGAGACCAGTGACATTAAACATGACCAATTTCAATGTTAACCTATCCAATGACAACCCTTCAATTGGCGTCCATTCTCTAAGTAGAGCAAGTACTATGCTCACATCCCAAATCTCTGTATATCTAGGTTTTGGCGGATTCATGTGAAAAAATTCCTTTCATGAATCGTGATATTAATGGATGCGACCCAATTGATTTCTCACCAGTCATAAGTCCTAAATAGGATGACAAGGCACTGCGTGCAGTGTTAATGGCACTGTAACTTAAATGTTGGCCAAAGCGCAAATTGGCAAGGAATTCCAAAACATGAGTAACATTCACAGAATCATCAGAAATATTTGACTGTGTGCAAAATTCTTCCCATTTCTTAATATGTGTCATATATTGTTTCTGTGTGCTATCTCGCCATGATGGGCCAAATAACTGTCAAGTTTGGTCCGACAATCCCAGTTCCTGTAGTGGTCTGGTCAAAACCTGCAGATTAACAAATTCATATATGCATATAATGGGTAACCTTCATTTGTTACTGGATTAGTCAAGATATCACTACAGTTAGGAATCTGCATATACGGCTCTTTAATCATATTCAGCATAACTGGGAACCAAGGTTGAGTTGGCCAATTTGGCACTACCAACAATCCGGAAGCTGAATCTTGCTCTATTTTCTTCAAGCATCTCTGGATCAGAGCAAATGGTGGAAAAGCATAAAAGAACATTTTTCCCCAGTGTAATGAAAATGCATCTACTGCAACTGCGTCCGGATCGTGTTCCCAAGACACATAATGAGGCAATTGATGATTAAGCCTGGATGCAAACAAATCAATTTCTGGCAACCCAAATCGTCTAACAATATTCTTAAATATTGCTGGCTTAAACATCCATTCCGTATTATCTTTAAAAATCCTGGACCTTTCATCTGCTACCACATTGTCTTTACCTGGAGTATAGCTTACTGAAATCCATATCTGCCGACCAATACACCATTGCCATATCTCATTGACCAGACAATCACATGATACTGATCCAACTCTCCCCATGTGATTAATGTAAAACCACAGCTGTTTTATTGTCTAATTGTATTAACACATGCAGACCTTGTTTAGCACAACAATATGCTTTAAGCCCATAAAAGGCCCCCAATAACTCCAAATAGTTAATACCATACTCTTGGAGAAACACTTGTTCTTCAGTTTTCCATCTACCTCCACAACTGGAGGATAAATCTGTGGCCCCCCATCCGAGAGCACTAGCATCTGTATGTAAAACCATTTCAGGCTGTTTAATCATAATATTTATTAGCAGCTTGTGGGACATTTTCCTTTTTTAACCCACCATTGTAATTCCAATACAGCTTCTTTTGTTAATTACATAGGCCTGTCAAATGGCCTGCCTTCTCTTTGAGAGCTTGTATCTTGTACCTTCGAAGATATCGATAAATGTAATGGACCAAATTCTACTGCAGGAAATGCTGCTAGCAGTTCACCAATGGTTGTCACCATTTCTCGGATGGAAGGATAAGGTTTTGAATGAGATAATGACAAGTTACCAAAATATCATCGACTTTATCTGTTGGTAAAGGTATTAACATAGTCACTGAGTTAATTACCAACCCCAAAAGTAAATTGTTTGTGCTGGCTGCAGCTGGGGCTTAATTAGATGAATTAAGAACTTAGCTTACCACAAAGCTTTAGTAACTGAAACTGAGTCCTCAGCTGACTCCTGATAATCACTAATGACCAGAATGTCATTGAGATAAGCCATAATGATGTGCATTTTGTGCTCTAATTGGGCTAAACTGGTTTCAACAGTTTCGTAAAGAGTAAAAAGCTGAACTCAGTCCATTTGGCAAAGCTTAACTGCCATAATTGTCACAACCAATTAAAATTTAAGTACCACCGAAACCTGATGCATAGGTACAGAATAATAGGCGTCTATTCATCAATCTTAGCCATATAACAACCTGCTGAATTAAATACTTTGCAGTATTCAATGTCTTCATTTGAACATGTTTGTATTCTACAAACTTATTTAGACCTGTAAGGTCCAGAATACTTCTGCAACCATCATCTGTAATGCCTTCTAACATTAAAGACAAATTTATGCTCGTGTTCAAAATCTTTTCCATTACCCCTTTTCCAGATAATTAGGCAATGTGGACATAAAATCTCTGCTTTTTCAATTGCAGAAAACACGAAAAACATAAGCAGGTTTATTCTGTACAGGAGGATTAACCTCTTTTTTTAAAAGTAATAGTAGTTAATGAAACTGCTCGTAATATACTGATCAAAAATAATAGTAAGCCAGTCTTAATAAACTTTTTGTAATCTCCCTCTAACTGGAGATTAATCCGCAGTTTCTTTAAGCAGAGAACAAGTCTTTAATTCCTCTGCATATGAGCGTGGTGGTCTCCTTATCCCCTGAATTCGGGTAAGTATTTGGTTGTGCAATACAATAAAACTTCCTTGACATATTTCTGCCTCTATTTCCAATATCAAATCCCCTTCTGGGCGAAAATACCTTTTCGTCCAAAGACGAAGGTTTCATGCAGCTAAAATATTTAGCTTTTCATCCAATTTCAATAAGTTAGGCAGATTACTCCAAACAGATAACCAAGAGCTTAAACACCACTTGCTCGACACAGGTATGCAACCTTGGGTGAAAAATGGGCCAAATAGCCATTTATTTTATACAAAATTTCATAGAAAGAATTGCACAATAGCGTCTTTATTTTATGTTTTCCTTTCATCTGCCCAAAAGCCATAATAGCAGCAGAATAATTTGTGAGGATTTTTAAACCTCACTATTTGACGCTCTCATATTTGGAGTCATGGATGCCCATATTAACGGATAAACCGTAGGCTCTTCCAATGAGGCACAATTTCCTGTGCTGTGCAATTTTAATATTTCAATCATCACAGAATCATGAAGTTGGTGAGATACCATATATATATGTTGGCAGCTAGGTTTTCTTCCATAGCCTCACCACTTCCTTCATATATAGCAAAACCTTTTGCTATTCCAGGCATCTTTGGCCTCTTTTAATATTTTTTCATTTTATTTTTATTTTTATTTTGTGGTGTGCTTTCAAAATGCAAATCACCATCAACAGGGTCTGCCTTCTGCAGCCCTAAAATCAATTGGGATTTCATCCCATGAGACTTCTTCCGGCCCAAATCCTGGGTCCGGAGTTCCAACTTCCAATTAGGCCCATGGCCATATTCAGAATAATTAAACCCCTCAGGGCTATTCTTAGGAACCTTCAGGGTACTTTGACCTAGTCTCATAATTATTTGGAGAACTTTCTCCATATGCTCCATAATCAGTTCCACATATTTTACTTATCTGGAGGACTTTTCAATGTCAGAGTCATCAGAACCACGGGCCTCTCAGATTTTTTATTTTATTTTATTTTCCATTTTTCATATTCGGGAGCATTTCTCTCCGTGGTTATCATTTTGTAAACTAATTCGCTAAGGTATATCTACGGCCACCGGTATCGGAACCGGCTCCGCACTAGCTTTCCCGTATATTTATTTTTCACCCCAGGAAGCATTTAACCCGCGAATATATGTTTACTTCATCATCTGTGCTTATCCAGCACTAATATGACTCTGACCTGATTTAATTATTTCCTATACTGCTGGACCTACCCAGCGCCCGCTAAGAAATCCCAACTTTTACTGTTCTTACCTGCGGGCCCGTTCCGACCGCTGCGAGGAGCTGCTCCTTACTGCAGCTCCTCCTTCTGCCGTCAGCGTCGACGTCATGCCGTTACCAGCGTGAGGCGGGCTCTTCTTCACGTAGTCACTCACGTGACTCCGAAGTATAATTGAAATGTTACTTTAGTTTAGAGAAGCAGCACGGCAAAAGGCCCTTCAATCCACCGAGTCTGCACTGACCAGCAATCCCCGCACACTAATACTATCCTGCACACACTAGGAACAATTTACAATTTTTACCGAAACCAATTAACCTATAAACCTGGAGTGTGGGAGGAGAAATCCCTTGCAGGTCACAGGCGAATGTATAAACTCCGTACGGACATCACCCATGGTCAGGATCAAACCCAGGTCTCTGGCGATGCAAGGCAGCAATTCTACCGCCGCGCCACCGTTACTGCAAATGTTCCAGGAATATAAAGTTGAGGTTACCCGCAGACAGCCATAGTCTTATTAAATGCTAAAGCTGGCTTGATTGTTCCACTACCACTATTAATTTACAAGCACAAAATCGCATGTACATGAGGATAACCAAGTATATGTTGTGCGTCAAAATGTTTTGGAGATCTGGAACATTTGGTGCATTTGGTTAAAAGAGAGTCAGTGAGACATCAAAGAACAAATCGAAGTGAAGTGCAATCTTACATTATTGTCTCCAAGCGCAAAACATTAGGAACTCAATTAAATAAGGAAATTCATGCTGCCTTGTCTCTTTATACTCAGTTGCCTTCCCTTGCCTGAGGAGTTTTACAAAAGGCATACAAAATGCTTCAGGCTGATGGATACCTCTTGATCCAACCTATTATTTCTAAATCGTTGCTGGTGAATTTAGTTAGTTAAAAGTGAATTGAGATTTAGGTAGAGGTACATATGTTATTTGGTGATATAGTGTGCTGTTGCATCTTAATGACAAAATGTGGCAAATAATTAATGTTAACCAGTCCAGCAGCTGACAATGACATGGGGCCTGGAAGTGACTGGGAGAGAAAGGGAAAGAGGAATAAGGTTAAAACTTGGTTTAAGTGTTACAACACTTCTCTTGACCTCTCCTGTCAGCTTCTTGTTTCTGGCACAGTTCCCAGATATGGATGTTTTCACTCTGGGAAGAAGGCTCCACTGTCACCTTGTGTCACTTTCTCTTCGTCTCAGCTTTAGCTGTCCCTCCACCCCCCCCCTTCCCTTAAAATAAAGTGGAATTTGCTTTCACCTTTTTAATATTTTTAGCAACGAGGAAGCAGTTAGCATCATAACAACTTTCCATTAGGTGTTGAAAGTATTGTGTGTTGTTGTCCAATTTGGAATGGCTGACAAATGACCAGGCCGTGTAAATGCCCTCCATTTTGAAGATTAGTACAGTGCCTAGGATTGAGAATGGGATGGAGCATAGGGAACACATTTTCTGCACTTGCAGTGCTGGGGGGGGGGGGGGGAGGGGGTACCTAAAGCTGGCAAGAAGTGATACATAGAAACGTAGAAAATAGGTGCATGAGTAGGCCATTCGGCCCTTTGAGCCAGCTCCGCCATTCAATACGATCATGTATATGATCCAAAATCAGTGCTCCATTCCTGTTTTCTCCCCATATCCTTTGATTCAATTTAAGGGATACAAGGGACACAAGGTGACAGTGGAGCTCTTCTTCCCATGGCTGGGAACCGCACCAAAAAAAAAGAACTGTCAGGAGAGGTCAAGAAAAGCGTTGTAACACTTTGAACCAAGTGTCACTTCTGCTGTAGTCACACACAACCAACAGGAATACACTCAACCTCCTGCTTCTCAGACAGATGTCTTCGACAATATGTGTCATTGTTTCAGTTGTCCTCTTATACTCCTCATTCAGCCACTCAGCCATGCATATTCATACAGTATATCCAAGTTAGCTCTAGCAAGGAGTCAAAATAGATCTACTTGCTTCATACAGACCTAAAGATCTCCAGCCTGAACCACTGAATTACTCTGGCACTTTGTGCCTTTGATTGCCATAAAAGGCGTGTGGCGACAATTCACTGGGCTGATGTTAAGGCTGAATGAAATGGAGGAAGCGGGTACTCTTATAATGTTTAACAAACATCTAGATGAGTATTTGAATTGTTGAGGCATAGAAAGTTACAGACCAAATGGTTGAGAACTAAGTTTGCAGATGACACTAGAATCAATAGTATCATATTCAGTGAAGATCGCTGTCAAGATTTACAGCAGAATTTTGATCAACTGGGGTAATTTATGGAGTGTTCATTGAGGTGTTGCATTTTGGGAAGTCAAACCAGGACAGGACCTTGACAGTGACTGGTGGAGTGTTGCAGAGCATAGGGATCAGTGCAAGTAGTGTCAGTGCAAGTAGATAGGATGGCAAAGAAAGTTTTTGGCATGCTGGCCTTCATCAAAAAATGAATTGATGATAGATAAGGTGAGCTGAAGGACCCGGTTCTTCACTATTCACTCAATATTGATAGGTCTGGCTAATGAGAAGAGTGTTAGTACAATCAGACTGCATTCTCTAGAGTGGAGACCTAAATGAAACATGCAAAGTTGTTAAAGGGATTGGCAGGCTAGATACAAGGAAGATGTCCCTCTGACTGAGGAATCTAGGTGTAGAGGACAATCTGAAAACAAGGAGTGGGCTATTTAGGACTAAAGTAAGAATCCTAAAGAATTTTCTAGTCTGGAGGCCCAGCTATTGTATTAATTCAAGACAGGGAACAATATATTTCTAAATATTAAGGGAGTGAAGAGAAATATGCAAATGTCTGGAAAATTGGGTGCCTACAAACCAACCCCTGCAAACCAATCACAAATAAAGATCATACAATACATTAATTGACAGTTCCCTTACCCAATCACAAATTCGCAATTACATTGTTTCTACATAAAGTTCCTAATGGAAGACAGTTCCCCTAAGTAAAGAAACATTTTACCAGGTAACATAAACAATTCGGGCAAGGTGCCTTGCCTTGACCAATCACAAGATAACAGTGCAAAGGCCATGAACATAGTTAACAGTGGTATTTTACTTCGGAGTCACTTGAGTGACTACGTGAATAGAAGCCCGTACAGCCGTTGGTGCGTCATGACGTCAGACGCTGGTGCAGTCGGGCGGTTGGAGCAGCAGCGCTCCTCCTCCGAGCGGTAAGTTTAAAAACGGAGGTAAGGTTTTAAAAATTTTACTACAGGTCATTTTCTGCGACGGTTGGGAGTTCTTAGAGAATGTTGCAGAAAGTGAAGAAGGTGTCGGCGAGGCGCTCCGGGGGTAGAAAGGAGAGTGACCAGGAGAGTGTTGTGGATGGAGGCCCTTCTGGTACACCTGGTCCGGTGCTGGCTACACAACCCAGTGGTTGCGGACCCACTGCCGGGGGGCAGTGAAGGCTTGCCAGTAGGGCGGAAGGCCACAGGCAAGTCTGTGAGGCCCGTAGATGAGTCGGGCCAGGAGGTTATACCCTCCTTAGGAGAGTCCGTTTGCTCACGGCTCTCCAAAGTCGAGATTTTATTGCAAAGAATGCTCGACAGGGACCAGCTCCGTGAGGAGGAGTGGTGCCCAAGCCAGGCTGATGGAGAGCTTGTGCTAGCAGCACCTGTTTCAGGGCTGCAGAACTATCCTGCCTATGAGGAGGATGTTCCATCAGTGCAGTTTGCTGACACTGATTCTATGCTGGGGGAGAGCAGTAAAGAAGTTCGGTTGGAGATAATTCCGAACATTGCTGGGAAGTTTGCTCAGCCTAGAGAGGCAGGAGAGGCGATTGATGGGGAATTGGCTGAAGCCATTCAGTATATGCTCTCCCACCAGTTACAGGAGCTAGCTATGGAAGAAGCAGCAAAAAACTATAAAGCTCCTGTTAATTGTGATCTCCTGAGGGTACCGGTGGTTAATCACCAAATTTGGTCACAGATGGGTATGCCTGCTAGGGCCCAGGAGATGAAGTTCCAAAAAGTGCTTAAACTGTTGTCTGCAGGTATTACAGCTGTGGTGAAAGTGATTGATCCAAGCAATGTGGTTGAAGCACACCAGGACGGACTGGGATTCCTGTGTAATGCGTTTTTTGAACTCAATAACATCAGGAGGGCCGCTATTAGGCCAGTGCTTAATCCGAATTTGGCAAGTTTGTGCAAACCAACCAGTGTACCACCACAAAATCTGTTGTTTGGAGGTAACCTTGCAAAAAGGGTCAAAAGAGTGTCATGAAGATGTTAAAACTGTGGCCCTCATTAAGCCGGCTGGTAAGCAGGGCAAAAGGTTTTCTCCGTATTGGAAAGGAACTAATGTGGATGCAGGAGAAGGAAACGAGCCGTTCAGGTCTTCAATTTCGGAACTGGCAGGCTGCCAGCATGAAGGGGAAGGTGCCTTTCTCCTCAAGAGGTCGAGGACAACAAGGTCCGCAAGGAAAGATGCAGGTAAGGAAAACATCAACAGACGATGAATTAATTGATGTTCCTGTTCAAATTGGGGGAAGGTTTAAAATTGTTTCTCAAACAATGGCAGCAGTTGACATCAGATTTGTTAATACTTAGTAGTATTGAAGGGGTGAAAATTGAATTTTACTCTAAAGGCAGTCTACCTAATCAACATTTTCCTAGTCGTAAACTTAGTTTTTCAGATGAAGAAAATGTGCTTATTCAAGCAGAGATTCAGTCGTTACATAAGAAAGGGGTAATTGAGCCTTCTGTCTATCAAAGTCGACAATTTGTGTCAAATATATTTCCCAGATCTAAAAAAGACTGGGGGGTGTAGAATTATTTTGGATTTATCGAGATTGAACAAATGTGTTTGTTATAGGCATTTCAAAATGGAAACCTTTAACACGGCCAAACATCTAGTGTCCAAAGGGTGTTATATGGCAACTATTGATTTAAAGGATGCGTATTACTCAGTGTCTATTCATGAGGATGATAGAAGATATTTGAAATTTATTTGGATGACTCAGCTGTGGCAATTCAGGGCATTGCCGAATGGATTAACTTCAGCTCCTAGATTATTTACTAAATTGGTAAAACCTGTGTTAGCGT
Organism: Okamejei kenojei; assembly: GCA_035221665.1. Lineage (NCBI taxonomy): Eukaryota > Metazoa > Chordata > Chondrichthyes > Rajiformes > Rajidae > Okamejei > Okamejei kenojei. The sequence goes on from CM069135.1 coordinate 85,848,554, forward strand.
TACTTAGAGCTCAGGGGCATGTGGTAATGGCCTACTTAGATGATATTCTGATTGTTGGAAAGACTCATGCTGAAACTCAATCATCAGTTTCAGTTGTTAAAATCACTTTTGAACAAATGGGATTTGTGATTCACCCAGATAAATCTAAATTATCACCAGTCCAAATTATTGATTATCTGGGATTTACCATTAATTCCAATCACATGTTGGTAACTTTGCCCAGGGATAAATTGAATCAGTTAATTGAGGACTGTGTTAATCTCGTTGGAGAACAAAGGCCTTCGATTAGACAAGTAGCCAGGTTAATTGGGAAGTTGGTGGCAGCATTTCCAGCTGTGCAGTATGGTCCTCTGCATCATCAACAATTACAACGATCAAAGGAACAGGCACTGAGAATACAAAGGGGCCATTTTGATAGGCCTATGCAGTTGTCAGCTGGGGCGATTGCTGACATACAATGGTGGATAGCAAATGTTTCAAAAAGTTTTAGGAAGGTTTTTGGTGGAACCACCGTCATTGATATTACAGACAGATGTAAGTGCACTGGGTTGGGGTGCAACAGATATGTCTTCTAGTTGTGGAGGCAGATGGAATGTGGATGAGACATCGCTTCTTCAACTAAGAGGGATTAATTATTTAGAGTTGTTGGGCACCTGGTATGGGCTCAAAGCTTATTCTTCTACAAGGAGGGATCTGCATGTGCAGGTTCAGATTGACAACACCACGGCAGTGGCATATGTAAACCACATGGGTGGAGTTAAGTCACAGTCTTGTGATAGACTGGCTAACCAGATTTGGAGCTGGTGTATTGACAAAAATATCTGGCTTCCAGCACTTTATTTGGCAGGAAGGTTCAACACGGTAGCTGATACTAGGTCACGTCAGTTTAATGACAACATTGAATGGATGTTAAATCAGGATGTATTTAACCAAATGATTGTTCAGTATGGATTGCCAGATATTGACTTGTTTGCATCTCGATTAAATCATCAGTTACCTAGATATGTTTCATGGGAACCAGATCCTGGGGCAGTAGCAGTGGATGCGTTTTCGCTGCATTGGGGAGAATGTTTGTGTATGTTTTTTTCCTTCATTCTGTCTCATCAGCAGATGTTTGCAAAAGATCAAGGAGGACTCCGCTTCAGGGGTATTGGTAGTGCCAGATTGGCCTACACAAGCATGGTTTCCCGTTGTATTACAAATGGCTAGGGAGCCTTACATGCTTATGCCCCAAGAATAAAAATCTACTGGTAAATCCAGTCACTGGGGATCAACATCCTTTATATGATCGTATTTGCAGATTTTAAGGAGGCCATACCTGGGAGAGGACTGTCTCATCGGACTGTGGATGTTCTCACGTCGGCCTGCAGAGATAGTACACATCAGTAATATATCACCTATATAAAGAAGTGGGAGCAATTCAGCCTACAGCAAAATATTGTATATCACACTGCAGGGATCACGGACGTATTGGAGTTTTTGTCAACTCTTTATTTCGACCAAAAATTAAGTTATAGTGCGATCAATTCAGCCAGAAGTGCTCTGTCTTCTTATTTTACCTATGAATGCAGAATTACATACAGTAGGGACACATCCGTTAGTTTCACGATTCATGAAGGGAGTTTTCAATTCTAATACTCCTAAACCCAGGTATGCCGGGATTTGGAATGTGAGTGAGGTTCTTATGGTTCTTCGCCAGTGGGCTCCGGTTACAAGCCTATCTATAGCCAAATTAACTATTAAGGTGGTCATGCTTATGGCGTTGGTTTCAGCTCAACGTGTACAAACGTTGCAAAAGCTACGGCTGGATAGAATGCATGTGTTGGCAGATGCCATTATATTTTATGTCTATGATTTACTTAAACATAATAGAAGAGGCAAGACAGGATGTAAGATTGTGTTTTCAGCATACCCCGCAGATGATCGCTTGTGTGTAGTCTCGCATTTATCACGTTACATTGAGATTACTCAACCTCTGAGAGGAACAGAGTTGGCTTTGTTTATTAGTCACAAAAAACCACACAGTAAGGTGTTGGTGCAAACAATTTTCAAGGTGGCTAAAGCAGGTCCTGGCAAGTGCTGGAATTGATACTGATAAATTCAAATCTCATTCCACCAGGGCGGCATCAACTTCCGCGGCAAGGGCGATGGACTTGCCAATAGACCATATCCTCGCGGCCGCAGGATGGTCCAGTGAGCTAACTTTTCAGAGGTTTTATCACAACCGATTTCAAGGCTCGGGGTGTTTGCTGATTCTGGTTTCAGTACTGTTACATTTTCCCCTGAGTTAGAGGGGTTTGTTATGATTTGTTTGTAAATAAACTGTTATTCATTTAACAAATGTATTACTGATGCATGATTGATTGTTTAACGACTTTTGAGTCAATCCAGGCAGTATGGACGTCGGATTTCGGTCTGCGGCGTGAATTCACAGTGCTTTGAAGTCTTCACGTAGTCACTCACGTGACTCTGAAGTAAAATAGTAAGATTAAACGAGAACTTACCAGTTTGAAGTTTGATCTTTATTTTATGAGGATCGAGTTGAGGGACTACGTGCCCTCCGCTCCCACCCTCATAGATCTCATCTGGTAGTTCTAGTTTTAATCATCTTACCATTGTACTTCAGTCATTGTTAGCTGTGAATTCATTCCGCTGCTTTGAAGATTGACGCACCATCGGCTGTACGGGCTTCTATTCACGTAGTCCCTCAACTCGACTCCTCATAAAATGAAGATCAAACTTCAAACTGGTAAGTTCTCGTTTAATCTTAGTATTATAACATACCATTCCCCAACCAATCCTGATCATGCATTTGCAACATGGCTCAGCTCCGCCTGCAAAACCCTCATACATATTAACAATTGAGGAGGCACCTGGACATCACCCTGTACTTAGCTTCCTCCCAGGACCCAGACATTCTGGAGCTATGAACCTCATGGTCTTTGCAGCCTTTGCAAAAAGATGCCAAGCGGGTTTTGCAAAGACAGAAATCCTCCATTTTGTCATACACTAAAATGGCCAATATTATCATTATCACTCAGTTGTTGCACATACATAGTCATGTAATCCAGCTTCACAAGGATGACAATTCATCATTTTCAGATATAGCTGCCACTCTTCCAGCAACATCTTCTGCACTCCTCATGAACCAAGCTTGATCCCTTGATTATACTGTATGTTAGGATGAGGGATGCATTGGGACATGAAGTTTCAGATTGCAGTGTACATTTCTGCTGTAGTTGAATGCATTATTGATTCAAGTTTGCATGATAATCCCATTGTGTTTATGCTCAGCATTAAGACGACTATTGGTTGTTTTTTTTAATTTCCTTTCCCAAATTCTAGATTATTAACTACATTTAGATTCCACTGCCGCTGTGATGGGAATTGAACCTGGGTAGCATGATTGTTAGTCCATGTCTCTGGATTGCTAGTCTGTTAATTTAACTGCTGCACCACCAGTCTAGCTCCTATTGTAATTGATAAGGATTATTAACTAATCTGTTAACTTTTATGTAAACCGTTTGGTATTTGTGTGCAGTATCAAAAAGATGGTGTTTAAGATATGCCACACAATGTATTTACAGTTGAAACAGCAATCATTTGGAGCAACAATTGTCGAAAATGAAACTAATTATTTTAGCTGCCTATCTGGAGAAGTACTGGAACACGCTGCCGGGGGTGGTAGTGAAGGCAGATAGAATGGTGCCATTTAAGCAACTTTTGGATAGTCACATGGAAATACAGGGAATGGAGGAATTATGGGCAGGTAGATAAGAGCTGTTGTTGGCATTTTGTTCGGTACAGACACTGTGTTGTACTATTCTATGTTCCATAAATTGCCCATTCTAGATGCTGGTAATTTACGCATATTAAATACAGGTTATAAACAAAGAGTCTTGCGGATGGGAAGACAAAGAGATGGGACATAACTATAAATGTGCAGTTAATTAGAACATTTGTCATTTCATCTATGTAAATATTTCTTTATATTTATAATTTTAAGTGTACAAATACATGGTGGTTTGTACATATTTAATGCTAAATGCTCCCCTTACTACACTTCCTCTTCTATCTCCTGCTGGATGTTCTCACATAAATCCTGAGGCCTCCTGATGGCAGCATTTTACAGCAATGCCATAGTATCAAACCGTTTTTCTCAAGAGTGCAATTGGGATTCCCAAGAGCGCAGCAGACAATTTATTTGCATTCTGTAAGCCCCAATGGCATTACCCATGCAAAACATCTTCTCCAGGTTTTCCATGAGCTTTATGAGAGGATAGGTTTTCCACCCATCAAGACCTCTGGGTTCTTAGGGAAATCTGAAGCCAGCATATGAATCTGATCCTTTAGGAAGGAACTGCAGATGCTGGTTTAAACCGAAGATAGACATAAAATGCTGGGGTAACTCAGCGGGACAGGCAGCATCTCTGGAGAGAAGGAAGGGGTGATGTTTTGGACCCAAAAGTGGGACATAAGCACAAAGTGGAGTCATAAGCACAAAAACAGACCATTCAGTGGGTGGGAGATTGCAACCTTCACGTGGTCTGCCCTGTTTCGACTAATGCAATCAACTCGACGTGCACAAACGGAAGATCAAATAGAACAAGGGTACACAAAAAGCTGGAGAAACTCAGCAGGTGCATCTAAGAGCGAAGGAGATAGGCGACGTTTCGGGTCGAGACCCTTCTTCAGACTGGTCAGGGATCAGGGAAACGAGAGATTATAAACGGTGATGTGGAGAGATAAGGAACAATGAATGAAAGATATGCAAAAAAGTATCGATGATAAAGGGAACAAGCCATTGTAAGCTGTTTGTGGTGTGAAAAATGGGAAGCTGGTGCGACTGGGGTGGGGGAGGGAGATAAGATAGAGGGAATGCCACGGCCCGAGGGCTGAGGGAGAGGTGGGAAGGGGAGGAGACAGCAAGGGTTAACAGAATTTGAGAAAATTCAATGTTCAAGCCCAAAGGATGCAGACTCCCCCAAGCGGAATAAGTGAGGTGCTGTTCCTCCCCCAGCTTGCAGTGTTGCTCACATCTGGCCGTGGAGGAGGCCCAGGACCGAGAGGTCGATGTGGAATGGGAGGGGAGTTGAAGTGCTGAGCCACCGGAGGTCGGGTTTGGTTATTGCGGACCGAGCGGAGGTGTTCGGCGAAGCGATCGCCAAGCCTCCGCTTGGTCTCACCGATATAGATTGCATCTGGCATCTGGACAGCAGATGCAGTAGATGAGGTTGGAGGAGGTGCAGGTGAACCTCTGTCGGACTTGGAAGGACTTGCTTGGTCCCTGAAAGGAGTGGAGGGGGGAGGTGAAGGGACAAGTGTTGGCATTTCTTGCGGTTGCAAGGGAAAGTGCCCGGGGAAGGGGTAGAGCGGGAGGGAGGGAAGAATTGACAAGGGAGTTGCGGAGGGAGCAGTCTTTGCGGAAGGCAGACGGGGGGAAATGGGAAGATTGTGGTGGGTGGAGGGTCACGTTGGAGGTGGCGAAACTGGCGGAGGACTATATGTTGTATTTGCCGGCTGGTGGGGTGAAAGGTGAGGACCAGGGGGACTCTGCCCTGTTTGCGAGTTGGGGAATGGGGAGCGAGGGCAGTGTTGCGGGGGTATGGAGGAGACCCTGGTGCGAGCCACATCAATAGTGGGGGAGGTAATCCCCGTTCTCTGAAGAATTAGGCCATTTGTGATGACCTCGTGTGGAACACCTCATCCTGGGAGCAGATGCGGCGTAGACGGAGGAATTGGGAATAGGGGATGGAGTCCTTACAGGAAGCAGGTGGGAGGAAGAGTAGTCCCAGGTATCTGTGGGAGTCAGTTGGTTTGTAGTGGATGTCGGTCAGGAGCGTATCACCTGCAATAGAGATGGTGAGGTCAAGGAATGGTAGGGAAATGTCGAAATGGTCCAAGTGTATTTGAGTGCCGGATGGAAGTTGGTGGTGAAATGAATGAAGTCAGTCAGTTGTGTGTGGGTGCAGGAGGTGACACCAAAGCAGTCGTCGATGTAACGGAGGTAGAGGTCGGGATGGGGCCCTGGTACGCCGAAAACAAGGATTGTTCGACGTACCCAACAAAGAGGCAAGCGTAGCTGGGGCCCATGCGTGTGCCCATAGCTACGCCTTGTGTTTGGAGGAAATGGGAGGGATCAAAAGAGAAGTTATTGAGGGTGATGACCAACTCTGCTAGGCGGAGGAGGGTGTCAGTGGACGGGTATGGGTTGTTCCTCTGGTCGAGGAAGAACCGGAGGGCTTTGAGACCGTCCTGGTGGGGGATGGAGGTGTAGAGTGACTGGACGTCCAAGGTAAAGATGAGAGGATGGGGGCCTGGAGAATGGAATGCACGGAGCCGACGGAGAGTGTCTGAGGTGTCTTGAACATAGGTGGGGAGGGATTTAACAAAGGGGGATAGGATGGCGTCAAGGTAATGTGGAAATGTGTTCGGTGGGGCACGAACAGGCAGAGACAATGGGTCTGCCAGGCAGTCTGGTTTGTGGATTTTGGGGAGAAGGTAAAATCGGCCATGCGGGGCTGGGAAACGATGAGGTCGAGGCTCGGGGGGGTAGGGAGCCGGAGCTGATGAAGTCGGTTATGGTGCTCGAGATGGTGGGCTGGTGTTCGTCAGTGGGGTCATGGTCCAGGGGTAAGTAGGAGGAGGTGTCCGAGAGTTGGCGCGCGGCCTCCGCTTTGTAGAGATCGACGCGCCAGACTACCACGGCACCTCCCTTGTCGGCGGGTTTGATAACCCAGTCTGGGTTTGTTACGGAGTGAGTCGATGGCAGTACGTTCAGGATGGAGAGATTAAAGCAGAACAAGTTGCCCAACAACTTTAGGCTGTGCACGCCACACAAAAGAAGAAGACGAAGACCATTCAGTGCACCATGTTCATGTTCAGGAAGACTGTATTGGAAGGCCAATCTAAAAACTGTATTGTCCAGGTTCAGAAACAGCTTCTTCCTGACAACCATCAGGCTACCAAACACTACGAACTCCAACTAAACTACAAACTGTGGGACTATGTTTTATTTTTGTACTATATATTTTTTATTAATTTTTTTTTTTTTTGTTTCTTTATTATATTATCTATTGAGTACCGTGTTTATAAACATGTTGTGTTGCTGCTGCAAGTAAGTATTTCATTGTTCCATTTCAGTACATAAGACAATAAAACACTTTTGACCATCATGTACCTATCTATACCAATTCTGTTTACAGCACTTAGCCTTCGATCCAAACATATTCTCTCAGCTCTAGGACAGATGGACAATGTACCTTCTCCTTGTATAAAACATCTTTTAATACTGAAGTGACCAGCAACTAGGATACATGTTACAGATCAGCTGTTGTCTGGACAGATAATGGTGGTGCTGGCTCGAAGGGCCGAATGGCCTCCTCCTGCACCTATTTTCTATGTTTTCTATCTGAAAGCCAGTAAGTTTTATGACCTAAACTTAAATGGACAGAGGAGTCCATGCATCAATATGTAGCTGAAGGCATGTTGCCAGTAAGCCACAGACCTCCAGCAACATTGTTTTACAAACCGTCTTCCCTATTACATTGTTATTTACTGAGCTAGAGGTAGAAGAGTGGCTCTTGGGGTAATCGCTCTGTGAACATAAGCGCTATTCATCTTCTCCGTTCAATTCATCAGGCACATTTTTCTTGTCTCCAAGACTTTCTTAAGTCTTGTCTTAAGACTTTATTTTTTTTCTCTTCACCCGTTATGTACAATGTTTACATATTCACATATTCTGTTGTGCTCCAGGACATATGGCAATAAAACACACTTGACTTGAGCCCACAGAGCAAACAAGACAAAGGTGTAATATATTTGGGGGCAGCACAGCGGTGCAGCGGTAGAGCTGCTGCTTTACAGCTCCAGAGACCTGGGTTCAATCCTGACTACGGGTGCTATCTGTTTGGAATTTGTATGTTTTCCTTGTGACCATGTGGGCTTTCTCTGGGCGCTCCGGTTTCCTCCCACACTCCAAAGATGTACAGGTATGTAGGTTAATTGGCTTGGTGTATGTGTAAAATGGAAAAAAAAAGTGTCCCTAGAGTGTGTAGGATAGCTTTAATGTGTGGGGATTGCTGGTTGGTGCAGATTCAGTGTGCCGAAGAACCCGTTTCCACACCGTATCTCAAAACTAAACTAGAATGGCAGGTGTCGAATGTGTGAGTATCTCTGTAAATTGTATGGCTGCAGCAAGAGAAGCACATAAAAGCTTTTTTTCAGTCAACATGGCTATGAAATCTCTGAAGCTGACCCAGTTTAGTTGAGTTTAGTTTATTGTCACGTGTGCCAAGGTACAGTGAAAAGCTATCTTGTTACTTACTATCCAGTGCAAGATAAAGTTCAGTAAAATCTGATTAAAGATAGTCCAAGGGTCTCCAATTGTAATTATGCTCCTAGAGCTCACCCCCCTTAGTCTAGATCAGTAAAACACTAAATCAAGCACCGGATCACTAAACTTTATTATTTCCACCATAACAAACTCCCTATACAATACCAAACCATTGCAGGTCCAATACTTGTCTCTGCCCATTCAAGCCATTCTGCCTCGTAGAAGCAGATGCCTCCAAAAGGTTACGCAGTCCAAAGCGCCCGTCCAGAAGATCGACCCCGATCCTTGTGGGGACCGCTTTTTATAGGTCATCGGACCCTGTGGCGCGAAACTAGATGGGGGTGGCAGCCCCTACAAACCACTCACACATCTTGATCACATTTTACAGTTATTGACAAATCCAGCAGCCTGTGGTCGATAAGCACAGTGCAATTGCTGTTGGATCCCCAGCTGTTCACAAAATTCCTTATTAATTTGTCCAATAAAGTGTGGACCGTTATCTGAACTAAGTCAAATAGAGATGCCAAATCTAGGGACAATTTCTCTCATCAACACCTTGATAACAGTAGCCGCTTTATTATCAAGGGTTGGGTAAGTTTCGATCTACCGGCTGAATACATCGACTATGACAAGTACATACTTTTAACCCTGGCACCTCTCCAACTCGATGTAGTCCATCTGCAAAGTCTCGAATGGACCAATAGGCAATGGTATTTTTACATCTTCACATACAATTCCTTTCCATGGATTGTATTTCTGGCAGACCAGGCAATTACTGCTTACATTTTGAGCTAAAGTTTGTAATCTTGGATGCCACCAAGTAGCCAAAATAGTGTCTCCTACAGCCCTTGCACCACAATGGATTGCATAGTGCATGCACTCTATAACCCATACTGCCAAAGCATCTGTCATGCAAGTTTACCCTGCTGGAGTGGTCCATAGTCCAGTCATACAATCCAGTACACACCAAAGTTGTCTCCATCATTATTTATCCCTTTCCGTAGCCTCCTCCTGCAACTGAACAATTTCTTGGATGGCTGGCATCAGTCTCTCTGAGAGGGACTTGTTATTTAAACTTTAAGTCTGCCTCATAATTTTTGGTACTACCTTCTTACGTACCCGGGATACTTTCTTCGCTGCTAAATCAGCATTACGATTCCCGATGTCTATTGGGATCTGTCCTCTTGTGTGCACTATTTTCGTAACGGAAATTTGTCTGGGTAGCATTAAGGCCTTCAATAAATCTATCACCAATTGTTTATTTGAAATTTGAGTTCATGCTGAAGAAATACCCTACATTACCATAATTGTCCAAATTCATGGTCCACTCCAAATGCATACCGAGAATCAGTGTATATATTTACCTTTAAATTTTCCCCAATAATGCAAGTCCAAATTAAAGCAAAAAATTCAGCATGTTATGCTGAATAAGGTGAGTCAAAGGCAGCCGCTTCTACAATTTCCCCATTCTGATTAACAATTGCATACCCTGACAATTTCGCACCCCACAGTCCAATAGATGCACTCCCATCTACGTACAATGTTATGTCAGAATCCTCTCTGGGTGCGTCCCTCAAGTCATCTCTTACAGATGTTTCCTCCTCGATGACAAATAAACAGTCATGTGCTGCTTCTGATTGCTCTTCCGCGGGTGAGACAAGAAAAAAGGCTGGGTTAATTCATGTACAATGTCTGAATTTAAGTTTTGGATTTTTTAAGAGATAGATCTCATACTTATTTTGGCAAGCCATTGTTAAGTGCTGGGTCTGGAGCTGCCCTAACAATGCCGCTACTGAATGTGAGCTATATACTACAATTTCCTGCTGGAGGGTTAAATTTCCAGCTGATTGTAAACTATTATATATAGCAGTTAGAATTTGGGTGCAGAGTGGGTGGCCTCTGGCTACAGGATCTAATTTAGAAGAGTAATAGGCAACTGGTCTATGTCTATCCCCATGTCTTTGTCTCAGAACTGAGGTTACACACTTGGATAAACTGGTGCAGTAGAGCTGGAAGGATCATATAACAGTCTTCCCAATGCGTTGTACAATTGTACAACTCAGCGATCTCTTTAAGTTTTCAAAGGCCTCCTGTGCTTTATTGGTTAGTTTAAATTCACAGTCCATGCTGGTATAGGATGTTAGCTCCTTGATTTCTACAGCTATGTTAGGGATCTAAGGTCTACAATAATTGACCATGCCAAGCCATTGCCTCATTTGTTTGGCTTTTCTAGGAATCTTGAGTCTGCTTTTTTCTAGACTCCTTTCGGTTGCCGAAATTATGATCACTAAAAATTTTACTTTCTCCTGGGCTATTAGGACTTTTGACTGGGAGACTACATATCCCAAATAAGCTAGATGATTTAGTAATTGTGCAATATCTTTACGGTTGCTGGATTCGTCTCTGCTGGCCACTAATAAGTCATCGACATACTGCACTAATGTTGGCTTCCTTCTGAAATTTAAAGTACTCAATTGTTCTGGTAGACACCTGGAAAATAAAGTAGGCGAATTGATGAACCCTTGAGGCAATCTGGTCCAGGTGTATTGTTGGCCCCTATATGTGAAAGCAAACAAATATTGGCTGTCCTTGTGGAGAGGCAAGGTAAAGAATGTGTGCTGCAAGTCGACTATCGAGAACATTTTTGCTTCAGCTGGTATTTGAGTTAGGATGTGGGCAGGATTTGGCATTAGGGCATAGAGCGGTTCTACAATGGAGTTGATTTCTCTTAGATCTTGTACCAGTCTATATTGCCCTTTTCCCGGTTTTGGAACTGCAAGAATAGGGGTGTTACAGATTGATTGACATTTCACCAGTATCCCTTGTTCTAGCAGTCCCCAAATCAATTTGTCAATGCCATTGATGGTTTGTGGTTATTGTTGTATTGAAGGAAGTGTTACCACTTTCTGGAGAGCTAACTGGATGGGATTGATGTTCATGCATCCTACCCGAGCTGTGTCTTCTGCCCATACTTGAGGGTCCACATACTCGCATCCCCCTCCCCAGATGATGACGTAGGTGGGTAGCAACTGTCCTTGGGGCCTCATAGAATTCAACAACCTATTGGTTTGACAAATTTTGCTTTTAATAATTGTTTGGGTCTGCCATGGTGATTGCCCTTTTTACCATTGTTCCTAAGTCTTTTGCACTCGCCAGGTAATTTACTTTTCGGGTAATGTGAAGAGCAACCCCTGCAGTTCTCTTCCATAGTTGTACTAGTATTTTGGTATATTCTGCAGTTCCCTCTTTTCCTTCAACTAGTGCCAACACTTCCTCCAAATCCTGTCCTTCATGTGGTTTAAAGAAGGCCTCCAGCTCTTTATTCTTCCCACTCCTGTCGTATAGAGTGGGGGTTCTTTGTCCAGATCATACGGGAGCCCAGAGGGTCACTACTTATTCCTCTATCGCCACATTCTATCTTCAATTGGAAGCGCAGAGCAAATCTCTAGCCATTAAATTGCAATCCAATCCGGTTGTTATCGCAAATCTGTGTTTGATTGCCTTTCCTCTATATACACTACTTCAACTGGCTCAGAGATGGGATACTGGCAGACGTGATCTTGGAAAGAGGACAGGTTCTGAACATCTTTTGATTTGGGGAGATTGTAAATTGATTGGAGGGATGACATGGATGCGCCTGTGTCTATTAAGAAGGTGCAGGTTTTCCCTTCTATTTGTAGTGATAGCATAGGTTCTTCATCACACTTGCATCCAGTCACCATCAAGTTTGCTAATCATAGGTGTGTGATATATTTTGGGAAAATTATATTTGCCCTCTTAGTTCTTGATTTTCCTGCCAGTTCCCTCTTTGCTCTCTATGATCCCATTGATCTCTGGGATCTCTCTGCTCCCTCTGAACCCGGAAATCTCTTCTGTGACCCTCTCTTTCGTTCCTCTCTCTGGTTGGGCACTCCCTACTCCAGTGACCCCTTCCCCCACAAGTATAACACTGGCCTAGTCCCAATGTTTGGTGTCTTTTCCAATTTGGCCTCTGTGAGATTGGCTCTAGGGCAGGTATTTATATGTGATATCGATCTAAATATTCTGGAACCCTAATTTCTCCCAATCCATAGTTTGCTGGTACTCTGGAGCTCCATGATTCAGAGTTAGATTTTGGCGCCTCTTTCCTAATTACATACTCGGTCTTTGGTTTTACTGCAGGCTAACTCTCCTGCATTTTTACATCTTTCCAGTGGTTTCTCACTGCCCGAGCCATCTGACTGGCACTATTTTCTGTCCAGTCCATATTATTAGTTTTAATGGATTCAGCCACATTAGTGGGAAGGCAATTCAGCAAGATGGCACAATATTGTGGAGAAATTACTCCATTTCGATAATTTAGGTCACCCGATTGGTCCATATGCAATTCTGAAAATCGTTCCAAAAATTAATCTGCTCCCTCTTTCAGTCTAAAGGGCCTGTCCCACTTTCACAACCAAATTCACAACCTTTTTTACTCGTGGACATTTTTTCATCAGGCTAGAAAAACTCCCCGACCTATTTGATGCCACGAGTACCTACGACTAGCATCACAACCTACCTATGACCTACCTACGACCTCCTACAACCTCGTGATAACCATGCTGCAAGTATGAGTCAAGGGCAAACTCGGCAGAGGTCGTGAATTAGGTCGTGAAAGTGGGACACGCCCTTTACATCCAAGATTCTAGCTAGGTCAATTGGTTTCTGAAGAATATTCTCAAGGTTGGAACTGCCTCTTCCCTTGCACTATTGTTTACTATTACATTTTCCAGTGCTTCATGTGTTGGGTGACCTAGGGTCGTTAGGAATCTAGTATGTTCAGTTGGAGTAATTATCAGCTGGATTACTGCCCATAAATCTCAGGAGTCTGCGTGGTGTATATGCATTGTGGTTCTTATATGATCCACAAAGGAAGCAGGTGATTTTCTACAATCGGGTATCTGGCTCAGAATTGCCATCATCGTATTGGGCTTCCATGGGGAAAAGACTTTTATTGTACGGGGATTATTTGCACTCACTGCACTGGCCTGATCAAAGGAAGGATTAGGCATTTCCCTGACGAGGAACTTCCTATGAGTTACTTGCTTTATTTTTTGCCATCTCGGGATCTATCTCGGTATCTTCAATTATTCTCACTCTCAGATATATCTACCTTGTCTCTAGGCAGTACACGGTACCTTCCAAATGACTCCCTCTCTTCTCTCACTAATCGTCTAATTCGTCTAGGCTTAGGCTCGCAAGAGTACTCTGGTTGCTGTTGTATTCCTCTATATTCTTTGTCCTTCACTACTGGAGTTTTTTGTTTTTGTTTTACTCCTGGTACCGTGAACTACCGGACTCTCTATCGCCAATGGAGCGGTCGATGTTAAAGAATCCTGTGCTGCAGAATCTGATTGTCTATTGTGTTCACAAGTTAAATAATGTGTGTCCGAAGTGCGGGGAATGCAAGAAGAATAAGGTGGTGGCCGTAAATTTCTAATTTTTAACATTTTCCCAATCCTCCAAACCCTCAAAACTAACGCCAACCACCGGGTCCTCAAATTCAAGACCAACTGGTGCCAGTTTCCGTTTGGAAGATTTCCTTCTCCCTTGCTCTCCAATGCCTCTCTCTCTCTCTCTCTCGAGGTGCCTGGAGATCTGTACAGTATCCTTCAGCTCTATCCCACGCATTAAAGTTGCTTCCTTCCAATTTGCCATTCTCGCAGTGTCTTTACTCGCCTTCCATTCCTCATAATATTTTCTCCAGAATCCTATTAACTCCTTCGCTTCCTCACTGTCGCTACATTGCCAAATAATTTGTTCAATATGCTCCACTCCCTTCAGTGTTCCAACGCCCCCCTCGGGCCATAATTCGAAGCCTAATTCCCTATTCAATGCCCCCGAAAAGCTTTTCAAACGCTCAGCCTTCTGTGGAAATTCGCTGCATATTAATTGAAGTGGGCTTTCGGAATCTTCAGTCATATCCCGCTCAACTTGATTTCTCATTTTTGCAGACAATGGAAACAAACTCTCAGCAACTCACACTTCAACAATTCACACTTCTCTTACAATCTCCTAGACTATTAAACTCGTTCTCAAACAATGGCCATAGGTTTCGCAACGTGTCAGCAGTCTCGCACTTCTCACAACACAATCAAGCAATCAAATCTCCTTTCAACCTTCAGCTACCCAAATTCCTCTACAATCTCCCACAAATCCACACAATAACAATCCTCAGTCACCAAAAAGTTAAGGTGCTCCAGTGAACAATCAAACAAAGTCAAACACAATCAAACATGCTTCAGCAGCAAGCCTCCTGCACCCAAAGCAATCTTAATCTAAACAGTAAAAAACCACCAAGAGAGTTTATTGTCATGTGTCCCAGATAGGACAATAAAATTCTTGCTTTGCTTCAGCACAACAGAATTATAGAAGGCATGAATACGGAACAGATCAGTGTGTCCATATACCATTGTATCAAAATGTACACACATGAATAAATAAAACAGATAAAGTGCAAAGAAACAGATAATGGGCTAATGAGTTCAATAGCCTGATGGCTGTGGGGAAGTAGCCATTTCTGAACCTGGACGTTGCAGTCTTCAGGCTCCTGTACCTTCTACCTGAAGTTAGCGGGGAGATGAGTGTGTGGCCAGGATGGTGTGGGTCCTTGATGATGCTGCCAGTCTTTTTGAGGCAGCGACTGCGATAGATCCCCTCGATGGTAGGGAGGTCAGAGCCGATGATGGACTGGGCAGTGTTTACTACTTTTTGTATTCTTTTCCGCTCCTGGGCGCTCAGGTTGCCGAACCAAGCCATGATGCAACCGGTCAGCATGCTCTCTACTGTGCACCGGTAGAAGTTAGAGGGAGTCCTCTTGACATACCGACTCTCCGTAATCTTCTCAGGAAGTAGAGGAGCATATAAATGAGCTCCAAACATGCAAGCAAAATTGTACAGAGACAAGAAATTATACCACTTATTACTATCATGCAAAACCACTCTCCCATATAAAATACAAGCATTAGTCTAATATCGCATTTGTTAACTATACAGTTCCATAAACAAATCACAGTATATTTTAATCACCCGCCGTGTTGTTTTCAACCAACAGAACCTTCCTCCCCCCACACACCCTCAATACAGCGATCAGAAGGATATGAACCCCTGGTTGAACAGCCACGAGTTGGACTACAATTATATTAACCGTCTTAATCAAACTATATTCAGACACAGTCGATTCAAACCACTATTACAAAAGTGTATCTAACATTCAACATTTTAACTCAAAGGCAATACACGGTAAATACAATGAAACACACTTTAAACTACAGCTGTAAACATTTTATTATACATAGGTTAACCTGGAAGAAAACATATACACTTTACAACATCCAGCTTCCAATATGAAAGCCTGGAATAGGAACTAACCAGCACTTCAATATGAAATCCTGAACTTTTTAAACTTGGATCGAAAACATTTTAGCTTGTTGTTTTGTTATCCAATCGTCTTTTAATATGCAAATTCAAATTTTTAAACAAACGTCTTTATTATTATTAACTTCTCAGGGTCGGTTAAAAGTATTTTCTGCCAATTATAATCTAACCCCTGAGTTCCCAGTGCCTTTACGGAATTCCTCCCTTTTCAGTTCTAGGTACTACTCACACAGGCGTGGGACTCAGACCCTCATAGGCTCACCCCATGGGCTCTTTTTTTCTACCAGCTTGGTACCGGGCATCCGCGTGTCTGCTTCATGCGGTGGGGGATGACCCTAGAGAATGTCGAGGAGCTAAAGAGGGACTACGCATGTTGGAGAACGGTGAGGCCCCTCTTTGACTACCCCACACTCTGGTGGGAAGCAACCAAGGAGAACATTAAGAGGTTCTTCATAATTAAAGGGGTTCAGAGAGCAAGACAGAGTCAGAGGGAATTGTGCCAACTCCAGACAGATTTGCAGCAACTGCTCCTTCTGCAGTCGAGCGAGGTGGATGTGAGGGAGGAACTTAGAGAGTTGAAGAACCGGCAAGCTCAGCTCTTCACCTCTGAGTCCTCCAAGATCATCTTCCGATCTAGGGTCCGCCATGTGGAGCAGGATGAGACGTGCTCACGTTTCTTCTTCCATAAGGTTCACAGGGGGAGCTCTGTGATGAACAGCCTTAGGGAGGAGGACGGCACGGTAAGCATCCTCACAGACAGACATGCTGAGGATCTGCAAATCCTTTTACACAGATTTGTATGACCAAAAGACCACAGACAGTACCTCCTCCCAGAACTTCCTGTCCTCAATCACGGAGGTCTTGGAGGACAGCAAGCGGGAGAGTCTGGACCAACCATTGACCCTAGAGGAGCTGACTGGCTCCATCCGTTCCTTTGACTCGAATAAAACTCCCGGAAGCGATGGCTTACCGGCCGAGTTGTATTTGGCTCTGTGGGACTGGATGGGCCCTGACCTGCTAGAAGTGTACAACGACATGCTTCTGGCTGGTAGCATGTCAGACTCCATGAGGAAGGGCAACATCACCCTAATCTACAAGCAGAAGGGGAGATGAAGGACCTAAAGAATTGGAGACCCATAACACTCTTGAATGTAGACTACAAGATCCTGTCCAAGGCCATCGCCAACCGGGTCAAGTCTGCTCTGGGACAGGTTGATCCACCCGGACCAAACCTGTGCTGTACCTGGCAGGAAAATCTCAGACAGCCTAGCGCTGCTGAGAGATACCATCGCCTACGTGCAGGACAGACAAGTTGACTAGGATGCCTGCCTAGTCAGCTTGGACCAGGAGAAGGCCTTCGACAGGATTTTGCACACGTACATGAGGGACGTGCTCTCCAAAATGGGTTTTGGGGAGGGAATCAGGAATTGGATCAAACTGCTCTACACCAACATCCGTAGTGCAGTCCAAATCAATGGGTGGGAATCAGACAGTTTCCCTGTAAGGTCTGGAGTTAGGCAGGGTTGCCCTCTCTCTCCTGTCTTGTTTGTCTGCTGTATTGAACCTTTTGCTGAATCCATCAGGAAGGATGCTGGCATAAGAGGAGTGACATTGCCAGGCAGTGGGGGCATTCAAGTAAAGGCCTCCCTGTACATGGACGATGTCGCTGTCTTCTGCTCGGATCCAGGGTCGGTCCGCAGACTGATTAGTATCTGCGACCAGTTTTAGTCGGCCACGGGAGCCAGGGTGAACCGCAGGAAGAGCGAGGCCATGCTCTTTGGCAACTGGTCCGACAGATCTTCCGTCCCCTTCACCATCAAGCCTGACTTCTTGAAGGTGCTGGGGATCTGGTTCGGGGGGGCTGAGGCATGTAACAAAAATTGGCTGGAGCGGATAGCCAGGGTGGAGAGGAAGCTGGAGCTGTGGAGGCAACGCTCCCTCTCCATAACGGGAAAGAATTTGGTCATCAGGTGTGAGGTGCTCTCGGGGCTGCTGTACTTGGCACAAGTGTGGCCTGTCCCTCCCTCATACGCCACGGGGATCACCCGGTCAATCTTCCAGTTCATCTGGGGTCGAGGATGGACCGGGTGCGACGGGCCACAATGTACGTCGGCAGACAACGGGGGTAAAAGCGTGCCCAACGTCGCCCTCATTCTGATGGCCACCTTCGTGTGTGACTGCATCAGGCGGAGTGTAGAGCCAAGGCACGTGGGCACCAAGTGTCACTACCTGCTGAGGTTCTACCTGTCCCCGGTGTTGAGAAGGATGGGCCTAGCGCAGGTGCCACGCAATGTGCCAGTCAGCTGGACATTGCCGCCCCATCTGTCGTCGGTGGAAGGGTTTTTCCGAACCAACACCTTTGACCACATGTCCATCGGGCAGTGGTCAGCACAGAATGTCCTGCAGGCACTGCAGGGAAAGGACTCTATGGACCCGGTGGCGTGGTTCCCTGAGCAGACTGCCCAGCTTGTCTGACAAAATGCCTCATCGCCAGAACTCACCAACAAGCACCAAGACCTGGCTTGGCTGGCGGTGAGGGGAGCCCTCCCAGTCAGATCCTTCCTGCACCGTCGGAACCTCACTGCCAGCGCACGCTGCCCTCGGGACGGCTGCTATGGAGAGGAGACGGTTGCCCACCTCTTCACAGAGTGTGGGTTTGCTAAAAGAGTCTGGAGAAAAATGCAAGGGTCCCTGGTACGCTTTATCCCAAACAGCTCCGTCACAGAGGACTCGGTGATTTACGGACTGTTCCCAGGGACACATTCAGAGGCTGACATCGAGTGCTGCTGGAGGGTCATCAACTCGGTAAAAGATGCCCTTTGGTCTGCCCGAGCATTGTTCACCACCCAGCAGAGCGAGATGTCCGTCAGGGAATGTTGCCGACTGGCCCACTGCAGACTGCAGGAGTACGTGCTGAGGGACGCACTGAAGCTCGGTGCAGCCAACGCCAAGGCTCGGTGGGGGAGGGCCACAGTCTAACGCACTTCCGCTTCTGGACATGGGGGGTACGGTATGTTGGAGACGCCCCTCAATATAAGGGAAGGTATCCCACGCCGCTGTGGCACGAGTGGGGGACTGATTTGTGGAAATTTGGGGGAAAGAAATGTCTAAACTGTATTGATCTATTGTACAGCCTCCGAAAATGTCGGATGGATTTTCCGCAAGGTTAATGTATTGTATATATTTATCATTCGAATAAAGTATATTTTGAAATAAAAAAAAAAAAAAAAATGCTGGATACTTCTCAGCCTTTTGGCTAAGATCAAGTGTAGTATCTGTTCTTTTTGTGAAAGAGACTACCTGTTCTTATCAGAACAGTTCTGGCAGTTCCTTGGGGACAAGGGCTGTGGATTGCGGAGCGAAATCGTTGAGGAGTCGGTCGGCTGCAGGCTTAGAGGTGGATCCATGCTGGTTGGGAAACCAACCTAACACCTTATTCAGCCACAATGTCAGCAGGAGCAGGAGTGCAGGGTATTCGGAATACCCTGTGAATAAGTGTCAAGGACCTCAGCAAGGGGACCCCCTTCTCACGAGACCTGTTCGTGAAGAAGGTCTTGCTAGAGGCCTGCAAATTTGAGGCCAAGGACATCTACTGCCTCCAGGATTTTCCGGGTAACGGATATTTTGACGTTACCTTCAAGTATCCAACGGGATGGCAGAAGGTGATGGAAGTCTTCCGGGAGAGGGGAAATGAAGCTCCGCTGTCGCTGCTGAAAGTGCAGCCGCTCTTCACCCTCCCCACCCAGAAGGGAAGGTTTATTACGGTGCACATGTTTAACCCACATGTGCCCGTAGTGGATGTCCTCACCTTCCTTGCTCGCTACGTTGAGGGAACAGGAGACTGTGTGGATGTGAAGGACATGCACGGGATTTGGACCAGCAAGCGGCAAGTCAAGGTAAAGCTGAGGGTGGACAAGGACGGAGCAATCGTCCACCCCCCCTCGGTTTTCGCGATTGGAGGAAACCGAGGATATTTGAGCTATGTAGGGCAACCCAGGCTGTGCAGGAAATGCAACAAGCCTGGGCATGTGATGGCCCAATGCACTGCAGTTGTCTGCAAAAACTGCAAGATGGAGGGCAATGAGACAAAGGACTGTCAGGCCAGCAAGAACTGCAACCTGTGCGGGGAGGCAGGCCACCTTTACAGGGCTTGCCCTAAAAGAGCCTGCACCTACGCACAGGCAACAAGAGGAGCTGCTGCCAGCACCCCAAAGGGGGGCGAGGCACCCCCCACCACTGCCAAGACCCCAGCAGAAAGAGGGAACACGGATGAGGACAGCCCGACCACCTTGAGGCCCCAAGTGCCAGAAGGAGACGCCCAGCATCCTGCCCAGGAGGGAGAGTCGATGGAGGAGGGGGAACAGCAGGAGAAATGGACAATGGTGACGTATAAGAAGAGGGGTCAGCCCAAAGAGCCGAGGCCGGAAAGGAGTGGTAAGTCCAAAAGAAAATCACAAAAAAGGTGTCTTTCTCTTACAGAAGGCAGCAACCTCTCCTCCTCGTCGGAGGATGAGGCGACCGGGAAGTCCCAACGAGGGAGGCAGAGGAAGAAAACGGGGGAGGAAAAGGAGACCGAGAGCAGAGAAGTGGCCGAGGGGCTCCAGCCCCAGGACATCGTGAGCAGCGCAGTGGTTGAGGGACTCCAGCCCCAGGAGACAGGAATCATCACAACGGCAAGTGGACCCCAGCTCCAGGGGACTGGGAGCAGTGCAACGGCCGATGGGCCCCAGCTCCGGGCGACCGGGAGCATTGCAGCGGCCCATGGGCCCCAGCTCCGGGCGACCAGGAGCAGCGCAGAGGCCATTGGGCCCCAGCTACAGGAGACAAAGGAAGCGGCATGCCCAAAATGGAGTGGAACGAGAAGGCCCCCCCCAACGACAACTTTGGTTACGCCACCTGATACTCACCTCACCGCTGGATTCCTGAGCCCAGGAAAGCTGAGGCAATTCACCGAAGCGGTGGGAATGAAGGGACATGGAAATGGTCAGTGAGCTCAAACTGGGATCTTTAAACGTGCGCAGTATAAAGAGCACTGCGTGATGTGTTAATGCCTTACAGTACCTGGCCAAGGTCAAGGCAGATGTGACTTTTCTTCAGGAGTGCGGGCTGCCACACCTCCGCTGCTATCGGAGGTGGTCGCGATGGTGGCCCCACGGACTGTCGGTGTGGTCGGGGGGCAATGACTGTCGTGCTTCCGGCCTGGGGATTTTGCTGCGGGGAGGGAACTTCGCCATCACTGAGGTCAGGGAGGTGGTTGGGGGGCGTCTCCTTGTGGTGGATGTTATGTACCGTGGCTCTCCGCTCCGGCTAATTAATGTGCCTCACCCACGCAGAGCAAGCGGCTGGCCGTTCTCCAGCAGCTCTCAGCAGCTAGCTACGTCCCGGCAACTCGTTCTGGCCGGTGACTTCTACAGTATCATTGATGCGGCTGGACGATCCAGCAGTGCCGACAACAGACTGGACAGCACGTCCAAGTTCCTGATGGAGATGGTAAAAGATGCAAAGCTGCGTGACACCTTCTGTGACCCTGCAGGCGGGTCCCAGCCGCGGTTCACCTGGTCGAGATTGGACGGTTTAGCCCGATCTCGGATAGACTTCGTCTTCACAACGAAGGCCGTCACGGTGAGACACACTGACCTCACGCCGGTGTTCTTCTCTGACCACTGCCTCCTTCAGGCTTCCTGTCACCTACAGGAGGACCGGAAGGCAGGCAGAGGGACGTGGAAGTTAAACATGAAGCTGTTGACCCCAGAGAACATCGAGGAGCTAAAGAGGGACTACGCATGTTGGAGAACGGTGAAGCCCCTCTTTGACTGCCCAACACTCTGGTGGGAAGCTACCAAGGAGAACATTAAGAGGTTCCTCATAGTTAAAGGGATTGAGAGAGCAAGAGAGTCAGGGGGAATTGTACCAACACCAGACAGATTTGCAACAGCTGCTCCTTCTGCAGTCGAGCGGGGTGGATGTGAGGGAGGAACTTAGAGAAGTGAAGGACCAGCAAGCTCGGCTCTTTACCTCTGAATCCTCCAAGATCATCTTCCGATCCAGGGTCCGCCATGTGGAGCAGGATGAGACGTGCTCATGTTTCTTCTTCCATAAGCTTTACAGGGGGAGCTCTGTGATGAACAGCCTTAGGGAGGAGGACGGCTTGGTGCATCCTCGCAGACGCACATGCTGAGGATCTGCAAATCCCTTTACACAGATTTGTATGACCAAAGGCCACAGACAGTACCGCCTCCCAGAACTCCCCATCCTCGATCACGGAGGTCTTGGAGGACAACAAGCGGGAGAGTCTAGACCAACTACTGACCCTAGAGGAGCTGACTGGCTCCATCCGTTCCTTTGACTCGAGTAAAACTCCCGGAAGCGATGGCTTACCGGTCGGGTTGTATTCGGCTCTGTGGGACTGGATGGGCCGGGACCAGCTAGAAGTGTACAATGACATGCTTCTTGCTGGCAGCATGTCAGACTCCATGAGGAAGGGCAGCATCACTCTAATCTACAAGCAGAAGGGGGAGATGAAGGATTTAAAGAATTGGAGACCCATAACATTATTGAATGTAGCCTACAAGATCCTGTTTAAGGCCATCGCCAACCGGTCAAATCTGCTCTGGGACAGGTGATCCAAAGCTGTGCTGTACCTGGCAGGAAAATCTCAGACAGCCTAGCGCTGCTGAGAGATACCATCGCCTACGTGCAGGACAGACGGGTGGATGCCTGCCTAGTCAGCTTGGACCAGGAGAAGGCCTTCGACAGGATTTTGCACACGTACATGAGGGACGTGCTCTCCAAAATGGGTTTTGGGGAGGGAATCAGGAATTGGATCAAACTGCTCTACACCAACATCCGTAGTGCAGTCCAAATCAATGGGTGGGAATCAGTTTCCCTGTAAGATCTGGAGTTAGGCAGGGTTGCCCTCTCTCTCCTGTCTTGTTTGTCTGCTGTAGTGAACCTTTTGCTGAATCCATCAGGAAGGATGCGAGCATAAGAGGAGTGACATTGCCAGGCAGTGGGGGCATTCAAGTAAAGACCTCCCTGTACATGGACGATGTCGCTGTCTTCTGCTCGGATCCAGGGTCGGTCCGCAGACTGATTAGTATCTGCGACCAGTTTGAGTCGGCCACAGGAGCCAGGGTGAACTGCAGGAAGAGCGAGGCCATGCTCTTTGGCAACTAGCCCGACAGATCTTCCGTCCCCTTCACCATCAAGCCTGACTTCTTGAAGGTGCTGGGTATCTGGTTCGGGGGGTCTGAGGCGTGTAACAAGAATTGGCAAGAGCGGATAGCCAGGGCGGGAGGAAGCTGGAGCTGTGGAGACAACGCTCCCTCTCCATACGGGAAAGAATTTGGTCATGAGGAGTGAGCTGCTCTCGGGCCTGCTGTACTTGGTGCAAGTGTGGCCTATCCCCCCCTCCTACACCAGAGGGATCACCCGGGCCATCTTCCAGTTTATCTGGGGGTCGAGGATAGACCGGGTGCGATGGGCCACAATGTACAAGTCAGCAGACAACGGGGGTAAAAGTGTGCCCAACGTCGCCCTCACCCTGATGACCACCTTCGTGTGTGGCTGCATCAGGCGGAGTGTAGAGCCAAGGCACATGGGCACCAAGTGTCACTACCTGCTGAGGTTCTACCTGTCCCCGGTGTTGAGAAGGATGGGCCTGGCGCAGATGCCACACATTGTGCCAGTCAGCTGGACATTGCTGCCCCATCTGTCGTCTGTGGAAAGGTTCTTCCGGACCAACTCCTTTGACCACATGTCCATTGGGCAGTGGTCAGCACAGAATGTCCTGCAGGCACTGCAGGGAAAGGACTCGATGGATCCGGTGGTGTGCTTCCCTGAGTAGATTGCCCAGCTTGTCTGGCAAAATGCCTCATCGCCAGAACTCACCAACAAGCACCAAGACCTGGCTTGGCTGGCGGTGAGGAGAGCCCTCCCAGTCAGATCCTTCCTGCACCATCGGAACCTCACTACCAGCGCACGCTGCCCTCGAGATGGCTGCTATGGAGAGGAGACGGTTGCCCACCTCTTTGCTAAAAGAGTCTGGAGAAGAATGCAAGGGTCCCTGGTACGCTTTATCCCGAACAGCTCCTTCACAGAGGACTCTGTGATTTACGGACTGTTCCCAGGGACACATTCAGAGACTGACATTGAGTACTCTGGAGGGTCATCAACTCGGTGAAAGACGCCCTTTGGTCTGCCCGAGCGTTGTTCACCACCCAGCAGAGCGAGATGTCCATCAGGGAATGTTGCCGACTGGCCCGCTGCAGACTGCAGGAGTACGTGCTGAGGGACGCACTGAAGCTCGGTGCAGCCAATGCCAAGGCTCGGTGTGGGAGGACCAATGTCTAGGGTCCTTCTGCTGCTGGACATGGGGGGCACGGTATAGTGGAGACACCCCTCAAAATAAGGGAAGGTATCCCACGCCAGTGGGCCACATAAGTGGCACGGGTGGGGGACACATTTGTGAAATTTGGGGAAAAGAAATGTATAAACTGTATTGATCAATTTGTATAGCCTCCGAAAATGTCGGATGGATTTTCCGCAAGGTTCATATATTGTATATATTTATCATTTGAATAAAGTCTGTTTTGAAATTAAAATATATATATGTATATTAATAAATAAGCTTCATGCTGGAATTCGGTGCCGATCTTTAAAGTGCCTTTCCAATTTGCACCCTCAGCAACGATGCAGTACTTCACCTCAACCCAGCCTTGAATATTCAGATACCCCAGCCAATCAGATATCTCAGTCCGGGCAGGGACCCAACTACTCTTTGTGTCAGTCCAACTCAATGGTACCTGACTGCAACAGCTGTCGACAAACTCTGAAAGGTCTTTTACCCACAAGGCAAGGACGCTCTTTCCTCCACCCTCAGTGCTTGCTAGACTACTGTTCTCATATCTCGTTGGGATCCCCAACACAAGTGTGCGAATGATAGATCCACTCCGACCAGAGAAGTGGGAAAACCGGTGTGATAACCGCACCGTGACGCCAATTTCTCCCCTCGCAATCTGGAACGGATCAACACCCCGATCGCAAACCTATGTCTGGGGGTCCGTTGAGATCCCAGATGAGCCCCCAACATAATTATGCTCCTAGAGCTAACCCCCCTTAGACTAGCTCAGTAAAACACTGAGTCAAGCATCGGATCACTAAACTTTATTTTACTTCGGAGTCACGTGAGTGATTCCGCGAAGAACCCCGCCAGTCGCTTGCGCGTCAGTTACGTCAGCCACATTGGCGCAAGCACCGGACTGGCAGGGCAGCGCTCCTGCCTGCGGTAAGTTAAACCTAGAAGGTAAGTTTGTTTTTACTTACCAGGGTTTTGTTCGAGGAGGAACCTCTCTTCACAGATTCAGAGCCCGACAAGTGAGCCGGCTATGGACTGTGGGGCACCCCGGTCCGACCGCGAAGTGGATAACCGGCAAAAGATCGGGTTTTGAGATAAGCAGCCGCTGACAAGGCAGTCAGTGACTTCCAGCCTGCGGGGATGCCGTGGAGTGGCAAGTAAGCAACGCCAGAGTCGCGGACAGTGCGGTCAGCGGCTCACAGACGTTGGTCCCCAGGCAGGGAGTAAAATTGGTGGAAGAAAGGACTCGTTCAGCCCCATTGGACTCGGGTGTGTCGGGCTGCAAGGGGTTTTATCTAATAATAAAGTTTGCATGTATGATATAGTGTTTTTAAGTTAAAGTCAAAAGTCAAAAGAGTTTATTGTCATGTGTCCCTGACAGGACAATGAAATTCTTTCTAGTATAGGGCTGCTTCATATGTAAAAGCGCAGGCCTACGGGAGAGCCGCGCCAGCAGCGCCTGGCAGGGCTGCTTCATGTATGAAAGCGCCGGCCTACGGGAGAGCCATGCCAGCAGCGCCTGGGACAGGGCCGTTTCATATGTGACATTCCCGGCCTATGGGAGAGCCGCGCCAGCAGCCCCTGGGGCAGGGCTGTTTTGTGTCAAAAAAGCACCGGCCTCTATGAGAGGCGGCGCTGGCAACGCCGGGGACAGGGTTGCTCAAGGTAACACATAAGTCTGCTAGGCCCACGGAGTCGGGGGAAGATTCCCCACCAGGGTTGAATAGCAAAATAATAGGCCCATGGAGTCGGGGGATGATTCCTCACCGGGGCTTGATTGTGCGCTTTAACGACTATCCCAAATGCAGCAACTATTGCATACAGTGCTACAGCAGGGCACATGCCAGCAGGAGGCGTGTCAGCGCCACCCTGAACAAAAGGCACCAGCAGCACCTAGTAGAGAGCTGCTTGATAGCACCCTCATGGATGAAGAGGCGCGTGCCATGGGTCATCTTAACTCTGAACCCGAATCTGATGGTAAGGTTGAGCCAGATGTTCCATCTCTGCAGGCCGCACCAGCAGCGCCAGTTGACAGAGCTGCTTCAGATCTCCCTCTTGGAGGCGGAGACCAAGATGGGTCAGTATCCTGCTGATGCCGAGTCTTAGGGTATGACCGTGGGGCATAACCCAAGGGATGAAGGGCACGTGTCAGAGGTACCTTTTTTCTGACAACAAAGTTGCCATCCCAGCAGAATGTTCCATTCGGGTACAGGTCCAATGGGGTCATATCAGCATAGGTATCCTGCGGCCTGCGGCAGCGCCTGTTTAGGGCTGCCTACGAATCGCCCTCTCCGAGGAAGGGAGTGCGAAAGGTCAAGATATAACTGACTCCAGGCTCTAAAGAGGTCGATGGAACGTACTGGAGCACATATGTGCCGGCAGTGAACAGCGCCAACAGGGGGATGTGAGAGCCAGCCTCCGAATCTGTTATTCAGGTAAGGCCTATTCAACAGGGGAGAAAACCTGGCAACGGCCAATGGCGGCCAACGGCAGGCAATGGTTCATCATTTCAGAACGCACCCCAGGCGCTCATCGGCAGTAGGTGGTTCACTGGAGCTGGGGGCAGCATGACAGCTGGGCAGAAGTTATATGCACCCTACCAACCCTACTCAACACAGTGGGTCTGGCACTTCCGAAACATGGGTAAGTGCACCACTCACAAGTTGTAATATTTACACTTGTTTGTACAACACACAAAGGATAAAAACATCTGCTTAGAGGCACAGTACTAGCATTCCAAGCAAGTTTTGGAGGGTTGTCTTTGAAGAAAAGGTTCAGAAATCGGGCCAGAGTTCTCATGCAAAGCACCCATGGAATAAGGTAGGAGTGGCCTGTTTATTATGAAAAATGGAGAGTGTCGTGCATATGAACTTTCCGAATATGAAAACTTATTTACCTGACTAACAACAGATTCATAAGGGTCTCAAAGATCCATTCTATGCAGTTCCCATTACAGAGGTTATCAAAGACAATATAACTGCACTAATAACATAAAACATAGAAACATAGAAAACATAGAAATTAAGGTGCAGGAGTAGGCCATTCAGCCTACTCCTGCCAACATTGCCTGATAACTTTCAATGACTGGTGTGTCTCGCTGGTTTTAAATAATAGTCATCCTCACATTTATTGGGGATTAAACTGTTTGTTGGTCATTGGGATTTACCTTTAACTATTAATTAGCCTATGACTCCGCCCTGTGGCAAGAGATTGGAGTTAATTGCAACCTGTTATAAAACTGACCTATTTCATCAAGAGTAATTGGCAATATAGTAGCTGTGCAAATCAAGGAACTGATATTGTGCAAAGTAGTGACCTCTCAAAGGACATGTAGATCATTGTTAACAACCTTGTGCTATTATCAGCTGAAGCTACCCCAGTCACAATGATGAACAATACAGTATTCAGTATTGGTCGGTCGAATTCAGTTATTACAAGCTGATGCTAAGAGCTCTAAGGTGAGAAGTTCCGAATACCATCTCTAGTTGGAGGTAGTGGAGATTTGCATGAGTTACCAATTCTTCAGTTGTTGGTATCAACTAAATATATACACTAGATGCACCCCATGGTGCACCCCATATATTGAGTGAATATACATAATCTACATGCTCAACTTCAAGTTGCTACACCATGGTGGTGGCATATGTTAGTCACATGGCAATCAAGTAAAAGTATCCTGTAATAATTTAAATAATCTCCTTTGCCACGTGTATCATCCAGTTCAGATCAATGACAACACAGAATAGGTATTGGATCTCAAACTGTTATGAAATTATGGTTCAATGTACATCGAATACTGACATGTTGGTTTCATGTTTATTCACTGATTGCAAAAATATGTGACAGAACAGTGCGGAGAAATACATTCTCGCTACTAAAAGGAGGAATATTCTTTTATGTCTTCCTCCATTTTGCCTCATTAGTCGGGTGTTAAAACAGTCAGCAAGACCTCACTTTATGTTTTCATACTATCTGACTGGCTAAGCAGCCATGTTGCCTGCTTTCGTCAGGCATAATAATACAACCGTATATGGTTATTCTAAAAAACGAAAACATTGCTGGTTCAAACTGTGGTTCAGGAAACCAGCCTCTGCATAATAAAACAATTATTGACTTACACATTCTGAATGGATTGCCTTATGGCTCAGGTTGTCACATCAAGCCATGCATGTGCTCACTACAGAGTACAGGGATAGCACCAAAAAAGCAGTACATTCCTATTGACGGGATCGGAAGTGGTTTTGTTTAATTGTTAATGTTACATTTAATACGGTACAGATTACTGATGTCTTCCAGTTCATTCTTAAATGGTCTTTGGCAATACTTCAATTATAGAGCCACTACAGCTGCATTCTGTCGGGAACCCAGATATCGAGATCTTGACACAAATTCTCCCACTACAAGAATATGCAGTCAATACTTCACCAGGGCTCCAGCTACATCCTTGGTCATGATAATATCAGCATAACGAAGGCAAACATTGCAAGCATTGTGGCTAGATAGGATGGAATTGTCTGCAGGTGCCGTTAGATCTACACAAGCAGAGCAGACCTGTGGCAATCATATTTCGGATACCCCACGGACTTGTGTGGGAGGGCAGGCTTGCTATATTATATCAAGGCCACCAGAATCCTAAGAAGTGTGGAATCAGCATTGTTTATTAAGCGACAAACAAACACACAAGGAAAGGTCAGTTCCGACTATTTCAAGGTGGCTGCAGCAGGTTCTAGTTGATGCAGGTATTAACACTGACGATTGTACATCTCATTCCACCAGGGCAGCATCAACGTCAGTGGCCAGGGCAATGGACATTCCCATCGACCATATCCTCGCGACTGCAGGATGGTCAACTGAATTAAGTTTTACATTTTTTTTAACCATAGGCCGGTTACTGACCCGGGTTTCTGCCCATTCTGTTTTGCGTCCACTTTAGCCTCCCCTGAGATACAGGGGTTGCTATTGATTTCTTTATTAATGTAAACCATTAATACATTTGAATCAATGTCATGCTTAATACATTTTTTGATTATTCGCTCATCCTGAGTCAATCGATGCAGTGAGACGCCGAGATTTGGATCTGCGGCATGAAATCACAGGGCTTTGAACCCTTCACGGAATCACTCACGGGACTCTGAAGTAAAATAGTAAGATTAAATGAGAACTTACCAGTTTGAAGTTTAATCTTGATTTTATGCGGAGTTATGTTCGTGATTACGTGCCCTCCATGCCCAACCCTCTCTCATAAAGGTCATCTAGTAGTTCTCACGTTGCCAATCCTACTATGTTAACTTTGAATTTTGGTTATCTGTGATTTCATAACGCTGCTTTGAAGATTGACGCGCATGCGAACTGGTGGGATTCTTCACGTAATCACCAACATAACGCCTCATAAAATCAAGATCAAACTTAAAACTGGCAAGTTCTCGTTTAATCTTACTATTCTTTCCAACAATAACAAACTCCCTATACAATACCCAACCACTGCAGGTCTGATCCTTGTCTCTACTCGTTCAAGCCCATCAGCTTCGTGCAAGCAGATACCTCGAAAACGTTACGCAGTCCAAAGCACCCCTCCTGATGATCGATCCTGTTCCTTGTGGGGACCACTTTTTAATAGGACATCGGACCCTGTGGCGCGAAACTAGATGGGGGTGGCAGCCGCTACAAACCAATCACACATATTGATCACATTATACAGTTATTGACAGTTCCCTAACCCAATTACAAAGCACCCCATTACAATGTTTCAACAGAAGCTTCTGGAAGGAAGTCAGTTAACTAAGTAATGCAACATTTTCCCAGGTTGTATAAACAATTTTAAAAAAGGTTTCATACTTCAACCAATCATCAAACACCCTGCAACATTATTAACAGTATTTACAACTTCCCCTTATTTGACCAATCCTGATCATGCATATGCAATACATCTGAGCTCCTCTGCAAACTCCTCTTGAATTTTAACAAAGGAAAAGCCACCTGTATCTAACCTTATCCTGCACATCAATCTAGGGTCCAGACTATCTGGCACCAACTCACAGCTTGCAACTTTTCACAGAAGGAGGCGAAGCAGGCCTTGCAAATGCAAAGATCCTCCATTTTATAATACCTCTAATTTAGCCAATATTAACACAATGAGGTAGATGGTAGCTAAGGTTCGCTCCCTAGTTGGTGATAGGATGGTTCAGTTGCCTGATTGCAGCTGGAAAGAAACTGTCCCTGAACCACATAAAAGCTTGCACCCCTCAAAATGTCTATGAAATCTCTGAAGCTGTTTAGTTTAGTGAAGCAAGACACAATTTAGTTTAGTTGAGTTTAGTTTAGTGTCATGTGTACCGAAGTACAGCAAAAAGTTTTTTCATGTGTGCTATCCAGTGCAAAATATGTGCTTTTAAACTTCTGTACCTCTTACCTGATGGGAGAGGGGAGAAGAGCGAGTGTCTGGGGTGAGTGAGACTCATCCTTGATTATGCTGGTGGCCTTGCCGAGGCAGCGTAAAGTGTAGGTGGAGTCAATGGAAAGGAGGTTGGTTTGTGTGACAGTCTGGGCTTTTCCCAAACTATGCTGCGATTGGTTGGTGAATAACACCCTTCCATCCATGTCTGACCCAGAAAACGTCTGCTAATATAAAACACAACCAGGTTGAATTTCAAGAACTGTACAATTCTTGACGTTTACGTGCAATTTTCTCAAAGTAAACAACAATATTGAATCTCATAGTTTAAAGAAGTATGCTACGATCCATTTTCTAGGCACAGGCAACTCAGAATTTAATTCGGCCTTATCAAAAATGTATATATTTTTTTGCTCATCGCAGCTTTCCTTCTTTTTATTGTCTGCATAAGTTTTTTTTTCCCCTCAACGCCTCTTTCAGCTAGAAAGGATGGGAAAGCATCAACCCATGTTACCAAAGACAATGATGCATTTCATTCTGCCTGAGCTGTTTCATGGCACAATGAGCACATCCCTGAGGTGAAATCTTTCTGTTGTCTTCAGGAAGGGGTTGAATTTGGCAGCATCTCTTTCGATTTACAGCTCGAGAAATTTAGTATGGGGCATAAGTCTCAAATCAAGGACAGCTGCTGCGTGGAGCATCAGCCAGTACATCGACTTGGCAAACTGCTCAATGGCTTATTTTTTAATCATTTTATGATAATGTTACATTTTGTATCATACCCAAATTAATGTCTGAAATGTTGAAAAGAAAATGATGATTTAAGCTGATGAAACATTACGATTATTGGTCTTTCGGAGTATTTTCATTAAATGCGTACTTTTATTCATAACTCCTACAATGCTGACTTTATTACTTTTTATTAAGGAACCATGCAATGATGCAGAGCAGAGGAATACAAACTGATTCCGTGGAAATAAAGTCGCCTGCTATTCTCCACCGAATCATCATCTACATAACAATGTAACAATTTACAGTGGCAGCAAAGGTTTCCTGTTGCTCGAGAAATTAGGCACCCTGTGGAGTTTGATGTTGATTGCTTTAACTAATAGCAGCTAGCTTCCTATTCCACACAAATCCTCCAGTTCTCGCTTCATCTCCCTTCCCTATGCTGCAGTTCTTTGTCTAGTCCGCAAACTGATAAAATACCAGTTACAGTAGGTACATAGTGTTGACAATTTCCAGCAGCCTTCTACATTCTCTTTTAGTTTAGTTTAGTTTAGAGATACAGCGCGGAAACAAGCCCTTTGGTCCACTGAGTCCATGCCGACCAGCGATCCCCGTGCACTTACACTAACCTACACACACTAGAGACAATTTACAATTATACCAAGTCAATTAATCTACAAACCTGTACATCTTTGGAGTGTGGGAGGAAATCGGAGATCCCAGAGAAAACCCACGCAAGTCACGGGGAGAATGTACAAACTCCGTAAAGAAAAGAAAACTCTGTAAAGAAAACCACCCGTAGTCAGGAGTGAACCCGGGTCTCTGGCGCTGTAAGGCAGCAACTCTACTGCCATGCCATGATGGGAAACAAATCACAGCAGAATAGGGTAAATGATCTGGAGGTGGGATTCTGCTGAATGGAAGGCTGTACTTCAGCCTGAGGTTATGAATAGGTTGACAGTTCTGGATGAATCTCAACAGAAGATTTACTCAAGTGTTAATTGCTTCCTAGAAATGGGTTGTTCATGTTCAAGCATGCCATAAACTTAAATGTAATGTATTGAATACACACAGATGAACAAACATAAACATTTGGAGAAGGAGAATGCCATGTGAGGCTAGCCGCCATTCAATAAAATTGGCAGCTATTGTAGTGGAACCTTAACTCTGTATTAAGTAGAACCTTAATAGTCGGTTAAGGTTGATTAGAACCTTAACTCTGTATTCCTGGTACTCACAGTAACCTACCATTATTTTGCTAATCAAGAATCTACTTAACTCTCCAACATATTCAAAGACTCTGCTTCCACTACCCTTTAAGGAAGAAAGTTCTAAAAACTCGTAGATAGACACAAAAATGTGGAGTCACTCAGCTGGTCAGACAGCATCTCTGGAGAAAGGAATAGGTGATTTTTCGGATTGAGGCCCTTCTTCAAACTACGTGTCAGGGGAAAGGGAAACGAGAGATCTAGACAGTGATGTAGAGAGATGTAGAACTCATGTTCCTCACCGAGGAAAATTGCTCTGAGTGGGTGATCTTTGTTCTATGTTCTCCCACAAATGGAAAAAGCCTCTCCTCTCCATCCCGTCAAGAGTCTTCAAGATCTGTGTCGGAAAGAACTGCAGATGCCGGTTTAAACCGAAGAAAGACTCAAAATGCTGGAGAAACTCAGCAGGACAGGCAGCATCTCTAGAGAGAAGGAATGGTTGACGTTTCGGGCTCTTATTTGTTTCGATCACACTGTATTACATTTATTTTCCACCAAACTAAAATATCCAAATTCTCAATTAAATAAATATTAAAATCATTACATCTATTTGTCAATCATACACTTTCACCTGATACCAGAAAATACCAAAGCAAAATGGAGGCGTGTAAGCATATAGCAAACCTCCCATAAGGAGGGCAATATTTGGATTTTGCATCCACTAATCATTCTGAATAGGACAGGAATCCAGTGGATAAAAATAACAACGATTTGCGATCTTCAAGTGCAAGTGTGACGTCGGCTATTACTTAGTTGTGAACCTTGGTAGTTTACCGGGATAATTTCTTTGTCATAGTCTGAGATGTTCTAAGACAATATGATAGGAATCTTTTGTACACATTTTTCTAAATTAACAAGAAGGAAAATGTGGAACGGACGCGTTTCAAATCTGGATAAATTAATTTCACAGAGTAACAAGTTGTCCAAACTTTCAAGCAAGTATACTCTCCTTGACAGAACAGAATATTTTAATCAAGCAGCAGGGAAGATAATATATTAAGCCAGAGGGATTACAATTTACTGATGCTCAGGGGACAATAACTATTGATTTCCTGGAGCTGGAAATCAATAGTGTTTTGAAGACTAGATAGTTCTTAAAGGCCAGAGAAGACATCATTAACTTACAATCAAATAAGACATCCAAAATAAAATACTTATGCGTGGTTGGAAGATATGGCATCAAATTGTTTTGCTTTGAAAATATATTAGGAATGTTTCAAGATTTGCAAGACTAACAGATACAATGCAAATGGAAGCTGCTGTAGGAATTGATATGATTATCATTGATGCCTCAGATATAGATATTAAATATTTGTATAATTACTGTGGTATTATGATTCAAATACATGGAATATTGATCCTATTTTAGACAGATAAGTTAGTTATCTTTTAATTCAACTTGGCCCCAGTAAAGCAATCCACATGAAAATAGATTCTTATAATATTCCAATATATATGTACACCATTGCTAATGTTAAAGTGATTCAGGGAAGAAGGGTCATAGTATATCAGAAACCTATTAATTGGGATGCCATTGAGGAAATGAAATTGTGCCATTTATCAGATTGTTGCCTATTAAGCATAGTCCCATCAATACTAATTTCAATAGACCTGTTTTATAATTCTTCCTTTGGGAGCAATATGAAGACCATGCCATTAAAAATGGGTGTCCATTACTAACAATAAACCATAAACAATATTCATTACATAAAGCCATAGCATAATCAGGCAGCATTATAGCAATAGGTTGCAGTACACCGGAATAAATTACTGCCATGAAAATCCCCCGAGGAATCTGTATCTTAATTTTATTTTCCTTTTACAGATTTAAACTGTGCTCCGCTTTTTTCAAAATATCAATAAACCTCTGACTGATGTACTTATAGATTTTAGCTGGAATCCAGTTTTCAAGTTTTACTGCAGCTTTTACTAGATCTTATTAATAGCAGTCCCTGTGGACATCAGTTTCTCGCAATAATAAATACAGGGATAAAACAGATTGTTGTATGTTTTTTCTGATCAGCCAATAGCTACAGAAAATGGTTTTCGGCACAACAACAATTCTCTCAGTTGATGATTGAGTATACAGAAGAAGCACCAAAGAATCTGTGTGAGAACGTGCACACATGTGCTGA
The DNA here is from genome assembly GCA_035221665.1 of Okamejei kenojei. Classification (NCBI taxonomy): domain Eukaryota; kingdom Metazoa; phylum Chordata; class Chondrichthyes; order Rajiformes; family Rajidae; genus Okamejei; species Okamejei kenojei. The sequence goes on from CM069135.1 coordinate 85,883,166, forward strand.
ATATAAATGTGCTTGTCGAAATGCCCTTGTCGAAAATCTGATTTTTTTTTTGTGCCTAGGTATTGAAACTGCGTAATGAAATAATTTGCAAAATAACAAATTTGGACATATTTACAAAAGCAGAGATGAAATTTGGAAGATGTTCAGGGAAGATTCTAAAAATTGAAGACACAAGTAAGACAGGAGTCAAAGGAGATAGAACTGTAAGCAATTTAAGAATAAAAGTAATGCATATAAGAGAAACATATTTCATACTTTAATTTAAAATTTACTAATTCTGAAATAAATGTTGGAGCTTCAACAATTAAAGCATAAATAAAAACTATTTGATTACCATTATGGGAATATGTGTTCTTGTGAGTTGGTTCCATTTAAATGCTGGTCACTAGGGATGTATCTCTGTTAGTCTCTATCTCCATCATTTCTTCCAGTTGCTTGGCAGGTGAGAAGAGGAACTTCAATAAGTTTTGCCAAATGTGCACTTGATGAGGCTTTAGTAAAACGATTACCATAATATATTACTGTAATTGTGGCTTAGAAGGAAGTTAAATATGCCTCTTTAATAAGTCATTAATATAGCACTGAAACTTGAGTTATTAGGATTATCTATGCACCATTCCCCAACTAAATTAAACAGTAATCTTGTATATTAAAGGAATATTTATCTTTATTCATTAGACCTCTTCGAAGTTTAACTTATAATTCAGTTTGGCTTTTGAGGTACAAAATGTATTTAATTTCAGTCAAATATGAAGCCCCTTCCAACATCCCATCAAGAACTATCGAAAAAATTAACAATTTACTTTACTAAGAAGAGATTGAGTAGGCCGAGTTTGTTTCCTGTGAGGCCAAGACTACACAAAATGATGCGGTCCATGAATAGATTTAACAGTGGGAGATCTTTCCCCTAAGCAGAGATTCCTGAAGCTGGACAGCATAGGGTGATAGGTGAAAGGTTTGGAAGGGTGGCACAGCGGTACAGTTGCTGCCTTACACTGCCAGAGACCCGGGTTTGATCCTGATTACGGGTGCCTAGCTGTACGGAATTTGTACGTTCTCCCCGTGGCCAGTGTGGGTTTTCTCTGCGATCTTCAGTTTCTTCCCACACTCCAAAGACGTTCAAGTTTGTAAGTTAATTGAGTTAAAAGTATAAATGTAAAAGTGTGTGTGTTAGTGTTAATGTGCGGGTTTGCTGGTCGAAGCGGATGCGGTATCGCTAAACTAAACTGAAAGGGATTTGAGGTTGGTCTTTCTCAAACAGAGCATGGGTGCATTCTGAAAAGTAGTGCATGAATGGGTAGTGGTAGCAGGTACTAATACAATATCTTTCTCAAAGACCACTTGAATTACCAATGCACAGAAGGCTATAGACCAAACGCTGGCAAATGGTTGTCTCGTACTAAAGTGGCTGTGTTGTGCAACTTTAAAATCCTTCATATGGCTCCACATCATAGCAGAGTACAAATCCCTTCATACCATAGCGGTTGCCTTTTGTCTCTAAAATGCTACACTAGTGTAATTTTTGGGATAGAGTGGATGACAAATTGAGCAGGCATAGAATTATTTTTGATAAGAATCAAAACGTAGTGCTGGATATAGTTACATCATTTAAAATACATTTTGACAGAAACATGGATATGAATGGTTTCGAGGGAGATGGGGAAAATGCAGGCAAATTGTACTAGCTCAAGAATGCTCCTTAGTTGGAATCAACAGGATGGGCCAAAGGGCTTGATTCCATGCTGTATAGCTCTATGGCTGTGAATCTGCTGCCTTTCAATCCTAGTTAAGCAGTATCAAGAAAACCCAATTGCACCGATAGGGTGTGATGCGCCTATCGTCTGAAACCACAGCCAACTTTAGGCAAATATCAATTACATTCCTAAGCAACCTAGCAAATATTATTAGGGCACCAATCTCAGCCTGGCGATAATTAGAATATCCTTTGGTCTGTGTTGGGAGCTCCAAATACATCACATACACTATAGTTCAAGAAGAAATTGCTACAGCAGATATTAATTAGTGTTGCGAGAATAGACCAATTTTCTGTCCAGGATTAATTACTGTTCTGCCAATTTCATCAAATACCCAACAGGAACCTCTGTTTATCACCTCAGATGGGCAGTGATGATCCAGTTTAAGACATGGTTCCTCGTCAAAGACATTCAGTGTATTCTAAGTATTTAAATAATCACCATCTCCAAATCTGGAATAAAATTAATGTCCAGCATAATCAATTATGGACAATAATGGGGATTGATCCATCTTATTTCCTATTAAAATTTCCTTTATATTTCCATTACAGAAGAATATATGGAAAGTCGATGCACTTTGCTATCAATGAATTAGACACAAAACCCTTTTGAACTCAAAGAGAAAATCATTGCAAATCAATATTCTCACATATGTGCAGAAAAAGTAAAATTAAAGTTTCACTGAAGGCTCTCTAAGAGAAGATCACACCGAATGTATAATGAGAGGTTGATTCCCTGGACTCTTACCAATGTGCCGGCAGGTTTATATGCCCAACCTTAATCTGCTAATCTATCCGAATGTGTAAATTCTGAGAGTGTTCTTGTCAGGTTACCACCAGTTACAAACCAGTTTTGTAAATCAGCCTTTAAAAAATCTTTGCTTATTTAAGTTTCTAATTATTAGACATGTTACATGGGATGTTCCTATAAAAATCCTAAATATAGTCTGAAGAAGGGTTTCGGCCTGAAATGTTGCCTATATCCTTCGCTCCATAGATGCTGCCGCACCCGCTGAATTTCTCCAGCACTTTTGTCTGTATCCTAAATATAGTAATTATAATGATCTCAGTTTCAAGTAGATAACCTGCGTATGTTACAGTGAAAATTAACTTCCAATTAATTTGCTTTGTAGGTACAGAGATGTGGTTGGCACTGTAAGTCATCTACAGTATATTATTGCTAATTATGTAATTGGATTTTGATCATCATTAGACTAATTAAAGGGGAAATTCTTACTGCCTAACAACAATGAATTTGAATGACAGTAGCTGACAACCAAAACGATAGTAGACGTTGTCCTCAAAATGAAAAGCAAAAAAAATGAAAATGCTTTAACTTGAAATAAATACAACAAGCAGTCGGTATCTATGGGAGGAGAAATTTCAGATCAATGGCCTATCATCAAAATGCCATATTGACAATGAATGTACTGTAGGAGGAACATAGAGCGCCTTAGCGGCAGAGCTTACTGCCTCACCGCGCCAGAGACCCTGGTTCAATCCTGACTACGGGTGCTTGTCTGTACGACGTTTGTACATTCTCCCCATGGTTTCCTCCGCGATCTTGGTTTTTATCCCACAGTCCAAAGATGTACATGTTTGTAGGTTAATTGGCTTGGTATAAATGTAAAATTGTCCCTAGTGTGTGTAGGATCGTGTTAGTGATCACTGGTTGATGCAGATTCGGTGGGCTGAAGGTCCTGTTTCCGCGCTGCATCTCTAAACTAAACATTTTGAGGCTAAGAATGATCAAATAATTCACAAAACTAAACCTGTACCATCCTGGTCAATTTAACTTTTCTCAACCGATATAGAAGTCCTCTCTCAAAAACATACTGAAGCTATTTCGGAAAGTTAATAGATTTACATTATAATCCACTAGTCAGAACATTCTCAAAATTTCAGATTGTATTAATAAAATTATGTAAAAGTGGGTAGAAAGGAACTGCAGATGCTGTTTAAACCAAAGATAGACCCAAAAAGCTGAAGTAACAGCGGGTCAGGCAGAATCTTTGGTGAAAAGTTATCGGTGATGTTTCATGTTGAAACCACTCTTCAGACAGTCAGGGGGAGGGAAGACCTCTACAGCGAATGCAGTGCCGGAAACCCGGGTGCTGTCTGTACGGAGTTTGTACGTGACCTTCGTGGGTTTTCTCACAGATCTTCGGTTTCTTCCCACACTCCAAAGACGTACAGGTATGAAGGTTAATTGGCGTGATAAATGTAAAATTTGTCCCCAAAGGGTATACTTACTAACTGCTTATTATGCCTCTTGGCATGTGGGGCAGCAACAAAGGTCCTCCACTCCTGTCTGTTCTGGGCTAGCTTCGGGACACTACCCCAGGTCAGGTCCATTGTTTTAATTTCCTCCTCTACAGTTCGATGCCAGGTGGTTTTGGGTCTCCCTCTTTTCTTTTCCCTACCGGTGTCCAGTGCAGGGCTATTCTTGGGATGCTGTCTGGTTCTCTTCTTTCACCATTGACATTCATCATAGCACCTGTCGCTAGCCCTGGAAGTCCAACACGCCCAGTAGTGTTGGTTCCTTCAGTTGCTGTTTCCATTACATATTTGTTTTACGAGACAGGGTTGTTAGCCCTGTGCTCAACCCCCAACCTGGAGGACCAGTGGATCGCTCTTTGTCTCGCTTCTACCCTTCGACCTGTTCAGCATGGGAGACCCTAACAGGAGACGAATCTCCCGCTGGCATAGCTCTAGGGGTCACTGGGACACACAATCTCCCCGACCACAACAAGGTTGCAATCCAACGGGGAGCCAATAGGGTATAGGATAGTGTTAATGTGTGGGGATTGCTGGTTGGCGCAGACCCGGTGGGCCGAGAGGGCCTGTTTACGCGCTGTATCTCTAAAACTAAAAAATAAATTAAAATTAATTAAAAAAATAAAAATAAAAATCTACAGCGCCTTCCTACACAGTTCAAATCCCAGCATGCCAGCTGCTGAATTTAAGTTCAGTATATGAAAAAGTTCTGCGGTTCTTTGATTCAATATTAGGTTTGTTGTGCAGAAGGAGGCATGATTGAGAATAGTATGCAACTCTTTCCTGTTACCATTTGTGAATCCATACAATTGCCAGTAATGGCAATGAAATCTCTACACATTGCCAAGATACTGCAGTTGCAAAATTAAAAAAGCAGAATATGCTGAGAATATTAAGCAAATCAGATAGCATCTGTGGAGAGAGAAACAGGGTTAACCATTGAAATCTATGTACATATTCAGCTGTGACTCAGTATTCTCACATTTGCTCTAGGAGAATATCAGTTCAGATCCTGCCCCAGAGACTAAGCAGTCCAGCACTGCACTACTAAAGGAGTATTGTACTTTACAATTGAGATATTACACCAAGATCCCATTTGACATTTTGGATGGATGTGAAAGACCGACAATGCATTTTCAGCAGGGGGCTTCTTTCATTTCTTATCCTAAATAAATGTAGGTTTCCTATTCTATGTTCGTCACCCACAAGATTTCTTCTTTCCCCTGGTTACAAACATAAATAACTCACTCCTCTACTGAGCAGAATAGAATTATACTCGTTCTAACTTTGCATGCTATGTTTGAATCAATCAACAGAAAAATGAATGCTTGAACCTACTTTTATTATCTTATATTAAGTAAATTTGTATCTGCGTGAGAATCAGTCAGTAGAAAAGATATCAATCCAACTTATGTTATTCCTAAACCTACTTGCTTCAGGCTCAGCATTTTCCATAAAGTTTTAAATTTACTCTATCTTTTTCATGTTATCTTATCAGTGATATTTCATAGGGGTTTTTTTTTTGCAGTTTGCGGATATATTCATTATTGGATGTGCAGTGAACAAGTCATTAGTAGTGTTGTTTCTTTCCCAAAGCTGATTATTTTTGTGATGCTGTTCAGAAAACACCAGATAGCTTCTGGCACAATGTCTCTTTGGCCAGCAATTCCATAATTTTATTCATATCATCTACCATGCATGTTAACAAAAAAGCAATTTAATTTCATAAGCTACCTATCACATAATAAGACAATCCAAGGTGATTCACTGGTGCCTTATCAATTAATGTTTGTAACATAGCCCATTAGGAGTTATCGGGGCAGATGATCCAAGTGTAAAGCTTTAAGAAGCATCTTGAAGAAGTGGAGAGAGTTGGAGAGACGATGTTTAGAAAATGAATTCCAGAAGTTGCTCAGTTTGAATTTAGTTTATTGTCACCTGTTCAGAGGTCCATTGCAAAGCTTTTGTTGTGTGTTAATAAGTTAGCGGAAAGATTACAATCGCGCCATCCACAGTGTACAGATACATTATAAAAGGAATAATGTTTAGTGAAGCTAGGATCCTGACAGGTTTGCAGAGATGGTGCAAAGTCAATAGGGCAAGTGGAAACATTTTAAACTGAAGGTTTGCAGAGAACATGTTAAGTAGGTACAGTGGCTTGCAAACGTTTTCATACCCCTTGAAATTTTCCACATTTTGTCACGTTACAACCACAAACGTAAATGTATTTTATTGGGATTTTATGTGATAGACCAACACAAAGTGGCGCATAATTGTGAAGTGGAAGTAAAATGATACATGGTTTTCAAATGTTTTTACAAATAAAAAACTGAAAAGTGTGACATGCAAAAGTATTCAGCCCCCTTTACTCTGATACCCCTAAATAAAATCCAGTGCAACCAATTGCCTTCAGAAGTCACCTAATTAGTAAACAAGAGTCCGCTTGTGCGTAATCTAATCTCAGTATAAATACAGCTGTTCTGTGAAGGCCTCAGAGGTTTGTTAGAGAACATTAGTGAACAAACAGCATCACGAAGCCCAAGGAACACACCAGACAGGTCAGGAATAAAGTTGTGGAGAAGTTTAAAGCAGAGTTAGGTTATAAAAAAATATCCCAAGCTTTGAACATCTCACGGAGCACTGTTCAATCCATCATCCGAAAATGGAAAGAGTATGGCACAACTGCAAACCTACCAAGACATGGCCGTCCACCTAAACTGACAGGCCGGGCAAGTAGAGCATTGATCAGAGAAGCAGCAAAGAGGCCCATGGTAACTCTGGAGGAGCTGCAGAGATCCACAGTTCAGGTGGGAGAATCTGTCCACAGGACAACTATTAGTCGTGTACTCCACAAATCGGGCCTTCATGGAAGAGTGGCAAGAAGAAAGCCATTGTTGAAACAAAGCCATAAGAAGTCCCGTTTGCAGTTTGCCACAAGCCATGTGGGGAACACAGCAAACATGTGGAGGAAGGTGCTCTGGTCTGATAAGACCAAAATTGAAGTTTTTGGCCTAAATGCAAAACGCTATGTGTGGCAGAAAACTAACATGACACATCACCCTGAACACACCATTCCCACTGTGAAACATGGTGGTGGCAACATCATGCTGTGGGGATGCATTTCTTCAGCAGGGACAGGGAAGCTTATCAGAGTTGATGGGAAGATAGATGGAGCCAAATACAGGGCAATCTTGGAAGAAAGCCTGTTAGAGTCTGCAAAAGACTTGAGACTGGGGCGGAGGTTCACCTTCCAGCAGGACAACAACCCTAAACATACCGCCAGAGCTACAATGGAATGGTTTAGATCAAAGCATATTCATGTGTTAGAATGGCCCAGTCAAAGTCCAGACCTAAATCCAATTGAGAATCTCTGGCAAGACTTGAAAATTGCTGTTCACAGATGCTCTCCATCCAATCTGACTGAGATTGAGCTATTTTGCAAAGAAGAATGGGCAAAAATTTCAGTCTCTTGATGTGCAAAGCTGGTAGAGACATACCCCAAAAGACTTGCAGCCGTAATTGCAGCGAAAGGTGGTTCTACAAAGTCTTGACTCAAGGGGGCTGAATACTTTTGCATGCCACACTTTTCAGTTTTTTATTTGTAAAAAAAAATTTTAAACCATGTATCATTTTCCTTCCACTTCACAATTATGCACCACTTTGTGTTGGTCTATCATATAAAATCCATTTACGTTTGTGGTTGTAACGTGACAAAATGTGGAAATTTCAAGGGGTATGAAAACTTTTGCAAGCCACTGTATGTTACAAAACTTACCTTTCTGCCACTCCCCGTGTTTGCGACTTTGGCACCTTTCAGAGGGGGGCGGGTTGAAAGTGCCATTTTTCTCCAGACAATTCAGGTCGATCCATTTCAGGGGATTTTGTCGCTAAAGAGAAATCGCTCCGACATTTGATTTATGAAAATATTTTTAAACTACACTAGATCATTTATTAGCTAGAGTAATTTAAAAATCATCTTCTAAAGCCGTGAGCGCTGACAACAGGAAGGATTTTACGTAGGGGAGAAAAGAAGGTACACAGTTTATTTTGACATAAAAACATGGTTCTTAGGAAGCATTTAATCAAATTTTCATGCTGTGAAAAGAGACAAAAAATATAACCCACAGTGTTTTTCCTGCCGACTGTGGGTTAAATTCACCGCAAACCGCAACGTTCCACTCCACCGCGCTCCACTAAAACCCACTCGCAAGTTGATTTAAATGGCCATTAAGTTACGGGAATTAAACACTAAATTCCTTCCATTTGGCCTATAAATTCATGAAAGTGAGATTTAAAAATCATGTTATATTGTGAATTATTGTGTGAATGTTATTTGGACACTTAGGCAATTTAAAGATGTTTATCTTTTCTTGAGAAATGGATAATTTATCCATTCCTTCCATAGCCTCCTCAGTAGACTTTAACATTATGTCCAGCTTTTTATTACAGTCCTTATCAACCCGCTTAATTTTTTTGTTTAAATCCTCCTCAACCTCAATCACATGTTTGGTTAAGTCATTAATTTTCCCCATCAGCGTATCATTACCTTGTTTAATTTTTTCAGAGAGGCTTTTGTCCAGCGCGACATTCCCATCTTGTATCACCTTTAGAAATAACTTCAGTGACTGAAGTTAATACTGACTTTTCCAATTGTTCCATATGCACTCTTTGTTCCTCCATTGAGGTCATTTCTGTAGAAAGATTTTGAAATTCAGCTTCTTCTTCTGAGCTTCCAGCTGATGCTTGAGGGGATTGAGGAGTCTTTCCAAGTTTTTTTCAAGTAGTCTCTTGTGGCAGGTCTTGAAGCAGGTTTTACAGGTTTCTGGTGATGATTCCCTTTTTTCATTTAAAACTGCTGTTATTCTCTGTTATCAGCAGAGCTTCTGATAACACACAATTAAATAACAGCTCTGGGAGTATATTTTAGAACTCCCCCATCTTCCAGCTCGTGTTTTAGCACATTAAAACATTCTTTCATGAGCAGAGCAAAACAGGAGCGTCTCTCACCCCACCATTGATGCCGCCGGATAATACGATAACTGAGATGGCTAAGGAGATAAAGAGACTAAAAAAGGAACAAGAAAGCACTGGGAGGGAGCTTGCTAAAATGAAGCATAAATGTACGGACTTGGAAGCAAGATCAAGAAGACAAAATCTGAGGATAGTTGGAGTAAAAGAAGGAAAGGAGAGTGGGCAAAACTTTCAGGAGTTTGCTGCCAACTTACTCAAACAAGTGCTTAAGCTGCCTGAAGCCCCGAGAATAGATATGGCTCACCAGGTCTGACGTAAGGTTCAAGCAAACCCAACTGCCCCCCCAAGACAGATTATTCTGAAATTCTATGACATTTCAACCCTGGAAGGAATTATGAAAACATTTCCAAATGGTGTGAATTTGATGTTTGAAGAAGACCAACTAAGATTCTTCCGTGATTTTCCAGCTGAAGTCATGGAAAAGAGGGACAAGTTTACAAACATGAGAAGGCTACTGAAAGAGGTCTCGGGAGTAAGATATGGGATAGTATATCCCGCTAAATTGAGAATTTCTTATAACCATGTTGAACGTGCATTCACGGATCCTGAAGAGGCATTTAATTATCCACAAAGTATCACAAAGGAGGACTACTGATCATGAGAAACAACAAAGAAAGAACTGTGTTTCTTTTTTTTTAACATACAAAAAATACTGCTCTGGTTAAGATGGAGAACTTTCCTCGAGGCGTTGTCTTGATATTTTACCTTTGGAATGTTAACTCAAGGTCGGATTTTATGTTTCGCTTCAACAAAGGATTGACAAAGAAGAAAAATTGTGGCATTTTTCCATATTCTAAATAACTTTAGAATATGGAAAAATATTATCAGTGGACTTGTATATAGAAATTTATGATTTATGAAACACACAATTACATACTAACATAAAATATAATTAATAAAATTGTGCAATATTAAGGCATAGCTTAATAATGGCTGATGTTTATTTCATGATGTTAATTACTTGCTAAATATAAGAATAACAAGTTAAATATGATTGATTAGTACTAATAACATACTAACAAATTTTATGGATATAGTAGATTTAGTCTAAATTGCACGCAAAGAGGGGGGAGGAGTCTCAGACGCTTGGAAGTTACCCAAGGGTCTGAATCTGGTTAACCCCTTGGAACCTGCTGGTGTCTGATGCAAAAGTTTGAGACTTAATTGTATTAGAGCTAGGCATATCAATAGATATAGATATATCTGTTATACTGTTATATCTAAATATATACTCGGAAACTCTTTTTTATTTTGTTTTTTTCTCTTTGAAGATATATTTCTAATCAATCTATTGGAGTGCGTTTTATTTTATATATATATTTCTGAACTTCGTATCGCTCGCTCTTCCAATTAATAATAACTGGTCAAGGGAGCACAGCAAAACATATCTACGGAAGTCAATAAGAATTTTTCTACCACCTGTTGGTGGTCTGTTTTTAATTATAATATCTTTATTTTTGGATATTATAATATCACTTTTTTTGTTAAGTATCTTTTCACGACTCTACACTTTCTGGCCTTTTAACAGGGGCAATTCTGAAGGGGAGATGCCAACAAAACTTAACAGCTGGGGATGACCATCCGCCACCTAGAGTGATGAGGTTCTTGGTTGCACCATATGAAGTAAAGGTATTCATAATGCAAGACGATAAACAAAAGAAAACTGGAGGAATCACATTCTGTAGTTGGAATATAAGGGGCGCTAATGAACCAATTAAAAGGGGTAAGATCTTTGCCCAATTAAAGGCCTTAAACAGTGACATCATTTTCTTACAAGAGACTCATTTGAAATATCAAACACAGATAAGATTGAAGGTAAATTGGATTGGGCAAACATACTACTCTTCATTTACTTCTAAATCTAGAGGTACAGCTATTATCATTCGTAAAGGTATACCATTTAAATTAAAGAATACTATAGCAGATAAAGAGGGGAGGTATGTCATAGTCACGGGAGAAATTTATTATACTCCACTTACTTTGATAAATATTTATGCTCCTAATTTTGACAACCCCCAATTCTTTAGTAAAATTTTGGATACAATTACAGAACTTAACTATCAAAATTTGATAATAGGGGGGGATTTGAATCGTGTTTAGATCCATATCTGGATAAATCAGAAAAACAAAACAAGATGAACATAAAATCTAAAACTAGTGAACTCCTAAATACATACATGAAAAATACCAACATAACAGATGTATGGAGGATCGCTAACCCAGTAGGTAGGGAATATTCATTTTATTCAACGGTACATAAAACATATTCATGTATTGATTATTTCTTAGTGGACACAAAACTAATTCCCTATACATATAATTCTAAATATCATAATAGTATTATTTCTGATCATTCCCCGCTAACTTAAACAAAAAAAATTAGATGGAATGCCTGATAAAAAATCGTTTTGGAGGTTTAACCCCCAAATCTTAAACAATTTACAAGGATGTACATATTTAAAAGAGCAGATGGGATTATTTTTTGAGACAAATGATACACCAGATATTTCACCATCCTTATTATGGGAAACTTTTAAGGCATTTATTAGAGGAACTATAATCTCATATCAAGCTTTCCAAAATAAAAAAAATAACACTGAACAATTGCAGTTAGAACAAGAAATTAGACAATTAGATTTAGAAAATGCTAAAGAACCAACGATAGATAAACATAATAAGATAACAATACTAAAATAGAAATTAAATACAATTTTATCGGCCAGAATAATAAGATTATTTCAAACTATTAAACAAGAAAATTTTGAATTTGGCGATAAACCACATAAACTCTTAGCACGCCTACTGAAAAAACGGGAAACAAGAAAATACAATTACTAAAATTAAATCAGACAATGGGGGAATTACTAACACTACCTAAAGATATTAATAAAAGATGTGCTCAATTTTATCAAAATTTATATACATCGAAAACCTCTGCAAATAATACTCAAATTACAAATTTCTTAGACAATTGTAATCTTCCAAAATTAAATATGGTGGAACAAGAGGGATTAGGAGCCCAGATTACACTACAGGAAATAGAAGAAATAATAAATTCGTTGAAGAATGGCAATACGCCTGGACCAGATGGCTTTAGAAATGAATTCTATAAAAGATTCAATGAGATAATTTCTCCACGCCTGCAAGATTTATATATATACGCTTTTAAAGAAAATAAACTACCAGAAACATTAACTGAGTCAACGATTATACTTATACCAAAAAAGGATAAAGATCTAGAAGACCCAGGCTCATATAGAGCTATTGCACTCCTAAATACAGATCAAAAAATATTAACAAAAACCCTAGCGAGAAGATTGAGTAAATATGTTAGCAAACTAATAAACCCGGACCAAACAGGGTTTATACCAAAGAGATAATCTTTTAACAATTTGAGACGGCTGTCTAATATAATGTACTCACATAATACTGAAGAAGAACTAGCAATTATTTCATTGGATGCAGAAAAAGCTTTCGATCAAGTAGTATGGCAATACTTATTCAAAGTATTCAAAAATTTAACATGGGAGATAACTTTATCTCATGGGTAAAATTATTATATGATAAGCCGACGGCTAGAATACTGACTAATAATATATTATCCCCGAAATTCCAATTAGAAAGGGGCAATAGGCAGGGGTGCGTACTATCCCCCCTGCTATTTGCACTAGTAATAGAGCCTTTAGCAGAAAGTATAAGAAGTCATCCGAATATTTATGGATATAATACCAAACACTCAAATAATAAAATTTCATTATATGCAGACGACATATTACTATATATTACAAATTCGCAAATTAGCATACCAAATGTACTAAACTTAATAGAGGATTTGGTTCTTTTTCAGGATATAGAATAAATTGGAACAAAAGCGAAATTATGACGATAAAACCTCAAGAGCCGACACATTTGTTGAAATTCCCCTTTAGACTTGCAACAGAAAAATTTAAGTATTTTGGCATCCAAATCACTAGGAAATATAAATCATTACTCAACGCAAACTATATGCCTTTATTAACTAAATTAAATGGGTTGATTAAATTTTGGAAAACACTGCCGATGTCCTTAATAGGCAGAATAAACGCGATAAAAATGATCTTCTTGCCACAAATATTGTATCTATTTCAATCAATACCAATATACTTACCTAAAAAAATCTTTAAAAAACTAGACTCTGATATTATAACTTTCATATGGGATTATAAATCACACAGAATTAAAAAAAAAACAAAACACTTGTGTAAATCTAAAGAATCAGGGGGACTGACACTTCCTAACTTATTGTATTACTATTGGGCAGTGAATATTAAAAATATAATCTATTGGTTGGACAGTTCTTCCCAACAGGTAGATTGGATAAGAATGGAGAAAGAGGATTGTTCCCCTTATAATATAGGAGCGATCCTTCTTTCCCCGATGAAACTGAACAATTTAATATATGAGAAGAATCCAATTATTCACAGTAAAATATGAATTTGGAAACAAATAAAATTAACTTTAAAATTAAGACAATTATCGCTTCTTTCTCCAATAGCTAATAATCCCTCATTCAAACCATCCATTATTGATAAAATGTTTATCCATTGGGAAAGAATAGGAATTAAAACGTTGGGAGATATGTATGAAATGGGAAAACTTTTATCATTCCAACAATTACAACTAATATATAATTTGAAAAGTATTCAATATTTCAAATATCTTCAAATTCAAGATTATTTGAAAAAATATGTACAAGGATATCAAACTTTAACTCCAGATATATTGGAGGAAGGAATGAATAGAAAGGCAGAATCAAGCAATTTAATATCTTACTTATATAATACAATTCTAAATATTGAAACACCAATGACAGAGGCAATTAGAAGGGACTGGGAACAAGAGTTATTGATAAAAATTCAAATGATAGATGGGAAAAACATTTATTATATGTAAATAAATGTTCAATTAATGTAAGACATAACCTAATTCAATTTAAAATTTTACATAGACTATATTATTCGAAAACAAGACTAAATAAAATATTTTCAAATGTTTCCTCCATCTGCGACAAATGTTTAACTCAAAATGCCACTATAGCACATTCCTTTGTCTCTTGTATAAAACTGTATAAATTTTGGAATGAAATTTTTGGAATTTTTACAAAAATATTTAACACAAAATTGAACCCCAATACGGAACTGATTATCCTTGGATCAATGGAAGAGGGAAGTAAACTAACTATATTCCAAGAAGTTTTTCTTAATTACGGTCTAATAACAGCAAAAAAACTTACACTCAAATTTTGGAAAAACACTACCACGCCAACATTCAAAATGTGGATCTCAAACATGTCTGAAATGCTACACCTTGAAGAAATGAGATTCCTCCTACTAGGCAAGTAGACCTATTCTTAAAGACTTGGTCTCCTTTTATCAACTTTTTACAAGCAGATGGTGCAACATAAGGAATTAAATGGTTTAGGACCGGGTGACAGATGGGCAAAAATACGAAATAGGTAGATCTCTCCTAATCTCTCTTTTCTTTACTTTCTCCTTTTCTTTCAATTTTTTTAGCTTCTTATCTCGGTCCTGTATTTCTTTGGATATCTGTTTCTACTCGCTTGTCTGTCTATTCCGACACTCTTTATTTCTTTTTTCTCTCACTGTTCTTTTATTATTAAATCAAAAGTACAAAGTTGTACAAGAATGGAAATATGTATGTATGTATTAGGTACTTAAGTACCACACTACTGTACTTACTTCTAACAAAAAAAACCCCAAAAACCAAAAAAAACAACAACAAAAAAGAAATGGATAGATGTTTAGATCTAGTAATTGAATTTTGTAATTAGCTACAATTAGGTAACTAACTAATTATATGCTTTAATTTCAGGTCATCCAAGTAAGATTGTTTCAGAATGCTTCAATCTATAATAACTGAAAATTTCATTGAGTTCTCTTAATTTTTAACAAAGTTATGGGCTTTTGACTGTCCTCGATCACAGCTTTTGAGTTAAGTCAATGGAAAGACAATGGGTAACAAGATGCTAATTTCCGAGTATGAAAATGGCCATAACCTTTTTTAATACTGAAGATATGAAAGTGAATTAAAATTAAACTTCTTTTTATGCTTTATCTGATGGGATAAATTGCAGACTTGATTTTTAAAATCTCAAAATTTTGTAACTTTGCTATGTTGGTTTAGCGGAATTAACGATTGGGAAAGGCAAGGGCACAGAGGAGTTTGAAAAAAGTGAGAGTTTTTTTTTAAAGTTGTGGCATTGTTGGACACAGAGCAAATAAACAATTATTGGCATGAATGAGTTTTGAGTTGAGTTTTGGATGACTTCAAGCTTATGAAAGGGAGTCCAACAGAATGGTTTGGTAATTAAGTCTGGAAGTAACAAAGCAATGCATATGGTTTCAGCACTTGCACTGAGAAAGAGTTTAGCTGGGACATATTATCCTGCCAGAAATAAGTATTGTCAATGAAAATATGACCATGGACCATAGAACAGTTAATCACAGGAACAGGGCCTTTGGTAACACTATGTCTGCACTGAACACAATGTCAAGACCAACTCTTATCTGTTTGCACATATCCATATCCCTCCATTCCCTGCATATCCATGTATTTATCCAAACATCTCTTAAATGCTATTATTGTATCGGCCTCCAACACCAATGTTCTTCGGCCAGCAATACCATAATTGTATTCATATCATCTACCATGCATGTTAACAAAAAATCAATTTAATTTCATAAGACACCTAATACATATATTTATTATATTAGGTGCCTTATGAAATTAAATTGCTTTTTTGATCATGATCATATCTTTTAATCTTTGCCACTCTCACCTTAAAGCTCTGGCCTCTAGTATTTGATATTTCTATCCTGGGAAAGGGTTCTGGTTGTCTACCCTATCTGTGCCTCTCATAATTCTATATACTTCCATAAGGTCTCCCATCAACTTCTGATCAACTTTTATGAACTATGAACTGCTGTACTGTGGGCTTGGGCTTTTTTGTACTAACATTGTTTTTCTTTCACTTATTGAACTTGATTATCTATGTGTGTACAGACATGTTATGCTGCTGCAAGTACGAATTTCATTGTTTCATTTTCAGTACATGACGATTAAACACTTTTGATGCTCGAGTTCAGATCATCTGAACATTTTTTTCTTCATCAGACTAGGTTATTGTGTTAATTCTAGTACACTCCACTCAATAGACTGCTGTGAAACAATTCAGACGATGGCCGTGGTATTTCACATGAACATATTGATCTTGTTCTGATAATTTCTTGCTCAAATAGCAAGCAAGCAAAATTGTCAGAATTTGGTTCTGTAAAACACTAAAATGCTCAAAACACTGAAATAAATGTGCACCGTTACAAAGTCATACAGCATGAAAACAGGGCATTTGGTCCAATTTATGCATGTTGACAAAGATGGCCCATCTAAGCTCGTCCCATTCACCCGTACTTGACCCATATCTCTCAAAACATTTTCTATCCACATACCTGCTTCAACCACTTCCTCTGACAGCTTGTTCCATATACCCACCATCTCTATGTGAAAATGTTGCCCATCAGGTTCCTATGAAATCTTTCCCCTCTCACCTACCCAGGGGATATAAAGACTGTGCATTCACACTGTCTATAGACCTTGTACTTTTATACACTTGTATCAGATCACACCTCTCCTGCACACAAAGGAATCAAGTCCTAGCCTTCACAATCTCTCCCTATAGCTCAGCCCCTCAAGTTCTGGCATCATCCTCGTAAATCTTCTCTGCACTCTTTTCAATAACAGGGTGACCCAAACTGAGTAAAATACTTCATGTGCAGCCTCACAAATATATTGTACAGCTGTAACATAATATCCCAACTTCTATACTTAATGCCTTGACTGATGAATGCTAGAGAGCCGAAACTCTTCTTCACCACCCTATTTACCTGCACTGCCACTTTCAGGAAACAATGTACTTGGACTCCTCGATCCTTCTTCACTTCAGCACTCCCCACAATCCTACCATTGTGAAGGACCTGCCCTAGATAAATTTCCAGAGATGCAGCACCTCACACTTACCTGAATTAAACTCAATTAGTCATTCCTCAGCCCACGTGTCCAGCTGATCAAGATCCGGCTGTCATTTTTGATAACCATCTTCGCTGTCTACATTACCACTTATTTTTACATCATCTGCAAGCATACCAACCATGACTTGTATACTTTCATCAAAATTGTTGATGTTGATACAAGCAGCAATGTGCCCAGCACCAAACCCCGAGGGACCCATTTAGTCATGCGCCTCCAGTCCGAAAAAAGCAACTTTTCACTACCACCTTCTGCTTTCTCACGTGAAGCCAATGCTGTATCCAATTAGCTAGCTCGCTCTGAATCCTATAAGCTTTCCAGAGCAGCCTACCACGCAGAGCCTTATCTAAAGCCTCGTTGAAGTCCATATAGACTACATCTATACACCCTGCCCTCATCAGTCTTCTTAGTAACTTTGTTAAATAAGTCAAACAAATTCATGAGACATGATCTCCAATGCAAAAAACATGCTGACAATCTCTGATCAAGCCCTGCTGTTCCAAATGCATGTGTATCTTACAGTATCCTTCAAAACTATCTTCAGCAACTTTCCTACCACAGATGTTAGGCTTACTGGCCTATAGTTTCCATGATTTTCTTTGCACCCTTCTCAAATAGAAGCACAACATTAAACCCACTTTTGGGTCTTTTGGCACCTCACTGTGTCTATCGATGATTCATATAGGTCAGCTAGGTCTCCTGCCATTTCCTTTCTAGCATCCCACAGTGACCAGGGTGGTACAGAAGCACACCAATCGACTTGCTGCCTTGCAGTGCTGGAGACCCGGGGTCGATCCTGACCATGGGTGCTGTCCGTACAATCTCATGGAATGACCATGTGGGTTTCCTTTGGGTGCTCTGGTTTCCTCACACATTCCAAAGACATGAAGCTCGGAAGAAACTGCAGATGCTGGTTTAAACCGAAGATAGACACAAAATGCTGGAGTAACTGAGCGGGACAGGCAGCATCTCAGGAGAGAAGGAATGGGCGACATTTTGGATCGAGACCCTTCTTCAGTCTTCTTAGTACATTCTTAGAAAGGTCTTGACCCAAAACTTCACCCATTCCTTCGCTCCAGAGACGCTGCCTGTCCTGCTGAGTTACTCCAGCATTTTATATCTATCAAGGCTTATAGGTTAATTGGCTTCTGGGAAAATAAAAATTGTCCCTTGTGTGCAGGAAAGATTTAGTGTACTGGTGATCGTTGGTCAGCGTGGACTTGGTGGGCCGAAGGGCCTATTTCCATTCTGTATCTCTAAACTAAACATATCTGATTGAGAGGGGAGATTTATCTACCTTCATACATCTTAGGACATCCAGTATCTCCTCGACTGTGGTATGTATGGACTGTTATCAAGACATCGCCATTAACTTTCCAAGTTCTCCAGTCTCATAATAAACTGTAAACGTATAATAAAACCATGAAAGAAAGGCGGATGAAACTTTTATTTTAAGTCAGCTGGAAGAAAAATATTTCCATTTATTGTTCAAAGAAACAAATACATTTTTAAAAGTTACTTACATTTAGTAACAGATCAACATTAATCATGCATCGCTCTATAAATACATTTATTAATTATCAGTGTCTCTCCATAATATTTACCAATTTTTTTTGTCTGCGTTAGCCAGTAATGCCAGGTGATTAGATCCTGCAAATGTTTGTAAGCATCAAGGATAAGAGTTATTAGTTTGTGTTTGACTGCCTGACAATGACATTCTGTCTCAGTGTCTTCAACCTAAAATCTATTTGGAGTTGGCACTTAGAAAACAATTAGCTTACCTGAGCCAAGACAGTCACCCTTCTGTCCTTGTAATAGACTTGCCAAGAACTGCAATTAACAAAATTTGAAGCATTCAGGCAGATACTCTGCTGCTTTGCTGCATCTCAAAATGAATTTTGAAGTTTAAAATTTTTGACTAAACGGCCCGAGACATTAATTAACAATTCAATTGTCTCAAAACCGATCTGGTGTTGATGTTTCACTTTAGGGGTTTACCACTTTCACCATACACATCAAATAAGTTAAACATCACAGATCTCTTTCAAACAAAAAGTACTGCATTCTTTTCTGCAGTAGATAATTTGAATTTGCCGCATGACTGATTTTCTGGGAGCAGTGTTCACAATCAGGAGTTGCTAGTTTTATCTGATGATTTATCAATGTTATGTGGCAGCCTGTAGCCAAGCAGAGATCAAAGTATTGTGTCAAATGGATGATCCATCTCTGCTCCCCCCCCCCTCCTCCCCCCCCCCCCCCCCCCCCCCCCCCCCCCCCCCCCCCCGAGATCCTCATCATAAAAGCCTATGTTCAGTTAATGCAACTCAATCCACATGATATCAAGAAATGGCTAAGATCATGCAGCTAAAGCTATGGGATCAGACAACAACCTGGCTGTTAAGAGGTGGACTACCAGAACTCACTGTGCCGCTCGCCAAGCTGTTCCAAGAGAGTTACAGCACTTGAATCTTCCCGACAATGTGCAAAAATGGCCAAGATATGCCTTGTTTATAAAAAGCATGACAAATGCCATCCAGCTGATTAACAACTCATCACAGTCATAGAGTCATACAGTGTGGAAACAGACCCTTCGGCTCAACTCGCCCAACATGTCCCAAGCTACACTAGTCCCACTTGTCTGCTTTTGGTCCATATCGCTCTAAATTTATCCTATCCATGAACATGTCTAAATGTTTCTTAAACTTGAGATAGTACCTGCCTCAAATACCTCCTCCGGCAGCTCCTCCCATAAACCCACCACTGTGTGTGATAAAGCTACCCCTCGGTTTCCAATTAAATCTTTATCCCCACGCCTTAAAACTATGTCCTCTGGATCTCGATTTTCCTACTCTGGGCAAGAAACTCTGTGCTTATACCCAATCTATTCCTCTCATGATTTTGTAAACCTCCATAAGATCATCCCTCATCCTCCTGCACTCCACGGAAAAGAGTTCCAGTCTCAGACCCTCAAGTTCCGACTTTCTCGTAAATCTTCTCTGTACCCTTTCCTGTAACATGGTGCCTAGAAGTGAACACAATACTCTAAATGCAGCCTCGCCAACTTCTTATATAACTGCAAAATGACCTCCCAACTTCTATACTCAGTCCACTCTGTATCAATATCAACGTATAGGAAAGTGTCATTGAAAATGCAACTCAGTGCCACAATCTTTACATAGAACATAGAAAAATAGGTGCAGGAGTAGGCCATTCGGCCCTTCGAACCATACAATATGATCAAGGCTGATCATCTAAAATCAGTACCCCATTCCAGCTTTTTACCCATATCCCTCGATTCCTTTAACACCAAGAGCTAAACCTGCTCACATTATGTCTGCCAGAATTGCCTGACTATGACTCTGTGATGAGTTGGTTAATTTATGGATGGACCAATTCGTTCATCTGTCTACATTGTGCATCTGCTTGCTTCCAATAGAAAGTCACAAGATTCTCTGTGTTTTTGTGAAAGATCTTGCTACAATTGTGCAGCCATGGGCCAAGGATCATCATAGGATCATAAGTGATAGGAGTAGAATTAGGGCATTCAGCCCATCAAGTCTACTCTGCCATTCAATTATGGCTGATCCATCTCTCCCTCCTAACCCCATTCTCCTGCCTTATCCCCATAATCTCCAACACCCGTACCAGGAGCTGGTTCCCAGCAGCTGGGGAAATGATGTATTTTTAAAGGTGACTAGACATTCATCAATCCCTATCTTTGCATCTGGTGATCTCTTATGACAGATCTAAGAACAGTGTATCTGTTTCTAGAGTATGATGTTGGACACGTCAATAATGTGGTCTGTCCAACAATCTAGACTGCATTATGGTTAGGGTCTCAATGTTGGAGTTGTTGATCAGGGGAAGGACACTCATTTTAATTCAATTATCATTCCAATTGGTTTGTTGAGAAAGTGTTAATGATATCTGTTCAGTGTCTAGAATGCATGCTGCAAGTAGTCCATATCTCAAGCACTCAGGCTTCACCCCTGCCCAGTGGATCATAGGTTTTGCATTATGTTTGAGATTGTAATCGTTAAACACCATTTGCGTCAGTTAACTGAAGATCATGCTTGCACACCAAGTTAGAATTTCATCATTGATATCTGCCTTCACCGAAATAGGGACTCCTGAGATATGTGGTGTACACATTTTGCATGGCCTCGCCCTGAATCTTTATTGTCAGAGGATGATGTAGTAGAGTGTGGACAGGTTAGTGGAGCCTCCCGCAGGTCCCCTCACCACTGCACTCAAGTCTGACTGCATACCAATTCCCTACCTTAACGACCACATTATGGGCAGCACAGAGGCGCAGTGGTAGAGCTGCTACCTCACAGCGCCAAAGACGGGTTTGATCCTGAGCTCAGGTGCTGGCTGTGGCCACACAGGAGATGTGCAGATTTGTTGGTTAATTATCCTCTGTAAATTATCCCTGGTGTGGAGGGAGTGGATGAGAAAGTGGGATAACATAGAACTAGAGTGAATGGGTGATCGATTGTCAGCATGGAATCAGTGGGCCCAAGGGCCTGTTTCTGTGCTGTATTTCTAAATTAAAACATCAAAATCCAAATCCACTCACTGCAGCCAGACACAATCTTCCCAACTTTACCTCGTCCAATGACTCACACCAAACCTTAACATTCCAAGCCAACCTTGACTGATCTCCATTCCCACCTACACAACTCCTGATCCACAACTAGCTTAACTTATTTGTATGCTGTATGGGGCCATTGCACAGAATAAATATGCACTACACTGCAGACACACTACATTGGGCATCACGTACAATGACACTTTGCAGTGACAGTCCATTACAAACTATATGCATTTATGTAGGAACACTCTTGACATAAAGAAGCTACAGATTTATTATCATTTGGTGTTAATAATGTGGAGCTACTAACATAACTCAGCATTTCAATACACATCACTGAAACAGACTTCAGTTTTCAGATAGGCGATCCAAGAACAAAATGCTATTAACTTCAAGTTAATGATTCACTATTCATAGATCAATGTCACTAATCTGTATTATCACCTCAATCCTTTTGCTTTCTGGGAACAGATCCAAATGTGTTCTGGAAGCATTAATGCTGCCTTTACTGAAAACCTGTGGGGTAAACTGACTCCATCCCACAATAAACTATTCAGTCCAGTGATACCATTATTCAGCACAATAAGAGGTTGAAAAGGCCTGAGAGCAATTGCAAACCAGCAAAGCTTCTGAAGCAGCCAATATTACGACTGAAGTTTTAAAACTTTGTGGTGAGAAACTTGTAGCATCATATCCCACAATTGTGATGGAGAGGACATGCAAGGGGACGGCAGATGCCATAACTGTGAGAATTTTCACAAAAGAGTTAAGTTAACATAGTGGGATCCCTCGGCTATATCAGTGGTGTCGAAGATGATCACTTGCACCCTTCATAATTGTCTTCTCCCAGTAGCTGAAAAGCTCCCACTGGATACAATGAGAATAAAGGTGCACAGTGGAAACAGAAACAGAAAAATAAAAAGCAAGACAGCCATCCAGTCCACTGATCCTGTCTCACCATTCAATTTGATCTTTTTTTGTTGCAGTACCACCACCAAGTTTCATGCTGGAAGAGAACCGATCCACAGGAAGAATGGGAAACTATACAAACTTTGATCTTCTCAGTGAAAAGTTTGAGGATCAAGACCTGAAACCGGGCACTGAGATCATGGTTTGTAAAGCAGCACTGATCCGTACACTTTGCCATGCTTCAAAGAAATGAACTGCCTACAACAGGCATCACAGTGCCCTGGGGACTTACCACCAAAATCCACCCATCCATTGCAAACAAACACCAGTGTCAATTCAGAACATTTGAGCTCTGTTGTGGCAGGAGAATTTCAAGAGCTCAGATACAGGTCTTTGACACTCTCCTTCATGGTCGAGAGTGGTCTCCGCGTAGTCAAGGCTTCATCTAGGGAGTGGCATACTTTTCAAGATGTTAAAAATTGACCGCGACTAAAAATAGGTCGCCGTGGGAAAAATCTATATTTTTTAGTCATAGGTCTAGTCGAAGCCGGTTGTAGTAGGTCATTATGCTAGTCGTAGGTAGTCGAAGGTGGTCGAAGGTAATAGCTCCGGGGTGAAAAAAAGGTCAGTAGAAAAAAAATGGTCACTTTAAACAGCATAACGTCACCTCTTTCACTCCAAGGCATGCTCATTCATAGCTGGAGAGTTTTTTGGAGAGTACACATGTGTTTTAGAGATGGCACCAAAAAGGCAGCAGTGCAGGGGGAGGGCACAACCCTAAAAAAAACCTGCCACGCAGGTGTTGCCCACCCAGGAGGAGGAGTGGCAGGAGGTGATGCCACAGGAGGTGATAGTGCAGGAGGTGCTGCCTTTCTCCTGTGTCTGACACGGCATCAAGAGGCAGATGCCCCATTGGTGGTGAGGGAGGGCTAGAGATGGTTATGCCCTACACCTTCACCAGGCAGCAGGAGGGGGGCCTTGAGGAATGGTTCCAGCAGAATGCAACCCTGTACGAAAAGGGAAATTAGGGATACAGGGACAAGAGTGGCATGCTTGCCATCCACTGCCCCACATGTGTGCTTAAAGTACCATCTTTTGTCGAAGCCCAGCGCCACTCTCTTCCAGTCATCTGGTGTACTGGGACAGTCCATCACATCATCTCCATTCACCCATTGAGACCTCTTCTTGTGCTTCATCTTCACCCTTGCTCTTCCCCTTCTGCCTTTCTTAAAAGGCTGCTGAAGCAAAAGGGCTAAGTTGTATTTTACTAACATCCTCCAAACTAGCTCAGTCCTTGCGTGCATGGTTCAGAATAATTAAAAAAAACCTGTGAGGCATTTTTTAGTGAGAAAAAAAATGCGGACATGACATTATTTTATCAGGTGATCATTTGAGCTGTAGACACTCCTCCCTGGTCGTTGTTGGTTTTCGGTGTGGTCCTCTGAGGTCGAAGGGGGTCGTGCTCATTCATGGACCAATTTGCCAGAGACCATCCTCGAGTAAAACTTGCATGGTCGAAGCCAGTCTTCAACATAGTCGAAGGAGGTCGAAGGAAGTCTTCTTCATAGTCGAGGGAGGTCTTCAACATAGTTGTAGGAGGTCGTACACAGTCGTGGACGGTCATAGGAGGTCGTAGGTCACCGCAACCTTCATTTTTATTTAAAGTCGCTTAAGGCCGCCAGAGGTCGCGGTGGTGGTCTCCTAAGTGGGATAGGCCCACTTCAAAACACCAGAGAATCAGGTTCAATCTTGAACATGCAAGCTGTCTGTGTGGAATTTGCACGTTCTCCTTGTGACCATGTTATTTTTCTCTGTGTGCGCCAGTTTCCTCCCACATTCCAAAGATGAGTAGGTTGGGAATTAATTAGCCACTGTAAGTTCCCTCTAGTCTGTAGATGAATGGCAGAATCTGGGAGAATTCTAAAAAAGATGAATGTAAAATGGGTTGGTGTGGATATGATGGGCCAAAAGGCTTGTTTGTTTCTCGACAATTCTATGACTATGTCCTCTAATCTTCCTTATAAAATGTAACATTCTCACCAAGCCTAGGAATTGCTGGTATGTGCTTGCTTAAAATGAAGGAACATTGAAGACAAAATTAAGGTGTATACTTGTGTAAATCCAAAAGCACATCAGAAAGGAACTGAAATTATCATGGGTAATCTTAATCTTCAAATTGATTAGTCTAATGAGAGATAAGGCATTTAGAATGGAGATGACCAGAGAAGGGAAATCTGTAGAGAACATCTGGGATTGTTTGTTAGAACATGTGATCACGGCTGATCATCCCCAATCAGTACCCCGTTCCTGCCTTCTCCCCATATCATAGAAACATAGAAACATAGAAAATAGGTGCAGGAGGAGGCCATTTGACCCTTCGAGCCAGCACCGCCATTCAATATGATCATGGCTGATCGTCCGCTATCAATAACCCGTACCTGCCTTCTCCCCCTATCCCTTGACCACTAGCCCCTAGAGCTCTATCCAACTCTCTCTTAAATCCATATCCCCTGACTCCACTATCTTTAAGAGCCCTATCAAGCCCTCTCTTGGAAGTATCCAGAGAACCAGCCTGCACTGCCCTCTGAGGCTGAGAATTCCAGACTCACAACTCTCTGTGTGAAAAAGTGTTTCCTCATCTCCATTCTAAATGCCTTATCTCTCATTCTTAAACTATGGCCCCTGGTTCGAGACTCCCCCAACATCGGGAAGATGTTTCCTGCCTCTAGTGTGTCCAAACTCTTACTCTATATAATTAAAACTCTAATCATGACCACTTCCTGTTTGAACTGCATGTTGATTTTAGAAAAAACACTACCACTTACGGCTGTGATATTTGGCCATCTTACTCAGTCCCCCTCTACTGCGCAGGACAAGTGGATTTTTCCCATCGATGACAAATAAAAGACATTAATGTTTTAAAAATGTTGAGTTTCTCTCTCCTGTCAATCACGCCATGAAGGCCACGCCCCTTCTAGTGGGATGGGGGGAGGGACTATAAAACCCGGAAGTGTGGAGATGCCGCAGTTCTCTGCAAGATGGGGGAGTGAGAAGTCACAGCTCTCTGTCTGAGCTGTGAATAATACTGAACACACCTACTAAACTGTGAGTGGTTTTACTGACCTGTCAATGCCCTTAACGTGGTTTGAAAATGTAGTTTGAAAATGCAAAAGCGTTTTCCGGTTTGAAAATGCAAAAAGTCGTTTTCTCCCGGTTTAAAAATGCGACGGCTGTGTTTTTTCCGTTTGAAAATGCGACGGCTGATTTTTTCCGTTTGAAAATGCGACGGCTGTGTTTTTCTGCTTGAAAATGCAACGGCTGTGTTTTTCCATTTGAAAATGCAACAGCTGCTTTTGGTAAGAAAATGCAAAGGCTGCTTTTCATTTGAAAGTGCAAAAGTTGTTTTTGGATTGAAAATGCAAAAGCTGTTTTTGGTTTGAAAATGCAATAGCTGTTTTTGGTTTGAAAATGCAATAGCTGGTGTTGCCTTATTGAAAAGCGGTCTTGAATTTGGTGGCCTTGCACCCTACCTGAAGTGGCATGAAACTGCATTTGAGTTTGGTGGCCTTGTACCCTGCCTGAAGTGGCATTTCAAGGTATAGCCGTGAGTAAACTGCCAGCCCACCAGCCGTGAATGAGCGAGCTAACCAGCACACCAGGCTTGAGTGACTGAGCCACCAGCCCAAGAATCTATTCGGCCCACAATGTCCATACTTGCCCTCTGGAAACCAGTCCCTTCAGCCCGCACCACCCATACTGGCGCTCCAGAAACCCCCCCCCCCCCCCCCACCAATATATGTAATCTTATATGTTTCAATAAAATTACCTCTCATCTTTCTAAATTCCAGAGTATACAAGCCCAGCTGCTCCATTCTCTCAGCATATGTGCTACGTTGTTGCTTTTTACATTCAACATAAACCGTAAAACAGTACAAGATCGGAAGAGACCCATCAGCCCACAATGAATGTGCCAAACATGATGCCAAGACCATCCATTGCTTCCATGTATATCAATATCCCTTCAAATCCAAATGCATGTACAAATGTGCCTTAAATGCCATTATTGTATCTGCCTCCACTACTATACCTAGCAGTGTGTTCCATGCACTCAACACCTTCTGTGTAAAAACTTGCCCTGCATACCTACTTTAAACTTTGCCCCTCTCTCCTCTTTAAAGCTATGCCCTTTAGTATTTGATATTTCCATCCTAGGAAAAAGGTTTTGAAGGTCTACCCTATCTATGCCGCCCATAATGTTATACTTTTCTATCAGATCTCTCCTCAACCTCTGGCATTTATAATAGAAAAACAATACAAGACTGCCCAAATTCTCCTTGGAACTAATGCCCCCTAACCTAGGCTTCATTCTGGTAAACACCTGTGCATCCTTTCCAAAGCCTCTGCATCCTTTTTGTATTGGGGCAACTAGAACTGCACATGATAATACTAATGCAGCCTAACCAAAGTACTAAAAAGCTGCATCATGACTTTCTGACTTATACTCTTTGCCCTGACCAGTGAAGGCAAGCAGACAATATGCCACATTTACCACTTGTGTTGCCACTTTCAGGGAGTTTTGGACTTGGACCCCAAGATCCCTCTGAACATGAATGTTGTTAAGGATCTTCCCATTGATTATATATTTTGAAGGGAAAATTATTACCTGGGCCTTACTCTTAACCCCTGCCTAATTCATAATAGGTTTGAGCCAGGTGTAAGTGTTTTAAATGTTGAGTTCATAGCCACTCCCATTCATGACAAATTAAAATCAACAAAATTAAATTAGCCCATTGAAAGGATTCTCACCTAAAACAGAGAGGTGGAATTAAAAGTCACTGTTAAATTACAACACCACCACAATGACTTAAATAAAACTGTAAATTGAGAATAAACTACATTGTGGTGTTTGTAGCAGTAGATTTGAGATAGAAGATGCATGTACTTCAATCTTCTTCTTGTGTTTGAGGCAGCAGGAGTTATGTAACAGCCTCCAAGCACTGTAGCCAGTTCATGTATTTCAATGAAGTACAAAAGATCCCCATTTGTATGCATACTTCTGGACCAAGAAATGAAATGTTGCCCCACCTGGCCTCTTGGGAACGTTTCAGTCATCCCCAGTCCTGATTATTGTTCCATTGTCCTCTCCTTTTCCCATTACCTATGACCCATCTTCTATTAGGCACCATGAGGGGGATATTTTGTACATGTAAGAATATATTTGAGTATTGAGTACACCACGTGGTATAATCTTGATAACATTGTGTTCGGTACGCCAATGTCAGTTGAGCAAAGAATATTCTGTTCACCATCTGATTGCAATAACACAAAAAAAAAACCACATGATGCCACATTGCCAAAAAGATTTGGCAATTGTATTGCAGTGTGGCTTTTGTGATAAAGTTATCCCTGAACAAGCAAGAGCCTTACAAGCAACAGCTTGAAGGAAGAGAGCCAGAAAAATTGAGGATCTTGGAGTAAATACACGAGGCTTGACTCATGTACCTTGGCAGTTAAGGAGATCTCAGAATACATGAAAACCAATAAATTGGTAAAGGTAAGATAGCCTGCCTTAATGTCCACCTTGTAGCTATGACATACGCCATTGTGGAGGACTTGGATAGGCTGGTCATGACATGCATTAACTCCAGCCACCAAGACAACCTTGACCCATTGCAGTTCTCCACCAATGCAACAGTCCATAGCAGACAGCATGTTCATTAGTTATAGGAGCAGAATTAGGCCATTTGTCCCATCAATTCTACTCCGCCATTCAATCATGGCTAACCTATCTTTCCCGCTCAACCCCATTTCCCTGCCTTCTCCCCATACGCCCTGACACCCTTACTAATCAAAGATCTGTCAATCTCCACCTTAAAATTATCCATTAACTTGGCCTCCACAGCTGTCTGTGTCAGTGAATCACACAGATTCATCACCCTCTGACTAAAGCATCTACCTGGGTTAATATTCATCATGCAAACAACTGGATATAAAGAACACCTATGTCAGATTCTTATCTATGGACTATAGCTTTGTCTTCAACAATATAATTCTATCCAAACTCATGTCAAAACTCATGGAATTGGGAGTCATCACGTTGATTGTCAAGGATTGACTAGATCCTTGACTTCCTGATCCATGGACGACCATCAGTGAGGATAGGGTGACACAACATCATAAATAATAATTCTCAATACTGTTGTCCCACATGGATGTGTTCTCAGCCACTTATTATACTCCCTGTACACTCACAACTGTGCAGCAAAATTCTGCTCTAAATCCATTTACAAGCTTGCAGATGATTTCACTGTAGTGGGCTGGACCTGAAACAATGAGATGGTGTGCAGGAAGAAAATGGAGAGCTTAATAATATGATGTAAAGATGAGAAACTCTCCCTTAAAGTCAGCTAGGTGGAGCTTATTGAAGTAATTATTGTGGTTCAGGTAAAGCTGTTGGTGATATTTATGCCTCAGAACTTGAAGCTTACAACCATCTCCAATCTGGCACCATTGATGCTGATTGGGGCATATACTCTACCTCATTGCCCCCTGAAGTGATAACTGGATCCTTTGCCTTGCTGACATTGAGGGAGTGTTGTTGTCTTGACGCCATGTTACTAAGTTCTCCATCTCCTTCTAGTACTCTATATTCTACACTCTAGCATTTTTCTCTTTGCACAACCTGTTTTATGCATGTATGGCTTGATTGTACTCATGTATAGTATGATTTGACCGGATAGCACACAAACAAGGTTTTTCCTTTGCACCTCAAATCTATTACCAAATAGGTTGAATTTATCTGTCTGAAGAAGGGTTTCGGCCCGAAACGTTACCCATCTCCTTCGCTCCATAGATGCTGCTGCACCCGCTGAGTTTCTCCAGCATATTGTGTACCTCCTGGTTGAATGTATCATTGTGAATACACATGTAAACAGTTAAACTATTGTGTGACATCATGAGCAAATACCTATTGATCTCCATGGAGGTTATTTCCTTTTCAATGCAGTGTATTGAATATATGTGAGAGTAGTTTGAAGTATGGAGGGTAAAATGTGGTTTAAACATGATATATCGTTGTTCCAGATGTTGTTAGTGGAGTGTTATTGCCTTGAATAAAGGATGTTCTGTGTCTAATTCTAATTCTGTCTAATCACTTCAGCTTGCTGTAACATAAAGAAAATCACAGACATTAAACCACCGAGACCAACATAAAATAAAAGCTAATTTTGTTAATAGATTGCATGCTTTGTATGAAAGATGAGCACGAGTTGGAGATATTGAGATCAAGGGAATTGTTGACAGCTAAACATTGCCAAGTGAAATATACCTTAGCTTTGTAAAAAACAATATTTTGCAATCTTCGGCACTTCTACCAGGAAAGAAAGAGTTTGGCAACAACGTAAAATAAATGAGTCACACTTCTATCTTTACATCATTGCCTGATCTGGTTCCTTTGCTGTTAACTGTAGAGGCTTAAAGCAAAGTTCAAGAAGCATGCCATTTTCAAATGCCTGCCTGTGATGGTTGACATTGTCTATAGGAAGGTTGAAGGCTGACAACGGAACACGAGCCGAATTTGAAACATTTGCAATAAGAATGGCAAGTCAATCCCAGAAGAATTTAAAATAAATTATGCAGTTTGGAACCTTAGCAACAGGATGTCTAGGTAATGTCTTCAGCAATGCATCAATCTCCTCATTGATTGTCCAATGCATTAATGGGAAGTAGTCAAAGAGAACATCAAGATGTCCTCAGTCAACAAAAGTGATTAGAAAGTGGAAAGAATCAGAGGGAAAATCGGTGCCGATATCATGAAAGTATGGTTGATGGGAGTCAATGTCGTGCTTGACATTAAGAGGTTAAATAAATATACTAAGCGTTAATCTTCCAATCCAGAGTTTGTTCCATGCACCATGAAATGTGCACTTATTTCTTATTTCAAAGGTTCATGGAGGGAGCTCTGTGACCAGGATCTCTAGGAAGAAGATCTTTCAGTAATGTTCTCACATCAGACAATTATTGGGAAATCCTTGCAAATACTTGTATGCCAGGCTGTGGAGTTAAGGCTGCAGATTATATCGATATCTAGATGTTCCTGTTCTCCATCCTGGAGGTTTTAGATGATACAGGCAAGAGTTTCTGGACCACTCATTGACTCTAAACAAGTTGACAAGTTCTCTGTTCATTCAAGACAGGGAAAACTGCTGGAATCAATGATATCCTGACTTAATTGTACTCTGCTCTGTTTGACTATCAATTCAGACCTGCTGGAAGTATGCACTGCTTTGGCAGTGTCAGAATCCACTAAGAAGGGCATTATGAGCACACCTACGGGAGGAGAACGGAGATGAAATAGCTGCTTAAAATGGTTTGCAAGAATCTCACCAAGGTCAATGTGCTCTGAGAATACTATTCTCCAGAATTGGATCAATGTTATATCTGGCAGGAATAATTCTAAGAGTAAAATTTGGTCATTTGGCCCAGTTTACCCCGCCATTCAATCATGGCTGATCTGCCGTTTCCTCTCAATCCCATTCTCCTGCCTTCTCCCCTCAACTCCTGACACCCTCATTAATCATTAATCTGCCAATCTCCTCCTCAAAAATATCCATGGACTTGGCCTCCACAGCCAACTGTGAATCTCAACAACCATGCACAACACCAGGATATGATCGGCTATATACAGGCTAGGGAGATGGACACTTCCATAGTTAGCCTGAACAAGGAGGTGGTGTTTAACAGAGTATCATAAATCTGACAGATATGCTTTCCAAAATGGGTTTTAGAGAGGGAATGTGTAAACTTCAAACTCATGGAATGTATGTAAAATAAAAAATTGATACAATGCTGATATATGGTCAATATAATGTATAGCTTGTACTGAGAATGTGAATGCACTATTATGGATTGAGTAAATTTGAGAATTGTCATATGTTTTTAAAATGAAAGGAAAGGACATCTGCAACTACCACTTCATGGGTGTGGTGAAGCAATAATTGGGAGACCAGGGAATTTAGTACCGTGCAAGTTCTGTACATCAACATTGCATCACTATTTTGCATTACAATGTAGCCAATGCTGATGCATTTAATCAGACTGGTTTGTTTAGCAAGCCACAGGAGGAGGTCGCTGTCTCAATGTCAGTTTGCAATAACAGTCTTCCTCTTTGTGGAGGTCAGGTCATTGGTGGCGTGAGACCCATGTGTTGACAGTAAAAACAACTTTAGCAACATTAAACCACTCTTAGTATCATTATCCACTACAGTTTATTTGGGACATGCTCTAGTCACGGCCAGATCTATATTTAAAGCCCCTTTAGTATTTAGAAATGTCTCCTTCCTTGAATTACATTTTGATTACCTGTTATTATTTATTTATATGGCTCAGTATTAATTTTGTCTCTGATATTGTTCTCACTGGGAGTGGGTTCATTTTTCAAACAATCTATAATTCAATATAAGTTAATGTTAAGAGAATTCATTTAAAAAAAAGAAAGATCTGGTCAATATGGGAATGTGAACTTGCACCTTAAAAGAATTTCTGTTACACTTTTAAAGATCTGATCTCAAGAATCAGGAGTGTTTAATTATCATATGTATCGGCAATGAAAGTGATATTCTTACTTGTTGCAGCTTTACAAACACATTAACGCAGTAACACAACAAAAAAAAACAACACAAATACAACAATTTAATAATTAGTAATACGAAGTAACCAGACATATTAGTGCAAAACTAAAGTAGTTAGTGTAATCAAAACAAAGTCCATCTAAGATCCTAGTTGCTGAGGTAGGGTTGTAGTTAGTATGCAGTGTTCAAGAGCCCCGCAGTTGCTGGGAAGAAGCTGATCTTCTAACCTGGAGGTCACAGTTCTCAGGCTCCTGTACCTTCCCGATGGTAGTAGCGAGATGAGAATATAACCAGGGTGGTGGGGTCTTTGATGACATTAGCTGCAGCATTTTTGAGGCAGTGACTCCCGTCGATCTGTTTGTTGGTGCGGAGGACATTACCCATGATGGACTAGGCAACGTCTCTCACTTTCTGCAGCCTCCTTTGTTCCTAGGAGTTCAAGTTGCCAAAGCAGGCGTTATTCCTACCAGTCAGTATGCTCTCCACTACACCTGTAGAAGTTTGATAAAGTCCTCAACAAATTGTCAAATCTCCTCAATCCCCAAATGAAGCAGAGGTGTTGATAAGCTTTCTTTCCGATTGCAGTTCCGAAGCAAAGCTCTTCGGCTCTTGGACCGTGGTCAAGGAAAGAGCGTTTGCTTTGCGGCCCTGTTTCACCAATCTTTCCACCTCCATGCACAAGAAGTGCAAAACAGACACCATTGTATGCAGATACCAAGAAGTGTGTTCAGCTCTGGCTGAACAACTTCTAATCTTGTGTGTGGACACGATAATAAGAAGCAGCTCTTGGACCAAAGGCAGATCTTCAGAGATATGCATGCCCAGGTATCTGAAGTTGTTGACTCTCACCATTGCCATCCAGATGTTGAAGAGAGGTTAATGGATCCTTTGCTTTCTCTTCCTCAAGTCAACGTGATCCTTGGCCTTGCAAATGTTGAGAGCAAAGCTGTTGTTCAGCCACCATTCAGTCAGATTAGCAATCTCTTTCCTGTGCTCGGACTCATCCTTACCCATGATCACATTGCAGGTGGTACGATGGTGCAGTGTTAGAGTTGCTGCCTTATAGCGCCAGAGACTGGGTTTCATCCTGACTATGTCTGTGATATCTATATAGATTTTGTACATTTCACCGTGACCTGTGTGGGTTTTCTCTGGGAGCTCCTGTTTCCTCCCATATTCCAAAGACATATAGGCTTTTGTAGGCTAATTGGCTTGGTAAAATTGTAAACTGTCTCTAACGTGTGTAGGATAGTGTTAGTGTACAGGGATCGCTGGTTGGCATGGACCCAGTGGGCCGAAGGGCCTGTTTCTGCACTGTATCACTAAAACTAAATTATCGCCTGGAAACTTAAAGATGGCTGGATTTTTCTTGCTATACAGTCATTGGTATAGAGAGAGTAGAACATACCCTTGAGGTGCTCCCGCGTCGAGGAGAAATGTTGTTGCCGATTTGTACTAATTGCAGTCTGCCGGCAAGGAATTCAAGGATTCAATCGCATAGGGATAAGCAGAGAAGCAGTTACCCCGAGTTTTATAAGTGTAGAGGGGATGATGGTGTTCAGAGTTGCTACTATTGTTATCAATTCCATTCCAGTGAAGAACCTTGGAATGGGTTTCATAAATTTTGAGGTAAATCAACTCTTTATTGTTCACAGTTATGACATAATTGGCACATTTATCAATAACTAACCAAATCAGGAAGCTGGAACTGCAATGACCAGAAGAAACCCATTTCAGAGCCACAATCTGCTTTCTCCCCATCATTGAGCCCCCTCACATTTAAGTAATGTCTCAGTAAATCACATATCAAGATTTTTCACATACCTCACAGATGATGTTCTCTAATTCATCTGTTCATTTTTTATGCTTTCCTTTAGTGTTCATCTGATGTGAATTCATTGGGTGAGGCAGCATCTATGGAGCAAAGGAACAGGTGATGTTTCGAGAAGAAGGGTCCTTCACTCCATAGATGCTACCTCACCAGTTGAGTTTCTCCAGCATTTGTCTACGTTTGATTTTTCCAGCATCTGCAGTTCTTTTGTAAACAAATGAATTCACTGGGTGATTATTTTTCAAATTTGGTTTAAATTGATTTTTGGGAACATCAGGCTGGAGATCATCAACAATGTGGAATATAAAACAAAATCTAATTATTAAACCTTCTAGACATTAAATGTGCTCAGTATTGTGGTATGAACAGTGAAATATTTTCTACTGTATTATTTCACAGCATTCTTATTGGAAAAGTACCAGATATTACAGCACTTTTTTGCTGCTTTTCCCACATTGATTAGACCTTTATATCTCTGTACAAGGGTTAATATTAACCCATGATGTATTAGAGATGATTTGAACCTATGAATTTACTCACAGTAGGAAGTGATAAAGCTGAACTTCATTGTGGATCTTTTTAGAGAGCGTTATCTCTAACATGATTAAGTAAAGACAATCTCACTCGTCAAATATCTGACATTTTCCTAGCAAACTTCATAAGACCAGTCCCACTCAGTTATCACAATGCGTGGGGGAGTTTGCCACTGGTGGGCAGAGAAGGGAAAACAATTGCTACTGGTGGAACTTGAGATTTTTTAACAACTTGCTCCAGGTATTTTGCCTCAGATAATAACAAAGGATGGTTATAAATACAGAAGGTCAGACCACGTCTGTGGGAAAAGAAACAGAGCTAACTTTTCAGGTTATGGACCCAAACATAGAACAGTACAACACAGGAACAAGACATTCGGCCTATCATGTCCATGCCAGTCATGTTGCCAACACAGGGAGTCTCCACTGCAAAATTCTATACCTCAACAACCAAGCCATCTTATCCTAAATATACAGACCTTATACAATTCATCTCCTCACTTGTGTTTCCTTAATTTGCTGCCAAGTTGCAGAGTGAGTGGAAGAAGACCTTGTGTATCTTGCTTGTTTCATGTATCTTGTGTTTTATGACCGTTGGCAGATCAATTTCCTTCCTGGGATAAATAAAGTTGAATCGTATCCTAGAAAAAAGAAATGTCATAGGCATGAGGTGCAAGAGATTATGTTGGATTGCCAGCTGAAATGGACTGGGACCCCGAAGATTAGTTTCGAGAAAATCAGGAGGGCTTCTGATTCCCTCTGGGAAGGACATTTGAGATGTACAATGGGGATTTCAAGTCACAACCAGGTGGCAAGGCAAATGGCCAATGGACACTATTCTTGATTAAGATGTTTGTCCCTTGCTGTGGCATTGTCCCATCGGTGACATGAAGGTTTCATGTTCAGAACTCACAGGCAGAGAATTTAAGTTTTGTTGAGGCGGTCCTTACATTGATCCACTTCTTTCTGTTGGATACATAGCACTTGGCCAGACACCTCCTAATATTTCTGCTTCATTCATGACGAAAAGATGGCACCAAAATCATAAATATTGGAATCAAGTGAGTAATTCTCCAATTGCAGTGAGTGAGCCACCACATTCACCATAGAAATGTTAACATATAATGCACATGAATTTTTCGCTGTATTATAGAATTTCTAAAGAACTATCCTTGATGCATTTGCATTCTACTCAATGATGACACAACAGTGGTGGGTCTCATCAGTGACAAAGATGAGTCAGCGTACAGGATGGAGGTGGAGCTGCTCACAGGATGGTGCAAATCCCACAACCTCATTCTCAACGTGGGAAAACGTAGGAGATGGTGGTTGACTTCAGGAGGGCAGGAAAACAACGCCAATACTTTCTGCACATTGTCGTGCCGCTGCCGATTGGAACTCATTATATATGTATTTTTATTTTTATTTCTATTTATTTTTTACCGCACACTGAATGGACACTGGTTGAGCAACGTTTTTTCGTTTCCTCTGGGTATGTAAGTACTCAGGAAAAATGATAATAAAGATATACAATGTCCCAGTTACAGAACTTTGTTAAATATATCTTAGACTCTGACATCCAAAGTTAAACATTATTTTTAATTGACATCAAAATAAGCATTACAAAAGGTCTTCACAGTAATGAGTGCAGAATATTAAAATCTTCTTGTTTTTTAGGGGGGTTTTTTTTGCACATTGTTTGTAACACACAAAACACATTAAGTATCAAAAATGGACACAAAGTGCTCAGACTCTCAACCCAAATGTCACCAATCCATGTTTTCCAGAAATGCCACGTGACTCGCTGAGTTACTCCAGCACATTATGTCCTTTTTGTAAACCAGCATCTACAGATAGATCCTTGTTTCTACATCTTAAACATCAAGTTTTCTAGAATTGCACACACTAACATTGTCAGGAATTCACCCAGAATTGCTTATCATTAGAGAACATGCCCTCATCTAATTTTGGAGATAATCAACTTGAGAGATTTTTTTTAATATATAGTCGGGTCTTAGGCATTTTAGCCACCTTTTGTTACTTGCAGTGAAATGGAGATTCCTTCCCTGGCGTTCCACAGGTCAACCTGTCTTTAATCTCTCCTGACATCAAATTAATTCTGTTTGAACACTAACAATGGTCTTAAAGATGCCAACAAGTGTTTACAGTGCAGCAAAGTCCACACCAGAATGAATCAGTCATTCACAGAACACAGTGCGGGGTGTGCGGTAATTAAATAAAGGAACCCAGGGTCTAATTCCATTGCCACTGAGGCAAACAATCTCATAGAACCAAATCCTCCTCTATGCTGACACAAAAGAGTTATCACTTCAGGAATCTCGCTTTGATTTCCACTAGAAAAAGATGTCACCCAAGGCCAGAGTTGACTGGCTGACCATCTAATGAAATTAGGGCTAGTGATTTTAGCTGAGTTACATTCTGAATTTTGCCTCTATAATGAAAAGGATCAAAATGTTACACAAACTATCTCTAACTTAAACTAAATATTTTGAGATAAAGCTGTATCGTGGTTGATTAAAGTGTGACATAAAATAAGTTAGAATCTTTGAAACAAATAACTTGTTGGTATCGGATGGTGATCGTGCGGATTGATTTTTGCAACATCTTATCAATGAAATGAAAATCCGGAACAATGGGTCATAATTTTTTGCTTATTGCAAAGTGTGGCAGCAGTGCACAACTTAAGTCTGATAGCACTGAATGTGATTATGTTACCAAGAATAAAAGGAAAGACCTAATCACAAATTGCTTCTACTAATAATTCTTTGACCCACCTCAAATGGCTGAATACCGATCTTGGTTGTAGAGCTTGCACTGTCCCCGAGGGACTAC
The DNA here is from genome assembly GCA_035221665.1 of Okamejei kenojei. Lineage (NCBI taxonomy): Eukaryota > Metazoa > Chordata > Chondrichthyes > Rajiformes > Rajidae > Okamejei > Okamejei kenojei. Next base: position 85,920,658 of record CM069135.1, read on the forward strand.
CTCACTTTTCTTTGGGGTAAATGGACTATATCCTATTTTTGCCAGTTTCTCCTGTTTCAGCATGTGATATGATCTACAGGCTGCGGATCTGTTCTTTGGTTACCTCACACAGCTCTAGTTATTCACAGAGCTTTTGTTTCTCTCTTGTCCTTAATTTCTCTCCCATATCATTCCTCTGATCTTTCTCTTGTGTTTCTTAACCAGGTTATACAAGATACCCCTCTGCCTCACCATCTGCATCCTTTCTTCTCATTCATTTAAAGAGCTTGTTCGTCTTTCATCTTTCTTTGTTCTGTTCTGATGTGATGTATTCTTAAAACATTAACGCGCTCATTCACATTCTTCTGTGTGTTTCTAGTGTTTGCTTAATATAAACAAAATGCAATTGGAATCTGGTTTATTCAATTATTAATGGCAGAAAAGAGTCACAGAGATTTTCCTTCTTTTCATCTTAAGACTCAGTTGTTACAAGGTGCACCTTGTAGAATATTGAAAATTTGATCAGCAAAGATTTTGGACATACCAACATCATTCCTTTCTTGCCTAGTTCATTGAATGTCCCTATTAACAAAGTCCACAAAGACATTGACAAAATGTCAGAAAAAGTTGTTTACAAATTCCCCATTTTTCACTGGTTGCACAGCTTAACACAATCACATACTAAAATAGATTGTTATCTCATTTAAAATGGCTGAACCAGCAATATTTACAGTAATGAAAAACTAATAATAATTAAACAATATAGATCACATGAAATAATGTTTTCAGTTCCTTATCGTGAAACAATTGCTGAGAAAATCAGTGTTGCCAGGAAGGTACAATTAAAGAACATTGCTGAACGCACCAACAGCAGTTTATTAAGATCCCACCACAGCAAAATTCAACAGCTTCTGAGCATGTGTGAAGGATAACGAGTAAGTGCAGGACACAATCTTGATGGGGGTCATGGTTTTCATAGAACAGCAAATAAGTGGAGGTCAGGCCGCAGTGGGTGATCTAACGTGTGGTTATGGGTCAATGGGGGAATGATGGATGTTAATAAGGAGTCAGTGGGAAGATTGGTTGGTGCAGAGTCAGGAAGGAACTAGGGTATGGGAGAATGCAGAATGACATCATTAGGGTGGAGGGGAATGGTTTCCAGAGAAAACAAAATAAATACAGGATCTTTCCTGGGTGGATTTCTACTAAAAGAATACCTCATGGCATGCGCACCTCTGGTCAATATGACTTAACCTGCCTGGTTAGGCTCTAGAGAATGAATGTCATCCTCATCTAAAGCAAAAAGACACAATTGGCTCAAGCATTACCTCAGCTCAGGGTTTGGAAACACATACCTCCAGGTTCAGGAATAGCTTTCTTCCCAGCAGTTATAAGGCAACTGAACAGTCCTGTCACCAACTAGAGTACAGTCTTGCCCACCCATCTACCTCATTCGAGACTATCAAATAATCTTTGATCGGATTTTACTGGACGTTATTTTGCACAAAGTGTTATACCCTTCACCCTGTATCTATACACTGTGGACAGCTTGATTGTAATCATGTGTAGCTCGCTGACTTGATAGCATGCAATAAAAAGTTTTTCACTGTACCTCCGTACACGCAACAATAATAAACTGAACTAAACTAGAGTGACCGAGTTACAGTTGTAATTCCATTCACATCCCAAGTATAGGAACAAGGAACTGCAGATGCTGGCTTACCAAGGAAAAACACAAGATGCTGGAGTAATTCAGCGGGTCGGGCAGTATGCCCCCGAAAACATGGATAGGTGACGTTCCGGATCGGGACCCTTCTTCAGACACCTCCTTAACTAATCATTTTTCATATGTACACGTGTCAAATGTCTGGATTTGTGATTTATTGAAAGGTTGGTTATCATTTCTTAATTGACAAGATGAAAATAGGAAATAACCAAAAGATCAAATCGTGAGAAATTTCAGTCACTGTGCATGAATGTTAAACTGTGCATCCCCTTGGTACGGAGCTGAGGAGTGAGAGTGGCAAGTTATTACTACACACATGCAGGCTAACTACAAGATTAGATTTTAGAGATACAGCATGGAAACAGGCCCTGAAGAAGGGCCTCCACCCAAAACGTCACCCATTCCTTCTCTCCAGAGATGCTGCCTGTCCCGTTGAGTTACTCCAGCATTTTGTGTCTATCTTTGGTTTAAACCAGCAGTTCCTTCATACACCCTTCGGCCCATTAAGTCCACACACACCAGCAATCACCCATACACTAGTTTTATGCTACACTCAAAGGACAATTTACAGAGGCCAATTAACCTATAAACCTGCACATCTTTGGAATGCGAGAGGAAATTAGAACGCTCAGAGTAAATCCACAAGATAACAACGAGAACGTACGAACTCCGTACAGACAGCACCTGTAGTCTCTGGCAATGGCAGTAACTCTACCACTACACCACTGTGTCACTCAGTCTCCAAACTTGGCAGTGACCATATACTGTAAAAAATGGCCTCTGTGGAAGATAGGAGCTGCTATCAGCCCGACTGTAGTAGATAATATTCCAGCGAGTCACTACAATCTTTTCAAACACAGCTTATTTTTAACCTTTCTGCATTCTGATAGTAAATATCCATCATTTAATTCCTCATTGCATCACAGATCCATCAGCCATAAATCTATTCTCTTTGCTTATTTTAATCTGCTTCATTACTTGCTATTAAAACTGGATATTTTGTGCAAGTTTTTATGATGGTGGAAATAAGAAGCTGCATTCTGCTCCTTGCATTACTACTATTTTGCTGGAAAACCTGCAAAGCAGAATGGATAGAATAAACCTTGGAATAAAACCACTCATTTGTAATATGGCCTCAGTGAAGTATTTTGACTGGAACAATAACTCTACCATAATATTAACCTTCCAGAATAAATGTACTATGTCTGAGGGAGCCCCAGTTCACGCTGTCCAGCAGCTCACAGCCATCATTACACATACTGAGGTCTCAAATTAATGGTGATCTTTTAACCTACCCTACCCTACAGAATGGGAAACCCACCAGAACAGGTGGATTGGTCCAACACCTTACCCAAGATTGCTCCTTTATGACAGCAGCGCATGGTGGTCCAACAAGTGGATGATATCATTAGGCCAAATCTGTATCATGATAAACATGCAGTGCCTATCGCTTCAACTCAATTTACATTCCTGATAGACCTGTTAGTCCCTGGTCTCCTCCATTGCCATGATGGTGCAAAAGGCAAACTATAAGTACAACACAGTGGCACAGTAGGAAGAGCTGCTGTCTCAGTGCCAGAGACCTGGGTTTGATCCCAAACTCGGTGCAGTCTGTGTGGAGTTTGCTTGTTCTCATTGTGACTGCACGAGTTTCTCCGCGTTCTCCAGTATCCACCCATGTCCCAAAGACATAGGGGCTTGTGGGTTAATTGTAGGCTAATTGGCCTCTGTAAATTGTCCCGAATGTCTCTAAACTAAACTAGCTTACAGCCCAAATGTATGAACATTGAATTTTCCAATTTCAGATCAACTACATCCTGCATGCTCTTTTATTCACCTTTTCCTTTCCTCCCACCCAGCTCCATCTGCTCATTATACTATATCAGCCATGATCACAGTGAATGGCGGTGCTGGCTCGAAGGTCCAAATGGCCTACTCCGGCACCTATTGTCCATCACCTATTGACTACACCTTACCCTTAACTGTCTCCACCTCTCATTTACCCCTTCTCGGCACTTATATAGTGGCCATCTATCTATCACCAAATCCTGATTTGTGTGTCTCAATGCAAAACATTGAAGCATTCATCTTGCCTCCACAGATGCAGTTTGACCCATTGCATTATTCCGGTTGCTTCTCTGTTGTTTCCAGTTCCAGCATCTGCAGTCTCATGTTTCTCCTTGCAGTATTTTCATTTCATTTTGGTTGGTTTCAGAGGGAAAAACCAACAGAATAATTTATTCTGACAAATGCGTTATGTATTTTCTGATTGACACACACTGTGCTGCAAATTGCAAGATTTGCCTGGCACCTGTCACTTTGAAGCAACCATACACTGAAAGTTTCATGATAAGACTCATCCTGGCAACTACTGGCAGGGTTTTGACTTTGATTTATTCACTCAGGGGATGCTAGCATCTGACAAAACTCCAATTACTGTCCTTCACTAATTGCTTGTGTAGGTGGTGGGGATCATATCTTGAGTTATTGTATGTCTTGTGGTGAAGACATTCTCACAGTATTATAGATTTGCACAGCATAGAAATAAGCCTTTCAGCCCATTAAGTCCATACCAACCATCAGACATTCATTAATACTGATCCTATTTTATTCTCTGCACATTCATAGAACAGTACAGCACAGGGACAGGTATTTCATTCCATAATGTCTGTGTTGAACATGTTTCAGTTATGTTTATTGTCACTTGTACCGAGGTACTGTAAAAAGTTTTGTTGTGTGCTATCCAGTCAGCATGATGCCATGATCAGCTCTTATTTGCCTGAACATAATCCATATTCCCCCATTCTTTGCATATCCATGTGCCAATATAAAAGTCTCTTAAATGCCATTATTATATTGCCTCCACCACCACCCTCAGCAGCAAGATGCAGGTACTCACTACCCTTTGTGTAAAGTAAAAACACGTACCCAGCTCATCTCCTTTAAACTTTCCCTCTCCCCTTAAATCTCTGCCCTCTAGTACTTGATATTTCCATCCTGGGAAAAAGGTTCTGACTGTCTGCCCTATCTATGCCTCTCATAATTGTATATACTTCTATCAGGTCTCCTCTCAACCTCCAGCATTCCTGAGAAAACAATCCAAGTCTGTTCAATATCTCTCTGTAGATAATACCCCTTAATCAGCGCATCATTTTGTTAAACAATTCCTGCACCCTTTACTAAAGCCTCCACATCCCTACTATAATGGGATGACCAGAACAGCACACAATAATACAAATAATACAATTAAGTCTAACCATAGTCCTATAAATCTGCTTCATGACTTCCTAGGCCTGTTTCTATGATGTATCTCTAAAGCTAAAAAAAAAAATCTAGGCATGGATTAATCCTGGTTTAAAGTCGAGTGGGGGAAGGAGCAGCAATGCTACACCTAGAAATGAGCTGTTAACCTGACAAAACTGCAATAGGGGATGACCTACATGTTAAACAGCATAATCAAGATCCATTTGCGTATGCACACTTCAATCCTTGCTCATGGATGATTGAGGAAGAGAAGGCATGAACATTGAAAGTATAAGTACATGTCCTTCTCATTTTTCCTGAGATGACCCACTTTATTAACAAATGTAAAGAGGATATTCAGAATTAAGATTTTAAAGACAAAAGTTCAGACTAAAATGTGAAATTAACACATATATGCTTGAAAAAACCAGCAGGTCAAACAACATCTGTGAAGGAAGCAGAATCAACACTTGTCAGTTACTTTCATCTGCATTCTGCCTTTAAAAATACTTATTGCATTGTATAACGGGGACTTTTATGTGATGCACCACCGAGGATGCCTACTGTTGTAGAAAAGATGGATCTGCAAGTTCGACTAAATCGTTCTCTGAAAGTGGCATCACAGCTAGATTGGGTAGTGAAAGAGGTTTTTGGAATACTGGTCTTCATCAGTCTGGGATTTGAGTATAGAAATTGGGACAAAATATTACAGTTGGACAAGATGTTGGTAAGGCCACACTTGGAATAGTGTTCAACTTTGGTCACCCTGCTGTAGCAAAGATGCCATTAAACTGGAAAGAGTTGATAAGATTTATTGGAATGTTGCAGGGCTCGAGGGCCTGAGTTATAGGATGAAGTTGGACAAGCTATGACTTTATTCCTTGGAGCGCACAAAGCCGAGCGGTGATTTTATAGAGGTGCATTAAATCATGAGGGGAACTAGAGGGTAATGTTTGAGACGAGAGGAGAATGATTTAATAGGAACCTTGGAGACAACATTTTCACATAGAGTGTGGTGGGTCGATGGAACAAGTTACTTGATGTAGTAATTGAGGCAGGTACAATGACAATGTTTAGTACCTTTAGACAGGTACGTGGAAAAGAAAGGTTTAGGCATGGACAATTGGGACCATCTTGAATGGGGTAAACTGGCTGGCATCTTGTGCTGAATGGCCTGTTTCCTCTATGACTATATGTGCCACTAGAACATATAGAACAAATTGGGCCCAAGCATCCCAACCTGTGATTAAAATAGTGCTCCTAAGTGTTGAAGTTGCTTCTGGCATTTTGTACACAAATATATCTAAGAGTGCTTGACTGATTAACATTTAATGCCATTACACATCACTTATTCAGATGGTTAGATTTAACTATGAAGTTGCTTTATTCCGATTGTTAAACACAGCTGCTTTTCTGTCCGAGCTAATCTGAAGCACACAAATAATTATTATTTAAGCTTATATGGACTGACTAATAGAGTGGTTACATAATGTGATCATCCCAGTATAATAGTTCAAAACCAATCGTCTTTTCTAAAATAAAAGCTTGATATACTGGAAGAAAGTATCTTGTAGAACAAATAATAACAGCGCTCTTTCTCTCTCTCTCTCAGATTTCCACTTTGCTATCCTGTAACAAAGAAAACAGAATTAAGTCTATGTTTTAAAGAAAGCCAGGTAAACATTGCCATAATGCAAAATAAAACAGATAAGCTCCTTCTGACAATAGGTCAGCCACTCCCTGACTCTAAATGCCATTCAAAGATCTTGAGTGCTTTGCTGTCAAAGCTCTTCCCACAGCCGGAGCGGTAGAGTTATGAATGAGATGCAGAAACATCACTAATTGTGTCAATCTTTGACGGATCAGAGGACGGGCTAGTGATGTTCTCGTTTACTTTCTTCAGCTTCCTGGCATGCTGGTCGGTAAAGCCAGGATTAAATTTAAAAGGAGGGGTCCTCTGAAATAGATTGAGCTCTGGCCTCAACAAGGCCTAGGCGACGACACATTATCTTCAACTGAATGGAGATTCCAAGCCTGATGTCTCGTTGTAATAAGCAAAAGAAGCCGGTCAGTGGCCACCCATTGTCCTACTTTTGTTGTAGGAAATAAGAGAAAGCAGTCTTTCAGCTTAAGTTTATCAGGCTGTCTGAAGGGGAATGAGGCTTGGATCCAGCTGAGTTTTTGATGTCTTCATTTTCCTCTTTTCTCATTCTTATTCAGTTAAAGAAGCAAAATCTCCTCAACAGACTCATGGGGCGTTGATGGATTTGAAAATAGCACGTATTAAGCCAAAACTAAATGCTGTATTTTCTTCTCTCCCACAACCTTATCATCTACTTATCTTAAGTAGCTTTTGATAGAAAAAATGCCAGTCATATCACAATAGTTAGCAGCTAGTCTTTAATTACTGAATCAAAGCGACTCTTTTTTTTCCCCACAGTATTCAACATCATTTTTACAGCAACGTTACAAAGCTTCTCTGCAAGACCAAAGCAAGAAAGATACAAGAATCTGCATTTTTATCATTGTAACCTCTCAGCAGCACAGATCCAAAACTGAATATAGTTTCTTTATCTCTTTAAAGACTAGTTAGTCATTATACGTGTATTAAAATTAACTGGTCTTTTTCTTCCCACACAGATGAGAATAGTAATATTATTAGTCTATTCATTTAATTTAGGTTTTATTACCATGGCAAAGCTAATAGCTCTGTGATGACCTCACACCTGCTGCCACAGAACAAAAAAGCCACCGTGAAATCTCCCAGTAGGCTGTAGGTGTCCACAGATGTAACCAACGCACTGTGGAGCTGACAGATAAAGCATTTGACAATGATATATTGCTTCAGGACTAAAATAAATGACTGGAATTTTAAAGCATGATCTTTCTTTCCTCTGGAAGAAATTATATCTTTAAAAAATGATTTACAAGGAGATTAGGGCATTTGTTTCCTTTTTACCCTCTTGTTTACTGATAAGAATGTCAGGTGTTGGGTGTCAGGGGTTATGGGGAGAAGGCAGGAGAATGGGATCAGGAGGGAGATCAGCCATGATTGAATGGCGGAGTAGACTTGATGGCCCGAATGGCCTAATTCTATTCCTATCTTATGATAAGAGAGTTTAATAATTTATTTAGACTCACCTCTGGATATTAATGTTTCCACAATAAATTAATGTTTGCCTGATGACGGGTTAAGTTCATGGAACATAAAGAGAATGCATTTTCTACGTGCTGATGTTTTAGATGAAACATTGGAGTCTATGCAATGGGAATTTTGGGTTTCAATTGTGAAAGAATGGGTGTTAAATGTGAAGGAATCATGAAACCTTTTATTTTTACTCAAGAATTTCAGTCACCCTCATCTCTTATTCAATTTAGGGTTCATGATTTCTGCACAAGTGACTTAACTCTGGCATGGTCACTTTGCTTTTTATCTGGAATTGTTGTTTTGAGATCAGAAGAAATGGGAAAATTGTTATGAATAATTTTAAAGCCTTAGTAAAATAAACAATATTGTAATGATTAATAATGCAATTGCAATAACGGATTCAGTGGCATATGTTTGTCACAGTTGGTACACAAAGCTATGCATCCTGCAGTAATGTCTCAATTGATATTAAAGCCATATTATTATATGAATCATCTAAAAACAGGTTTTTCGTTCAATTTGGTTGAATATGTACTTTATTAAGGAAATTAAACATTGAAATAATCATTTTAAATAAACAGAAACTCATCACCAAGTGGATTTGATAGATTTAACAATACTGTGTATTCAACTAAAACTAATATTGTAGGAATTTATAACTTGGGTGAGCACACACGTGTGGCTTCAGCTGGGTGATAAGCCATAGATAATTGCAAGAGTGTCGGGAAATCAAATGCAACATGCCAACATCCACTTTCATCCACAATACATTAGGCTCCATATGGGAAAATCCCACCAGGGGGACAGGTTGTCAGTTTCAATATCTTAATTGCTCAATTGCAACAAAATTAATTTGGCATTTGGACACACCAGAGAGAATAAACACCTAATGGCAATTGCACAGGCCAAAGGCCTGACAGCAAAGAACATCAACAGGTGCTGATATCTCACAGGGGCTTTCTTTTCTGTTTGAATGAAAGGCTTTGCTCGCAAGACATGTGCTGAAAAGTTACTTTACCCACGTTGCCGATTTGTACATTTGACCTGTGCTTTGAAGCTAACATTGTCCTTAGGATGGAGACAAAGATAACCAACAGTAGTAAATTGTAGCACCACTAGGGAAAGTGCATCAGTGGACACATTGCTAAACTCATTGTCTAACTACGTCTTTGTGTCACCCACAGGTTTTTATTCTCCCTCCCCCACCCCCCCAAATCCCCCATCCCCCCCCAATCCCCCATCAGTAAAGAGGAACAATTCCTTGCGGGATCTTTCTGACCCAAAACAGCTCAAACAAAGAGGCATCACTTAAAACATTAGTTTTTGTTGGACTTTTCCACTGCAGACATACAGGGATTTAGAATCAACACTTCTCTTTACTTCTGCAGTACAATACAGATATTTCTTTTTTTTTTTTGTAAAATATTTTTATTAGAAGTAAATACATATTAACCATATAACCATATAACAAATACAGCACGGAGACAGGCCCTCTCGGCCCTTCCAGTCCGTGCCGACATTTGTTTTCCCTAGTCCCATCTACCTGCACTCAGACCATACCCCTCCATTCCCTTCACGTCCATATACCTATCCACTTTACTTTTAAATGTTAAAATCGATCCTGACCACCTCTGCTGGAAGCTCATTCCACACAGCCACCACCCTCTGAGTAAAGAAGTTCCCCCTCACGTTACCCCTAAACTTCTGTCCCTTAATTCTCATGTCATGCCCTCTTGTTTGAATCTTCCCTACCCTCAATGGGAAAGCTTATCCACGTCAACTCTGTCTATCCCTTTCATCATTTTAAAGACCTCAATCAAGTCCCCCCTTAACCTTCTGCGCTCCAAAGAATAAAGACCTAACTTGTTCAACCCTTTCTCTGTAACATAGTTGCTGGAACCCTGGCAACATTCTAGTAAATCTCCTCTGTACTCTCTCTATTTTGTTGACATCCTTCCTATAACTAGGCGACCAAAATTGTACACCATACGCCAGAATTGGTCTTACCAATGCCTTGTACAATTTTAACATTACTTCCCTACTCCTATATTCAATGCTCTGATTTATAAAGGCCAGCACACCAAAGGCTTTCTTTACCACCCTATCTACATGCGATTCCACCTTCAGGGAACTATGCACAGTTATTCCTAGATCCCTCTGTTCCACAGCATTCCTCAATTCCCTACCATTTACCATGTACGTCCTATTTTGATTTGTCCTGCCAAGATGTAGCACTTCACACTTATCAGCATTAAACTCCATCTGCCATCTTTCAGCCCATATTAAGGAATAACATAAAATCAAAAAGAAGAAACATATTATTCGTCACATACATTCTTAATATTTTTAAAGTTTACAGTCATTCTTATTTATACTTCTATACTTTTTATTATTTTATAACAGAAAGAAGATAGTAAAGAGAAATAATAAAGAGAAATAAAATAGAAGTAGAAAATCGATAATATGAGTGGAGTATTAAGCTGGCTATTCTTCATTGGAGATATCGGTGGGTCTATTGTCTATAGTTCTTCATCTATTCCTTCATTCAGGCTTCAGTCAGGCCCTCGAACCGGACCACCTTGACCCTTTAAATATTCAATAAATGAAGACAATTTTCCTCTGAATTGATCTAGCTTGTCTAAAAGGACAAGTCTTAATCTTTCCAGATGAAGTGTCTCCGGCATTTCTGTAATCCACATTTTGATTGTGGGGGATGTAGGACCTTTCTAAAATCTTAGTATTAGTTTTTTACCAATTATTAAACTATAACCGATAAAAATTATTTGCTGTGTTGTTAGTAATTGATCCGTTTCTAATATTCCTAATATGATTAATTTTGAGACTGGAGGCAGATTTACATTAACTACATTTGAGATTATCTTAAAAATTTCTATCCAAAAGTTAGTAATTTTTATACATTTTGTGAATGAATGCGTTAGATTAGCTTCTAAATGCTGACATTTATCACATATAGCAGAAACATTTGAAAAAAATCTGTTTAATTTGGATTTTGAAAAGTGTAATTTATGTAAAACTTTAAATTGTATCAAAGAGTGCCTAGCATTTAATGAGCAGTGTTGTAAACTTTCATTCCATACTTCTACACTAATTGTTTGACCTAATTTGTTTTCCCATGCTTGCCTATATATTTCCGACATTGGTAAATCATTTTCCAGTAAAATATTATAACTATATGATATTAATTTTTCTGTATTCGGATATTTATTTAGACATTCATCTAAAATTTCTGTCTTTCTATTTCTAAAATCCTGTGTGTTTGATTTAAAATAATCTCTAATTTGTAGATATCTAAAGTACTCTTTTGAGTGTAATCCGTAATTTTGTTGTAATTCCTGAAATGAAAGAAATAAACTTTCCCTGTAGAGATCACCCATCTTATTTATTCCATAGTTTTTCCATTTTAAAAAACCTTTATCCGTCATTGAAGGTTTAAAAGTAATGTTGTTTAGAATGGGAAGAGCCAGTGGTATACTTTCTAATTTTAATGTTTTCTTTAATTGTTTCCAAATACGTATGCCACTTTCTATTATTGGATTTCCTCTATAAATTTTCTTATGTATTTTAGTATTGGCAAATAAAATCGAGCTAATTTCGAAAGGTGAACAATCTTCCTTTTCCATTTTTAACCAGTTTGGTTGTTTATCTACTTCTTCCAACCAAAAATTCATATTTTTAATATTAACTGCCCAGTAATAAAACATAAAATTAGGCAATGCAAAACCTCCATTTATTTTTGATTTACATAGATGTTTTTTATTTATTCAATGGCTCTTATAGTCCCAAATAAAATTGTTAACTATAGAGTCCACTTTCTTAAAAAAACATTTTAGGAAGATATATCGGGATCAGTTGAAACAGGTATAATAATTGTGGAAGAAAAATCTTTTTTATCGCATTAATTCTACCTAGCATTGAAATAGGTAATGTTTTCCAATATAGGATATTCTTAAGTAGTTTATTCAATAGGGGTGGGACATTAGATTTAAATAAAGAATCATATCTTTTTGTTACATGAATTCCAAGATATTTGATTTTTTCATTTGCTATCTTAAAAGGATATTGTTGTAATATATGTGAGATTTCCCATTATTGGCATGTTCACTTTTATTCCAATTAATTCTATATCCTGAAAACAATCCAAATTGAGTTATTAAATCTAATAAATTAGGAATACTAATTTCCAGCTTTGTAATATAAAGTAATACATCATCTGCGTATAAAGAGATTTTATTTTCAGTTTCTTTGGTTTCATACCCGTATATTTCAGGATGTGATCTCACGTGTTGTGCTAATGGTTCAATTGCCAGTGCGAACAGTAGTGGAGATAGAGGACAACCTTGTCTACAGCCTCGGAATAAATTAAATTTAGTTGATAACATTTGATTTGTTAATATTCTAGCTGTTGGCTTGGTATATAGTAGCTTAACCCATGTTATAAACTTCTCTCCCAACTGAAAAGTTTCCATAACTGAAAATAAATAAGACCATTCAATCTGATCAAAAGCTTTCTCTGCGTCTAATGAAATAATTGCTAAATCTTTATTAATATTTCTTTTCGAGTATATAATATTGAATAATCATCTCAGGTTGTTTGAGGAGTATCATTTTGGTATAATCCTGAATACAGATATTTCAAGTACATTTGGTCAGGAGGAGGTCAGCTTCACATGTAAAAACATGGGAAGTGTGGACAATTCACCACATCAACATTAGCACCAAGTGGTCTCCTCACTTATCTAAATTAACAATTAAGATGCTACACAAAAACCAGATAATCAATCTAGGGAAAATCAAGAACAAAATATAGGGGTCCAGAAGTGTCACCATGCAATTATTTAATGTTGAACAAACATCAAGGGCTACTATAATGCTATTGAAAACATTTTTTAAAAGCAAGAACACCTCAAAGGGCTGTGAGACTTTGAAATTCTTCCCTCAGAAACCTGTGGAGGCTAAACCCTTAAAATGTTGGTTTGGTTGTACTCCTATTCCATACATCAGACAAAGCAAGTGGATGAATCTCCTGGCAGATAGGTAAAGTAAGTTATGTGCTGTTGGAAAGATTTTCAAATAATGAAGGAATCAAGTGTTTATGGAGAAAGGTTGTGAAACCAAATGAGAGAGATTGCTTCAGGTGTGACCCTATTGTAACAAGGGGCTGAATGAGCTACACCTGTTCCTATTGCCTGTGTTCTGATGATCTTAGGCCTGGTATTCTAAGCTCTTAAAAAGCAGAGCTGGTACTTCAGGTAAGATCACATGTGGCATCAAACAATGGCTGCCTCTGCCAATGGTCTGTCTCTTCTTTGTTGATTTTTGTCTGTTAAATGTATGTTTTAGTGTCGTTCAGTTTTATGTTATGTGGGGTGGTGGGGAAATGTTTTTTATCTCTGTTCTCGGCGGAAATGCAACTTTTATTCATATTGTATCCCTGTCCGCACTGTGGGCTAACATCGTGGAGCTGTTTGGTTTGATAGTACTCGTGTTCCATACATCAGATAAAGCAAATGGATGTATCTCCTGGCAGATAGGAAAAGTAAGTTATGTGTTTTTGAGCATAAACAAGGGCACTAAGTGTTGGAGTAACTCAGCAGATCAGGAAACATCTCTGGAGAACATAGGTAGGTAACCTTTTGGGTCGGGGCCCTTTTTTAGACTCTTCACAGTATGAAGAAGGGTACTGACCTAAAACATCACCTACCCATGCCTCCAGAGATGCTGCCTGACCCATTGAGTTATTCTACATTGTGTTTTTGTTTGTAAACCAGCAACTACAATTCCTTGTATCTCCCTTTTGAGCACCACAACCAGGGAGCAGTGTTGAACTACTTGATGACCCTCTGACTATCCTTGATCGGACTTTGCTGGCTTTACCCGACACTAAATGTTATTCCCTTATCATGTATTTATACATTGTAAATGAATCGATTGTAATCCTGTACTGTGTTTCTGCTAACTGGTTAGCATGCATTAAAAAAACTTTTCACTGTACCTCGGTATAGGGGACAATAAACTAAACTAGCTGAACTGAGCACAAGTAGCTGACGCTGATATGTACTCGAGGGTCCTTTCGCGTATTAGAGGCCCATTCGAATTAGCCATGGAAGCTCCCAACAGATGCAACCCTACTATCAGCCTGGAAATCATAATGTCACACAATGCCTACACTTCGGGCTGGTGGTCTCCATCCTGGTTCTAGTCGGTACATTCCTAAATAATTTCAATGCCCAATTCTTGGAATTAGCTTCTGAAGAGTGTAGTAAAACAAAAAAGAAGCTTGATCATGCTCATATGCAGAAGATCACAGATTTCTATGTAAAAAATAATTAACATTAGAAAGATGTTTCCTTGCAGCACTGACAACTGCAATCTTAATTGTAATTTAATCATTAAATGGAACTGTTGCAGTATGTTATGTCAAAAGTTTAAAAAAAAATCAAATATTTCACTTTGCTGCATAATCTATTCTTAGAAATACTATTCTCCTGAAATTCATATGCCAACTATTATAGCAATTAGATCAGAATCATTTCTGCTGGAAATCTCTTCCATATATCCCTTGGGGCTTCCTAAAAAAACTGGACCACCAGGGGAAACCAACATGAAAGAAGATTTCTTGAGAAAGGAGAATGGATTGTGCTTGATAACTAAAAGGTTGCACACTCTACTTTCAGACCTCAAGATGTTCTAGTAACTGATCAATTTCCATTCACTCAAACAATATCATTAAAACATTGGGACCAGTCATTGCTGTTTGTCAGAATTCATTTTGCTCAGATTGACTGTTGTGTTTTGCATATGCAACATTACAGATATATATAATTTGGTGTAAAGCACTTTGAAAGATCCTCAGGTCATGAATAGTTTGAGCTGTTTTTTTTCCTACATACACTTGTTCCATAATCAGGTGGAACTGATTTAAGAGTAGCTCCCCTCCACCCACCCCCCCCCCCCCTCTATAATATTGTACATCTCTGAGATAACCCCTCTTGTTTGCCTCCTTTCAGACTAAAACAAGTTTACTAACAGTTTAGTTTGGAGATGCAGCGTGGAAACAGACCCATTGGCCCACCACATACCCGCCGACCAACAATCATCCATATGTGTAGGAAGGTACTGCAGATGTTGGTTTAAACCAAAGAGAGACACAAAATGCTGGAGTAACTCGGTGGGACAGGCAGCATCTCTGGATAGGAACAATGGGTGAGGGAATGAGAACCCAAATCGTCACCCATTCCTATCCGGAGTTGATGTCTGTCCCGCTAAACAATCATCTGTAAACTGGGGCTATCCTACATGCTAGGGACAATTTACAGAAGCCAATTAACCTACAAACCTGCACATCTTGGGAAAATGGGAGGCAACTGGAGCATCCGGGGAAAATGCATATGGTCACAGGGAGAACGTACGAACTCTGTACAGACAGCACCCATATTCAGGATTGAACTCTGGTCTTTGGCTCTGTAAGGCAAGAACTTTACCGCTGTGCCACTCTCCTTATCTTTCCTCATAACTTATCATCTAACACAGAAACTGCAGTCATAATCTACTTTAGAATTTGAAAATATCCTAGGTACTCCAGTAAGCAAACAGAATGGATTTGACATTTTAGCTTCAGCACTTGATTAACATTTTCCCAATATGCCAGTCTGATTATGATTTATTCTTATTTAATTAAAAATAATTAAGTCAATTGCCAGTATTTTTCCAAAGAAATCCTTAGATGTGAATGAGGAAAGGATTGTGGAATATTCCCATTTGAAATCTCTTTTAGAGAACAGGAACAAGTTGAATATTAAGGCACTGTAGGAGTCTATTTGAACCACCTAGCCTATTTTAGCCAACATATTCAGCCTACTATTTTTCAGCATTTGGTCTCATCTGTGATGTGTTTTGGCAAGGTACATTTTGTAATGAGCATCGATCAGCCTCTCAATTAGCAACATTCTTGTTCCCACAAACATCTATGTGAAAATAATATCCTCTTAATTCCTATTTGATCCAAAGCCAAAGAACCACTTGAATAATTTAAAAATCATATTTGTTTGGAGGATGGTGACCTTTTGCATAAGGTTCACCGCATGAAGGTAACTTACTATGCAAAGTTAAATCCTACCTTTGAAAAAGGGCAGCACAACTGAGCAATGGTAGTTGCTGCCTTACAGCACCAGAGACCCGTGTTCTGATCCTGACTATGGGTACTGTCTGTATGGAGTTTGTACGTTCTCCCCATGACCTGCGTGGGTTTTCTCCGGGAAGCTCCAGTTTCCTCCCACATCCAAACACGTACAGGTTTGTAGGTTAATTGGCTTGGTATAATGCAAATTGTCCCTAATGTGTTTGCAACCAGTGTTAGTGTGCGGAGATCACTGGTCAGCACGGACTCGGTGAGCCGAAGGACCTGTTTCTGCGCTGTATCTCTAAACTAAACTAAAAATGTCAAGACATTCAGATATTTTGTGGGAGGCCCAAGTTAAGGCAGTCACTAATTCCCTTAGTGCTAACTCCAAAGGATATCTGGCCTTTAGGAACAAGAAAAATATGAAATGTTTTGGTCTAGTGGCGAGTAACCCTGATCTATAGGTGTACCTATCAGGTTTAGCAGGCAGCTGTCAAATGAATTAAGATGACAATTAAAGATAGAGACGCTGCTCTTATGTATTTCAGATCTATACTGCTAAATCTGTTCATACTGATGAGAACTTGGCATGGATTTTTGGGCCTTGATCATCTTTACAAAAAGTAATTAAAAGAGCCAAATGAGTAATTTCAAAATAAGGCCCCAACATTTTGCTTTCACTGTTCAATCATAAGATGAGGGAGATTTTGGCAAGGCCAGCCTTCCCTAATTTTCTTAGCTTTGTTCAGAGGCCAGTTAAGTGATGAATCTGGGGCCACATACGTAAGGCTTTCTTCTAGGAGACGGTATTGTCATGTGAAGTCAGAAAGATTTCCTCTACTGTCCATTAAAATAAAACTTGTACACTCATCTCCAGAACTCCTTTTGTATTGCTTCTCCAGATGATGCTCCAAAGTCTATGCCACGGACCTGAGTTGGGACAGTGGTGCCACATTGCACTGCTTGTAAATTCACCTGAGCCACAAAGCCAAAGACTGAGAATAACCAAGCATCTGCTCACAATAATTGCTCATTAATCGCTCTGGAAAAACTTCTGGAGAAGCAGCACTTATCTGACAAGTGTAAGTTCGGGGCAATTGGGCCATTGTAAAGCATTTATTGAGTAGAACATTTTGAGCTGCTTTCACCAATCACGATGATATCCAAATCATCTCATCTAATTCCACTTTCCCATCCTGTGCTCATATCTTATCATGCCCTTAATACCCAGCTCCAAAAGAAATTGGTTTCACTCTTGAATGTATTCAGCCATACTTATCTATAATCATATCTTTAAATATATTTTCCTAATCCATCCCTGCCAACTTACCTCTCCAATCTTTGTAATTGGGTTGTCTCATTACACAGTACTAGATCTAAGACACCTGGCTCCATTATGTCATCCCTTGCTGTCCACGAACTACCGACAGATTGAAGAAGACTTTTAAATCATAGCAGGGAAACACATGGCATGGTTTTACTGGACTCCAGAATGATCGAGATTTATTATGGAAACTCTCAAAAGATTTCTGCTGATCAAGTACTGAGCTGCTCTGCTTTACAGAAGTCATCGGTGGATGCAGGATAGAAAAGCAGCTGGATTTCCTTTTCATAGTAATGCTTGACCATTGCTTGACCATTGTTTGATTCTCTTTCCTGAAACACTTGTATTGTGATGCCCACTCCATTATCTTCAGTGGAATGTAGTGTACATAGTCTTTCCACGCTGATCTATGAAGTTTGCATCTATCAGTGTTTATTGTTGACAGCTTCCATGAAAATTCAAATGATGGTGATCAGGTCAGGGGAAAATTATGCAGTTAAAATCAACAGGTTTGTATTACTAGTTCCACACCTGCATAAAACCTGATTTTCTTCTTTATTTAGACTGACCAATAGCTTAGAAATATATTGTGCGATCTGTTATATTTATTGATATTTTTTATCTTTTGTTGTTCATTCAATTCCACATTTTATTCATTGTGTTCTTTGTAGAGTTTATTTTAATCTAATGCTTTCAGGGAGAGGTTGGGTAGGCTGGGACTTTTCTTTGAAGTGCAGGGGGATGAGGAGTGATCTTATAGAGGTGTATAAAATCATGAGTTGAACAGATCGGGTAGACACACACTCTTGTCCAGAGTAGGGGATTTGGGAACCAGAGGACATAGGTTTAAGATGAGGGGGGAAAGATTCAATATGAACCTGAGGGGTAACTTCATCACACAAAGGCTGGTAGGTATATGGAACGAGCTGCTGGAGGAGGTAGTTGGGGCAGGGACTAGCGCAATGTTTAAGGAACATTTAGACAGGTGCATGGATAGGATAAGTTTACAGGGATATGGGCCAAATGCAGGCAGGTGGAACTAGTGTAGAGGGAACATGTTGGGATAGTGGTGGCAGGTAGGGCCGATGGGCCTGTTTCCACGCTATAAGACTCTGACTCTTTTTCATTTTTTTTGCATTTTTCATCTGGACTGGACATTTTTTTATTTGGATTCATTGGTGATCAGATGTATTGTCCCTTGCTTAGACTTCCGACATTTGTGTGAAATATCTTTCCTATACTTTTTTTAAAAAATTAGTCATTTTTCAGCTTTTTCTTTCCCTGATATGGGATTTCTATCCCTTTCAGCTTTTCTTGATCAGTGCAACCTCTTGTCTCTCTGATTTGATTTTGTACACTGATTAACTTTTCCATGATACGGTAATCAGAACTCTGCTCCTGAATCCTAACATGGATATTCCTCTCCTTCACCCACATCACCAGTCCCAATGCTTATTTTACTCGCTCTTTCTGAAGTTTTTGGGGGCAGCACGGTAGTGCAGCAGTAGAGTTTTTGCCTTACAGCGCTTGCAGTGCTGGAGGCCCAGGTTCCATCCCAATTACGGGCGCTGTCTGTACGGGGTTTGTAGGTTCTCCCCGTGACCGCGTGGGTTTTCTCAGAGATCTTCGGTGTCCTCCCACACGCCAAAGACATACAGGTTTGTAGGCTAACCGGCTAGATATAAGTGTAAATTGTCCCTAGTGTGTGTTGGATAGTGTTAATTTGTGGGCCCGGTGGGCTGAAGGGCCTGTTTCCGCACTGTATCTCTAAAACTAAAACTGGAAGTGATGACTTACTGGGGAACTAAAAGTCACATCAGGTAACTGGTACTTCACCTGATTATTTATTATGTGAATAAATCCAAAAAATAGTTGGTGGCCATTTTATTCAATTGAACATTACCGTTGTACTTGTGTCTGTCTCTGACACCCTGAAGCAAATGCCTCTTCTAATACTCTGCACAGCTGCCAGCTATGCTTTCAGTCACCAGAATTACAGCTTCAATGGTAGAGTCAATATTTCATGAATCCCCACTGACTATAAAAATAGCACCCTTTCCCTCTTTGCCTGTCTTTCCCAGAGGGTTCAGTAGCTTGACAGCTTCAGTTCTATGCTCTATCCAATAGAATACTGAAATATGCTATTAATAGAAACAATACGCCACTATTTTGCATTTGCTAGCTTGCTTTCTGAAGCTCTGCAAACCTCAAAAAGATTAAAAAATACTATCAACAATCTTAAAGTGTATTGTATAAACCTTTTGGCAAGTTGCAAAATGTTGACAGGATTTATCCAATTGGGTCAAAGGTTTTCAGTGGCTTAAACATTGCAAATTAAAATCAGGCTTAATTGCATAGGGGGAAAAAATGTTGGTTAATATTTACATCAGAACTGACTCAGAAAGCATATTTTATGATCTCTAATTACCCCAAAATACATCCTAGACAATTGGAGACAAAGTAGTTTCAAGACTGTAGTGGGAGATTGTGAACCGATATTTGGTAGGTGTGATTAGTTTGCTCTGCATTTCCACAATTACTCCAGAAGATTTGCAGCAGTCCAAGTGCTTTCTATTTATCGCAGCAGTCAAGTGGACCCTCCACAGTGTAATATTTGGCAGTGTCATGTTAGGGCACATTTAAAAGCTGCTTCTTGTAAACCTGTGTCTGACTAATCTTAACGCTAATTATCATAATGGTGTAAATTAGATCCTTTTGCTGAAGCTGTAGAAGAAATGATCTCTCATTATCATAACAACTTCTCCCTTAATCACTGCAATTATTTTTCCTGTGCAATAACAGTCTCGGTTTCCAATGAATATTAGTGTTTCACATTCTTATTCCATTTGCGTTTATATCTTCAGTATAATTTCCCTATTTTAAGCAAAACCTCAAAGTCAGGTGTCCCATTCTATTTTCCTTTTCAAATTATTATTTTTCCAGTTTCATGGCACTTTAGATCTATTCCCTTTACTTGCTCTTTCCCAACATCCTTGTTTATATTCAATTTCAGTGTCTTATCGGCTCATATTTATTCTCAAAATGATTCCACTCTAAACAGTTTTCTCCCTGAAGTTTCACATCTAGCCTGTCTTTGTCTCTTGAAAGGCTAACACTTGTCTCTTTGCTGTACTTTCCTTTCAGACTATAGTGCACAACCCCAAGGGCTTAGTGAATAATTATACTGTGTGATGTTCTTCTGAGCTATTCAGGCCATCACTATGCGTGGATGATGCTGAGCTGCAGGAGATTCACTGAATTGTTTTTTTTCTCTCACTTATTTGATCTTGGGAAGAACACAACAACCAGGGCTCCTGTTCTTATTGTCATAATGTGTATCTGCTGATATCTTGGGAGTCAGTAAATGAATTGAGTGGCCATGAAAGAAGTCCACTTGGTCAAGGGTTGCCAGCCGCTATGTAACGGCACAGCTCTGGGAATTAGTGGCTACAGGAGAGGAGGGCAGAAACCTGCAGAAAATGTACAAAACACTTGCTTGTTTTATCCATATTGCAGAAGTATTGTGTCGCGTGGAATTAGTTTAGTTTAGAAATACAGCGGGTTAACAGGCCTTCTGCCCACTGAGTCTGCACTGACCAATGATCCCCGCACACTAACACTGTCCTACACACACTAGGGACAATTTTACATTTGTACCAAGTCAATTAATCAACAAACCTGTACATCTGTTGTGTGGGAGGAAACCGAAGATCTCGGAGAAAAACCAAGCAGTCACAGGGAGACCATACAAAATTCATTCACACAGCACCCGCGGTCATGATCAAACCCGGGTCTCTGGTGCTGTAAGGCAGCTACTCTACCACTGCGCCACCCTTGGTTGCGTGGATCAAAACATAATTATCCATTTATAGGTTGAACTATAGGTTAAACTATAATGATGTGTAGAAATATTTTGTTCCATTACCTGAACCATCTACATTTGAACAGAATTACCATTCCTCTAAGCTTGCTGTTGCTTCCCCTCACACTAGTCCGAATACTTTTCAACTGGACGAATGGCAGAAAACACCATTAAATCTTTCTGAACTCCTTTTCAAAGCTTAACTACAGGTGTAAACATCCAAGAAACATAGTATAAAAGCTTTTTCATATATTTTTCTAGAGCATTGCAGAGCATTGAATAGCTAGGTATATTTGAGGTATGCCCCAGACATGGCCAAGTATCTTGTACAAAAGTCCCTATATATATAATGCCTTTACTTGTTTTATTTAACAAAAACAACAACATTTAACACATTCTCATTTAAAACAACTTTTCATAGCTCTATGTCCTAGTATTTAATTCAAAAAATAAAGTTGCATGTTTTGCTGGATAGGTAGCTGAACTAGTAACATCGCAGTGCTAGGAAGACCGAGGCTGTAAAGGTAATCCCTTGGTTATCCAATTGTTCTGGCATTTCTTACCATGTGATACGCTACCCCAGTAGTAGAGTCAAGAACTAGGTTCCATGGTTTCAAAATAAGGGATAATCTATTTAAGAAAAAAAGGTGGAGTTTTTTCCATTCTCAGGAAGTTGTGAATCTTGGAATTTTCCATCCTGGTGAGATTTGAATGCCGAAATTACGTCTTCATGTTGAGATAAAGAGGTATTTGGGGAATAGTGGAAGTCAAGGTTACAAGGATCAAGCTGGAAGTTGAAAGTGAAGCCTATGATTGCATCAACATGAGTTATTGAACAGTGGAGCGGAATTAAACAATTGTTTATCCACTATTGTTCCTATTGTTTTGCTTTTATATTCTTGTGTTGTAATTTTAAACGATGGGGCCAGTTTAAAAGGTTTCACCCATTCACTAAAGCTTTTCAACCATCCACTCAATATAATAATTGTTTATGGTGTACAATGACCCAGGTTTGCTTGGTAAATACCATAATTTCCTTCATCATCTTTGAAAACATTAGCGACGCAGAGGTGACACACATCTCTGTCCTCCAGTTCCTGCGGGCCTCTGCCGCTGGAAGTATAAGATTTTGGTGTGTGTGCTTTGTCATCATTCCTTACAATGCTTCTCCTGAAGTGTGGATGGCCATTGGCTCACTAGAAGCTCATCCGCCCTTTGACAGGTCTTGTTTTTGGTCCTGCTGGGGGTCCACAGCTCCTTCCTCACCTGGCAAACCAGGTGGGGGAGACGGGTTAGTCGCCAACTATCCAACCTTGGCGCAGGTAGCACTGGATTACATGGTACCTATGGTGAGGGAACTCCCCCCGACTTGACCTGACTATCATTTCCACAAATGGAATACTTTGTTGTCACCCTTTATGTGGTGACTCTTTGCATACCTTGGGTTATGTGACAATAAAATATCATTCATTCATTCACATGGAAGTGCAGAAACTGGCCATGCAAGTCTCGTGCATTAATGTCCTACCTGGGTCCAATGGAATAGGAACTTGCTGAGATTCCTTGGAATTTCACTGGTGGATCTACTCTCGGATCCTGAGCCAGGGTATTTAATCAACTGAATCTAATTTTCCCCTTTGGCTGTGGTGGGATGTCAATCTATCTCTCCATTGCTTATGCCCTCTCATGATAACATGTGCATTAACATAACTATAACAGAATGATATTTATTGTAAGTTCTACTGACATGATATAGATGAAGGATCTTCAGTTTGCTTTACTGGAAATCATAACAAAAAAGTGGGAGAAGAGAGGTGGCACTGATGGTAATGAGTAGTTTATGGAAGTGATGGTCATGGGACTAGGATAGTGAAGCTGGAAGCAATAGGAAACCATTGGTCCTGTTTGTTTTATATTGTCATAGAGCCATAGAGTGACACAGTGTGTAAACTGGCCCTTTGTCCCAACTTGCCTACGCCAACCAACATGTCATAAATACAATAGTCCCACCTTCCCTCGTTTGGCCCATATCCCTCCAAACCTGTCCAATCCATTTACATGTCTAACCATTTCATAAATGTTGTGATAGTCCCAGCCTCAATTATTTCATTTGGCAGCTTGTTCCGTACACCCACCACCCTTTGTGTGAAGTAAATTACCCCTCAGATTCCTATTAATTATTTTCCCCTCACAAAATAATGAAAATGAAGTTTGGATTTTGACTTCACACTACTCCACATGGATTTCTCTTTCATATTATTTTTCAGGATCTAGGTGTTGCCGGCAAAGTCAGCACTAATTGCCCATCCCAGATTACCCTTCAGAAGATTGTGGTGAGTCACTTTCATAAACCATGATCGATGTTTCGGGTCATGATCTTGCATCAGGACCGATGCAGGATCACAACCTGAAAAATAGACTGTCCTTCTGAAACTTTGAAACATAGAAAATAGGTGCAGGAGTAGGCCATTTGGCCCTACGAGCCAGCACTGCCATTCAATATGATCATGGCTGATCATCCAAAATCAGTAATGTACCCTGTTCCTGCTCTCTCCCCATATCCCTTGATTCTGTTAGCCCTAAGAGCTAAATCTAACTCTCTCTTGAATCCATTTTGCCTTCACTGATGTTGCTTGACCTGAGTTCTTCCAGTTGTTTGCATTTTCACTCCAGCTTTCAATATTTACAGTCTCTCTTGTGTCTAGATAAAGAGAGAGCTCTGAATGATTTCTGAGCAAGTATTTTTCAGGGATTACTTGATTAGTCTGTTTTTCATTTGTATGTGGTGATTATCTTTTAGATATTTGTGCATTTTGATTACAGGTTTTCCTTCCTTCCTTTCCTGACATGCACACAATAGCTACCAGGTGTCTGGTTTCGCATTGTCAGGCAATACCAAAGTCACAGTAGAAAAGCTATACGAGTGGGATTGTCTTTGGCTTTGTGGCTCCTACCCCTATAACTTTTTATTTGGCCTACTTCACACAGCCTCTACCTGAGAAAATAATTACCGCAATCAGACTTTGCAATTCAACAATATTAATATATAATTCAATCCACCAGAACATTTCCCAATAATTTTCAAAAAGTTAAGCCTGCTTTATGGTTCGTTATATAACTTCACACAATAACGAAAGATGCTTCTTTGAAATGCTGCTATCTGTTATCCTCATCAATCTATTCTTGGCTACGGAAATTTTAAGGGTCTGGCTAAGCCATGGAGCTTATCAGGACTCTTCACTGGCATTTGTCCCAGTCAGCCTTTGAAAAGCTGATCCATCTGCAACACTCAATGTGAAGTGTCCATACTAGATTAGCATTGGCTCCACAAAGTTTTAATGCTAAAAGTAGCAATCAATTGTCTTTGTTCAGAAGAGTGACTGTCATCTGTCTAAGAAGCAATGGCCACAGTTTGTAATTCTGGAACTAATTCTTCAGCAGTACGAGCTGATAAAAATGTGAACACCTGCTGAAGGGTACAGGAAGAGACTCATTGGACATGATGGATAAATCAGTAATGATAGAGAATTCTGAAAAGCCCTCGAGACATTGTACTGAATTTTTTTTTATGTGAGCAGCACTGGACAAATTAAGATGTTTCAATGGAACAGAAGGCAGCCACTGTGATGGCCAACAATTAAAGAGGATAAAATGGATATGTACCCAACAATGAGCACCATCTTCCAGTTCTCTGCCTGCTCTAAAATTATGGTTCTTTGCTTACTCTCCCAGATGAGCAAGAGTCTCAATGTCAGAATATTTGCTTTTAAGTACAAGGCAAGAGATCCCTGAAATCATCCTAATCACCTTCATCTTTGTGATCAATTTTCTCATTTTCCTCATCAACGCTATTGTTGACAAGCAGGCAGCTGTGTCTGTCTTCATTCTTCCTGATGGCCTTTATTTACATTATCTTCACCTTTTCTCCCATTGCTTCTATTGTTGTAGCAGCTGCATAAACACAATTCAAAGTTACGAAGAGTGAAAGTTGCGCCTGTACTTTTTTCATATCTTAATAATGTTTCCCTTCTTAATCAATGCACAATTGTAGAAATAAAAACCCAGCATTGCAAATAAATTCTTGCATCTCCCCTCTCTCCATCCCTTCCACACCTAATTTGTACCAGCTTGAAAGTCGTCTTGGTGAGCCTCTCTGCCAGTACTCATTCTCACCTAGGATACAGCTAACATTGGCCTGTTTCTTTTATCATTGTTACTTTTTTGCTTATTTTTCATTCATTTGTTCTACATCTCTCTACAACACCGTCTATATATCTCAAATCCCTTTCCCCAGACTTTCAGTCTGAAAAAGGGTCTTGAACCCTCCAGAGATGCTCTCTGACCCACTGAGTTACTCAAGTTTTTTTTTTTTTTTGTCTATCTTTGTTACAAACACTCAGTAAAGGGAAAATAGATTATGAAATAATACTGGCAGGGAACATAAAAACTGACTGCAAAAGTTTTTATAGATCTGTGAAGAGAGTTAAAACAAATGTAGGTCTCTTGCAGTCAGAAACTGGTGAATTGATCATGGGGAACAAGGACATGGCAGACCAATTGAATAACGACTTTGGTTCTGTCTTCACTAAGGAAGACATAAATGATCTGCAGGAAATAGCAGAGGACCGGGGGTCAAATGAGATGGAGGAACTGAGTGAAATCCAGGTTAGCCGGGAAGTGGTGTTAGGTAAATTGAATGGATTAAAGGCCGATAAATCCCCTGGGCCAGATAGGCTGCATCCCAGAGTACTTAAGGAAGTAGCCCCAAAAATAGTGGATGCATTAGTGATAATTTTTAAAAACACTTTGGATTCTGGAGTAGTTCCTGAGGATTGGAGGGTAGCTAATGTAACCCCACTTTTTAAAAAGGGAGGGAGAGAGAAAACGGGGAATTACAGACATGTCTGACAAAATCATATAGAATTTTTCGAGGATGTAACTAGTAGAGTGGATGAGGGCGAACCTGTGGATGTGCTATATCTGGACTTTCAGAAGGCTTTCAACAAGGTCCCACATAAGAGATTAGTATACAAACGTAAGGCACACAGTATTGGGGGTTCAGTATTGATGTGGATAGAGAACTGGCTGGCAGACAGGAAGCAAAGAGTAGGAGTAAACGGGTAATTTTCAGAATGGCAGGCAGTGATTAGTGGGGTACCGCAAGGCTCAGTGCTGGAACCCCAGCTATTTACAATATATATTAATGATCTGGATGAGGGAATTGAATGCAACATCTCCGTTTGCGGATGACATGAAGCTGGGGGGCAGTGTTAGCTGTGAGGAGGATACTAGGAGGCTACAAGGTGACTTGGATAGGTTGGTGAGTGGGCAAATGCATGGCAGATGCAGTATAATGTGGATAAATGCGAGGTTATCCACTTTGGTGGCAAAAACAGGAGGGTAGACTATTATCTGAATGGTGGCCGATTAGGAAAAGGAGAGATGCAACGAGACCTTGGTGTCATGGTACACCAGTCATTGAAAGTAGGCATGCAGGTGCAGCAGGTTGTGAAGAAAGCAAATGGTATGTTGGCATTCATAGCAAAAGGATTTGAGTACAAGAGCAGGGAGGTTCTAGTGCAGTTGTACAGGGTCTTGGTGAGGCAACACCTGGAGTATTGCGTACAGTTTTGGTCTCCTAATCTGAGGAAAGACATTCTTGCCATAGAGGCAGAGAAGGTTCACCAGACTGATTCCTGGGATGGCAGGACTTCCATATGAAGAAAGACTAGATAGACTCGGCTTGTACTCGCTGGAATTTAGAAGATTGAGGGGGAATCTTATAGAGACTTACAAAATTCTTAAGGGGTTGGACAGGCTAGATGCAGGAAGATTGTTCCCGATGTTGGGGAAGTCCAGGACAAGGGGTCACAGTTTAAGGATAAGGGGGAAGTCTTTTAGAAACTAGATGAGAAAATCATTTTTCACACAGAGAGTGGTGAATCTGTGGAATTCTCTGCCACAGAAGGTAGTTGAGGCCAGTTCATTGGCTATATTTAAGAGGGAGTTAGATGTGACCCTTGTGGCTAAAGGGATCAGGGGGTATGGAGAGAAGGCAGGTACAGGATGCCGAGTTGGATGATCAGCCATGATCATATTGAATGGCGGTGCAGGCTCGAAGGGCCGAATGGCCTACTCCTGCACCTATATTCTATGTTTTTATGTCTATGTTTCCTGTCTGTATCGATGGTGCTGAATTGGAGATGGTAAACAGCTTCAAGATCTGGATGTAAATAACACCTACATTTTTTTTGCTGTACCAACCACATTGGCATCATGATCAAGAAAGCACACCAGTGCATCTTCTTTCTCAGAAGGCTGAGGAAATGTGGCATGTTTTGTACAGATGCACAATAGGAAACTTCCTATCAGAATGCATCACAACTTGGTATGGCAACTTCTCTCCCCAAGACCACAAGAAATTACAGAGAGTTATGAATGCTGCCCAGTCCATCACACAAACTAGCCTTCCCTCCATTAACTCCCTCAACAATTCCTGCTGCTTTGGAAAAGTAGCCAATCTAAAATGGCTGCCCCCTTCCACCCCAATCTTGCTCTATTTTTCCCTCTCCCATTGGGCAGAACATACAAAGGTCTCGGGAGCAACATCATTCCTGCTGTTATCAGAGTCTTGAACAGTTCTCTTGTGTGCTTAGGTGAATTCTTGATCTCCCAACTTGCCTGATCGTGCCTCTTGAACTTCTTTTTTGCAGCTGTGTCACCATATACTTTCTGTTATTTTTCTCTTTTGCACTACCATATGTATGCATCTTTGTATGGTATGATCTCCCTGGATGGAAAGTTTTTCACTGAACCTCGGCGCACATGACAAGAATAATAAACGTAACCTTAAACACTTTTTAAGATCTGCACCATTTGCCCTTGCGTCAAATATTGCTTGACACAACTGTGATTAAGTGCTTTGATGTTTTTTCTAAACAGGAACTGGTGTATAAATGGCTCATAAGAAAAGGTAGTAAATATTCAGAATAATAACTGTATCAAAATATTCACAAGGAAAGGAATGAACATCATATCATCTTATTAAAAAGAATAGCAAATCAAGGGTCCTGTATTTTTATATACATGCGGATGAAGTGCTAGACAACCTAAAAGAGTTTTAAAAGAAAAACAATCCAAACGTTAGAAAATGCAACGCAGGCAGATAAAAGTTGAGAGACAGAGTGCTAGATTGAATTGAATGGCAAAGGAAAGGCCTTCCCATTATTATTTGTGGGATTTGTACTACATAATTTCCACCTGATGGACTACTTAAGGCAATTTGGAGACCCCCAAAATGCAAAGCACTAGCGAAGGGGAAATTAATAACTTATTTTTGAAGGAGGAAGATGACAAGGAGCTTGTGCCAAAGTTTCCAAAAGACATTCCTTGAATAAATCTAAATGTGTAATCTGCCTTGAGGCCAGAACTCCTACCACTTGGTATTGTTTTATGCAAGATCTGAATTATTGCTCTTTTCCTTTACAATGTATTAAAATACGTTAATGTTTCGAGTGTCATCCCTAATGGAAAGTGAAAGACCTGATATTTATTTCCGTCCCTAAGGCTTCGACCAGCAACTTACAGAATGCACCTGTTGTAGAGCAAGATCAGTTTACAGTCTGATACATATGCTGTGGATTATTTTGGGAACTTGGAATATTGTGGAGATTAAAACCAGATTGTTTACATCAGGGTGATTTAAACTCAGTTGCATTATAGCTGATCACCAACTGGCTAAGGGATACGCAGAGTTATTGTTGTTTCATTTTGGAGCAAATTAGATAAGGGATACTCTGGAGAGTAGGAATGGGTGACATTTTGGGTCGAGACACTTCTTCAGACCACTTTTCACCTTAAAACTAGATGGCGCTGGTCTGCACCAGCGAGCCCTTCTTCATGAACTGCTGCGCGGTTGACAGGGAGTTGTTGGGGCTCATGATGTAGCTCCTGGCCCCGGCAGAGCTTTCTTCAGTTCAGTTTAGTTTATTGTCATGTCTACCAAGGTACAGTGACAAGCTTTTGTTGCGTGTGAACCCAGCCAACAAAAAGACAAAGCATGATTTTACTTCGGAGTCACATGAGTGACTATGTGAAGAAGCCTGCCAGGCGCATGCGCGTCATTACGTCCGAGCATGTCGCACTGAACGGGCTGGAGAGCGCAGCTCCACCAGCGGTAAGTAGGAACTTCACAGATAAGTGTTTTAAAAACTTTGCCTAGAAGTATTTAAACTCCGTAAAGCTGGCTCGAGCAGTCAGTAGGAGTCGGTGGTATGGAGCGGTCAGGTAGGAGAGTTCGCAGCAAACGTGTATCCAGCAATATGGATTCGCAAATTAGATCGGGTCGGGAGATTAGAGAGGCAACGCCGGTTCCGATACCGGGTGCCGTTTTACCGACAGCCGTTATACCAGCTAGTGAACTTTCCACACCAGCTCCAGGGACTCAGGAGCCTGAGGCCATTGATAGACTTTCTTTTAACTTTCCTATGGCTATCAGACCCGTTTTGTCTGACAGGTCTGAAGAAGAAGACTCCCCTCTGGATTATAAAAGAATGTGGGGGAGAATGCAAAACATGGATAAGATACTCCAAATTTTGATTAACTAAGGGTCAAAGGCCCCCTTGATTCCCCAGACAGCTGGTCAAGGAGGCCCATATGAGGTAGAACATGTGGATGATCAGCAAGGGGATTTCCTTCCAGCGCCTTGTATAGGACTGGAGGATGCCTCCCTACAGTATGACTTGGGAGAAGCAGGGCAGGATGAAGCTGACCCTGATTCTGGTGTCCCTGCTGATGTGCATACACCAGAGTACAAGAGCCACGCTCCGGGTGTCCCGGAAATAGCAATGAGTTTTGCTATTCCGGAAGGGACTGGTGAGGCAATGGACGAGTATCTTGCCAACAATATAAATTATTTGGTGTCTCACCAGCTTCAACAAGCTATGATGCAAGAGACTACTGGTAAATATAAAACACCTGTCAATTGTGCATCACTCAAGGTGCCCACGGTGAACCCAGCAATCTGTGCACCCATGAGTGCATCTATGAGGGGACAGGAGGTTCGGTTTCAACACGCCCTCCAACTGGTGGCTGCAGCAATTACTGCATTTGGCAAAATGGTCAAAGGGACAATGATCACGCAAACCCAGAAAGATATGTTGGCCCTTTTATGCAATGCATTTTTTGAGGTGAATTGCATCAGGAATATCGCCATCGGGCCAACACTAAATCAGAAATTTGCTGCTATATGTAAGGCGACTAATGTGCAAACGCCTGAATTCCTATTTGGAACAGACCTCGTCAAACAAATTCGAGAAATTGATGATGAGGCTATGACAATTGGTTTAATGAAGCCAAACATCTCAAGGCCACCGATATGAAAGCCTGGTTTAATGTACCGAAGATCGGATGCAGGTGCTGAGCCCAGTAGGGGGAGGCCAGTGGGGCAACAAGTTTACCCACCAAGGCAGACTGGCTACAACCCCAATATGGGCAGACAACAGACTTACAGGCCAACTGTAGAGGTACAGGGAATTTTTATTAACAAGAACGTTTCTGGTGGACAACCTCCTATTGGAGGTAGATTACAATTGTTTTATAATGAATGGTGCTGTATAACATCTGATATGTTTATACTCAATACTGTGTCAGGTTCTACCATTGAGTTTATCTCAGGCATAGATCCACCTCAACAGCACAAGCCTAATAAAATGTTGGTGTTTTTTGCTCCAGAGACTGAACAGGTAAATGATGAGATTAAGAATTTATGCCAAAAAGGAGTGATTGAGAAAGCCATTAATCATCCTCAACAATTTGTGTCTAATATATTCCCCAGACCTAAAAAAGATGGGGGTTGTAGAGTAATTCTGGACCTCACTCACTTAAATTCTTCAGTTCTCTATAGGCATTTTAAAATGGACACCTTCGTTACTGCTAAACAGCTGGTATCACAGGGCTGTTATATGGCAACTATTGATTTGCAAGATGCATATTATTCAGTGCCAATTCATGCTCATTATCGCAGGTACTTGAAATTTAATTGGATGGGGCAGCTGTGGCAATACAAAGCATTGCCTAATGGATTAAGTTCAGCACCTAGGCTATTTACTAAATTGTTAAAATCTGTGCTGGGGCTATTGAGGGCCCATAAGCACATTGCCATGGCTTATTTAGATGATATCTTAATTATCAGCAACACTAAAGAGTCAGCTGTAGAGTCGGTTGCAGCAACCAAAAATGTGTTTGAAACATTAGGGTTTTTGGTCCATCCAACTAAGTCCAAGTTACAGCCAACCCAATATATTGAGTATTTGGGATTTCTTATTGATTCAGTTGATATGACAGTAACATCACCAACAAGCCAAGGTTGTGGATATTGCTAATGTCTGTACTTGCCTCACACAAAAACTTTATCCCTCCATCCGAGAAGTCGCTTTCATTGGGAAATTGGTAGCAGCTTTCCCTGCAGTACAGTTCGGACCTTTGCATTATCAACATTTACAAAGAGCAAGAGAACAAGCACTAAAAGAGCATGCAGGCCATTTTGATCGGGTTATGCAATTACCAACCACAGCTCTATCAGAATTGCAGTGGTGGATTGTTAATGTTGCTCAAGCTACCAATAACATTTTGGTGCAAGAACCTTCAATGATCTTACAGACTGATGCAAGTGCTCTCGGATGGGGGGGCTACGGACACCGAGTCTAGCTGTGGGGGTAGATGGAATGAACAAGAAGGTTTGATTCTCCACACACAACGGATAAATTATTTGGAATTATTGGGGGCATTTTATGGGTTAAAGGCATATTGCTCCACAATGAATAATTTACACGTTCAACTCCAGATGGATAACACCACAGCAGTGGCATATATTAATCATATGGGAGGAGCAAGATCAGTATCATGTGATAACTTGGCTAACCTCATGTGGCATTGGTGTATTTCAAGGAACATCTGGGTTTCAGCCATCTATCTACCAGGTATAGACAATCTGGTGGCAAACCATAGGTCGCGAAAGTTTAATGATAATATAGAATGGATGATGAATTCTGAAATTTTTCAAACAATTGTCACTCGATTTGGGTTGCCAGATATTGATCTGTTTGCATCCAGATTAAATCACCAGGATGCATGCGGACACCGAGGGGCTCACCAGCAGCTGCGTCTTCTGGTTGGCCTTCACTTTGCCCAACTGTAATGTTATCTACTTCTCCACTGCATCCTCCACTGCCACCACTTCCACCTAGGAAGATGTCGGCGCAGTGTGGGGGGGAGAAAGAGGCTGACAAAAGGGTGATAAAAGGTTGAGAGGGATACGAGTCAAAGGCAAGCAAATATGAATAGCTTGGATCAGCAATTGGTCAATCAACCTCCCACGGCCTACCCGCCAATATCCAAGTATCGCTTAAGATATACACAAAAAGCTGGAGTAACTCAGCAGATCAGACAGCCTCTCTGGAGAAAAGGAATAGGTGACCTTTCAGGTCGAGACCCTTCTTCTTCATCTGCTCCAACTATCATTTGCCAGGCTTGTCACCTATCCTTATTACTGCCCTCCAGGGATGTTGCCTGACATACTACATTGCTGAAGCACACGATTCCATCATCTGCAGTCACTCCTATCTCCCTCTAAACCTTTCCTATCCCTGCACCTTCCAAATGTTTTTTAAATGGTGTTATTGTACTTGTCTCAACCATTTTATCTTGTCACATGTGGTGGGATGTGGTGGGCTGAGCAGCCCATGACTATTCAGGTCTGTATAACTCTGAAACTCTGACTCTGATACCAAGCCCTGCCTGTTGAAACTGCTGGGAAAAACTAAAAGGCAGCAAAGCCACTTATTTTTTAGCTGGCTGTCAAAATAGCATTAGGGAATCATCTAGCACTATTAACTTTTAATCAAGGTATTTCAATAAAATTGAATGACTATTAAAAAAATATAGAACTTAAAGCATTTAACACCACTTAAGGACATTCGACTAATTAAAAGAACTAAATATGCAAGCACACACAGTTTTCTTGCAGGTGTTTTTGCTTCTCTGCTCTCAAGGGT
Source organism: Okamejei kenojei (assembly GCA_035221665.1). Taxonomy (NCBI): domain Eukaryota; kingdom Metazoa; phylum Chordata; class Chondrichthyes; order Rajiformes; family Rajidae; genus Okamejei; species Okamejei kenojei. Next base: position 85,954,133 of record CM069135.1, read on the forward strand.
TTTTTTTCCATGCGAGACTCATGAATTGATATTTGAGCATTTTATCCAATATGAAGAGCTGGGGAATTGCCACACCTTTGCACTCTATGACAGACTTCACTGCTTACTGCAATCCAACGATGATGCGTAGTCCATAGGGATGAAGGGATCTAGCAACAGAATGTTGTCCTAGGAATGTTGGCGAATAGCCATCGGGTGATTTGGCAATTGCTAAAGCTCACCTGGAAAAAATACTATTGGTTATGTGTAGAACTGTTGCTATTTCCCATCAAAGTTCAGCAATAATCTGATTTGTGGTGTAAACTGAGGGATAAACTTTGAAACTTCCAGAATAACATTTAGGTGAAATTCTGTTTTGGAATTCCATCATCCCACAGAAAGCAGCTTTGTACCATTAGATCCTCAGTCAAGCATAAACACCAAATGTCTGAACTTGTGGTTCCTATTCTTCAATGTAGAACTTGGCACATCATTTTCCCCTAATGATAACCTTCTGTAGGCTTTTCTAAACTGCATATATAGTGGCTTGCAAAAGTTTTCATACCCCTTGCACTTTTCCACATTTTGTCACGTTACAACCACAAACGTAAATGTATTTTATTGGGATTTTATGTGATAAACCAACACAAAGTGGTGCATAATTGTGAAGTGGAAGGAAAATGATACATGGTTCAATAATTTTATTACAAATAAAAACCTGAAAAGTGTGGCGTGCAAAAGTATTCAGCCCCCCTGAGTCAATACTTTGTAGAACCACCTTTCGCTGCAATTACAGCTGCAAGTCTTTTGGGGTATGTCTCTACCAGCTTTGCACATCTAGAGACTGAATTCTTTGCCCATTCTTCTTTGCAAAATAGCTCAAGCTCAGTCAGATTGGATGGAGAGCGTCAGAGATTCTCAATTGGATTTAGGTCTGGACCTTGACTGGGCCATTATAACACATGAATATGCTTTGATATAAACCATTCCATTGTAGCTCTGGCTGTATGTTTAGGGTCGTTGTCCTGCTGGAAGGTGAACCTCCGCCCCAGTCTCAAGTCTTTTTGCAGACTCTAACAGGTTTTCTTCCACCACCCATCTTTCCATCACTCTGACCAGCCTCCCTGTCCCTCACATCCCCACAGCATGATGGTTTCACAGTGGGGATGGTGTGTTCAGGGTGATGTGCAGTGTTAGTTTTCCGCCACATAGCGTTTTGTATTTAGGCAAAAAACTTCAATTTTGGTCTCATCAGACCAGAGCACTTTCCTCCACATGTTTGCTGTGTCCCCCACATGGCTTGTGGCAAACTGCAAATGGGACTTCTTATGGCTTTGTTTCAACAATGGCTTTCTTCTTGCCACTCTTCCATAAAGGCCCGATTTGTGGAGTACACGACTAATAGTTGTCCTGTGGACAGATTCTCCCACCTGAGTTGTGGATCTCTGCAGCTCCTGCAGAGTTACCATGGGCTTCTTGGCTGCCTCTCTGATCAATGCTCTCCTTGCCCGGCCAGTCAGTTTAGGTAGACGGCCATGTCTTGGTAGGTTTGCAGTTGTGCCATACGCTTTCCATTTTCGGATGATGGATTGAACAGTGCTCCGTGAGATGTTCAAAGCTTGGGATATTTTTTTATAACCTAACCCTGCTTTAAACTTCTCCACAACTTTATCCCTGACCTGTCTGTATGTTCCTTGGGCTTCATGATGACCAAGGAACATTGTTTGTTCACTAATGTTCTCTAACAAACCTCTGAGGCCTTCACAAAACAGCTGTATTTATACTGAGATTAGATTACACACAAGTGGACTCTATTTACTAATTAGGTGACTTCTGAAGGCAATTGGTTGCACTGGATTTTATTTAGGGGTATCAGAGTAAAGGGGGCTGAATATTTTTGCACGTCACACTTTTCAGTTTTTTTTTATTTGTAAAGAAATTTGAAAACCATGTATCATTTTCCTTCCACTTCACAATTATGCACCACTTTGTGTTGGTCTATCACATAAAATCCCAATAAAATACATTTACGTTTGTGGTTGTAACGTGACAAAATGTGGAAAAGTTCAAGGGGTATGAATACTTTTGCAAGCCACTGTAGGTAGTTCCTTTTGTGAATCGTGCAGTGGGTGCCTATATAGTTCTCTGCATTGCTGAGCTCTGTAATCTTTTGACATTCAAATAAATTATGTTTATAGCAAAAATATGGGTTCAAGTCTTTTTTTATGACACCCAAGGATTAAAATCTAGGCACCACTGCGGGAGGTTGCGCTGTTAAAGGAGCTACCTTTCAAGTGATGCTCTATGGCATTGTCTGCTCTCTTGGGTGGACCTAAATTAAATGTCATGTTCTACATCGAAGAGCAACTGCAGGTTCAGACATCATTGTTTTTTGTACACATTGATTAACTGTTCTATCATTGACACTTCATTCAATTAGCACTCAATACAGGACAATGTATCACAATACTTGGTTTATATTCATAAGTCATAGGAACAGAAATAGGCCATTTGGCCCATTACATCTACTCTGAAATTCAATCATGGCTGACCTATCTCCCTCAATTCTCCTGCCTTCTCCCCACAACATTTGACTCCCTTCCAGAGGAATAGTTAATAATGCAAGCATCGAACAGTTCACGTCATTTCTGGATTTAGAACAGAATTTACTTGGGAGTTGTAGGAAACCACATTTCAATTATAACACTTATGACATGAGAATTAAGGGACAGAAGTTTCGGGGTAACGTGAGGGGGAACTTCTTTACTCAGAGGGTGGTGGCTGTGTGGAATCAGCTTCCAGCAGAAGTGGTGGAGGCAGGATCGATTTTAACATTTAAGAGTAAAGTGGATAGGTATATGGACGTGAAGGGAATGGAGGGGTATGGTCTGAGTGCAGGTAGATGGGACTAGGGGAAAACAAATGGTCGGCACGGACTGGAAGGGCCGAGAGGGCCTCTTTCCGTGCTGTAATTGTTATATGGTTATATGTTATATGGTTAACACTGGGCAATTTGGGGATTCCTCAGCATTTTATTACTTCAATATATTTACAGAAACCTTAGCCTAGAAATTTAGATCATTTTACCAAAACATTCAATATATTTTCCCTTCATGACTATTAGGATCTATTAGAAATTGAAAAAGATGTGGCAATTCTGATGGACTTGTTGAGTTATTGGAATACATCTGAAACAATTGGTCTGCAGCAGGCCCATAATTGACGGATGGGATATGAAGCAGTGAAGATTTTTTTGACCCGTGATATTCATCAGAATAGACGTGAACATTTTAATTGTGGGTTATCCCAATTATCCAATTTTTGTGTATGCTTGTGGTTATTCACGAAGACGTTCTACCGAGAGCCCGTTCTTACTGGCCAGCCTAGCCATTAATAAGTAAATTAGCTCCTTGGACAGGCCATTGATTTTTGATCATCAGAATGGCAGATAGCATGATGGGTGTTTTCCATTGTTTTTCTTTTAAATTCAAATAGGAAAGGATATGTCAAAGGAAAAGGGCTCAGCACAAAGTACTTCATTTCTGACCATTAATTAATCTTTCATAAGTTCATAAGTGATAGCAGAATTAGATCATTCGGCCCATCAAATCTACTCAGCCATACAATCGTGGCTGATCTATCTTTCCCTCTCAACCCATAACCCCTGACACCTAGCGTGATACAGTGTGCAAACATGCCCTTCGGCCCATCTTGTCCAACCGGCCAACATGTGCCTGCCTAACTGTTTCTTAAATGTTGGGATAGTCCTTGCCTCAACTACCTCCTCTGGCAGCTTGTCCCATGCACCCTTAGTGTGAAAAAATTACCCCTCAGATTCCTATTAAATCTTTTCCCCTTCACAGGTGCTAAGCAAGAATCTGTCAATCTCCACCTCAAAAATATCTATTGACTTGGTCTCCACAGCCATCTGTGGCAAGAATGCCACAGTTTCACGACCCTCTGACTGAGGAAATTCCACCTCATCCTCCTAAAGGTGTGTCCTTTTATTCTGAAGCTATAACCTCTGATCCTAGACTCTCATACTTTCTCTATCTTTCCATCAGAACTTGATAATGTATTATTTAATAGACAAGGTATCTCTGCATACCCCATTTCCAGCAAGCGGATTGCATAGAAACAACCCAACATGTTTGGGTTAACTGTTGAAGTCACCAGTGGTTTCCTAACTTGCATTCAGGTCATTGTCCTCTGTCCAAACCAAAGGTCGTCTGTCCTTCCAGAATAAAATCCTTCCCCTTCCTAACTGTGTGGTGTAGCAATCCACCCTCAACCTGGAGGATCTCTCTGAATGCTTGTTATGGGGAGAAGGCAGGAGAATAGGGTTAGGCGGGAGAGATAGATCAGCCATGATTTAATAGTGGAGTAGGCTAGATAGGCCAAATGGCCTAATTCTGCTCCTAACCCTTATGACTATGACCATGTCATCTCATGCATTTGCTTTCATCTGCTGCCATCCAATGCCACATTAAGTGGAACTGCCATGTTTCTGTTCCTGTTAGTTCTGCTGTGAATGAGGCCGCCTTTCCTTGCTAATATTCATGCATTAGTCTGCCTCTGGGAAATGGATGGCAGTAGTTTCAAAAGGCAAATAGTAGCAAGCTGTTCATTTAAAAAGAAACATTGTCACGTTACTACTAATGAAATGGTTTAAAAAAAAAATCAAAGGAAAAAGCACGTGATTTGATTTGATAGACACAGACAGAAAGAATAAATGGTAATTGCTCACTGAGGAGCAAAAAACAAGTGTCATATGTATATATTACATAGTTCTAGTAAGACTGATTGACAGTGAAGAATATGGCCTCTGTCAGTTTCCATGCCAATCAGAAAATCTGGCCTCTAACCACAACTTGCCTCTTTACACAAGAGTATCTCTTGATTGATGCTTATATGAAACCCGCTCTACGGGATATGTAATTCAGCTGCATTAATACAGTCAATTTTACCCTGGAATTCAATCACGTCATGATCTCCTCTTCGATCCCAACAGCTAACCGAGATATTACAGTATGTGTCACAGAAGGTATTTGCTCAGTGTGTGGATGCATTACTTTTCCTACTCCATGCCTTAATCCAGGAAATTGGCCATTGTAATGCCACAGCAATTTCTCAGCAATATAAATATAGAACTGCCTTGTATGGATTTTCACTTCATTTCAACAAGCTAATGTGTTACATATTCAACTAATCTAATCTGATTTATGAACTGGAATTTGTTCAAATTTCTCCAGTAGTTTGCTCCAACAGCAACTTGGAACAGTAAGGACTCCACCTTTTTATCTTGAAGTGTCCGTAGATAAATTCACAACTCCTGGTGCAGTCAGCTTTAAAAGTCTAAAGAATGGGAGACAGCATATTCCATTAACAATGTTTTGTTTTTTTTTTAATATTCAAAGCCTTTAACTCCCTCTGGCCTAGAATCCCAATTGTGTCTGGTAATCTGGGAAATTGAAACTGGGACTGACTGTAAAGGCACCACTGCCCTTGTTGTAGATTGCCTTTGCATCTGTCACTACATTAGTAGATAAGGCATCTTTGATCCCACTTAAGGCAGTCAGTACCTCTAAGATATTGTGCATTGCACTCTCCAATAGTTATATTCCTAAAGATGCAACATTGGCGACAAGAGTTCTAAACGGAGGATTTTGTTTGGAATACAGTAGAAAAATATATCCAGAGAGATTACTGCCAACAGATTCTTTAGGTTATCCTTGTATTTATAACTTTGATGACTCTGTACTCTGGTGCAGACAACCAATGCTTATTGATGCATGCAGTCTGATGAAGGGTCTCGACCCGAAACATCACTTATTCCTTTTCTCCAGAGATGCTCTGCCTGACCTGCTCAGATAGTTCCCCCACCCTCACTCTCCTCCTCCTCCTCTCCTCCAATCCCCCTCTCCCCCTGTCTCTTTCCCTTCTGTCTCTGCCTCTTCCCATTCTCTCTCTGCCCTCGCTCTCTACCACCCTCTCCCTCTCGAGACACGCCTGCGAGTTGAGGGCTATGCGTCAGCGGCTAGGGCGGTTATGGGTAAAAGGATCTAATTCTAATATTAAGATAATATTAAAAGGGTAGTTAGTGTGGGGGTGGTTAGTGTGTGTGAGGCGGCATGCCGCCCCGCACCTACCCCCCCCCCCCCCCCCGGCAAACGCGCGTTGGGGGAACAGACCCAAGGGGTCTGCACTTGGTCTAGTATAGTTTCAAAACTGTGTGTGCGTGTGGGTGCATGTCACATTCCATTTTTTTTTTTCAGAAGGTCTTTGGCCTTTGATTCCATGGGTCTGCCAAAACCACATGCTCAAAATCCCAGATTTTTTCCATTTTGCTAGACATTACACTTTTACATTCACGAATGCACTCCTCATTACAGTTAGACATTTTTATGTACACATTTTTTAATCAAAATCCTCCCCCACCCCCCAAAATTTCAAAATGTTAAAAAAAAATCAAACAGCTCTCACCCACAGAATGTTGTTGAACGTTGAATGTTGATGTCACAATGCCATCCCTCACAGGTGTCCAATCGGAATGGATTCATTTACATATGCCTTTTCTCCAGCCCCAGCACCCCCTCCCCCGCCTGTGTCGAAGCACATGACCACGTGTGTGGGAATAGAGAAAGAGGATTGGGGGTGATAGGGAATGAGGAATAGATGGACTGCCCCTCCCCCTCCCACTCTACCTCCCCACACTTTACCCTCTCTAGCGCCACCCCTATCCCCCTCCTTCCACACTCTCCCCCCTCCCACCCCTACCCCCCTTGCTCCTCCCCTCCCTCCCCATCCCCCCCCCTCACTCACCCCTCCCCACACTTTTTCTCCCCCTCCCCACCCCTCTCTCCTCCCCCACCCCTCTCTCCTCCCCACCGCTCTGTCCTCCCCCTCCCCTCTCTCCTCCCCCACCCCTCTCTCCTGACCCCTCTCCCCCATCCTCCTCCCACACCCTTCCCTCTCTCCCCCACCCCCTTCCCTCTCTCCCCCACCCCCTTCCCTCTCTCCCCCACCCCCTTCCCTCTCTCCCCCCACCCCCTTCCCTCTCTCCCCCACCCCACTTACCCTCTCTCCCCCACCCCCTTTCCTCTCTCCCCCCACCTACCTCTCTGTCCCCACACCACCTACCCCTCCCCTCCCCACTATTCCCCCTACCTCCACACTCTTTCCCCTCTCTCCCCAACCCCATATCCCTCCTCCCCTCCCTCCCCCTCCCCCCGCACCTGTCTCCCCCTCCCCTCTCTCCTTCCCTCCCCCACCCCTCTCTCCTCCATCCTCTCCATCTCCCTCTCCTCACCCCTCTCCCTAACCTCCCCCTCCTTCTCCCACCCCTTCCCTCTCTCCCCCACCCCCCTTCCCTCTCTTCCTCACCCCCCTCCATTCTCTTGCCCCACCCCTTTCCCCTTTCCACTTCCCCTCTGTCCCTCTTCCACCACTCCCCCTACCCCTCTCCCCCTTCCTCACCACTTCCACTTCTCTCCCCCTTCCCCACCACTCTCTCTCCCCTTCCCTCCCCTCTCTTGGCCCACCCCTTTCCCCTACCCCTCTCTCCCTCTTCCACCACTCCCCCTACCCCTCTCCCCCTCACTCCCCTCTCTTCCACTTCTCTCCCCATTCCCGCACCCCTCTCCCTCGCACCTCTCCCTCCTCCACCCTCTCCCCCTCCCTCTCTCTCTCCGCCCACCCCTTTCCCCTACCCCTCTCTCCCTCTTCCACCATTCCCCCCTCCCCTCTCACCTTCCCTCTCTCCCACTTCAACCACTCCCCCTACACCTCTCCCCTCCCTTCCCCTCTTCCACTTCTCTCCCTCATCGCACACCCCTCCCCATCTCCCTCCCCCAACCCTCTCTCTGCCCTCCACCCCTCTCCCCCCTCCCTTCCCTCTCCCTCCCATCTTCTCCTCCCTCCCTCCCCCCACCACCTGTGTGTTTGGGGGGTGGTTAGTGTGAGTGTGACCCCCCCCCCTCCCCCCCCCCCCCCCCCCCCCCCCCCGCCCGCAAATGTGCGTTTAGGGAACAGACCCAACGGGTCTGCACTTGGTCTAGTTATCTATAAAATTATCCGGGGCATAGATGGCTTGATCATAATCAATGGGGATAGATCAAATGTAAACAATTGAAGGATTAGGGAGGCGCTGAGAGGAAAACATTTATGGTCAAAAGGTGAGGTTATGAAAATATGATGGAGGCACAAACCATCATTTTGAAACTGTATTTGGATGTGTGTTTGAAAAGCTGTGATTTGAAGTATAATGGACAGGTTGCTGAAAGCTGGGATTGGGAGAACAGGAACATATTTATATCAGACTGCTGTTCATTTAACCAGCATCTGAAGTCCCTTGTTTCCACTGTTCATTGACTACTGATTGGCATTCAGCATTGTTAACCCCTCTAAATCTGGGCTTTGCAGCTCCCTTTGCAACAGCATCTGGGCCCAGCATGTAGATGAAATCACAAAAAGGTGTACCAGCACTTCTACTTCCTTAGACTTATAAATAGGTTTGGCATGTCATATAATACTCTAGTCAACTTCTACAGATGTACTGCAGAAAGTATCCTGACTGGTTTCATCCAATGCATATGAACAAAAAAGGCTGCAAAGAGTGATGGGCTCAGACCAGTCCATCACACGTACAGCCCTTCCCACCATCAAAAGCATCCATGCGAGGCACTGCCTCAAGTGGGCTGCATGTTTATGAGTTCATAAGTTCTAGAAGCAGAATTAGGTCATTCTGTCCATCAAGTCTACTCGGCCATTCAATCATGGCTGATCTATCATTCACTCTTGACCCCATTCTCCTGCCTTCTCTGCATAACCTTTGACACCCTTACTAATCAAGAATCTGTCGATCACTGCTTTAAGAATACCCAATGACTTGCCCTCCACAGAAGTCTGTGGAAATGAATTCAACAGATTTGCCACCCTCTGACTAAATAAATTCCTCCTCGTCTCCTTTCTAAAGGTACATCCTTTTATTCTGCAACTATGGCCTCTGATCCTAGACCCGCCCACTTGTTGAAACGCCCTCTCCACATTCACTCTTCCTAGGCCCTTCACTATTTGGTAAGTTTCAATGAGGTCCTCCCTTAACTCAATTTGGATGTGCATTTCAAGAGCTGTGAACTGCAGAACAATGGACAGGGTGCAGAAAGCTGGTATAGGAATAACAGGAATACATTTTGTCAAGCTGCTGTTCATCCAACCAGCAGATGCAGTCTTGCAGCGGGACAGGCGGCATCACTGGAGAAGGAATGGGTGACATTTTGGGTTGAGACCCTTCTTCAGGTCACCCATTCCTTCTCTCCAGAAATGCTGCCTGCCCCACGGAGTTACTCCAGCATTTTGTGTCTATCTTTGGTTTAAACCAGCATCTGCAGCTCCTTCCTACACATCTGCAATTTTATTTACTTCTATTTGGCATTCAACACTGTTATCTGCTCCACCCAGCATCTTTCCCCACCATCCAGTCTTTGCTCTCTACTCGCTGCTCCCACTGGGCAACAGGTGCAGATCCCAAAGGTTTCACACCGCTAGGTTTCAGGAGCAGCTGCTTCACTGCAACTATCAGGTTCTTGACCCAACGTGTGCAATCCTAATCCCACCTCAACAATGGAACAGAATGTCCACTTCTTGCTCTACCACTGACTTGTTTTTTACTTATTGAGTTTTGCCCTAATGTTTTTTTTTCCCCGCAGTCATCTTTCTTTTAGAAAAGTTATGTGTTCTTTGCTTTTGACTGTATATTTGAAACTATGTGCCTGTGATGCTGCTGCAAACAAAATTTACATTGTATCTGTACCCGGCCATGTTTATGCATGTAACCATAAACTCGAACTGACCAGTTTATTTTACACCGAAACACAATGGACCGAATGGCCTACTTCTGTGCATGATTTTTTTGCGATGTTCTGACTATATATTTATCTCCAACTCCAGTTAAACAGCAGCTTGCTTGTGGTGCAGTAGATTATCCATAGAGCTGCCGTACCCTCCAGCTATAACTTTAAATTAAGAACGACCTCTGAAATATTTCTCTTTGGCTTTTCTTCTGATCTTCTATCGAAGCTACAGAGATCAGCAGAGCCGGCGGATAGTAAGGGTGACTGTCTTTGTCTTGTTTGGCTACTTGTTCTCCTGAGAGAGAATCTCCAATGACAAGAATCTGCCCCTGAGTGTAAACTGCTTCTTGGCTAAAGTTAATGTCTTTGTTTGTCTTCTGTATCCTAACAATTAATTTAACCTTTGTTAACAATATGATCGTGCGCTCTGTTTTATTCTTCATAACATTAACATCAAATGAAGAAAAGTAGGTTGTATAACACTATTGGTATGGTATATTCAAATAATCTCTTTGGTAAGTTCAAAGACTTTCATGCTATATTTCATGCAGAAATATGAACATGATCAAAGACCGTGCTATTTTTATCAGCCAATCTATCCAGCAGCATGTATATCTCTGAGCCCCCCAGTTAATAGGTTTGACCCAGTCTTGTGCAATCAGCTATAAAAAAAACAACTTATTTCATTAAAAGCAAGGTGTTAAATATTTAAATATTTACAAACCTGTAATTTTATATAACACTTGGCTGATATGACATTTATCTGTTGCAGAAGTGTTTCAGCTGTTACAGTAATGTGGCAATAAGAAATGACTGGCAAATCACTCGCTCTGCAAAGTAATTTGGATGCTGATGTTAACTACTCCTGTCTCATATTAATAATATAATGGGACATTTTTGTTAGAGATTTGATCATAAGGGGTCAATCAGCTAACCTGGTTCTGTATTTTATTTTCAATGTTTTACTTTTTATTGCACTGTCATGTTAGATCCTGCAGCAGTTGTCTTCCCTGCAGAGACAATGTCATCTCTTTTAAAAAGAGTTAATGCAAACAGGCGTAGGCACAAAATGAAATGAAGCAATGTAATGTTCGTTGCAGTGAAACCACTTTGTTTTTGTAATTGGGAAATTTATGTTGCTTCTGAAAGTCCGTCCTGACATGTCCTTGTCGTGAGTCACTGAAATTAAAGATTAAGTTAATTCTACATTGGGTTTATGAATAATGACTGGATCTAAACAGAGATTTGATTTAAATCATCCTTTTTGTTAAACACAAAATTGAATAGAAATTAAGGTCTCTGCTGCATCAAACAAAAAACGAAGTAACCAGTAAATGAATGCCACAAAGCTAGGTTAGACTTTGCATCTTACAAACTTCACAGTCTGTTGAGATATCCTGTGGAATATGGTCCATATTACCAAGGGATGAGAGGCAGAAGTCTTCCAATTCAGAACTAACTTTACCTCATACAAAGTTTTTCTTTTGGTCATTTTTCAGAAGAAGGGTACCAAAATATTATCTGTCCATTTCCTTCACATATGCTGCTCGACTCACTGAATCCCTTCAGCACTTTATATTTGCTGAAAGTTCCATCATCTGCTGCTTTTGTGTCTCCAAATATTTTTGTTTATTTGAATGTAACATTTTCACTGCATAAGTGATTGAAAATGCGTCAATGTTCCCCAAATATGTGTTGTATGCACAAATTGGATCAACTCGTTGTTTTGCATTGTCAAATGTGTTAAAAAGGAATTCAAAACAACTCTTTGTTTCTCTGTAAATCAATATAGAGTATATCTTTATATGTATTGTCTTTTGGTCTTGTTCATATTTTTGTATTTGTTTGTTCACCTAATTTTCATGATGGATTCTTAGAAACAGCAACATGGAAACATAGAAAAATAAGTGCAGGAGTAGGCCATTTGGCCCTTCTAGCCAGCACAACCATTCAATATGATCATGACTGATCATCCAAAATCAGTACCCCGTACCTGCTTTTTCCCCCCCATATCCCTTGCTTATAAAATAATGACAGACTGCTTCAAGACAGGATGGGATTAATCATAGAATAATATGCTACCTGCTGTTATTTGGATAAATCTCTAGCAACAGTTGCAGGTACACAGGAGACAGCCTGATGGGCCTGGAATGCAAAGCTGTTCTCTTTGGAATTGGAGAAGATGCCATTCCTCTCTCGGGAGAAAATATGTATTTTGTGTTAAGCAAACAGAAATAGTTCCAGAATGTAAAGATTCCATGTTTTGGTTTAATTGGTAACTTCAAACGTAGCTTTATGTACAGTATGTGTCAGATACCGATTCATCAGCAATGAAATCTAGGGATTACATTCTCCCACACAGTGGGAGCAATGACATGAGAAAAGTACATGTTCCATAGGATGGATGATATACACGGGAAGGGATCCGATCTCCAGTACATCATGACATTTTTAAGGCATGAGACTGATACAGTTGCATTATGTGGTTACAAATAGGAATTCATATTTTTATGAAATGTTTACATGAAATTAGAAAGAAGCATAGAAATCCATAATGCAGAAAAATAAGAGAGATAAATAAAAAATGGTGCAGCGGTAGAGTTGCAGCCTTACAACGCTATAGATCAGGGTTCGATCCTGACTTGAGGTGCTGACTATATGGAGTTTGCATGTTCTCATAAGGTCATAAGTGATTGGAGCAGAATTAGGCCAGTCTGCTCCACCATTCAATCATGGTTGATCGACGTCTCCGAACCACTTTTCCGGCTGCTCCGGTTCTCTCCCGCACTCCCAAGATGTGCAGGTTCGTGGGTTAATTAGCTTCAGTAAATTGTAAATTATTCCTGGATTTCTGGTATAATGAGAGACCGACTGACCATCTTCAAAAAGTCTATAAGTTGCAGAACATATTATTATATCCAGGTGGCGAATCCAAGTAAATTGGCAAAAAGTGCAATTAATACATATAATCACAGCATGCATCTGATTGGGAAAGCTGAGTGGGATCATCAGAATTTTTTTTTCTCTCTCTCTCTCTTTTCTTTTTCTTTTCTAGGGTCTATCTTTAATCCCCTTTCTCTAACTGTTTGACCAAGAGGTTTTTTTTCGTCCCTTTGGCACGCTCTTTCACTTTCACAATTCTTTTCACCTACTTCACTCTCTTTGTTTCTATTCTTTTTCTTTAAAAGCCATAAAATTATGGGGTACAATGATTGTAACAATATATATGTGACGTAGTCTGATGTATTTACCTCTATTAATATAAATTATATGTATATGTGTATATGTGTATATGTTATATGTGTATATGTGTTATATGTATGTATGTGTATATATATATATATACTCTATTATTTATAATATATATATATACCTCTATTATTTTATAATATATATATATATATATATCTCTATTATTTATATATATATTATACCTCTATTATTGATATATATATATATATATATATATATATCATCTATATTATATATATATATATATATATATATATATATATATATTAAATATAGATATATAAAACTCTCTAATTACATATCTCTATTATTTATATATAATTATATATATATATATATATATATATAACTATTTTTTTTTTTTTTCCAATGATTATATTGATAATGCGGAGTCTTGAAAAATTGGAAGATGTTAAACAGATGGTGATTAGATTTTTCATAATTTGTTGATCCAGGATTCATGCATTCACTTAAAAGCTTACTGTTTGCTTGTTTATGAAACAGAATTTTTAATAACGGATTAGGAAGTTAGATGCAAAACTAAACAAATCTAATTGTCTCATGAAAGCTACAGCATAGCAGCACAGATTTGATGGGTCACATAGTTATTTTCTTGTGATGTAAAACCTGGTGGTTCTAATTAGTAAGAAAAGGAAGTTTAGGCTATAATGCTCCACTATTACTACTTCAAACAACCTACTGCTTTTTCCCTGTACAAATAGTTCAGGAATTGCAAGGTAACTGAAGTCATGATGATTTGGCATTGTTTATAGCACCTGTGCAATATAGTATGCTGGGTAATTTCCTTTACTTGAGGGAGGAAATATTGGTAAATGCAACTGGAACATTATCACAGATTAATTTGTTTCGGAACCGCAACTATAATTTTCGAATAATGCTAATTTTTTACTCGATCGTAATTTAAATACAAGTGCTGAAAAGCAATGTTACAGATAACCTCCAGTATATTCTTCCTTGGCAAAGTTAAAGCCTCAATAAAGCCAGCTATGCATTGTCTTTAGTTAGCAATTTCAGTTCTGGTCAACCAATGATGAACTTCCACTCAAATATATTCAATCTTTCCATTCTTTAACTCAAAATGTATCAGTGGCTCCCTCAAATGCCAGCAGGTATTGAACATACTGTTTAAAATAGTTGACAAAATATATATTGATGTATACTATAAATTGAATTAGTTCCGTGATATTTTCTGTGAGTTTCAGGCTTTATTTTATTTTGCTTTTTTCCTTTTCATATCATAATCCTGTACATTGTTTTCTCCTCCTATAGTTCTTCCAAATATCACTTTCATTTTTGTTCTCCTTTCTCTCTCCTGGATCCTTATTCTCCATCTACTTTGTTTGCTCTTTTCCATTTCCTTTATCTGCCACCTTCACTGAATTTTGATGGTTGATTTAGGCATACAAGTAACAAGTTGAAGTTTTGGATATTATGTAGCAAACCATCATGGTTACAAACTTCAGAATGGACCAATGCAGAGTGGTGCCATGGCCAGAGATGTTGTGATGAAATTTCACGTGGTACACTTTTGATGGGAAGAAAGCAACGACACAGGGTAAACTAAATGAAGGACCTTCAAAAAGATGTTGAGATGGAGACCTAAGAGGCGCATAAATCTTGAATTTAGCAGGACATTAAAAGCCCTGTCCCACGGTACGAGTTCATTCCAAGAGCTTTCCCGAGTTTGTCCCTGATTCGAACTCGGAGATTTACGGTAATGGCCACTCATCGGTACTCTGGGCTCTCGTGGACATTTTTACATGTTGAAAAATCTTCACGAGCCTTCCTGTGCTTACCTGCCGTTAGCGAGTCTTAGCGAGTACCTGCCGTTATCGTTACGAGCCGCTAAGAGACGTCCCCGAGCTCCGACGTACCCGCTAAGTTCATTCTCCGTGTTTATCATGAGTTTGATTTTTTTTAAACTCGGGAGAGCTCTTGGAATGAACTCATACCGTGGTAAGGGCTTTAAGAAAGATAATGTGATCCTTGATTGTTATTAATAGGGATGTGGTTTACAAAAGGAAATACATTTTGATGAACATTTGTAAATTAAATTACTAACAACGTAAATTTGTAAATTACTATCAGTTGGACTATCCAATTCTGGACACCACAATTTTAGAAAGAATGTCAAGGCTTCGGAGAATACATGGAATTTATTTGATAGGTATAAGGAAGTCATGTTGCATAGACTGGAAAATGGGTGTTGATCTATTTCGATTTGATGGAGATGTGTTAGCAGTATAAAAAATCATTGATGATTTTGATAAAGTAGGTAAGAGGAAATGGTTTCCAGGAAAGCACCATCTGATTCATCAACATGCTGAGAGAACCAGGAAAATATTTACAGGGGCTCTGTGGGAGAAAGGTGCAGTGGGATGCAAGGGCTATCTCTACCAATCATTAAGCTTGGGCACTTCGGGCACTGTGGCTTCCATCCGTAGGTTCGTCATAGGAGCTGAATTAGGCCATTTAGCCCATCAAGTCTACTCTGTCCTTCAATCATAGCCCTCTCAACCCCATTTTCCTGCCGATCTCCCCTTAACCCTGACAACCTTACTAATCAAGCACCTATCAATCTCCACCAAAAACAGATCCTTTGACTTGGCCTCTGCAGCCTTCTTTGGCAATACATTCCACACATTCACCACCCTCTGACTAAACAAATTCCTCCTCATTTCCTTTCTAAAGGTCCATCCCTTTATTCTGAGTCTATGGCCTCTGGTCCTAGACTCTCCCACTAGTGGAAACATCCTCTCTGCGTCCACTCTATCCAGACCTTTCACTATCTGTTCTGTGTTCTACAATTAGCTGAATGAAGGCTCCTGGTATGGGTTAGTAGTCACATGAAACTCCACTAATGCAGTCTGGTTGATGTCCTGTAATTTCCCAACCACAGTCTTTGCAATTACCAATTTTTGATAACTTCATTGTTTCCTTGGTCTTTTTCTCCCTCCCCTGTCTCATGCACTTGCGGAATACCAAGATATTTGAAGTAAACATGTAGTAGGAAGGTGTAAATATTTACTATCATCTCAAGTTATTTCTTTTTTTTTTTTTTTTTTTTTTTTTTTTTAAATATTTTTTTATTGTAGAAACAGTATATACCAAGTAACACTCTTATACGACATTGAGAGATTTATACAATGTTGTAAAATTATAACGTATTGATTATTAATTAGTACTATTTATGATAATTGTAGTATTATCCATTATACATTCCGTTATTAATTTATTTTATATAATTGGGGGTATATGTAGTATATTCCTAATATAAGTAATACACTTAGATATCTCAAAACATAGATATTATTCTAATTACCAAATAGAAATCCCCGCTAATTTAACTACGTAGTACCCAATCTTAAACAACATTTTTTTTTTAATATTCCATAATGTTATCAAAGTATTAATAATGTTTTGAATTATTGTTAATTTATATTTCATAGTTATTGTAAATTAAAGTACATAGTTTTTATATAATTACAAGTTTAAGGACATCTATAATCTTTTTCATACAAACAGAGATAAGTGTGTACATATTAAAAATTTATATAGTTATTTTTCTATAATTTTTTCCTTAATTTAAAGATAGATAGATAGAAAAAAGGACCCATAGAAAATAGAAAGAAGGTATATAAAGTTTGATGGCGATTAAAGTATTACTAAGTAATCCAATCTTGGAGATACATTCATGATTTGTTATGTGTATTTCTTCATCCACTCAGATATTCAGGGCCTCAGTCAAGTCCCTGCGCCGAACCATTGTGACCCTGTAGATATTTAATATAGGGAGACCATATCTTCCTTGAAGAGATCTAAACCTGTCCATAAGGACAAGTCTCAATCTCTCCAAGTGAAGTGTCTCCGTCATTTCTGTATTCCACATTTTAATTGTTGGGGATACAGGGCCTTTCCAAAATTTTAATATTAATTTTTTTCCCAATTATTAAAGAATAGGGTCGATAAAAAGTTCTATGATTCCTTGTAATTATTTGTTCCATTTCCGGTATTCCAAGTATGAATTAACTTTGGGTCATAAATCATATAGTAATATTAATAACTTTTCGAGATTGTTTTGAATATTTCATTCCAATATTGTAAAATCTTCGTACAATTAGTAAATGAGTGCGACAGAGTTGCTTCCATGATTTGACATTTATCACATATAGGTGATAGTTTTGGAAATATATTATGTAGTTTAGATTTAGAATAATGTAATCTATGTAAGATATTTAAACTGTATAAGTGCATGTTTTAGCGTTTAAAGAGCAATAATGTATATGTTGTAGGCTTTCTTCCCATATTTCTGGACTTATTTATTTGACTTAGTTCATTTTCCCAGCGCTGTCTATGTATTTCCGATGATGGGATATCACTTTCCAACAAAAAAAAAAAATGTTATAAATGTATGATATCATTTTTTTCTGTAATTTTGGGTGTTTATTCAAGCATTCATCTAAAATTTCACTCTTTCTATTTCTTAAGTTCTTGTGTATTTTGCGGAAATATAGTTTCTGATTTGTAAATATCTGAAATATTCATTATTATGAAGCCCGTAAGTTTGTTGTAATTCTTGAAATGAAAGAAATGAATTATCCTTATAGAGATCCCCCTATGTTTTAAATTCCTTTATTTTTCCATTGTGTAAAAGCTTTATCCATCATTGACGTTTAAACGTAAAATTGATATGGCAATTGTAAGAGCTAGCGGTATAAATTTTAAGTTTTAGTGTTTTCTTTATTTGTTTTCCAAATACGTATTCCACTTTCTATTATCAGATTTTCGCTATAAGTTTTCTTAGGTACATTAATATTAGCAAATATTATAGAGCTAAATTTCAAATGGAAAACAGTCTTCTCTTCCATTTTTAACCAATTTGGTTTATTATCTATTTCTCCCTAACCAAAAATTCCCCATATTTTTTTAATTTTTTATATTATTTTTTTTTAGATCTAATATTAACTGCCCAATAATAGAACATAAAATTTGGTAAAGCAAACCCCCGTTTATTTTAGCTTTACATAAATGTTTTTTATTTATTCTATGATTTTTGTAGTCCCAAATAAAGTTAGTGACTATTGAGTCTACTTTTTTAAAAGAAATTTTTAGAAAGGTATATCGGGATTGATTGAAATAAATAATAATTGTGGGAGGAAAATCATTTTATTGCGTTTATTTTACCTAACATTGAGATAGGTAAGCTTTTCCAATATAAGATATTTTTATTTAATTTATTCAATAATAACGGGAAATTAGATTTAAATAAAGAGTCAAATCTTTTTGTAACAAAAATACCAAGATATTTAATATTTTCATTTGTTATCTTGAAAGGAAATTGTTGTAATATCTGTAAATTATTCATGGTTATTGGCATAAGTTCACTTTTATTCCAATTGATGCTATATCCTGAAATTAAAACCAAATTCCGTTATTAGTTTTAACAAATTACAGATTACTTATTTCCGGTTTTGTTAATATAAAGTAGTATATCGTCCGCATATAACGAGATTTTTATTCTTAGTATCTTTAGTATCGTATCCATATATTTTCTGGATGTAGTCTTAACCCTTTGAGCAAGGGGTTCGATTGCTAACGCAAACAGTAATGGTGATAAAGGACAGCCTTGTCTACAACCTCGAGATAAACTAAACTTAGTTTGATAACATATAATTTGTTATTATTCTAGCTGTTGGATTTGCGTATAATAATTTTAATCCAAGTAGTAAACTTATCACCAAGCTTAAATGCTTCCATCACCGAAAATAGATAAGGCCATTCCACCTGGTCAAAAGCTTTTTTTTTTTTTTTTCTGCATCCAACGAGATGACTACTAAATCTTTTTTATCACTTCTTTTCGAGTATATAATATTAAATAACCGTCTTAAATTATATGAAGAATATCTTTTAGGTATAAAATCCTGTTGATCAGGATGAATTAATTCATTAACAATTTTGCTTAGTCTTTGTGCAAGAATTTTTTGTTAAAATTTTTTTGATCGGTATTTAATAAAGCAATTGCTCTATAACGATCCTGGATCATCCAAATCTTTATTTATTTTGGGTATAAGTGTTATAATAGATTCGTTCAAATGTTGTCCTGGTAATTCTCTCTTGTATATATAACTGTTCATATAATGATTTTAAATATGGGACCATTTGGGCATGAAAAATTTTATAAAAATCCGAGCCTATACCATCTGGTCCCCTGGAGTTTTAAACCATTTTTTAAAGATTTAATAGATCTTGGATTTCTTTTATTGAAATAATCGGCATTTAAAAATTCTCTATTTTGTAAATCTAATTCTTTAAGTTACATACATTTAAAAAGGCATCTATTTCCTGTTTTATTTACTGTTGTGTTACCAGTATACAAATTTTTATAATATTGCATAAATCTTTCATTAATATCCTTGGGTTGTATTAATAATTCACCGTTTGTTGATTTAATCCTATGTATAATTTTTTCCCGCTTCAATTTTCCTTAATTGTCGAGCCAATAGTTTTTGTGGTTTGTCTCCAAATTCAAACAACAATTGTTTAGTATGTTGGTAGTATTTAAAACTTGATCAGTTATATATTTTATTTAATTTATACTTCAATGCTAACAATTTTATTATGTATGTATTATATCTGATTTTTTGTTGCATTCTGTATATCTAATTGTTTGATCTCCCTTTCTAAGTCATGTTTGTTCCTTCCGAATCTTCTTATTATGGAAATGCTTGTGAAGAAATCATAATTCCTCGAAGATATGCTTTAAAATGTTTCCCATAATAAAGAGCGAGATATTTCTGGTTGATCATTATTTCAAAAAACATCTTAAATCTGGGTTATGATGTATTCCCTGAGTTGTTTTATTTTTTTAAAATTTGTGGATTAAGTTTCCATTGTCCTAGATTTCCTGTTTTTACCATTTATTATAATTTTAAATGTTAATGGTGCGTGATCTGAAATTATAATAATTATGATATTTTGGATTCGAAATAAGTGAAATAAGCTTTGCATCTACTAGGAAGTAATCTATTCTTGAATAGGTTTTATGTACTGGCGAGTAGAAGGAATATTCTCGACCAGTAGGATTTTCTGTTCTCCAAACATCTTTAATGTTAGACGTTTGAATGTATGCGTTTAATAAATCACTAGAGTGCGATTTAGTTTTCCTTTGTTTTTGAAGATCTATCTAAATAAGGGTCTAATGTACAATTAAAATCTCCTCCAATTATCAAATTGTAGTGTGTTAATTCTGGAATATTATTAAGTACTTTCTTAAAGAATAAAGGACTATCAAAATTTGGACCATAGATGTTAACAAAAATCATATTTTTTCCCTATTTATTTCTTCCTATTACAATAATGTATCTGCCATCTTTATCAGATATAGTAGATATATGCTTAAATAAAGTACCTTTACGAAATAATATTGCTACGCCTCTTGATTTGTGTGTAAAGGAAGAGTGGTATATTTTTAATCTATCCATTTAGCTTTCAGCCTATTTTTCAGCGTCTTTCTTTAGGTGAGTTTCTTGGATGTAAATTACATCAGCTTTCATTGCCTTTAAATGTGTCAATATTTTTTCCTACTTTTTATTGGTTCATTGATACCTTTAACATTCCAAACTGCAAAAGGTTAATCCCTCGTTCCCCATATTTCTTTTTAAATCCTGCATTTTAGATTTTGTGGGAATCTAGAATAGGGTCCCAAGGGTCCGCGCAGTAGACTTAACCTTACACACCGAACACACCGAGTAGATGAATTTTAGATCTTTCTTATGTGCTTCACGAGTGTATCTCCATTGTTCCAGTATATAACTCCATTCAAACTGAAAGATATAGTAACATAAAAACATAGTGAGAAGTGAATAAAAAGCTTAGAAAGGTGTATAAAGAATAGAAGAACTACAAATAAAATATTTGTAGTTTGTGAAAGCCAAGTTGTGTTGGCCATTAATCTAAAGGCTTCCGGCATTGATGTTATTAATTTAGCCAGCTCCTAATTTTAAGGAATTATTATTCCATAGTAATATTTTAACGGGAATATAGTATTAAAGAAATGAAAAGAGTGATATTAAACATCATAAAAGTATATATATCTAAGGTTAGTTTTAAAAAAAAAAATCCAATTATAAAGCCACAGTTAAAGAAAAATTTTTTTTTTTTTTTTTTAAAAATACAAAAAATAGAAGTCATTATTAAAAAAAGGGAGAAAATATATTGAGAAGGGATATCCCCATATGTAACAGGACATAAGATAATTAATTATTAGTAGTATTAGTTTTAGCGATGGTGCAGAGTCATGGTTAATAACAGTCATAGTAATAATAAAACCGCGTTATCATTTTTAGTAGGTGTGTTATTTGTTTATGTTAGTTGTATATATGAATAATTGTCCAATGTTCGGTGAGCTTCTTCCAATCCGGGAAAACATTTCGTTCCATACGACATTGTCCATTCCTTCTGATTTCTTCTAATTCCATATTGTCCGTATAAAGTTTCATAAAAATGTCCAAGAGACCGTGCTAGGTCTTTCGTTCCATACGACATTGTCCATTCCTTCTGATTTCTTCTAATTCCATGTTGTCGTATAGAGTTTCATAAAAATGTCAAGAGACCGTGCTAGGTCTTTAAAAATAGAAAAAGGCAGTATATTTGCTTGTAGATGGTTTTCAAGTGTCAAACTGCTTTGCAAATTCCATTGCTTCTGTTGGAGTCTTGAAAAAGTGTTCCACGTTGTTATAAGTAACTCTTAAGAATGCGGGGGTAATTCAGACCGTATCTCAAGTTTTCTACACCCCTCATAAGGTTTTTGGCTTCGTTAAACGCTTTTCGTTTTCTGGCAACCTCTGGGGGATATCTCGATAGATACTGATTCTTTGTCCTTGAAACATCAGATTCTTTGTTCTCGAGGCTCTTTGCATAATGTCCTCGAGGGTGAAATCATATTGTAACTTGACAATGATTTGTCTTGGGGGGGGGCGTTTGTACTGGTCTGTCTTCTGCCGACTCGGTGTGCACGAGCTAAAACAGGCATATCATCCAAAGATAAAACAGCTTGCAGTAATTTAGCAGTGAATTCTCGAGTGTCTTCGTGTTTTCTCTAAACCTTCAGGAATCCCTGCAATCCTCAAGTTTCTGCCTTCTTTGATAGCCTTCCAGCTGCGTGCATTTATCTGTTACTTTGGATAACAACTCCAGTAGACGTTCTTGTTCTGTTATCAGCTTTGCTGTAGACACAGTACTAGCCTCCGTCTATCTTTCAAGGTTTTTAATGCCGTCAACTTGTTGTTTCGACCACTTTTGCAATAGGGTCAATCTTATGTTTAAAGTCTTTTTTAACATTTTCAAGTTTACCCTCCATCTTGCGTTCCAAGTTATTAATCATATCAATGATTTCATTCTTCAATATTTCTGAGTCTCTCTTGAACTTATTATCAATTTGCGTCTTTATATCTTTTTGAAATTCACGCCATTGATTTTTCATCAAGTCCATCTGATTATTAATTTGAGATATTTCTTCCTTTATATCTTCCTGTATAACTTTCATTTCTTTCTTTATATCTTTCATTTCACACGTTTTAAATCAGCCATCTGATGAAAAATAAAAATTTTCAAGTCCTCACCTCCTGTGTCTGCTTTCCTGGAAACGTCTTCCACGGAGCTGGCCCTACTCCTACTCGAGTCCGAGGCTTCTCCCAGGCCTTCTCCCGCTCTCAGCCCGGGTTTTTTTTTACCCTTCGTTTTCTCGGTAGGGCTCCGTGCCGTCATGATTCCGTCGCAGGGCTGATGACGTCAGCCGGTACCGTCGATGTTGAGGCGGCAGATAGTGAAAGCATCGATCGGTAAGTGTTTTTTAAATCTGTTTAAATCCCCGTTTTTTGCAGAATTTTTTGCGGAGCTGGCTGGTGCTGTGGCTTACTGCTCCATAGCGCCAACCGTAAGTTCATCTCAAGTTATTTCCATGGTAACTGAATATACCTATGCAAATCATGAATGCTTGTGTATAAAGCCTATTAATAATTCAAAAATGTTTTTCACAAAAAATTGAGTTATTCAATGATTGGAATGAGGTAATGTAAATAAAATAGAGAAGTAGATAATTGAATTTCTCAACTTTGAATCAAAAGGACGAGAGTTTCTGAAGGAATATGCAGTGCATTAATATAAGAAAATAGCAAATATTTTTACCACAGTAATTTTATTACCAAATAAATTAATACTTTGAACAATTTAGAAGACCATATGTGTGTGTGTGTGTATATCTTTTATGGGGAAGTTTCAGAAGGGTGCTATTCAGAAGAGTTTAAACAGTGGCAGGGTAATAGGAACAAGAACAGTGAGGCAGCAGGTGGAGTGGCTGAAGAGAAGGTAGAGGTTAAATCAAGTAAGATAGATACAAAATCCTGGAGTAACTCAGTGAGTCAGGCAGCATCTCTGGAGAAAAGGAATAGGTGATGGTTGTTATGGGAGATTTCAACATGCAGGTAGACTGGGGAAATTAGGTTGGTACTGGACCCCAAGAAAGGGACTTTGCAGAGTGCCTTCATGATGGATTCTTTGAACAGCTTGTATTGGAGCCTACCAGGGAGAAGGCAATTCTGGATTTAGTGTTATGTAATGAACCAGATTTGATAAAGGACCTTGAGGTTAATGAGTCATTAGGAGGCAGTGACCATAACATGGTCAGGTTTAATCTACAATTGGAGAGGGAGAAGAGTAGATCGGAGGTGTCAGTGTTGCAGTTGAATAAAGGGGACTATGGGGCCATGAGGGAGGAGCTGGCTAAAGCTGACTGGAAAGATACACTAGCAGGGATGACAGTGGAACAAAAATGGCAGGTGTTTCTAGGAATAATACAGAAGGTGCAGGATCCGTTTATTCCTAGGAGGAAGAAAGATTCCAAGGGAAGAAAGGAACGACCATGACTGACAATGGATGTCAGGGACAGTGTAAAAATTAAAGCGAGGAAGTACAGCGTAGCAAAGATGAGCGGGAAGCAAGAGAATTGGGTAATGTTTAAAGATCAACAGAAGTTAATGAAAAAGACAATACGGGGAGAAAAGATGAGGTACGAAGGTAAGCTAGCCAAGAATATAAAGCAGGATAGTAAAAGCTTCTTTAGGGATGTGAAGAGGAAAAAAATTGTTAAGACCAAATTTGGACCCTTGGAGACCGAAAAAGGTGAATTTATTATGGGGAACAAGAAAATGGCAGATGAGTTGAACAGGTACTTTGGATCTAGGGTGACAGACGAACTGAAGGAATCCACATTAGGCAAGAAATGGTGTTTGATAGACTGCTGGGACAGAAGGCTGATAAATACCCAGGGCCTGATGGTCTGCATCCCAGGTACTTAAGGAAGTGGCTCTAGAAATCGTGGATGCATTGGTTATAATTTTTCAATGTTCTATAGACAGAGGATCAGTTCCTATGGATTGGAGGGTAGATAATGTTATCCCACTTTTTAAGAAAGGCAGGAGAGAGAAAACAGGGAATTATGGACCTGGAAGCCTGAGATAGCTGAACATTTGGATAGCAGTGACAGGATCAGTCCGAGTCAGCATGGATTTACGAAGGGGAAATCATGCTTGACTAATCTTCTGGAATTTTTTGAAGATGTAACTAGGAAAATGGATAAGGGAGAGCCAGTGGATGTAGTGTACCTGGACTTTTAGAAAGCATTTGATAATGTCCCACATAGGAGATTATTGGCAAAATTAGGGCACATGGTATTGGCGGTAGAGTGCTGACATGGATAGAGAAGTGGTTGGCAGACAGGAAACAAAGAGTAGGAATTAACGGGTCACTTTCAGGCAGTGACTAGTGGGGTACCGCAAGGCTTGGTGCTGGGAACACAGTTATTTACAATATATATCAATGATTTGGTCGAAGGGATTCAAAGTTACATTAGCAAATTTTCAGATGACACAAAGCTGGGTGGCAGTGTGAACTGTGAGGAGGATGCTATGAGAATGCAGGGTGACTTGGACAGGTTGGGGGAGTGGGCAGATGCATGGCAGATGAAGTTTAATGCGGATAAATGTGAGGTTATCACTTTGGTAGCAGAAACAGAAAGGCAGATTATTATCTAAATGGTGTCAAGTTTGGAAAAGGGGAAGTGAGACTACACCTGGAGTATTGTGCAGTTTTGGTCCCCTAATTTGAGGAAGGACATTCGTGCTATTGAGGGTGTGCAGCATAGGGTTACAAGGTTAATTCCCAGGGGGATGGCTGGACTGTCATATGCTGAGAGAATGGAGCAGCTGTGCTTGTACACTCTGGAGTTTAGAAGTATGAGAGGGGATCTCATTGAAACATATAAGATTGTTAATGGATTGGACATGCTAGAGGCAGGAAACATGTTCCAGATGTTGGGGGAGTCCAGAACCAGGGGCCACAATTTAAGAATAAGGAGTAAGCCATTTAGAACGGAGATGAGGAAACACTTTTTCTCACAGAGAGTGGTGAGTCTATGGAATTCTCTGCCTTAGAGGGCGGTGGAGGCAGGTTCTCTGGATGCTTTCAAGAGAGAGCTAGATAAGGCCCTTAAAAATAATGGAGTCAGGGGATATGGGGAGAAGGCAAGAATGGAGTACGGTTTGGGGATGATCAGCCATGATCACATTGAATGGCGGTGCTGGCTCGAAGGGCCGAATGGCCTACTCCTGCACGTATTGTCAATTGTGATGTTTCGTGTCGAGATCCTTCTTCAGACTGAGAATCATGGTAGAGGGAGACTAGAGGTATGAAAAGCTACAGAACAAAGCAGAGACGACTCGAGTAAGTCTGATTAATAAGAACAGACAGGGAAGGTTTAATGAATGCAGCAAGACTGATGGTCTGAAGCCTATTTATTTTAATGCAAGGTGTACAAGGGATGAAGCAATTGGGCTTGGAGCCTGTACTCGTACGTGGCACTATGATGCTTTAGCCATTACAGAAACTTGGTAAAGGGAAGGGCATGATTAACAGCTCAGTGTTCGAGCATTTTGATGTTATAGAAATGACAGCGTAGGATGTACAAGAGGTGGGGAGCTGCATCGTTGAGCTGGGTAAATGTCCTAGCTGCACCGGGAATGAACATCTTTGAGGGATGTCCTAGGGGTAAGGTTAATTTGACAGCATTAGGCAGGAACTGTGGAAAGTAGATTGGGAGCAGCTGTTTGGAATGCATCCACATCTAACATTTGGGAATCTTTTAAAGGCAACTGGTAAGACTTCAGGACCTGTTCCTGTAGCGATGGAAGATAAGGATGCAAGATTTGAAAGCCTCAGATGATGAGGCATTGTAAGTCCAAAAGGAAAAGGAAGCATATGTATGGTTTAGGAAGTTAAAATCTGGCAAGGCCCTTGAGGAATATAAACAAATTAGGAGAGAACCAAAAGAAAGAATTAGGAGGGCTGAAAAAGGCCATGAAATGTCCTAGAAAAGTAGGAATAAGAAGAATCCCAAGATATTCCACGTATATTGGGAGCAAAAGGGTATGTCCACTCAAAGACAAAGGTCAGGCAGTTTCTGTGGAAGATACTGTGGAAGATTTCTGGTCAAGACCTCTCCTCTGGACTGAATTGGTCTTAACCTAAATGCTAACTGTCCATTTTCCTTCACACATGCTGAGTGATGCACTGAGTTTCTCCAGCAGTTTGTATTTATCTCGGGGAAGGATATGTTGATGTTCCAGGGCATGTTGATATTAAGAGGAGGGTCCAAAAGACACTGCAGATGCTGGAGTCTTGAGCTAATCAAACCCACCTCACTCCTATCCACCTATCACTTGCATGGGTTTGTCCTGCCCCCACTTTTCTAGCTTTCCTCCCCCCTGCTACAATCAATCTAAAATAGGGTTGCAGCCCAAATCATCACCTATTTATTCCCTCTACAGATGCAGGCTGACCCACTGAGTTACTCTAGCAGTTTTCAACTTGATTTTGATGTGGTGGGGCAGGGTGTCTTGAAAAGCATTAAGTTGGACAAGAACCTTCTGTGTGAAGGAAGCTGTCCCACAATCTAACCCAAAATATTGAGGGAGATGAAAGAAGAGACTGGGGCCTTGAAAGGGATCTTTAGCCATTAGCACAGTGCCAGAAGAATAGTGAATAGCCAATGTTGTTTCTTTTTGTTTAAGAAGGGATAATCCAGGAAATTAAAGGTCAATTAGTCAATGGCTTTGTGCAAGGGAGGTCGTGTCTTATTACAATGGTTCATAGAGCGTAGTGACGGAGAGGTGCTTTTCTAACTGACCGTTCATGATCAATGGCATTTCACAAGGATATGTGTTGGGATTTCCTGTTATTGGTAATATATATTGATTTGGGGGATATAGTATATTTGCAGATTACACAAAAATTGGGGATTTGAGAATTGAGAGGAAGGTTGGCAAACTAGATTATACTTCAGTTGGAAATTTGAGTGGAGAAATAGCAGATGGCGTTTAATCTGAACATTGTTGGAGGTCAAATGAAAGAGGTACAGTTACAGATGGATTGAGGAATTGACTCCAAGGCTAAGTGAAATGCTTGCTTGTCATTGGAAGTTGTGTAAACTGACAGCCATGCTGAAAAATCACAAATTTGACTCACCACCTGACCCTTGTACCTGCTTCCTCCATGTGATGGTATTTTGTCATGTGATTAGGCAAGCTAATTTAAGTAATATTTTCAAAAGGTAGGCCCAAATATAAATGTCCTACTCATCCCTAGTCTGCTGCATTGTGAATGGGAACCAACATTCAGAAAGATGGAAAGCCCACCTACACCTGGGATATAGTTCTTATTTGCAATGTTTTTCAGAATGCAAATAGTGAAGTAATTTTAATCATGGGTGATGGCATTAGATGCCAGAACTGCAAACCATAATGAATCCCACTTGATTTTGCCATCCGTTGATTTTGGCAGAGATAGATCTGATTACATTAAGGTCACATAGAATTATTCTGCTGGCAGTTAAAAAAGATCCGTTTTATGTCACCATTCCCTTTCCCCTTGTCCTCAACCAATAAACACTCCAAGCTTCTCAACCTATTGTGTGAGATATGATCTAAAAATCTCAGGATCCAAAAAAAAAACACAAAGATAACTTTAGTTCTCAACAAGATCTGAGATTAGTAATCTTCTGGATTTTGTCCTGCCAGAAATGAGTCTTCTCCCCTGAGTAAACTATTGATCCAACTATTAGTTTCTAACCATGAGGGAGAGAGGGAGAGAGGGAGAGAGGGAGAGAGGGAGAGAGTGAATACAGGTAAAAGGGGATTTAGATTTAGTAAGATGGGTGCAATAAGGCCAGAGATGAAAAGGGGACAAAAGGATGTCGGAAAAGGGGAGAAGAGGTGAAATGTGAAGTCGGAGGAAGGGATATAGGTGGAAGGGGGCAGATGCAGGAAGGAAAAGAGAGGCGGGTTAGCGGGAGAAATGGATGTACACATGGTTGGGAGGGGGCAAGGGTGGCACAGTGGCACAACGATAGAGTTGCTAACTTATGTGCCAGAGACCCAGGTTCGATCCTGACACTGGGTGCTGTCTGTACAGAGTTTGTACGTTCTCCATGTGACTGTGTGTGTTTTCTCTGGTTTCCTCCTACACTCCAAAGATGTAGAGGTTTGTAGGATAAATGGCTTTCCTAAAAATTGTAAATTGTCCCTAATTGTTGCTGGTCGGCATGGACGGGGCAAAAGGCCCTGTATTCCAGCTGTATCTCTAAAGTTTTACAGAAAGAGGGTGGAGATTGGAGGGGAGGGGAGGGGAGGGAGTGGTATCACGTAAAATTGGAGAATTCAATGTTCAGGACATTGCTTTGTAAACTATCCAAGCGAGGTGCAAGATGCTGTTCCTCCATTTTGCATGTGGTCTCACTCTGGCAAAGAAAGAGGACAGTTTGGGAAGGGGAGTTAGAATGGTTAGCAACTAACATGGCAGGGCTCGGAGGTCAGAGCAAAATGGCAATTAACTATGGTTGGAACATCATATATCCACTGCTCTAATTTGTGCAGCATGGAAAAGATATGTGGCCAGATTCAGAATGAATGAAACTGCATCAAAGAGGTAGATTCTGTTGATCATATTAGTTATACCTGGATGCCTTGGGGTACATTATTCTGCAGCTTCTCCACATCACTGCTGAAGCAGTAAATTTTACTTCGGAGTCACGTGAGTGACTTTGTGAAGACCCCGCCAGCACGCCTGCGCGGCATATCGTCGCGCGCATGTGCAGCGGCAGCTGGGGGGGGGAGTGCGCTCTCTCCTCGGGCTCCTTCATAAAAGGCCGGTAGGTGAGTATGGTTTTATCCTACAGGATGGACAAGGGCAAGAGGAAGGTGCTGTCGAAAAGTCGAGCTTCGACCAGCCAACGGCCCTTGTCTCCGGAGCTGCCAGCAACACCAGCAGCTTCGAGGCGTGTGGGGGCAGGAATGCGGAAGTCGGGTGCTCCCGCTGATTCAGGGGCCGACTCACCGGAATGGTTTACCGCACCGGAGCTGGAGATGTCAGATCCCAGACTTCGAGCCCCCTCCCCCAAGAAAAGAGGGGGAAAGCAGGTACGTGGCAAGGGGTCTCGCTTGTTACAAGCCACCTCTCCCCGAGCTCCAAGTAGACCCGAGGGGCTGGGCCGGGAGACAGCCGCACGACAGGGGAGCCCTGCAAAGTGCAGATACGTAACCACAGCCGAGGATATCTGCCATCGTGCAGCCCGGGCATAACACTGCTGCGTCGTGTAGGCTTGCTGGAGCAGATACCGCCGACAACACACCCCGTCAGGCTGCGGTCAAGGGCGGAGGTGGCAGCAGGAAGCGGTCGGTCAGCTCAGCTCTGGGAGCGGCCGACCATGCGCCTCCACACCAAATAATGGGCAAGTGTGGAGGTAAGCCTGCACGGACTCCGGGGAGTCAGGTTCCGGGGGCCGGCGCCGATTCAACTCACCTGCCTTCTTATCAGCCAGGTGGGCCGCCACAGTCTGGGAGAAGACACGACTAGCGGAGAGTCCGTGCGGGAGTCGTATGACCCTACTTGGGCTGTAGGTCATGACGACCTGCCATTGGACCCTAGACAGCACTCTAAGGGGGTGAGGTCCGATGGTGGAAGCCCCAGTGAATTCGCAGGGCCTGGGGAAGTCGGCTTGTCCGCTGCAGATAGCAGGGACGGTCGCATTGAGCGGTTGGAGCTCTTAGTGGAGCAACTCCTCCAGCGGGACCGGGAACGTGAAGAACGGGACTCGCGGGCATCTACCAGCCGTGCGAGGACTCCACTCAGCATCTCGTCGTCTCCAGCAGGAAGCATGAGGGATTTTCCCAGCTGCTGTGTTCGAAGATGACCCGGGGCAGCCAGTCAACCGCTGAGCCAGAGCATGAGGGAGGATATGCTGGAAGTGGTGAGTAAGTTTGCCGCTACCACCCAGACAGGTGAACCTCTGCACCACAAATTGGCGGGCACCATTGATTACCTGACTACACATCAACTCCAGAGTCAGGTTCTCAGTGATACATTGGAGAAAATCAAACCGCCCGAAAACTGCGTCAACCTCAGTGTGCCCTTGGTTAACGCCCAGATCTGGGGACACTTGAGCACGGCCACCAAGACGCAGGATGTCCGCCTCCAGCGAATATTAAAAGTTCTCTGCACAGGCATCACGGCATTTGCAAGAACCCTGGATGGGGATAATGTGTCGAGCGATCAGCAAGACGCACTGGCACTATTATGCAACGCCCAATACGAAATCAACTGCCTGCGTAAGAGCTCCATTAAGCCCACACTAAACCCTAAATTCGCGGGGTTGTGCCGACCATCAACCGCTCCACCGCAGCATCAATTGTTCGGAGACCTAGCCAAACAGGTGAAGGAACTGGATGAGGAGACCAAAACAGTCGGCCTCATGAAGCCTCAACAGACCAGGCCTCACCCATATTACAGGCAACAGCCTACTTCCTCATGGAGAAATCGGCCGCCGGAAAGGGTACAGAGATCCAACCCACCTCCATACCAACAAGTGCCACGACCTTTTTTAGGGCAAGGCCAACAAAGGCCTGCATGGAAAATGCGGCCTCCAGCTCGTCGACCTCCACAACGCCCACTCAAAACACAGCACGTTAACCTTGGAGGTAAGGGGGTCTGGTTCTTTTCACGCCGTAGCATCTCCTCCTGCACGAATAGGTGGGCGGTTGCGGGCGTTTTTGGACAATTGGAAAACTGTCACCACGGATGAGTTTATTTTACAAAGTGTTCAAGGATATGTTATAGAATTCATTGAAGGTATAAATCCCCCTACACAGCATTCACCTCGTAGGAAATTTACTCTGTCCCAAAAAGAGATGGAGGCAGGACAAGCTGAAATTATACGGTTAGAAGAAAAAGGGGTAATTGGCAGAACTAAGCATGAACCAATTGAGTTTGTGTCTAATATATTCACTAGGATTAAGAAAGATGGGGGATGTCGGATTATAATAGACTTAACTGAATTGAACAATTTTGTACAATACACCCATTTCAAAATGGACACGTTTTCAGAAACACATCTCAGCTAAGCAGATGCTTTACCCAGGGTACTTTATGGCATGCATCGATTTGAAAGATGCATATTATACGGTACCCATTGCAGAGGCTTATAGGAAATTTTTGAAGTTTGTCTGGAAGGGTCAGTTATGGGAATATAAAGCATTGCCCAATGGAATTACCACAGCTCCTAGGCTGTTTACCAAACTGGTAAAACCTATATTGGCTCTTCTCCGACAACAAAATTATATAGTAATGGCATATTTGGATGATATCCTTATAGTGGGTCCGACCCTCCAATTGGCAATTCAAGGCGTGGCTGCAACCAAGGATCTGTTTGAGAAGCTGGGGTTTGTAATTCATCCAGACAAATCAAAATTGCACCCGGTACGGGTTATGGATTATTTGGGGTTCACCCTAGACACTAATTTAATGAAGATTACCATCCCAACTAATAAAGCTACTACTATTATAGAAGAGTGCCACAATCTTGCTTGCGCCAGGGTACCGACTATTCGGCAAACGGCAAAAGTTATAGGGAAATTAGTAGCTGCATTCCCAGCTGCACGATTCGGACCGCTACACTACCGAAATTTACAAAGATCAAAAATCTCAGCGTTAAAAACTAATGCTGGTCACTTTGATCGGCCAATTCGGTTACCATCAGAAGCCAGAGATGAGCTACAATGGTGGGTTGACAATATTGAAGAATGTCATAGACCTATCATAGTGGGCAACCCTGATGTTGTGTTACAAACTGACGCAAGCGCACAAGGTTGGGGAGCAACTGATACGGTGTCCAGTTGTGGTGGCCGATGGAATTCTCATGAGGCTACATTTCTGGAGGCACATGGGATAAATTATATAGAAATGTTGGGCGCATTTCATGGACTGCGGGCTTACTGTACTAATTCACAGGATTTACACGTCCGCCTTCAAATAGATAATACTACAGTGGTGGCTTACATCAATCATATGGGTGGTATCAGGTCGCTATCTTGTGATGAATTGGCTAATACAATTTGGCACTGGTGCATTGAAAGAAACATTTGGATTACTGCGACCTATTTGCCTGGGAAGCTTAATACAGTGGCGGACACCAGGTCACGAGTCTTTAATGACAACATCGAGTGGATGTTAAATCCCCAAATTTTTGGAGATATTATAGCTCATTTTGGGACACCAGATATTGACCTATTTGCGTCCAGGTTGAACCATCAGATACCAACGTATGTGTCATGGGAACCAGACCCTGGGGCAATAGCAATGGATGCGTTTTCGATCCATTGGGGGAAATGGTTTTGCTACGCATTTCCCCCATTCTGCCCTCATCAGTCGGGTGTTGCACAAAAATTAAACTGGATTCTGCAACTGGTATATTGATTATTCCCGACTGGCCTACACAACCATGGTACCCGATGGTTGAAAAAATTTTAAAACAACCATGGATGGCGATTGGGAAACACCCCAAATTAATTACTCACCCTATTACGGGATCAGTCATCCTTGCCATGGTCATTTAAACTTGTTGGCTTGCAGGTTCTGAAAAGACCGCTCATCCGGGCAGGCATCTCGTCAAGAGCCATGAACCCTATTGCAGCATCATGCCGGGAATCCACCCGGAAACAATACCTCACTCAAATCAGAAAGTGGAGGATTTCTGTGCCCGGAGCAACAAGTCCTCCAACTCGGCAACAATACCGGATGTGTTGGAGTTCCTCGCAGGCCCTCCATTTTGATGCTGGCCTCAGCTACAGTGCCATCAACAGCGCCAGGAGTGCGCTGTCTTCATACCTGGATATAGGTATCGGCTCCCCACCACCTGGTGTCTAAATTAATGAGGGGAGTATTCAATACCCAACCCTCCACGACCCAGATATACAGTAACGTGGGATGTGGGATCGTGCTGAACCTACTGAGGAGCTGGGCTCCAATAGAATGAGCTACCATTGAAACAGCTCACCCTTAAGGTGGTGATGCTCATGGCACTGACGACAGCCCAACGAGTCCAGACGTTACAAAAACTGCGTCTGGACCGCATGGTGGCCACCCCTGGTCAAATAAAATTTTTTGTTACAGAATTATTAAAACAGCACAGGCCAGGGGCGCATGGGCTGCAGCTGGAGTTTCGGGCGTACCCTATGGATGCCACACTCTGTATAGTCACCCATCTCCACCCACGCTACATCCGAGTTACTGGAGCTATCAGGATGAAGGAACAGGGACTACTTCATCAGCCATAAACCTCCGCAACCGTCGAGTGACTACACAGACTATCGCCAGGTGGCTCAGGATAGTGTTGGAATGCAGCAGGGGTCGCTACTGACATTTTTAAGCCTCATTCCACCAGAGCTGCGTCCACATCAGCAAGCGAAGAGCCATGGAGGTGCCCATGGACCACATTCCTCGCCACTGCGGGCTGGGCCAGTGAGAAAAACGTTTCAGCAGTTCTATAACAAACCTCTGGCCGCCCCTGCGACATTCGCAGAAGCTATCCTGGGAATTGCCGAGTAAATATTTGTCCCCGAATTAGGGGTTTGTTGTTTATTTGATTAATAAATTGTGTTGATTTTTCAGTCAACTGAACTCCATTAACAGTCTTACTCCATCAGAATGGCGGCTGTGTGATAAGCATGGTCGTTGTTCAGGCGTGAAATCACAGAGCTTTGAAATCTTTTACGAAGTCACTCACGTGACACCGAAGTAAAATAGTAAGATTAAACGAGTAACTTACCAAGTTTGAAGGTTGATCTGTATTTTTACGAGGAGTCCGGGTGAGGGATTTCGTGCCCACCGCTCCCACCCTCTATCATAAGGTCAATCAGGTAGTTCTACGGTTTTCATCTTACTATTTTTAGTCATGGTTGGTTCTGTGATTCCACACCGCTGCTTTGAAGGATGCCGCGCAGGCGTGCTGGCGGGTTCTTCACGAAATCCCTCACCGCGACTCCTCGTAAAATACAGATCAACCTTCAAACTTGGTAAGTTCTCGTTTAATCTTACTATTAATTTTGTCTTCTAACATGAATGGAATTAATTCAAAATCAAAATATTGTCCTTTCCATCGGAAAAGATCTTCCCTATTGAACATGAATGTAGCAGCATCCTTCCAAGACAAATCTGCTGGTCAATATGAGTTTGCAGTTCATACCACTTAAAAAAAAAAAGCTAGCTGATGCAAAGTTATTGGAAAGTTTCATTCGCAAGTTATTGATAACATTACTGTTCTACCATGTGAGATGGTGTCTCACAGCATCAGAGACCTGGGTTTGATCTTGACTTTGGGTGCTGTCTGTGTGGAGTTTGCACGTTCTCCATGTGACTACATGTATTTCCTCCAGATGTTCCGGCTTCCTCCCACATCCCAAAGATGTGCGGGTTTGTAGGTTAGTTGGCCTCTGTAAATTGCCCTGAGTGTCTAGGGAGCGAGAAAATTGGATAACATAGAATTTGTGTGAATGGGCGATAGTCGGCATGGACTCGGTGGGACGAAGGACCTGTTTCCATGCTGCATCACTAAACTAAACGGGGTGGAAAATTGCAACCTTCATGTGGTCCACCCTGTTTCGACGAATGCAATTAACCCGGCGTACAGAATCAAATAAGATCAAATAGAACAACTTGTCCTTCAACTTTAGGCTGTGAACGCCATAAGCAAGAAGAAGACTAAACTAAACACAAGCAAATTTCCTAAGAATCCATGAATTTTTAACAGTATACTAGACTAAATGTAGACCCATTGGGACTGCTCCCTCAAGTGCAGCTCATTTCCCCTCATCCCCTCACTCCCCCCGCTCACCCTATTCTCCTCTTCACTACCTCTTCTTTCCTTCCGCTCCTCCCTCAATCCCTCCCTCACCTTCTCTCCCTCCCTCCTTACCCCTATCCTTAGTCAGGCCCTCCCCTTCCCCCCTCCTATCCCGCTATCTCCCACCTGCCCTATCCCCCCCACTATCTCTCCTCGCCTCTCCCACTGCCCTCCTCTCCCTCTACTCCCCACTCCCTCCTCCTCTTCCTCTATTCCCTCTCTTCCCCCAGCAGACATGAGACAGCAAAAAACTGAATAAAGAGGACGATTTCTCTGCGGATTTTGAAATTCGGCAAGGCCCCATCGTCGCGAGGCCTCACTGCCACGGTCTCAATGCCTACTGGATCTCCGCATAGAGCCTCAGCCGGGGCCTCGCGGGTAGAAGCTCGGGTTGGACGAAGCAGCCGGCGGTGCCCGTGGCTAGGCACCATGGAAGCTATGAAGTGGGCTCGGCGCTCGGGAACACGGAGGCGCCCGCAGATGCAGCTCCAGCCAGCAGAGCGTTTTGTGATGCTCATTCCGCTCCTTCAGCTTTATATTCTACTCGCCGGGCATGGCAGGCACCACCCGTGACCCGGCCATGGTGCGGCGATGGTGCAGGAAGGGGCGTCGCCATCCCGGCAACTGACAGGAGAGGAGACCAATCTGCATTGCAGCGACTGACAGGAGAGGAGACCATCTGCGCATGCGCGTTTTAAAGGATTTGTAAACCTTAACAACTTTTAAAATATACCATCGAGTAGAACAAAATGTGTTTTGCTTGTAGCACAGGAGAATGGTGAGTAAGGTGGCGAAAAATCGGAGCGCTATTGTGTACCGTTTTTGCGCAAATAGAAAAAAACGCAAAACCTGAAGAGCATAAGAACAGTTTTAATTATGTACTAAATTAGGTGCACCAGTTGGGTCCACCACTCACCCGTTCCCCCAACGCAACCCGTTTCCCCAACGTAATCTTCCACCACTCACGCATAGCCCCCAACTGCGCGGGCATGGCTCATTCCCCCTCTCCCTCTATTCCCCTCTCCCTACCTCCCCCTCTCCCTACCTCCCACACTCCCCCCTTCTACGACCTCTATTCCTCAGCCATCCCCCCACTCTCCCTCCTCACTTCCCCCACATTCCCCCCCTCCATCTCTAGCCCTCCTCTCCCTCAATCCCCACCACTCTCCCTCCTCATCTCCCCAGAATCTTTTCCTTCTCCTCTTCCTCTCCCCAATCCCTCCCTCACTTCTGGCTCCCTCTCCTTTCCCCTATAGACAAAAGACAATAGGTGCAGAAGTAGGCCATTCGGCCCTTCGTGCCAGCACTGCTATTCAATGTGATCATGGCTGATCATCCACAATCAGTACCCCGTGCCTGCCTTCTCCACATATCCCCTGACTTCCGCTATCTTTAAAAGCCTTATCGAGCTCTCTCTTGAAAGTATCCAGCGAACCGGCCTCCACCGCCTTCTGAGGCAGAGAATTCCACAAACTCACAATTCTGTGTGCAAAAGTGTTTCTTCATCTCCATTCCAAATGGCTTGCCCCTTATTCTTAAACTGTGACCCCGGTTCTAGACTCCCCCAACATCGGGAACTTGTTTCTTGCCTCTAGCGTGACCAAACCCTGAATAATCTTGATCCCCTCAATAAGATCCCCTCTCATCCTCCTAAATTCCAGAGTATACAACCCCAGTCACTCCATTCTCTCAGTATTTGACAGTCCCGCC
The DNA here is from genome assembly GCA_035221665.1 of Okamejei kenojei. Classification (NCBI taxonomy): domain Eukaryota; kingdom Metazoa; phylum Chordata; class Chondrichthyes; order Rajiformes; family Rajidae; genus Okamejei; species Okamejei kenojei. The sequence continues at coordinate 85,991,228 of CM069135.1, forward strand.
ATCCCGGGATTTAACCTTGTTAACTTACGCTGCACACCCTCAATAGCAAGAATGTCCTTCCTCAAATTCGGAGACCAAAACTGCACAAAATACTCCAGGTGTGGTCTCACTAGGGGCCTGTACAAATACAGAATTCAGTTGTGTACCTCTTTTTCTCCTATTACTTAACTCAGTCCACTCTCAGTCATCCTCAGTCACCCCCTGTCACACCCTCCCTCCCTCCATAAATAGCAGCATATGCAGTTCCTTCCTCAACAGATCATTCATTGTTAGCTGTGGTTTAGATCCCGTTGACTTGACGATTGAACCAGTTTGCATCGTGTGTGTGTGTGTTACTCAAACTCCACGCAAACTGCTCAGTCACCCTGTAACCTGACTCTTCTTCCCTCCCACTGCCCACTCCAGCTCAGCTGCAGCGCGGCCCGTCCATGTCCTGCCCAACCGGCAATGGCAGTCCCGTCAACCCATCCCTTCAGATGAATGGCTGTGACCGTCCGTCTCCTCTGCCGCCGCTGCGGTAACTCACCCTAACGGCCCTCTAGGCGGAGATCTCCTCCACCAGCTCGTCAAAACTCTTGGTGCCCACTGAGATGAACGCATACTCCATCCCCTCCCCGCGGCCCAGCCCGGAGGCGGCAGCGAGCAGGCAGGCTGGTAAGCGGATGGAAGGGCGGGCGGGCAGGGTGGGGATGGGCCAACCAACAGCAGCAGGCGGCCGCTGCCGGTGGCAAGGGAGTTTGTGAGTGAGGCGGGAGAGGCTGCGGTGCATGAAGGGGCGTCGCCAACCCGGCCGTGGCGTTGACTGAAAGTAGAAGATCAATCTGCGCTTGCGCGGGTTTTAACGATTTTTAAACCTTGATGAATTTTAATATATACCATCGATCAGAACGAAACTGGTTTCACCTGCAGTACAGGAGAATGGTGAGTACGGTGGCAAAAAATCATAGCACTATCGTGTACCGTTTTTTGCGCAAATAGAAAAACCATGCAAACCAGAAGAGGACAAGATCAGAGTTTTAGAGATAGATAGATAGATAGATAGATAGATAGATAGATAGATAGATAGATAACCACACATCAAATGCATGTCAATATGAATAAGGGAATCTCTTAATAAACAAATTATTGTGTGCTTTCAAGCCATTAGAAAAATGATACTTTATATTAATGCTACATCATTCTGTCATTTTAATGAATGGTCTTGCTGTGTAGTAAAGAGATGCAGGGTTATTTATGATCTTGAGAGAATGAAAGAATACATATGAGAATGATGGATAATGACCTAAAATTAAGACTAATGTACAACAACAGAAAAATACGCAAGCTAGAGAGGAGAGCTTAATAGAATTTTAAAATGATTAGTTTATTTTTAATTTTTAGGCAAAGTGTTGCTTGCAAATCATTACAATGTAGGAAAATATTCCCCCTAGAGAGGAGAACAAATGGAGCATAACTTGAGGAACATGGGTGAGCATGGCCCATCGAAAAGCAGGAAGAAGCACGTCCATGTCAGGAAAAATGATGTATCATAGGTCTGTTTCCATGCTGTAATACTCTATCTGCCCAACCTGCCCACACTGACCAACATGTCCCATCTTCACTAGTCCCACTTGCCTGCGTTTGGCCCAATTATCCCTCTAAACCTATCCTATCCATGTATCTGTCTAAATGATTTTTTTTTAATTTGCGATAGTACCTGCCTCAACTACCTCCTCGGGCAACTCATTCCATTCACCTACCACCCTTCATGTAAAAAAATAAAAGATGACAACAAAATTTAATGGCGAGGAAAGATACGGATTATCCTTTAAAGTCAGCCAACAGTTTCAACAAGGTTTCTCGTCTAGTGGTTGTGGAAGCCTTGTAAAGGTTAGTCTGACCACTTGATGACATATGGATTCTCGCAGCAGAGTTTGTACTTGAGATTCCCTTGACAAGTTAAGACGTTGATTTTAAAAAGCAGAATACATAAGGTGAATCAAATTGGCCGGGGTGCTGAGGAAGAGGATTTCTTGGAATGTATGTGGGATAGTTTTCTAAACCAACATGTAGAGGAACTAACAAGAGAGCAGGCTATTCTAGACTGGGTATTGAGTAATGAGGAAGGGTTAGTTGGCAGTCTTGTCATGTGTGGTCCCTTGGACAAGAGTGACCATAATATGGTTGAGTTCTTCATTAGCATGGAGAGTGACATTGTTAATTCAGAAACACGGGTTCTGAACTTAAAGAAAGGTAACTTTGAGGGTATGAGACGTGAATTGGCCAAGATAGACTGGCAAGTGATTCTTAAAGGGTTGACGGTGGAAATGGAAGGCATTTAAAGACTGCGTGGATGAACTACAACAATTGTTCATCCCAGTTTGGCAAAATAATAAATCTGGGAAGGTAGTGCATCCGTGGATAACAAGGGAAATCAGGAATAGTATCAAAACAAAAGATGAAGCATACAAATTAGCCAGAAAAGGCAGCCTACCAGAGGACTGGGAGAAATTCAGTGTCCAGCAGAGGAGGACAAAGAGCTTAGCTAGGAAAGGTAAAATAGATTATGAAAGAAAACTGACAGGGAACATAAAAACTGACTGCAAAAGTTTTTATAGATATGTAAAGAGAAAAAGGTTAGTTAAAACAAATTTAGGTCCCTTGCAGTCAGAAACTGGTGAATTGATCATGGGGACAAGGACATGGTAGATCAATTGAATAACTACTTTGGTTCTGTCTACACTAAGGAAGAAATAAATAATCTGCCGGAAATAGCCAGGGACCGGGGGTCAAATGAGATGGAGGAACTGAGTGAAATCCAGGTTAGCTGGGAAGTAGTGTTAGGTAAATTGAATGGATTAAAGGCCGATAAATCCCCAGGGCCAGATAGGCTGCACCCCAGAGTACTTAAGGAAGTAGCCCCAGAAATAGTAAATGCATTAGTGATAGTTTTTCAAAACTCATTAGATTCTGGAGTAGTTCCTGAGGATTGGAGGGTAGCTAATGTAACCCCACTGTTTAAAAAGGGAGGGAGAGAGAAAACGGGGAATTACAGACCAGTTAGTCTAACAACGGTAGTGGGGAAAATGCTAGAGTCAATTATTAAAGATGGGATAGCAGCACATTTGGAAAGTGGTGAAATCATTGGAAAAAGTCAGCATGGATTTATGAAAGGTAAATCATGTCTGACGATTCTTATAGAATTTTTTGAGGTTGTAACTAGTAGAGTGGATAAGGGAGAACCAGTGGATGTGTTACATCTGGACTTTCAGCAGGCTTTCGACAAGGTCCCACATAAGAGATTAATATACAAACTTAAAGCACATGGTATTGGGGGTTCAGTATTGATGTGGATAGAGAACTGGCTGGCAGACAGGAAGCAAAGTGTAGGAGTAAACGGGGCATTTTCAAAATGACAGGCAGTGACTAGCGGGGTACCGCAAGGCTGAGTGCTGGGACTCCAGCTATTTACAATATATATTAATGATCTGGATGAGGGAATTGAATGCAATATCTCCAAGTTTATGAATGACACAAAGCTGGGGGGCATTGTTAGCTGTGAGGAGGATGCTAGGAGGCTGCAAGGTGACTTGGATAGGTCAGTGAGTGGGCAAATGCATGGCAGATGCAGTATAATGTGGATAAATGTGAGGTTATCCACTTTGGTGGCAAAAACAGGAAACTAGACTATTATCTGAATGGTGACCGAATAGGAAAAGGGGATATGCAACGAGACCTGGGTGTCATGGTACACCAATCATTGAAAGTAGGCATGCAGGTGCAGCAGGCTGTGAAGAAAGCGAATAGTATGTTGCCATTCATAGCAAAAGGATTTGAGTACAAGAGCAGGTTCTACTGCAGTTGTACAGGGTCTTGGTGAGGCCACACCTGGAGTATTGCTTACAGTTTTGGTCTCCTAATCTGAGGAAAGACATTCTTGCCACAGAGGGAGTACAGAGAAGGTCCACCAGACTGATTCCTGGGATGGCAGGACTTACATATTAAGAAAGACTGGATAGATTCTGCTTGTACTCGCTGGAATTTAGAAGATTGAGGGGGGATCATAGAGTCTTACAAAATTCCTAAGGGGTTGGACAGGCTAGATGCAGAAAGATTGTTCCCAATGTTGTGGAAGTCCAGAACAAGGGGTCGCAGTTTAAGGATAAGGGGGAAATCTTTTAGGACCGAGATAAGAAAATCATTTTTCACACAGAGAGTGGTGAATCTCTGGAATTCTCTGCCACAGAAGGTAGTTGAGGCCAGTTCATTGGCTATATTTAAGAGTGAGTTAGATGTGGCCCTTGTGGCTAAGGGGATAAGGGGGTATGGAGAGAAGGCAGGTACGGGATACTGAGTTGGATGGTCAGCCATGATCATATTGAATGGCGGTGCAGGCTCGAACGGCCGAATGGCACATATTTTCTATATTTCTATGTTTCTATGCATGTCAGGAATGGCTGAGTTTCATTAGCATTAAACATTAAACAGCTGATTGCCACTTAAACTAAAAGCGGAAGTGCACAATGGGTTAGGCAGAATCTGTGTTGAAAAAAAAAACAGTTAACATTTCAGGTCAAAGAAGTTTTTCTATTTTGGATTTCTGTCACTTGAATTATGTTAATATTTTGTAAGAAAAGTGATTGATGCCTGATTTTAACATTTCCTCTTTCATCAATTAAACGCCACTTCTAGTTTGTGTTGGAAAGAACTGCAGATGCTGGCCCCCACCAGTTCTCCCACCAGTCTTACGGTCACCGAATGCATTCTATCTCGGAGACCGTAAGACTGGTCGCACCCACTCCCCTGACATCAGTCTGAAGAAGAGTCTCGACCCGAAACGTCACTCATTCCTTCTCTCCAGAGGTGCTGCCTGTCCCGCTGAGTTACTCCAGCATTTTGATTCTACCACTTCCAGTTTATTTCCCTTCACCTAAACAGACTATCTACCACTCAAATGCACCTTCGATGGCTAATGCTAAGTCAAACATCATAACAGGATCAAACCCAAATCATTTCGCAAATTAAGTCCCAACTCAACATAATCTGATGCAAAATATCTTCTTCCAGGTGATTTAATGGTCAATTGGAAAATTTAGTAAAGCAAAAGCACTAACACAGAATAATTTGGTTGGTCTATAATTGCCTTTATGCAAATACACTTAGCTTCACAGCAGAGGATGAGCATCTTTGCTCGTTGTGAAATAGTGCTGCATAAAGATCGAAGCCTTTCCTGGGGTCTTATTTTTTGTGGTGTATATGCCTCCCCCAAATATAGTGTAAAATTGCTTGCAAATGAAATTGCAAAGCATTAGCCTGCTTTCCACCCAAGCAGATGTGTGCAGTTGTGACCTGCACGGTCCAAGTGAGAGCATTCCTAATTTATGACAGTTGCTGGTTCTTTGTTGCACAGCTAACAGAGAATGGTGTCAGCTGGTAAAGATGCATTCCCCATGACGGCTGTAATGTACATAACATAGCCATGGAGGAAAGGAAGGCGGTAGATTACGTGGAGAAAATAGCAAAGATTCAGTGTGAGAGAGAGATTAAAGAGCCAGTGAATGAGATGCATGGCACCAATGAAAACCACATACAATTGACCAGTGGTGGAAAATGTAACCATGATGTTGATGGACATGTCAAGGTTCGCGTTATAGGAGCAGAATTAGGTCATTCAGCCCATTGAGTCTAATCCGCCATTCAATCCTAATCCCATTCCCATAACCCTTGACATCAAGTTCAAGTTCAAGTGAGTTTATTGTCATGTGTCCCTGATAGGACAATGAAATTCTTGCTTTGCTTCAGCACACAGAACAAAGTAGGCATTTACTACAAAACAGATCAGTGTGCCATAATATAAATATATACACACATGGATAAATTAAACTGATAAAGTGCAAATAACAGATAATGGGTTATTAATAATCAGAGTTTTGCCAAGCCAGGTTTAATAGCCTGATGGCTGTGGGGAAGTACCTATTTCTGAACCTGGTTGTTGCAGTCATCAGGCTCCTGTACCTTCTACCTGAAGGTAGCAGGGAGATGAGTGTGTTGATAGGATGGTGTGGGTCTTTGATGATACTGCCAGCCTTTATGAGGCAGCGACTGCAATAAATCCACTCGATGGAAGGAAGGTCAGAGCCGATGATGGACTGGGCAGTGTTTACTACTTTTTGAAGTCTTTTCCTCTCCAGGGCGCTCAAGTTGCCGAACCAAGCCACGATGCAACTGGTCAGCAAGCTCTCTACTGTGCACTTGTAGAAGTTAGAGAGAGTTCTCCTTGACAAAGGAGAATTTCTCTAAGGAGAAGTCCTCCTTGACATCCGTTCTAATCAAGAATCTGTCTATCTCTGCCGTAAAATATCCATTGACTTTGCCTCCACAGCCCTCTGTGGCAATGAGTTCCACAGATTGTCTCCCCTCTGAAGAAGTTCCTCCACACCACCTTTCTAAAAGAGCGCCCTTTAATTTTGAGACTATAACCTCTGGTCCTAGACTCTCCCACCGGTAGAAATATCCATTCTATATTATGCATTTAATTATCCTGTAATTTTCAATGAGGTCCCCCCTCAACCTTCTAAACTCCGAGTAGACGCCCATTGCTGTCAAGCGGTCATCATATGCTCAGCCTGACATTCACCGGCCACTAAGGTGCGCCTGCTGTGCCCTTCATGGTGTTCTTTGATGTTGAAACTCAGGCAAGCACTCGCCTTCCACCATTTCTTCCCACACTCTCCTACATACCAAAAATTCTACCTCCAATATTTACCCCATCCCCCTCCCCACTATCACCTCTTCCACAGCCAACAATGGCTGAGAATGCACCCCTGCGGGGCACCAGTATTGAGAATTAACATGGAGAAGGTGGAGCTTTGGTCAATAAATAAGAGTTTGACATAGGTGTCCTTGTTATCTAGATGTATCAGCAATGAGTGCAAGGCCAGGGAGATGGTGGCTACCATGGACCTGCAGTGATGGTAGGCAAATTGCAGTGAATCATGGCTGTTTGGGATGCTGAAGTTGATGTGCACCATGCCCAGCCCCTCAAAATACTTAATGATGGTGGGTGTTGGAGTTCATTATGACATGTTATCTTTCTTTTCTTTGACACAGGGATCATAATGGTGGGTATCTCAGAATGCAGTAGGCAGAGGCTAAATAGGACTGGGGGTGGGATCTTGTACAGGACAGAGGCACGTGAGAGACTAGCGGTTGGTATGGAGGGTGGTTATGGGAAAGGTTATTGGACAGAATAGGCAGGTGAAAGGCAGAGAGCAAGGAAGGAGGGTTGGTTTAAACTGCACATTTTTTAATGCAAGGGACCTGACAGGTAAGGCAGATGAGCCTGGGGCATGGATAGGTACAAGCAACTGGGATGGAGACATGAATGAAACCTGGTTAACATAGGGAAATTAGGTGCAGGACATGCACTGCACCGCCAGCTGGCAATCCGTTCCCGTGGGAGCTAACTACCTCTGGTTATATCTACACCAAGCAGGACTGTCCAAGAATTACCATCAGCGGCGCTCCAGATCTGCCACTGCCTGTGCGTGCGATTCCGGAGGCTGGGGGCGGGTTTAAAGTTCAGGTTTGTATTGGTTGTCGGAGAGGTATTTGCTCGGACTTACATGTTGATAAAGAAAATTCGATCTGCGCTTCCGTCCCCATAAAAAAATTAAGATTTAAAAAAAGTTGCTGGTCGATTGCACGGCTGGATTGAAGTTAAACGTGACTTCTAACGCCTTCAACATCACAGATCAAAATCAACATCAAGGACTTCCACATCAGGACAAAACAAATGTTATATCGTTTATTTAACATTTTAACCTTGCTTTTTGGTGTGGTTTCATTTTAATCTGATGATTCAAAAAAATTTATTTAGTCCCTGATATCGGCCATGTGTTGCCTGCCGATATCGCGGGGCTTATCATGGCAGCGGCCACATTCCGATCTATCGCAATCCACTCTCAAGATAACCAATTTTTTTTTTTTTTTGCACAATCATGTCATAAGAACATCTAACATCTATATTTTGGGTTATTGTCTATTTTTAAAAATTGGCTATTTAAAAATTTATTTTTAGCCTTTTCTTAAGAATGGGATAGATGTTTATATATGGTAATTGAATTTAGATGAATTGAATTAATTTGATGACACTGATGAATATGAATTTTTTGTTGGGTATTTACTATTTGTTTTAACGCTACAATAATATTAAAGTTCTGATCTTGAGAATATCACATTTTTGAATTTTCAAGGCAGTCTGGGTGTTTATTACTATTTTCGTCACAACGGTCAATTTTGTAATTATCTTCAATTAGGTAAATAACTAATTATATGCTTTAAATTCAGGTCATCCAAGTAGGATGTATCATATTTGTTTCAGAATGCTTCAAGCTATAATAACTGCAAATTTCATTTAGTTCTCTTATTTTTTTAAGAAAGTGATGGGCTTTTATGTCAATTGACTGTCCTCAATCACAGCTTTTGTGTTAAGTTAATTGAAATTAGCATCTTGTTCCCTATTGCTTTTCTGAGTATGAAAATGACCATAACTTTTTTAATACTGAAGATATGAAAGTGAATTGGGTATCAAATTAAAGTTATTTTTATGCTTTATCTGATGGGATATATTACAGGCTTGATTTTTAAAATCTCAAAATGTTGCAACATTCCGACAGAAGCTTCAGGAGAGACAGGGGTGAGGGAAAAAGAGGAGAGGGGTTGCCTTGTTGGTTAAGGAGAATGGCATGGCAGTGATCAGAGGTGACATTACGGACATTTTGTCTGGTGAGGCTATACGGGTGGAGCTGAGGAACAAGAAAGGGATGGACACCTTGTTGGGGATTTACTACAGACCCCCGAATAGTCAATGGGAATCAGAAGAACAAATGTGCCAGGAGATTGCTGCAGGTCAAATAAGGTTGTTCTCGTAGGGGATTTTAACTTTCGCAATATAGACTGGGAAAATCATAGCGTGAAGGGTTTAGATGGGGTGCAATTCCTCAAAAGTGTTCAGGAGAGTTTTCTTAAGCAGTATGTGGAGGCCCCCACACATGAGAATGCTAGATCTAATATTGGGAAGGGCAAGTTAATGAAGTGTTTGTGGAGGAGTCTTTTGAGACCAATGACCAAAATTCGATTAGGTTTAAGATAGTTATGGATAGGGACGGAGAGGGTCCACGTGTTAAAATGTTCAATTGGGGTAAGGCCTACTTAGAGGGTATGAGAGAAGGTCTCGCTCAAATTGACTGGAACAGGTTATTTGAGGGGAAAGGAACATCGGCCAAGTGAAATGTTTTAAAAAGTGTGCTGGCAAAAGCTCAGGATGTGTATGTCCCTGTTAGAGTGAAGGGCAAAGCAGGCAAATGTAAGAAAGCTTGGCTGACATGGGAAATTGAGGCATTGGTCAAAAACAAGAAGTATGCATGGGACGGGTATGGGCAACTGGGATCTAGTGCATCCCTCGAGGAGTTTCGGGAACTAAGGAGTAAACTGAAAAAGGAAATCAGAAGGGCAAAAAGGGGCCAGGAGATAGCTCTGGCGGGTAGCATTAAGGACAATCCCAAAAGATTTTATAAATACATAAGGGGGAAAAGGGTAACTAGAGAGAGAGAGAGAGAGAGAGTGGGACCTCTCAGGAATCAAAGCGGTCACCTCTGTGTGGAGCCACAGGAGATGGGCAAGGCCCTCAATGAGTATTTCTCCTCTGTATTTACCGAGGAGAAAGACAGTAGGATGGAGGAACTTGGGGCAGTCAATGGAAGTGTCTCGAGAGCTGTCAGGGTTACCATCAAGGAAGTACTGAAGGCACTGTCATGTATGAAGGTAGACAAATCTCCAGGACCTGATCAGATATATCCGAGGTCATTGCGGGAAACTAGAGAGGAAATTGCGGGAGCCCTAGTTAAAATTTACAAGTCCTTAAATACAGGAGAGGTACTGGAAGACGATTTCTTCTTGCGTATGGTGTGCACAGCCTAAAGTTGTAGGTCAACTTGTTCTATTTAATCTTTTGTCTGTGCACGTCGGGTTGATTACATTTGTCGAAACAGGGTGGACCGCGTGAAGGTTCCAATCTCCCACCCCACCGGAAGACACAAGGGTGACAAATGTTGTGCCTCTTTTCAAGAAGGGCTGTAGCGAAACCTCTGGGAAATATATACATCATGGAAAACTAACATCTGTAGTTGGAAAGTATTCTGAGGGACAGGTTATGCAGGCATTTGTATGGGCAAGGGCTGATTAGGGATAGTTAGCATGGGTTTGTACGTGGGAGGTCATCTCACAAATCTGATTGATTTTTTTTGAAGACCTGACCAAAATGTTTGATGAGGGCAGAGCTGTAGATGTTGTGTACATGGATTTCAGTAAGGCATTCGACAAGGTTCCACATGGCAGGCTGCCCTGGAAAGTTAGATCGCATGGGATCTAAGGAAAGATAGCTGAATGAATAGCAAATTGACCATGGAAGGAAGCAGAGGATGATGGTGGAACATTGCTTCTCCGACTGGAGGACTGTGACTAGTGGTGTGCCTCGGGGCCCGTTACTGTTTGTCATCTACATCAATGATTTGGATGAGAACATACAGGGCAAGATTAGCAATTTGCTGATGATACAAAAGTGCGTGAAGATAGTGAAGTTGCAGATAGTGAAGATGGTTGTGAAAGATTGCAGCAGGATCTGGATTGATTGGCCAGATGGACGGAGGAATGGTTGATGATATTTAATACATAGAGATGTGAGGTGTGGCATTTTGGGACATCGAACAAGGGCAGGACCTACACAGTATATGGTAGGCCTCTGGGTAGTGCAAGTGCATCGTTCCTTGAAGTTCGAGTCGCAGATAGATAAGGTGGTCAAAAAGGCTTTTGCACTTTGGCCTTCATCAGTAACAGTTTTGGGTATAGAAGTTGGGAGGTCATGTTGCAGTTGTATAAGACGTTGGTGAGACTACATTTAGAATATTGTGTTCTGTTCTGGGCACCATGTTATAGAAAATACATTGTCAAGCTTGAATGTTTGTGTTAAATTTTATTGTGCACTGTGTGTTCTTTTTTGATTGTACCATTGCTCACAAATTCATTTCACTGCACTTTATTGTGTATGTGATAAATAAAATCTGATTGATTGATTGAAAGGGTTCAGAAAAGATTTATGATGATGTTGCCAGGACGAGGAGTGTGTGAGCTACAGGGAGAGATTGAGTAGGCTGGATCTCTATTCCATGGAGCGCTGGAGGATGAGGGGGAATCTTATAGAGGTGTACAAAATCACAAGAGGAATAGATCGGGTAGATGCACAGGGTCTCTTGTTCAGATTAGGGGAATCGGGGACTGGAGCACATAGGTTCAAGGTGAAGGGGAAAAGATTTAATTGGAATCCGAGGGGTAACTTTTTCACACATAGGTTGGTGGGTGTATGGAATAAGCTGCCAGAGGTGGTAGTAGAGACTGGAACTATCCCATTGTTTAAGAAATAGTCAGACAGGTACATGGATTGAACAGGTTTGGAGGAATATGGACCAAGCGCAGGCAAGTTGGACTAGTGTAGCTGGGACATTGTTGGGCCGAAAGGCATATTCCCACATTGTATCACTCTATGACTCTATGACTGTGAATACTCCTGTCAGCTGGTCATGAGATCATAAGTGATTGGAGCAGAATTAGGCCTTTCGGCCCATCAAGTCTACTCCACCATTCGATCATGGCTGATCTATCTCTCCCTTCTAACCCCATACTCCTGCCTTTTCCCCATTACCTCTGACACATGTACTATTCAAGAATCTGTCTATATCTGCCTTAAGAATATCCACTGACATCTCCACAGCCTTCTGTGACAAAGAATTCCACAGATTCACCACCCTCTAAATAAATTCCTCCTCATCTCCTTAAAAGAACGTCCTTTAATTCTGAGGCTATGACCTCTGGTCTTAGACTTTCCCACTAGTGGGAACATCATCGCCACATCCACTCCTGACGTTTCAGCCAGGGACTCCTTCAGGGTCAATTATTTCTGTATGTTCATTCTCAAAACCGCTGATCTGACATCTGCAACAGTGGCCGTGGATACAGGTGCAATTGAGGCTGTTGGGGGCGGATGATGTCCTTCAAAGCAAGATAAGCATAGAATGCATTGCGCTCATCGGGGAGGAGCGCTTTGTTGCCAACGATACTGCTCGACTTCATTTAGTAGCCCGTTTATAACCTACAAACCATGCCACAATCAATAGTTCCCATGCTATCTAGCTTGGTCTGGAATACCCTCTTGGCTTCCTTAATTGCTTTGCCAATGTTGCAAATTGATTTCTTGTATCAACTGCGATCGTTTAACTCAATCACTACTGTTTACGGGTGGCACGGTGATGCAGCAGTAGAGTTGCTGCCTTCAATCCCGACTACGGGTGCTGTCTGTACGGAGGTTGTATATTCTCCCCGTGACCTGTGTGGGTTTTCTCCCATATCTTCTGTTTCCTCTAACACTCCAAAGAAGTACAGGTATGTAGGTCAATTGGCCTGGTAACTGTAAAAATTGTCCCTAGTGTGTTAATGTGCAGGGATCGATGGTCGGCACGGACTCGGTGGGCCGAAGGGCCTGTTTCTGTGCTGTATCACTATACTAAACTAGGACTTCACCTGAATGTGGTTCATACATGGTTTCTAGTTGGGGAACACACATATTGTTGTCTTTGACACTCAACGTATATTCATTTATTGCCACCCTTGTGATGGAAATTAGTTATTTTTTGTGCGAGTAAGATGTTATTGAAATATGCATATAACACTCTTATGAAGCGCTCCTGGCAGTGTAATAAATCAACCATGGGAATTTGCATTCCTCCTAAGCACAGTAAGCCTATACATTCCCACAGGTTCTTTATTTTGTTACTTACCACTATTTAAATGTTCTGATCTTGCTGGTGCAGAAGGCTGCACAGAATGTACAGTTAAAACACACAAGCTTCATTTACCAGTTCAAACTAGATACCAGGAAGAAATTCTGGATCATGGCTATACCCTTGAGTCAGAGGCCATTGCTCTGTAACCAATTCCTTGTGGAATCAAATCCCACAGAAGTGATTGTCCTTCATTATAACTCGATGCAGTAGGTGACAATGTTGTATGAGGCCAAACTGATACCACTGGCCATTTGTTTTTTTTTTTATTCCAGTCTTTTTTTAATATAATGATATTACCTAAAAGTAATTGCCATTGGTGTCGGGTTATGGCAGGAAAATAATTACAGCTTCAATAAATCCATTCCCCACCACACAGAATGTGGCTGTCTTTCACTGCCCATTTAAAAGGGAATGGTTGAAGAATTGCAGATGGTGAAAATGACAGACTCCCCTATTAATCAGCATTTGGAATCTGGTTTGAACTAGTAAATAAGGTTCTTGTGTTTTAAAGGCGCAGAATGCACAGAGCCAACAAGATCAGAATATTTAAATAGAAGAACGTGACAAGGTAAGGTACTTTACTAGGTCCTATGAGGACATACAGGCTTTTGGTACTAATGAGGAATGCAAAATCCCATGGTTGAATTTTACCTTTCTACTCTACTGACTCTGAAGAGTCATTTTAGCAAACAATGACTAGTAAGTTAATGCTATCTGCCATGTCTTCTGAACCAAGGTGCAATCTGGAAGTTTGATTCAAGCTAAAAATGGTAGCACAAACCGGGCTGTTGTTATCAATGCTGATTCAATTAACGCTGCACATTCTAATATTTGTCACACAAAGTACACGCAGGCTGTATTTAATTCTATCAGTCTGGAACAAAGAACTTCCATCTAATTCCCCATTATTGTTTCTGTCTGAAAGGCTGCAATTCTGTTCAGATATAAATCCTTTCACAGCAAGAATATCCGGCCTTCTCCATCCGACTTCACAATACCTGAAGTATATTCGCCTTCCTCCTTGTATTTTTCTATCAAAGTTAGTAAGCTCCTTAGAAGATTAAAAGTCAAAGAACAACTATGACAATGCGTCACTGCTTGCACATGTACAAAAGAAATGCAAAACTCTTTCAAAGCAATTAAGTATCTTTGTGGGTGGGATGAGCAGCTCTAGTGGGTGCAAGAAAATTCACAATTTCACAACACAGTATATACCCAACGACAATCCTGCAAGGCAGCAACCGATTCAAGGCAGTGAACGAGAGGGGTAGAGGTTGAATTGTCTTCCCTCACAATAAGCAAAAATGAAATAGCAATGGACCTCCACTTGCATACATGTGTTGCCTTTGTAGAAAATGATGGGGTTGCAAAGCAAATACCCATTCAAATGTGACTATCCTCCTCAATTGTTTAAACACATCCTTCAGGGAATACATCAAGCACACCATAAGCTTATACCAGCAAATTCCACATCCTCTATAATAATCTTAAGCATTATATACAGCCGCTACACATCCTCATATATTCATGTTCTTCTCTTCTTGGGCAATGTTTCAGGTTTGAGGGTGACTTGCTCTCACTTCCACTCTGGCCAATGAGAATTTTAGACCCACTGCCTCTTCTGCAGGAGGGGTAGTAGTTGCTTAACAGGCAGGTGGATTGATGGTAAGAGAGATGATACATTTTAGTTTGTTTTAGAGACCCAGCGCAGAAACAGGTCCTTCAACCCACTGAGTCCACACCGACCAGCGATCCCCGCACATTAACACTATCCAACACACACTCGGGTCAATTTACATTTATTCCAATTAACCTGCAAACCTGTACGTCTTCGGTGCGTGGGAGGATACCGAAGATCTTGGCGAAAACCCACGCGGATCGTGGGGAGTACGTACAAACTTTGTACAGACAACACCCTTAGTCGGGATCGAACCCTGGCCTCCAGCGCCACAAGGCAGCAATTCTACCGCTGTGTCACTGTGATGCCCATTCACACGGGGCTTCTGTTCATTGCTGACAAAAAGACTTCTGAAGTTCTCAGTGCAGCCCCACACTTTCCAGTTCAAATAGACAGTGGCAGGGATTGCCAGCACTCAGTGGGGATGTTTTTAAGATGTCATTGAGAACATCTGTGAATTCTTTTCCTCTGCCCTCTTGATGACCTCTTGTTCTGACAGAGCTCAGAGAGGAGTGATTCTTTCAAGAATCTGATGTTGGACAAGCTCTCAAAGTCTCTTTGAAAAAGTGTATCATCCTCACTGACTCATGGGGTTTCCCGATCCATGACTACTTAAAATGGAAAGGGATGACACTAATAATTACTTTTGTCAATGATGCACAGAAACATGAATTAACTGATGAAATTAGATCTTTAACCTTGGGGCTGTTAACCTGGGAGAGGATACTGACATTGAGTCATTGATCCTATTAATGGATTTAGAACATTTTACATGGTAAAGATTGACCACCCTGGTGCGTTGATGTACCTGCTGTAGGTAATGTTCATGTTCATGTGATCTGAGCAGAATTAGGCCATTCAGCCTATCAAGTCAACTCTGCCATTCAATCATGGCTGATCTATCTTTCCCTCTTAACCTCATTCTCATTCCCCTTTGTTCTCTCGGCAGCGCATTCGGCACCCACATGGCCCCATCCGATCTCCAGAACCCTCTGCGGCCCGTCTCTACTTCTGGCCCCTTCCTTTTAGTCCATTTGATGACCTCAGTGAGATTAGTCCCATACCTGAAGTGTTTTGCCAGATTGCTGCGAGGTGAACTGAACGTTCCCAAGCCTTGCAGATTGTTGCCACTGCCAGTCATATAAGGAGATTGAAAGGTAATGATTTGCCTTCAGTCATAGCTACAAACTGGGCTTCCTGGCTTATTGGCCGAGGCACCAGGGCCAGAGAATTCCAAGAAGAAAACTGAGAGCTAAGAAACACTGATGCATGAATTAGATTTATTGGTTTGTTTACAAATTTTTGCTGTGCATGTGTCTTAATTTTTAAATAAACAGGCTGTAGTGGTAGTAATCAAATTAAAAAAGGCTGACACCATTTCGTCCAGCTTGCTGTTTTCTGTATTGTGTGTGATTGTGTTTGTGTACTGAATGCAATTATTGGATGCAGTTTGTTCAGGGACACTGCTTGGATACAAAATCCTATTTCAGAGGACAGCAAGTTTTATTGATGAGTTTTAAGGCCATTCCTATCCACAACATTTTCTTTTGTTAATTGCTCTCTATTTTACCGCAAGGCTTTACAACAGTTGTGCTGCAGCCATTTCTTTCTGTTGCTATGTGTAATGCTGTACAGTTTTGAAGGAATTAAAATAATAAAGCAACAAGTAAGTACATTTGCACTGGAGTTGTTGGATGTAGTGTACCTGGACTTTCAGAAAGCATTTGATAAGGTCCCTCATAGGAGATTAGTGGGCAAAATTAGGGCACATGGTATTGGGGGTAGAGTGCTGACATGGATAGAAAATTGGTTGGCAGACAGGAAACAAAGAGTAGTGATTAACGGGTCCCTTTCAGAATGGCAGGTAGTGACTAGTGGGGTACCGCAATGCTCGGTGCCGGGACCGCGGCCATTTACAATATACATCAATGATTTGGATGAAGGGATTCAAAGTAACATTAGCAAATTTACAGATGACACAAAACTTGGTGGCAGTGTGAACTGTGAGGAGGATGCTATGAGAATGCAGGGTGACTTGGACAGGTTGGGGGAGTGGGCAGATGCATGGCAGATGAAGTTTAATGTGGATAAATATGAGGTTATCCACTTTGGTATAAAAAACAAGAAGGCAGATTACTATTTAAATGGCGTCTTGTTGGGAAAAGGAGAAATACAACGGAATCTGGGGGTCCTTGTGAAGGGCAGTGAAGAAAGAGAATCGCATGTTGGCCTTTATAACAAGAGGAGTTGAGTATAGGAGCAACGAGGTCCTTCTGCAGTTGTACAGAGCCCTAGTGAGACCACACCTGGAGTATTGTGTGCAGTTTTGGTTCCCTAATTTGAGGAAGGACATTCTTGCTATTGGGGGCGTGCAGTATAGGTTTACAAGGTTAATTCCCGGGATGGCGGGGCTTATGCTGAGAGAATGGAATGGCTGGGCTTGTACACTCTGGAGTTTAGAAGGATGAGAGAGGATCTTATTGAAACATATAAGATTATTAAGGGTTTGGACAAGCTAGAGGCAGGAAACATGTTCCCGATGTTGGGGGAGTGTAGAACCAAGGGCCACAGTTTAAGAATAAGGGGTAAGCCGTTTAGAACGGACATGAGGAAACACTTTTTCTCACAGACTGTTGTGAGTCTGTGGAATTCTCTGCCTCAGAAGGCGCTGGATGTCAGTTCTCTGGATACTTTCAAGAAAGAGCTAGATAGGGCTCTTAAAGATAGTGGTCAGGGGATATGGGGAGAAGGCCATGATCACATTGAATGGTGGTGCTGGCTCGAAGGGCCGAATGGCCTACTCCTGCACCTATTGTCTGGCGTCTATTGTTCTAAAGCCATATGCCAGTACAGTAAACTATTGTTATAGACTATGGGGGGGGGGGGGGGGGGGAGGGAGAAAGGTGTCCATTATCGACGATTGTTCACTATAACCGAGTAAGGGGATTGTCATTGTACAAGTAGTAGAAACAAACAACTGCTGATACTGGTTAATACACAAGTGATTAAGTGCTGGAGTAACTCAGCACGTCAGGCAGCATCTCTGGAGAATATGGATAGGTGACGTTTCGGTTTGAGACCCTTCATCAGGCTCTCGGTTTGTAACTGGGCCTCGAATCCATGCGATTTGATTGTCCTGGCCTGCTGGTGATGGGGGGAGAGGTGAAGATTGCTGGAGTCATTGGTTGCCACCTGTGGGCGGCTGGAGTGCAGGTAATGGGCAGTGGTGGCGGAGATGGCTGAGACAGCTGTGTGGACTGGGGGTGGCAGTGGTATGTCCACCCTGCAAGAGATCGGGGTGGCAGTGCGGCATGGAGCTGGTGTCGACTGTCCGGCATGGCAGTGAAGTTCGGTAGGTCTGTCCACTATAACCAAAATCTGTTATAAAGAGGACTCTGTTATAAAGAGGGCCATAAGAACGAGGGGTTACTGTACTCTGAAAGTGGATCAGTGGATAGGTCCACATATTTTGCTTGGACCGTGTTTTGTGCATGTTGGGGTATAACACCCCACACCATATCATCCATGATCAGAGGATGTAACATATAAAACCTGACCAGCACTGCAGTATGAGAATAGTCATTTATAGTTTAATGGACTTCAGTAGTCATGAATCCACTTCTGATATGTATCAGTTATGGCACCTGTCTGAGGTGTCAAATCATAGGGACATTTCATCAATGGGAAGCAAAGTCAAAGTAGAATTAATTCCCAACCTGTCCAGCTTTAGACAGAGTGAGGTCAAAAGCAAACTAAAAGAACAGCACTTCATGTTGTTCCAAGGTAGTCTACTACCCAATCCTGTGAGCATTGACCTTTTAAATTTCAGGTAACACACATCCCTTCTTTGTCCCCTCTCTTCTCTTCTGGTTCAGACCTGACCTTCCCATTTTTGTTTCCTTTTTAACTGCTCATCACCAACTCATTGCCTTAGTACCCATGTTCATCCTCCCGCTCATCCTTGATCCATCTACTTACTTTCCTCACCAGTTCTGCTCCCAACTGCCCATCTCACTCTTGAATGGTTTCCATTATCACCTTTGCTCCTTTAATAGATTCTGGCACTTGTAGCCTTTGTTCATTGCCTTCCAAAAATTGTCTCCACCTTCACCCTCTTCTCTGCCCCATTTAACATCTGCCTTCATCTGCACCTCCTTTGTCTATCATCCTTGTCATAAGTGATAGGAGCAGAATTAGGCCATTCAGCCCATCAAGTCTACTCTGCCATTCAATCATGGCTGATTGAACCCCATTCTCCTAACCCCATTCTCATAACTTCACCCCATATCCCCTGCCACCCGTACTAATCAAGAATATGTATATCTCTGCCATAAAAATATTAATTGACAGCCTCCACAACCTTCTGTGACAAAGAATTCCACAGATTCACCACCCTCTGACTAAAGAAATTCCTCCTCATGTTCTTCCTAAAGGAAATCTAATTCTGAGGCTATGACCTCTAGTCCTAGACTCTCCCACCGCTTCCACATATCACTCGCCTGCCTTTATCTTCCAATTCCACTCCTCCCCTCCTCCCCTCCTCCCCTCCTCCCCTCCTCCCCTCCTCCCCTCCTCTCCCTCCTCCATTTCCCTCTCTCCTCTCTCCTCTGTCCAACCATGACCCACAGGTCGGTGTCCCCCTCTCCTCCTCAGACCAGCTACCTTCCCTCTCCACTCTCCATCCTGATGCAAGATCTCAACTCGAAATGTCAACAGTTTATTTTTCTCTCCATAGATGCTGCTTAACCTACCAGGTTCCTCCAGCAGTTTGTTTTTTGCTTCAGATTCTGGCATGTATAGTTTCTTGTTCCTCTAGTTTACCATAGTGTTAATGCTCTCCAGAGTTTTATGCTTCTTATTCAGTATAGTTTTTAATTGTTTTCTTATTCATGCTTATCCATTTCCCCTTGAAGACATGTATGCCAATCACAATCATTCCAACATGATATCTAATTTCACATTCAAAATAAATCCTCCTCTAGTTAAAATTTTTTCTCCTAATAGACACAAAGTGCTGGAGGAATTCAGAGGGTAATGCAGCATCTCTGGAGAAAAGGTAATGTTTCCGGTCGCAACCCTTCTTCAGATTGATAGTAGAGGATAGGGAACCAGAGGCAGGTAAAGGCCAGATATTTCTCCTGAATTCTTTACTAATTGTAGTCACACTATCTTAAATTAGTCGTAGATTTGTCCTCTAAGGATGACCTCTTATTATGGAGGGGGAGCTGGGTTGTCAGCCTGGGCAATGGTTCTGTTTCTCTCTCCATGGATGCTGTCTGGCTTGCAGAGTGTTTTTGTTCCAAATTTCCAGCAGTTGTGTTTTATTGGCTTATCAATCCCTTGTCAGTTCAGATGTAACTCATTTTATATCTCAATGTCACTGCCTGGTCTGTTGGATTTTCTCAGCATTTTCATTATTTCAGATCGTCAACAACTGGTACATCCATCCAAAGATTTTTATTAAAATTTCCTGTGCCACGCTCCCCCCAACTCCTCATTGTACCTCACCCAAATTTAGGTTTAGTTTTAGAGATACAGTGCGGAAACAGGCCTTTAGGTCCATCGAGCCTGCGCCGACCAGCGATCTGAACTCAATTAACCTACAAACCTGAACGTCTTTGGAGTGTGGAAACCAGAGCACCCGGGGATAAACGCACACAGTCACAGGGAGAACGTACAAACTCCAAACAGACAGCACCTCTAGTCAGGATCAAACCTGGGTCTCTGGTGCTGCAAGGCAGTAACTCAATCACTGCGCCACTGAGTCTCGGGATTAGCTGCCACCAAAAAGCCATCAACAGCATCGCCAACTTGATGACACTTTGTTTTCTACTTTCTCCATTCTTTTCCTTCTCCGTTCCTATGATTTCCCTGCCCCACCCCATCATTGTTTCGTTTCTAATTTAAACATGTATATCATTTTTTTTAATTTTCCCAGTTATGATGGAAGTGCTGTAGGTCTAAAACATTAATTCTATTTCCTCCTTCACATTTATTACCCGGCCATTTTTTAAATTTATGATCTCAAGTTTGTGACCACTCCGCAACTGACCTTGTGTCTACTCTTCGATTAAAATATATATATATTAAAGACGATTTTACAACTATTTTCCTCCTGTAGTCACATCCATCCTATAGTGTGGCGACTAGAACTGCATACACATTCTCAATGTAGTCTAAGCATGGTTTGGTACAACCGTAACATGGCGTTCCTGGTAGACATGATGTGTGGAAAGGTACTGCGGATGCTGGTTTACACTGAAGATAGACACAATATGCTAGGGTAACGCAGTGGGTCAGGCAATGTCTCCGGAGAAAAGGAATCTCAAACCAAAACATCACTTATTCCTTTTCTCCAGAGATGCTGCCTGACCCGCTAAGTTACTCTTGCATTTTGTGACTATCTTCATAGCAGACAGAGGACTGCTTCATTTGCTGAGGAGGAACTCAAATAGAGAAGGCAAGTAGTCTGTTTGTGAGGCAGAAGAGAAGCAGTCATATGCAACACGTAGGGAGGAAAGAAGAAAAAAATAACAAACGGAGAACAGGAAGTGGAGGGTTTCTTAAATGTGTGAGCAGAGAGACAGAGGGGTGTAAAATGAGGATAGGAGCAATAGGTAGCGAGGTGAAAAGTGGCAGGAAAACAAATCCAGGGCAAAAATCTAAAAGGGCCACTTTTCAACATAATTGTAAAAGGGCCAAGAGTGTTGTAAAAACAAGCCTGAAGGCTTTGTGTCTCAATGCGAGGAGCATTCGTAATAAGGTGGATGAGTTAAATGTGCAGATAGCTATTAATAATTATGATATAGTTGGGATCACGGAGACATGGCTCCAGGGTGACCAAGGCTGGGAGCTAAACATCCAGGGATATTCAATATTCAGGAAGGATAGACAGAGAGGAAAAGGAGGTGGGGTAGCGTTGCTGGTTAGAGAGGAGATTAACGCAATAGAAAGGAATGACATTAGCTTGGAGGATGTGGAATCGATATGGGTGGAGCTGCGAAACACTAAGGGGCAGAAAACGCTAGTGGGTGTTGTTTTCAGGCCACCTAACAGTAGTAGTGGAGTTGGGATGGCATCAAACAGGAAATTAGAAATGCGTGCAATGAAGGTAAAACCGTTATAATGGGTGACTTCAATCTACGTATAGATTGGGTGAATCAAACTGGCAGGGGTGCTGAGGAAGAGAATTTCTTGGAATGTATGCGGGATAGTTTTCTAAACCAACATGTGGAGGAACCAACGAGAGAGCAGACTATTCTAGACTGGATATTGAGTAATGAGGAAGGGTTAGTTAGCAGCCTTGTTGTACGTGGCCCCTTGGGCAAGAGTGACCATAATAGGGTTGAGTTCTTCAATAGGATGGAGAGTGACATTGTTAATTCAGAAACACGGGTCCTGAACTTAAAGGTAACTTTAAGGGTATGAGACGTGAATTGGCCAAGATGGACTGGCAATTGATTCTTGAAGGGTTGACGGTGGATATGCAATGGAAGGCATTTAAAGACTGCATGGATGAACTACAACAATTGTTCATCCCAGTATGGCAAAAGAATAAATCAGGGAAGGTGGTGCATCCGTGGATAACGAGGGAAATCAGGGATAGTATCAAAGAAAAAGATGAAGCGTACAAATTAGCCAGAAAAAGCAGCCTACCAGGGGACTGGGAGAAATTCAGAGACCAACAGAGGAGGAAAAAGGGCATAATTAGGAAAGGGAAAATGGAGTATGAAAGAAAACTGGCAGGAAACATAAAAACTGACTGCAAAAGTTGTTATCGATATGTGAAGCGCAAAAGATTAGTTAAAACAAATGTAGGTCCCTTGCAGTCAGAAACGGGTGAATTGATCATGGGGAACAAGAACATGGCAGACCAATTGAATAACTACTTTGGTTCTGTCTTCCCTAAGGAAGACATAAATAATTTGCCGGAAATAGCAGGGGATCACGGGTCAAATGAGATGGAGGAAATGAGTGAAATCCAGGTTAGCCGGAAAGTGGTGTTGAGTAAATTGAATGGATTAAAGGCCGATAAATCCCCAGGGCCAGATAGGCTGCATCCCAGGGTACTTAAGGAAGTAGCCCCAGAAATAGCAGATGCCTTAGTGATAATTTTTCAAAACTCTTTAGATTCTGGAGTAGTTCCTGAGGATTGGAGGGTAGCTAATGTAACCCCACTTTTTAAAAAGGGAGGGAGAGAGAAAACGGGGAATTACAGACCAGTTAGTCTAACATCAGTAGTGGGGAAACTGCTAGCGTCCATTATTAAAGATGGGATAGCAGCGCATTTGGAAAGTGGTGAAACCATTGGACAAGTCAGCATGGATTTACGAAGGGTAAATCATTGCTGAGGATGTAACTAGTAGAGTGGATAAGGGAGAAGCAGTGGATGTGTTGTATCTGGACTTTCAGAAGGCTTTCGACAAGGTCCCACACAAGAGATTGGTATACAAACTTAAAGCACATGGTATTGGTGGTTCAGTATTGATGTGGATGGAGAACTGGCTGGCAGACAGGAAGCAAAGAGTGGGAGTGAACGGGTCCTTTTCAGGATGGCAGACAGTGACTAGTGGGGTGCCGCAAGGCTCAGTGCTGGGACCCCAGCTATTTACAATATACATTAATGATTTGGACGAGGGAATTGAATGCAACATCTCGAAGTTTGCGGATGACACAAAGCTGGAGGGAGTGTTAGCTGTGAGGAGGATGCTAGGAGGCTGCAGGATGACTTGGATAGACTGAGTGAGTGGGCAAATGCATGGCAGATGCAGTATAATGTGGATAAATGTGAGGTTATCCACTTTGGTGGCAAAAACAGGAAGGTAGACTATTATTTGAATGGTGACCGATTAGGAAAAGAGGAGATGCAGCGAGACCTGGGTGTCATTGTACACCAGTCATTGAAAGTAGGCATGCAGGTGCAGCAGGCTGTGAAGAAAGCGAATGGTATGTTAGCATTCATAGCAAAAGGATTTGAGTACGAGCAGGGAGGTTCTACTGCAGTTGTACAGGGCCTTGGTGAGGCCACACCTGGAGTATTGCGTACAGTTTTGGTCTCCTAATCTGAGGAAAGACATTCTTGCCATAGAGGGAGTACAGAGAAGGTTCACCAGACTGATTCCTGGGATGGCAGGACTTCCATATGAAGAAAGACTGGATAGACTTGGCTTGTACTCGCTGGAATTTAGAAGATTGAGGGGTGATCTCATAGAGACTTACAAAATTCTTAAGGGGTTGGACAGGCTAGATGCAGGAAGATTGTTCCCCATGGTGGGGAAGTCCAGGACAAGGGGTCACAGTTTAAGGATAAGGGGCAAGTCTTTTAGGACCGAGATGAGAAAATCGTTTTTCACACAGAGAGTGGTGAATCTGTGGAATTCTCTGCCACAGAAGGTAGTTGAGGCCAGTTCATTGGCCATATTTAAGAGGGAGTTGGATGTGGCCCTTGTGGCTGAAGGGATCAGGGGGTATGGAGAGAAGGCAGGTACAGCGTACTGAGTTGGATGATCAGCCATGATCATATTGAATGGCGGTGCAGGCTCGAAGGGCCGAATGGCCTGCTCCTGCACATAATTTCTATGTTTCTATGAGTTGCACTAAAGAAGTATGCACATTGTTCTGGAGGTGAGATTGTTGTCCTCTGACAACCACCATTATCTTCCAGTCTGAGGGGCAATTCTACCCAATGGCAACATACAGTGGGATAGTTAGCTCAGATTAACTTGCCTTCATTTTATCTGTCTCACAAGTGCATGCAGGCAGTTTAACGCACAGGCAAGGCAGTGTTTGAGAGTGATCGTTCCATTGTTGCTTGCCACAGTCTGCAAATTCATCACTGCTATCAGCTTGCAGTTCACAGTATTCACGTCGCCTTACACTTCACAATATCTGCGTCAAAGCTTGACAGAATTCCTGGCTAGAAGGTCAAAGACTGGATCAATTGCATCTCCTCTGGAAAATAAGGCAGGGAAAGACATTAAATAATTTTAACTTGTTTTATTTTAAATCAAGCATGAAACATTTTTAGAGGCAATGTAAAACTAGACCTATAAGGAGATAATGAGGATTGCAGACCTAAACACCATTTAAACCTGTCATTGCCTGCTAAGAAGCACCTTAAGAGCACTCTTTTGATGTAGATGTAATCTCTATGATATTTGAAGATTAAATCAAAATTAACTTGCAAGGCACATTGTGTTCTGTCCCATTGAGCAGCGGCCTCATGCAATGCCTACATGTATCTCTCGAATGCCCACGGGAAACAGCTGTTACTGCGTCTGCATTAGCAGCAGCTTGCACACATTAAATTGGATGAAAGTTGCTTTTATTACCAGTAGGGATATGGGCTGATAAACTAAGAGGAAATGACATGAGTGTGCTCTTTAAAACAACATTGCTCGAATTAACAGAATCTTAACTTTAAAGTACTACGATTGTCACATTTCAGATGTAAAGAAAATGAGGTAGCCTGGCTTTGGTGTCTCGATACAAAGTGACTACTAAAGATTTAGGGGCTGGTTACCTCTCGGATGCATTTTATTTATTTGTGCAGTAAATATAAAAGGTTGGTATAATTCTAAAAGCAATATATGTAAATAAGTAAAGAATCACATTTGAATGAAGTAAGCAATTCCATGGAAAATTATGGGAATATAAATTCTGTTTTATAATTTTTCTGTTTATAGGACAGATTGCCCATCCCAAATAACTGTTGATATGCTGAAGGATTCTGGGGAATTATTCTCCCAACTTGTTCTTGGATAATTTTTCTAGCATTGGGGGTAAAAAATGAAGGTATAATGCTTTAATTCCAAATCAGGATGGTGAGTGCCTTGGAGGGAAATGTGTAGTGTGTGTTATTCATACAGGCTTGAGGATTTTGCATTTCTTCGTGGTAGATGTCTGGTATTTCAGATGTGCTCTGAAATTATTCTCAATGATTTGCTGCAGTGTACTTGGAAATAGTTCATGGCAGTTATCATAATATGCCAGTGATGGAAGGAATGAATGGAAAGCCTGGAGGATTGGATTTCAATCAAACAAGTTGTTTTGTCCTGAGCTGTGATTGGAGTAGATGAACTGCACTTTAGACAGGGCACAGTACTTTCCAACAGCAGTTCTGATTTATTTTGCAGATAATGAAGAAAAACATTGGAATGACAATTGTTAATATCTTTTCCACAAGTTTCTCAGCTAACCCCCCCTGGTACTCACAGTATTATGTAACTGGGCCATTTATGCTCTGGCACAGTTAGGTGATAATATGGTGAAGTATTTCTTGGAGAAGGACCCTCGCTTGCGTTGTTGAGCCACGAATATTACTTGCCACTTGTTGGGCCCTGCCGCATGCTGTGGCTGCAGACATGGACTGCTTTATTTGTCGAGGAATTGGAAATTGTCTTGAATATCTTTTTAATCATCAGTGAACATTCCCATTTCTGATTTTGTGTGATAGGCTAAAATTTATTGTTGATGTAGCTGCAGATAATTAGACTTTAAGATGCTGCCCTGAGGAATTCTGCACATTGTTCTAGGGTGAGATGCCTGATCACTGGCAACCACAAACGTATTCCAAAATGAGAGAAAAAAAAACTACCCAAAGGCAAGGATTCCTCTTAATGAACTACTGACCAGATTTAATGCATTCCGGAGATGACCCTGCAGTCATCTCCTGACATAAGATCAGACATGTCTGGAATGTACTTTTTTCCCCCCCATGTTGAAAACAAATTGCTGATGTCGTTTGGAGCTATGTCATATTGATAAGACTCTAAATTGTTCTAGTGTGGGGAGGTTGGCAGTAGGTACCAAGATGTATTTTGATTGACTTCTTGTTATTTCTGTGATATGTGATGAAAAAAGCAGCTAATGTGCTCCAGGCCATCATCTTCCAGACCTTCACTGGTCCCATCAACTCTGGCGATCTCCTCTCTACAGACACAATCTTATAAATCCCCAACCCCATCTAGACCATTTCTGTCTCCTTCCAAAAAAAGTCTTAATAAGTGGCCCGAACGGAAATATAGCCTATCCATGTCCTCGAAAGATGCTGCCTGATCTGCTGAGTTACTCCAGCACTTTGCGTTCTATGCAATGTACTGCAGTTGTTGGTTACTGCCCATCGATAGTCTAACCTGAAATCTCTGGTAGCACGTGGCAAAGTGAGTAGGAAGGAAATACAGAAACTGGTATTAACCGAAAATAGACACTAAAAGCTGGAGTAACTCATCGGAACAGGCAGCATCTCTGGAGAGAAGGAATGGATGATGTTTCAGGTCGATACCCTTATTCAGACTACTCAAAGGAAAGGGAAATGAGAGATATAGACTATGATGTAGAGAGATATAGAACAAATTAATGAAATATGTAAAGTAATATGACAAAGAAAACAGGTCATTGTTAGCTGTTTGCTAGGTGAGAATGGGAACCTGGTGTGACGGGTGGGGGAGGGATGGAGAGAGAGAGTGCAGGAATTACTTGAAATTAGAGAAATCAATATTCATACCACTGGGTTGTAAGTGTGGCAAAGTATCAGATGAGACACACGTACTATTACTTCTGCCACCTTAGCCAACCCATTCACAGCTAGGTTTTGGCGATTGAACCTTTGCCATGCTAAACATAAAATAAAAATGAATCCATTCAACCTTAAAAATACTGACCTAAAAACACTGCACAAAAAAATATAAGATAAATGTCTAAAAATGCTGATCAATATATACCAGTGAATGACAGAACTTAAAATGTTTCAAGATTATGGTAAGAGTTGTAATTATCATCAAATAGCATGGTTATTTTTGTCAAGCTAGCTGGAAAAAACAGGTTCAAATGTCTCTGGGTATAACAGATTGCACAATCTAAAAGTGCAGTGAGGGTGGCAAACACTCCGAGAAGGTTCACGTGCATTTTCTTAGCAAATCTATGAAATGACACACTAGTTAAAAACTAAAGAGCTTAAATGCAGTCGTCTACATTTTATTAAAAACCACTGCATCCGGCATAATCCCAGGCATGTCCTCAGGGTAAAGCATCTAAAGCACACGTCATGCCCCAGTTTTAAGATGACACCCATTTGTTCTGGTTGTGTCAATATAGATTTTTTTTTACCTTTTGTTTGTAGTGGGTTATTTGCCTGTCAGCATTACTTTTTAGACATATAATCATGTCAGTATATTCTCATACGTCCACTTATGTGCCGCAGCCTTGGAGTAATGGAACAAACTGCATTCCTAATGGGGTGCCTGCTGCTTGCTTCTGCGCCAAACTCCACCCACACAAGTTGAATCTTGCAGAATATTTTCTAGAATAAAGCCATCATTTTCTGACAGGCAGTGGCCTTTGGGACTGATTATTTTGTTATTGAGTAGTGGGGAATGTAGCAAGAGTTACAAAACTATAATCTCATTAAAACTCAATAAATAAAACATGTGCTGGATCCAAATTGAAATTAATTTGTACTTTCAGGAAACAAAAGTGTCTGGTTTCAGAGTTTTTTTCCCTCTGTTTCTGTATGAATGCTGCTATTTGCTTGCATAAGGACAATCAATATCATAATGAAATATACCACAGTCATTTATCGTAAGTGAAGCACTTTGTTTTGCCTCTAAAATCATTCATATTATTCTCTTTTATTTTTGTGCCTTGATGTAATTTTTATATTACATTTCAGTAGTTATAAACCTTTTGTGCTATTTCCACATGACTAAAATCTGCTGGTTAAACTGAATTTAATTCTATTCAATGTCATCTATTGCCCCTAAAAGGGAGGAATATAAAGCTATTATTCTACTCCTTTTGTAAAAGCTAAATTCCTTGCTATTGCCACCATTTTCCTTCACGCTATGGCAAAATCTTTCAGTCCTGCATATAAATGTTTACCCCTCAGAGCCTTGTTTAGCCGTCCTAACATCAGACCTTCAGTTGGTAATTCTGACTGTGGGTATCAGACAATATGATGTGTATGAACAGAAATTCCCACAAAGGCTGTGAATCTTTTGTTATCCATCAAGCACTAGATGATAATCTGCTTCACATCGGTGCTCGTCATGCATAATCCTCTTGGCATGAGATGAATGACCTGCCTTGTGTTAGATTGAAGTATATTGTTAACTGTGACAATCTAAGCCGCAAACTGGCTCACCTGCATTTTATACGCGGATTCAATACCACCAGCTTGTGGGATTTCTTTTTTAACACAAGCACAATCCTGTGCAAGTTCATTCTATTTGCAGGCATAAAACCAAAGCCTGCTCTTCTGTCTCCACTTCGTGAATTCAAGTCCCACAGTAACACTGGCTCACCATGCGGTCCTGTGGGAGTGCTCTCCTCTTGCTGGTACCAGGACATCTGTTCAATGAGATGATAATGATCCCAGGAATGAGTGGGTTAAAATCCTTTGATAGTAGAATTAGGCCAATTGGACCATCAAATCTACTCTGCCATTCAATCATGGCTGATCTATCTCTCCCTCCTAACCCCATTCTTCTGCCTTCTCCCCATAACCCATGACACCGTTCTGGTTAACATATGATGAAGGTTTGATGGCACAGGGCCTGTACTCGGAGAAGGATGATGGTGGACCTCATTGAAACTTACCGAATACCGTGGATGTGGAGAGGATGTTTCCACTAGTGGGAGAGTCTAGGACCAGAGACCATAACCTCAGAATAAAAGACATACCTTTAGGAAGATGGCGAGGAATTTATTTAGTCAAAGGGTAGTTAATCTGTGGAACTCATTGCTACAGAGGGCTGTGGAGGCCAAATCAGTGGGTAGTTTTAAAGCAGAGATATTCTTGATTAGAATGGGTGTCAAGGGTTATGGGGAGAAAGCAGGAGAATGGGGTTGAGAGGGAAAGATGGATCAGCCATGATTGAATGGCGGAGTAGACTTGATGGGTCAAATGGCCTAATTCTGCTCCTATCACTTATGATCTTAAGATGGTAAAACATATTTAGGGCATATGAACCTATAAAGTAATGATTCATTTGCTCCCTCTGGTCTATGATGGCAGATTTTTTTTTCTAAGTGTCCTGGATAATTTTATCTGCCAATCAACATGTTTTAAAGATTATTAGCCCACTAATCACATAGCTGTTTATGAAAGCCTTTTGTGTACAAGTGATTGACCCCTTTTCCCACACTGCAGCTGAGAATGCACATCACACAAGTGCTTCAGTAGTTATGAAGAGCGTCGTTATGTAGCAAGCTTAATGAAAGGTAATTTATAAGTGTAAGCCTTAGTTATCTTTTTGGCCCAGATAATTTATACAATGGTGACTGTATAATAGGGCAGCACAGTGGCAAAGTTGCTGCCATACAGCGCCAGAGACCTGTACTGACAACGTGTGCTGTTTGTACAGAGTTTGTATGTTCTCCCCATGACCATGTGGGTGTTCTTCGGATGCTCTGGTTTTCTCCCAGGTTTGTAAGTTAATTGGCCTCTGTAAATTGCTCCTAATGTGTAGGATGCGAAACTGGGATAACATAGAACTAGTGTATGGGTGATCGCTGATCGGTGCGGACATGGTGGGCTGAAGGGGTTGTTTCCACATTGTATCTCTTTAAAAGTTAAAATGACTTTACAAAGTCTAAACCGTTTCAAAGACCATTTGTATCAATTGAAATAAACCCACTGGAAATCATGGTGGTAGTTTTCAAAAAAATATATTTACAGTCTTTTACAAACAATTGAAAAATAAGACCATCAGATTAATCACAAAACTTCTAATGAAATATTTATATAGATTCCAACTCAACAGAATTCACTGTATTCTTGTGAGTAAAGAAACCATTTGGAATTATACTGGTCTCTTGATGTCTTGAAGGAGTTCTACCAATCCTACTGTAACTCCAGCAGGATACTGGTGTATAACCCAAAGCAAACAGTAATAATGATCATCTATCTCTGCCATTTTCCTGGGAATCCTACTGGCCTCCTGTTGGAGTTCTTGCAAGACACTGGTAGACCCTGTGCTGTTTCAGGGTCACTGTCTCTAAACCAAACAGAAATAAATAATAGACTATATAAACACAAAATAATGAAAGCAATTATAAAAACACTATACATGATCTGGGGAAAAAAGAAAATTGGAAAAAATGACATCTCCTTAGATATTTTGTTTAGATGTTCGCTAAACTACAACCTTCTTTGGTCCTAAATGTGATTTTTATTCATTAGTTAATATTATGTACAACTGAAAATAAATGAGTTGTCTGTGATTCTCTGTCAGTGAAATAGAAAAATATAGTGCATTTTCAGTGTGTACTGAGCTCACTACAGACAAACTTGCATAAAAAAATGACAGTACAAATAAATTACAACTTTTACATAGAAGTATTTGCATCCCTCGTGTTCAGGACATGAGAATGGAGTTCTGATTTGATATGCGGGGTCTCTCATGAAAATAAAAAGCTCCACTCTTTGGAATCTTCTGTTAGTCTTTGCAGACCAGGTAACCATCAATTATGCTACAGTCGAGTATAAATGTAGGTTGGAAAAATCCAATTGATTGGAGGAATGAGTTGGGTTGTGACAATAACATTCTGGATTTAACCACTTTTCCACTGAGAAAGGACTTTGATCAGAGTTCGGTAGGTTTGATTGTTTCCATCATATCTAGATACATTTGTGTATCTACAAATATGAGCCTTGAACCTATGGAAAGGCTCATATTTATGCCATATTCTGTGTTCACCACAGCTCATTTGAAAACATATACCTAATATCATATACATTTTCCCATTCCTCTCTACTGCCATATTCCACATCATACTTCATATTTTAATTTGGTCTAAGCCCAAACTTTTTTTTTTACCATTCAGTTGACCATTGATTGCAATATTTTTTCTCTCTCCTAATTTTATTGTTTTTAATCTTTCTCTCATCACTATATTAGCTAAGGTGCTATGCTATTTTATGAGGTCCGAAAAGCCTACATATACTTAAAAATAAGGATCTGTTTCAAGGAACCTTAACTCTCTTCAAAATAATCCCTTTCCGTTTAGATTTTTCGGGCATACAATCTTGAAGGAAAATGGAAGCTTTTGTAACTGGAAAATTATTTTTTAAAGTCTCTGTAAATGATCCTCCTGTCATGGGTGGAAGATTGCAACCTTCACGTGGTCCGCCCTGTTTCGACTAATGCAATCAACTCGACGTGCACAAACGGAAGATCAAGTAGAACAAGTTGTCCTACAGCTTTAGGCTGTGCACGCCCCACGAAAAGAAGAATCCTCCTGTCGGTAACAATGGATGGAAATTATTGAGAGCGGCAACTTCCAATAAGTGAAAGCTTTTTAGATTTAAACTACAATGGCTATTGCCTACAAGTGGCACATCAGTTTCAATATCATCACATAGGTATCAGAAAGGGGTAGATAGAGATTCATGGATGAATACTTAAGAACTGGGGTTGCAGTGAAAGCCTTCCGATATTGCAGGTAAGGAAGAAGAACAAGATGGCTGAACGAACCCCATTCAGCAAGCACAAGTCTTGAAAATGATTTAATTGATTAACCATAACATGGCGAGTGTCTTTGACAAATATAGTCTACATAAACTGATATGTACACTTTTAAAAAGCCCAGTAGACAAAAAAGGTTAGAATCCGAAGTTGCGTTTTTTTTGTGGGTTTTTTTCTCTCTTTGTAAAGTTCTAAACATTGCAGGTAGTAATTTCTTCATAATGTTCCAATCATTCTCAATTTGTGCTGTAAAAGGACCTCTTTGTTTTTTCAGTGGCTTGGAGGAACATTGTTGCACACCTTCCCCTGAATCTCTGATCCATCACAGGAAGTAATTTAGAAGAATGTTGGTACTGACAGTACTAGCAGCAGATGGTATCTTTTTGCTTTCCCCCAAAGTCTGTTCCCTTTTGCTCGAAGGGATGAAAGGGCTGTTACACTTGAATCCCCGTACCGTGCAAGTGCAGCATCTGGGCTCTCATAGTCTGAATGCTGCTCATGATTTTCTTCTGATGCCCAACTAGTGTAATTCCCAAGCTCATCACATCCCTGTAGAACATGAAGCGGAGTGAATAAAAACATGAAGAACATAATGCAGCAAGTTAAAGCAATATCTATACAAAAAACCTACACATTAATAAGGCCACCCAGTCAGTGTATGCTGGTGCTTATATTGGGTCCTCAATTCAGAATGTTTCCAACTATTTTCTGTCTCCTGATTTTTTTTTTTTCCCCCATTTGCTAAATTGAAATTTCCAGGGTGCTTTCCTATTTGAGTATTTCCTTCAGGAACTCTGCTACACTTTGTAGCAAATGTGTGCAATAGTTATTCCTTCAGTTCAATTTAGTTCATTATGCTAAGATGGGTGATAGTAATGCATCTTCATTCTTCAATTCTTCACACTTACTTCACTTTTTTCCCCTCTGAATCTGTCTGTCCAACATTTTATTTGTCATTACAAGCACTGAAATGGGTGGCGCAATGGTTGAGTTGCTGCCTTACAGTGCCCATGTTCGATCCCGACTGTGTGTACTATCTGCATGGAGTTTGTACGGTCTCCCTGTGACCAAGTTGATTTCTCTGGGTGCTCCGGTTTACTCCCACATTCCAAAGAATTACATGGCTTTGGTAAAATTGTCGCTATTGTGTCGGATATTGTCAGTCAGAGGTGATCGCTCGTTGGCACAAATTCAGTTTCCACACTATCTCTACAGCATTTTCAATAATTTGCCAGCTGTTACTCCTTTTAAGTTAATTATTTTCACTTTAAAAAAAAAAATCAGTGCTAAGCATTACTTTGGATCTCTCAAATGTTGAATACATTTGGCATTCACTTTTCTCGTACTTGTGTCTCTGTGGATTATTTTGAATTTCACCTCTTTATTCCGTGATCGTGCTTTTGCAATCAAACGGGCAATATATCCTAACATAGGACTCTAATTGCAATATCCTTACCGAAGTCACATTCACAGTATGAGCAGCACTGATCCTCAACGGTCAATCCCTGGGGTTTTCCAAAGATCATTGTTACCCAGTCAGAAGTGTTGCTATTAATAACTGCTCCCATTTTCCATTATCCATTCAATTTATTATTAAATTTATTACACCTCACTTTTGGTGAAGTCATGAGATTTGAATGCTTGTGGATAGTCAAAAATGCAAGGATAATTGTTCCATTTTGCTTGCATCCGTACATATCGGCAACCTATACACCTGTCGCCTACGATTTAATGGATGGTGAATGATGGACTGTAGGTGAACAATTTCCCTCTATACACTTCCAGTAATCAGTACTGTATCAAGAGCAATGAAGCAGAGAATTTACATTGTCCTGATAACTATTATCAATTTGTTGGCCATGACCTCCCCACATTGATTTGAAGATACCGCATTTATTCTTATTAAGCTATAATTGTTTTCTTAAGAAAGGCCTCTAATAGTTTTTGTCAAGTATCTATTTTGCAGGACATTACTGGCACAGTGGCCTTCATTAGTCAGGGAATTGAGTTGAAGTTGGGGCATTATGTTACAGTTGTACAACATGTTGGTGAGGATGTAATTTGACTATTGTTCAGTTTTGGTCACCCTGATATAGGAAAAAATGCTATTAATCTGGAAAGGGTGTAGACAATCTTTGTGAGGATGTTGCCAGGACTAAAGGGCCTGATCTTATCAAGAGAGGTTGGGGCTTTATTCCTTGGTGTACTGGAGGCTGAGGGGTGGCATACAAAATCATCAGGGGAATAGACAGTGAATGTGCAGAATCTTTTTTCCCCAGAGAAGAAGAATCATGAATTTGAGGGCACAGATTTAGGGTGAGTGAAGAACATTTTAATAGGTACCTGAGGGGAAACTGTTTCCACATGGTGGAGGCTATATGGAATTAGCTGCCAGAGTTGAGGCAGGTACAATAACAACATTGAAACAGTATTTGGACAGGTGCATGAATAGGAAAGGTTTAGTATGATATGGTCCAAATGCAGATAAATGGGACTAATATAGATGAGGCATATTGGCTAGCATGGACAATTTGGGCCAAAGCGACTCTGTGCTGTCTAACTATAACTGGTGATTCCCTTACACTAAAGAAAGGTCTCGACCCAAAACATCACCCATTCCTTCTCATCACCCATTTCATCAGAGACGCTGCCTCTCCTGCTGAGTTACTCCAGCATTTTGTGTCTACCTTGGACCAAACAGGTGGGCAGGTAGGTCTAGTGTAGATGGGGCATGTTCAGTCTGAAGAAGGGTCACGATCCAAAACGCCACCCATTCCTTCTCTCCAGATATGCTGCCTGTCTTGCTGAGTTGCTCCAGCATTTTGTGTTTGATTTAAACACAAGCAATTGCAGTTATTTCCTACACTGGTTGGTCCATATACCATTAAATGTATCCTGTCCATGTACCTGTCCAAATGTTTTTTTAGCATTGTGATGGTATTTGCCTTAACACCTCCAGCAGCTCGTTAAATATACCTACCACTGTTTGTGTAAAAAAAAGTTACCTCTCATTAAATCTTTTGCCCCTCACCTTAAACCTATGTCCTCTGGTTCTTAATTCCCCTACTCTGGGTAAAAGATCCTATTCCTTATGATTAAACATTTAAAAACAATTCACATCATCTTAATTAAAAAAAAAATTAAGCTATTAAGACATATAACTTTAATTAAAACCACCCTAAATTCAAGAAATTATTCATGACCCTAAAATAAGTAAATTAGAAAAAAACACTTTTTTCTTTACTCAAGTTCAGTGGTAGTTTGTCACAGTGGTGGAGTTACTGCCTTACGGAACCAGAGACCCAGTCTAATCTTGACGGCGGGTACTGTCTGTATAGAGTTCATATGCTGTCCCTGTGACCATTCATATTTTCTCTGGGTGCTCCAGTTTACCCCACATTCCAGAGACGTGCAGGTTTGTAGGATAATTGGCCTCTGTAAATATTCCCTAGTGTGTTGGATAGAACTGGTGTATGGTTGATCGATGGTTACTGCGGACTCAGTTGGCCAAAGGGCCTGTTTCCACGCTGTATCTCTAAAACTAAAACTAAACTAGATTCCATTCAAATAAATAAATTGGGTTACAGTACAGATTGGATGCAACGTGCATCCTCTCCTTTAGAAGAACAGTAATCTAATAAAATAGAACACTATTTGGGCAAAATCTGTGGGAAGAAAAGGGACTGTTTCCAAGATATATCTCTAAACTAAACTAAACAAAAAACTGAATTCATGTTTCAGGTTGAAGGGTATTTGATCTGAAAACAATCAAACTTATTCACAAATGTGGCTTGCCCTACCAAGTGTTCTTCATTTTTTCTGTTTTTATTTCGGATTTCAAGCAACTGCATTTTCTTATTTTTGTTCCTCAGCTCAGCGCGTCAATGCTCCGCTGCTGGACTCATTGAAGGTCAGATATGGCCATGGCCATGCCCATGTTGCTCTACTTTAGCGATTGAGTCTCAGCTGATGGGGGGAGCCTTACTGCTTGTTCTGGGACTATTCGGGTCAGTGAGATCAGCCTTGTATGGTGAAGTCTGATGTTGTGTGGAATGTGTGCGGTGAACAAGGGGCCTCCCTCATGAAAATCCAGGGCAAGACATTTTTTGGCAATGAGATACTATAACAACATTTAAAATACATTTGGGTGGGTGCATGGATATGGAAGGTTTAGAGCAATGTGGGCCAAACGCAGGCAGGTGGGACTAGTGTAGATGGGGCATCTTGGTCGGCCATGGGTAAGTTGGGCTGAAGGGCCTGGCTCTGTGGTGTGTGACTCTGCTTGGTGTCTACTGGATTTCGTTGATCATTGGCTGTATGTACAGTAAATTGTAAAAGAGTGGTGATGATCAATGATTATAGGCTGAAGTAGGGTCCCAACCAGAAACATCACTTATTCCTTTCCTCCAGAAATGCTACCTGACCTGCCGAGAAACTCCAACATTTTGTGCCTATTTAATGGTTAGAGGCAATGATAATATTCCTCCTCAATAACATGTGAAATGACAAAATATAATGTAAAGTTTGCTTCTGATGCTGATCTGGAAAGATAAGTAGAATATTACTTCCCTCACACCATAGGAGATATTTTGGCTCAATTAATATATGTTTTTACACATTGGATTCATTTATTTATTTGTAAGCTATTTTCCCTTGGTGGAGACTCGTGTGATCACAGGGAGGACATCTAAGGTCTATTCAGCGCAAGAGGTTGAGATCAAACCCAGGTCTCTGGCTAACTAACTGCTGTGCCACGATGCAGCCCGGTACAGCTAAAATAGCAAGAACATTGAGACTGTCAAGGAATAGAGACTGGTTGGATGGGCATGATTGCGTAAAATAGAATACAATATTAAATGTGAAATTATAGATTTTAATTGGGGGGGAAAAATATGG
This sequence comes from Okamejei kenojei, assembly GCA_035221665.1. NCBI lineage: Eukaryota > Metazoa > Chordata > Chondrichthyes > Rajiformes > Rajidae > Okamejei > Okamejei kenojei. The sequence continues at coordinate 86,028,142 of CM069135.1, forward strand.
GAATGTTTTACATTTAAGATTTATAAATGTTATTACGGAGTGAAACGTGGGTGTTAGTGACCATGTTACACGTTATCCTTATTATAAAGGGACTGAAGTGTATAAACAAAGAATCTTATTGGTCTAATGATGGGCTTTGATGAAGCCAAACCTTTAGTACTATGTATGATTTTGATCCTTTGATCCAAATAGAGATATACTTGTTGTAGCAGGATTGCAACTAGGATTCAGAGGTTAATCTTATGTGGAGAATCTGATTATCTCATTGAAATGTATTCAGAAAATGTCATGCAAGGCTGAATAGCCTACTCCTATTCCCATTTTTTATGTTCTTCAATCCCTGATTAACCAGAAAATCAGTTACACAATATCAGTGCGGCTCGATGGGAAATGAATAAGAATAGTAAGATTAAACGAGAACTTACCAGTTTGAAATTTGATCCTTATTTTATGAGGAGTTACAATGAAGGATTTTGTGAAGACCCCGCCAGCACGCATGCGTGACATTCTTCAAAGCAGCGGTGTGAAATCACAGATAGCAGCACTGACTGGAGATGGTAAGATTAAGAGACACTAACATACCAGTTGACCTTATGATAGAGGGTTGGGAACGGAGGGCACAAAATCCCTCATCGTAACTCCTCATAAAATAAGGATCAAACTTCAAACTGGTAACTTCTCATTTAATCTTACTATTTTACTTTGGAGTCACGTGAATGACTTTGTGAAGATTTCAAAGCTCTGTGATTTCATGCCCTGGACCACGTCCATGCTCACACACTGCCATAATCACTGATGGTGGAAGTATGTTAATGTATTTCAGACTTGAAACAAAGCTGAAAAACAATAATGTATTTATTAATACAAACAAAAAAACCCTGAATTCGGGGAATGTTTAGGGGGTAGAACTTAAAACTGAATCCGCAAACGTTGCGGGAGCGGCCACAGGTTTGTTATAGAAACGTTGAAATGTTCCTTCACTGGCCCAGCCTGCTGTTGCGAGGACATGATCCATGGGTATCTCCATGGTCCCCACTGCTGATGTGGATGCAGCCCTAGTAGAATGTGATTTAAAAATGTCGGTGTCTACACCTGCTGCACCCAATATCACCCTGAGCCACCTGGAAATAGTCTGCACCGTCACCCTGTGATGTGGGTTTTTGAAACTGATGAACAGACCTGTTTCCATTCTCCTGATGTTTTGGGTGACATTAATGTAATGTCGGAGATAGGTGGTTATGCAGAGTCGTACATCAACGGGATATGCTCGGATTTCCAATTTAAGGCCTGTTGTTCCAGGTCTATGATGTTTGAGTAACTCATCTATAAATAAGGTTACCTTGGTGGGGGTCGTGACCATCCTGTCCAGTTTTAGTTTGTGGAGGGTCTGGACCCGTTGAGCTGTGATCAGTGCCATTAACATCACCACTTTGTAGGTGAGTTTATCCAGTGGTAGATCTGAAACTGGTGACCACCTCCTGAGTAGGGACAACACAACCCCAATGTCCCAGGTCATATTATAGCATTGTCTAGGAGGGTTAGAATTAAAAATACCCCTCATGAGTTTCGATACCAGCTGGTGGGATCCTACTCCGATATTGAGGTAGGTTGACAATGCGCTTCTGGCACTGTAGCTACGGCCCTCATCATAGTGAAGGTCCGCGAGGAATTCCAGCACATCAGTGATCATGGCAGAGCTGTAGGTGGTATTGGTCCGGGAACAGAAGGCCTCCCATTTCCTTATTTGGATGAGGTACTGCTTCCTCTTGGACTCTCTGCACGACACCGTGATGATATCCATGGTCCTTGTTGAAAGCCCGAATCCCAGTAATGGTCTCTTCAGAATGACCATGGCACGGATGACTTTCCCCTGTTATGGGATGTGTCATTAGATTCGGGCATTTAGGAACCTGCACCCATGGTTCCTTCACCATGTCGAGGACCACCGGGTACGATGGTTGTGTGGGCCAGTCGGGTATTATCCGAATACCTGATGCAGAATCTAGCTGGATTTTTTGCCATACCCGACTGATGAGGCAGAAAGGGGGAAATGCATAGAAGAACAATTTCCCCCAATGTAGCGAGAACGCGTCCATTGCTACTGCCCCAGGATCTGGTTCCCAAGAGACATATGTTGGTATCTGATGGTTCAACCTGGACGCAAAGAGGTCGGTATCTGGTGTTCCATACTTGGCTATAATATTGGCAAATATTTGGGGGTTCAACATCCACTCGGTGTTGTCATTGAATACTCGTGACCTGGTGTCCGTCACTGTATTGAGCTTACCCGGAAGGTATGTAGCTGATATCCAAATATTTCTTTCAATACACCAGTGCCAAATTATGTTTGCCAATTCATTGCAAGATATCGACTTGATACCACCCATATGGTTTAAATATGCCACCACTGTGGTATTGTCTATCTGTAGACGGACATGCGTATGATGCATATTCGTACAGTCAGCCCGCAGTCCGTGAAATGCTCCCAGCATTTCCAAATAGTTTATACCTTGTGATTGGACTAAAGTAGATTCGTTCAAATCCCATCTGCCGCCACAACTGGAAGTGGTGTCGGTAGCTCCCCAGCCCTGGGCGCTTGCGTCGGTTTGTAACACGACTGACAGGTTTGTAACTATGATGGGATTGAAACAATCTCGAATGTTGTTAATCCACCATCGTAGCTCATCTTTTGCCCTGTTTGGTAGCTGCATGGGTCTGTCAAAATGTCCAGCATTTGTTTTTAGTGCTGAGATCTTTGCTCTTTGCAAATTTTGATAATGTAATGGTCCAAATTGTGCAGCTGGAAATGTAGCTACAAGTTTTCCAATCACCTTGGCAGCATGTCTAATAGTCGGTTTCCTGGCGCAAGCAAGCTATTACATGCCTCTATAATGTCTGTTACTTTGTTCTCTGGGAAAGTGATGAACATATGATTGGTGTTACCGGTGAATCCCAGATAGTCCATAATCACGGAAGGGTTAAACTTTGATTTGTCTGGTTGGATGACGAACCCCAGTTTTTCGAACAGTGACTTGGTAGCTGTCGCAGCTGACAACAATCCCACAATCAGAATGTCATCAAGATATGCCATGACTATGTGGTTTTGTCTTCGTAGATACGCCAATACTGGTTTTAATACTTTGGTAAATAACCTGGGGGCTGTTGTGAGTCCATTAGGTAATGCTTTATACTGCCATAGCTGCCCCATCCAGACAGATTTATGGTGATGTTTACGTAGAGGTACTGAATAGTATGCATCTTTTAGATCGATGCAGGCCATGAAGTACCCTCTGGAAATTAGTTGCTTAGCCGTTTCAAATGTTTCCAACTTCAAATGGGTATATTGTACAAAAGTATTCAATTGGGTTAAATCAATTATGATACGGCATCCACCATCTTTTTTCGATTTAGTAAAGATGTTAGATACAAACTCAAGAGGTTCATGTATTGTTTTTTCTATAACCCCCTTGGTGTATAATCTTAATACACCAAGGGGGTTAAAGAAGCTTTGGGGATGGGAGCTAACCCAAAAGTCGCGCCTCTTGGTAAATAGTTCTGCATGTCCTTCCACTTTCTCTTTGTGAGAAAGTACAAATTTCCGGCTAGGTACATGCTGAGCTGGGGGAAGTTGTCCGTTTATGAATTCAATTTCGTAACCTTGAATACTTTGTAATATGAAAGGGTCAGAAGTAATAGAACTCCATGCATCCCCAAACGGATGCAATCTCCCTCCTACTAGTGAGGTTTTGCATGCAGCATTCCCGAGGGAACCAGACTTCCTTACCTCCATGGTTACTGGTGGGGCTTGTTATTCTGGCCTTTCTTGGGTTGCTGTATTGCTGGGATGTGGGGTTGGCGCATTTTCCAGGCTGGTCGCTGTGGGCCTTGGCCTAAAAAAGGCCTCTGTTGATAAGGCGCGACTTTTGGGTTAGCTCCCGTCCCCAAAGTTAGCTCGGGTTGAACCCGAGCCCTGTTCACTGTTGCATATGGATGCTACCTTTGGTACGCCGGTGGTTTGCTGGAGGAAAGCGGTTTTATCAACCCAACCGCTTTGGCTTCCTCGTCCAGATCTTTTTGGGCAGGTCATCACCAAACAATTGTCTTGGTGGCGGCGTAACGTTGGCTTTACACAAATCCGCAAACTTGGGGTTTAATGTAGGACGGATAGAGCTTTTCCAAAAACAGTTGATTTCATACTGGGTATTGCATAGCAGAGCTAATGCATCCTGCTGCTCTTCCGTCATGTCCGTACTGTCTACTGACCTGGCAAACGCCGTGATGCCTGAGGTCAGTAATTTCAGGATCCTTTGGATTTTTAATACCCGAGTCCTAATTCCAGGGCTGATGTTTCCCCAAATGGGTGTATTTACGGTAGGGACATTCAGCGACACACAATTTTCCAGAGCCATATATTTACTGGTTGTCTCCGAAATTACCTGTTCTTGTACCTGGTGAGTCGTCAGGTAATTTATGATAGCCGCAAGCCTCGGCTGAAGTGGTTGCCCTTTCTGGGATGGTTGGGCGAACTTCGATACCATCCCCAGAAGTTCCTCTCTGGCATCTCTTGCAACTGTGGATCTTCCATCAACCCCTCTTCGAAGTCAGCTAGTCCCTGGCTTCTTGCACTCCTTATTGAGGAGGGAGAGATGTTGGACAGTCCTATCAAGGGGCCTGCCTCGGATCTCCATGATCCTTGGGACGCACGCTCCTGTTGGAGTAGGTCCCTTTCGAGCAGCTGCTCGACCATGCGCTCCATACGAGCTATGCGACCGCCGCTGCTGTCTGCGAACGGCAAGTCGTCTTCCCCAGATTCTGATGAACCTATGGAGCCTCTACCGACAGTCCGCACCTCGTCGAGGTGATGTCTATGGGACTGAGGTAGATAGTCGGTGCCAGCCGCTCCTGCGGGGTTACACGACTCCCGCACGGATTTGCTGCTTGTCCGCGGTCTTCCGGACTGAAGCGGTGGAGAGTTGGCGCCAGCCGCTCCTGCGGGGCTACACGACTTCCTGGTGGATCTGCCGCCTGTCTGTCTCGACTGCGGAAGTGTGGAGTCGGTGCCAGCCGCTCCAGCGGGGCTACACGACATCCGCGCCGGCTTGCCGCCAGTCCCGGGTCTACGGGACTAATGCGGCGCAAAGTCGGTGCCAGCCGTTCCTACGGGGCTACACGACTTTCATGTTGTTTTCCCACTGGTCCGCAATCTAGCAGACTGAAGCGGTGGAGAGTCAGTGCCAGCCACTCCAACGGGGCTACGCGACTTTGGTGCGGTTTTCCCACCGGTCCGCCCTCTTGCGAACTGTAACGGTGGAGAGTTGGGGTGCGCCGTTGAGGCAGGCCCTGTCTTCCGCACCTTTTTACCGCTGGTCTGTTTATGTTCAGACTGAAGCGGTAGGGAGTCGGGGTCTTGTCTACCCTGCTCCCGCGTGGTCCTCCTGCCAGTATGCAGCTGTGGTGGAGAGTCAGGTCCTGCCGACTGAGCGGGGCTCCCCGACTTCTGCGCTTTATTCCCGGCCCGTGTTACAGGTGCTGCCGGTTATGCGGTCAGCTCCGGGGATGTTGGCCGCCGACTTCGCTCTGAAGTCCCGCGGTCCTGAGAGGCATGCTTCAGCGCAGCCTTCTTTTTTGTTCTTCTCTCCATCGTTTTCCTGTAAGTATAAACAAGTACAGAAAAACTACCCAGCTCAAGGTTAGTGAAAACTTACCTGAGGGCTTTTTTGAAGCTGCCGACAGAGGAGCGCACTCCCCCCCCCCCCCCCCCCCCCCCAGCTGTCGACTGCAAATGCGAGCGACAATATGTCGGGCATGAGTGCTGGCAGGGTCTTCACGAAGTCACTCACGTGACTCCGAAGTAAAATCTAAATGATAGACCCAAAGTGCTGAAGTAACTCAGTGGCTCAGGCAGCATCTCTGGTGAAAGAGTTTGAAGAAGGGTTCCGATCCAAAATGTTACCTACTCCTTTCCTCCAGAGATGCTGCTTGGATAGCATGTAAACAGAAGTTTTTCACTGTACTTTGGTACAAGATTACAATAATAACTAAACTAAACCCAATCCACATAGACTGTGCTGTTTCCTGATAACTGTAAAATTGTTGAAGTTACACGCTCGTTGAGTAAAGGAGGTAAATAAATATCACCTACAACAGGGAGGTTATGTCTTACAAATTGAGTTTTATGAAGAGGCAACCAAGGAAGTTGGGAACCAAGGAGGTTGGGATCCAAGGAGAGCTAGCTAACTAGATACAGAATTGGCTTCTTGGAAAGAAACAGAGGATGGTAGTGGAAAGTGGTAGAGTTTTTTTTGGACTAGAGACCTGCAGCTTGGGATCAGTACTGGGCCCATTGTTGTTTGTGGTTTGTATCAATGATTAGGATAAGAATGTATTGGGCATGATTTGTAAATTTGCACATGACACAAAACTGGATGGTATCGTAGATAGTAAAAATGGTTATCAAAAATTATAACAGGTTCTTGATCAGTTGGCAAGTGGGCTGAGGAATGGTATCTGCTGTTACTTATGTTCATAGAGCTTTTCTGCCCCCATCTTATTAACATCACATACATCTTTGTATACAAGTTAATGTTGCTAGAATAACTTTTAGTTCTGGTCTATTTTTTTTTCAATATGTAATTCATAGTCATTGGGTGAAGGAAGGAGAATCTGTTTGTGAGGAAAAGAGAGATCGTCATTGAATGGCAGAATAGACTTGATGGGCTGAATGGTCTAATTAAGCTCCTATGACTTATGAACCAATATTTCAAGCTGTATATTATTACAGATTTGCGCTCCTACATTTTAAGATGGCATTTGCAGATTTAAAATTTGTGGCAGAAACAAAGCAGGAGAATTGACTACAAAATGTATGTGAAAATTCAGCATCTCTATCATCCAGTTCTCTTCTCTGCTGCAAGTGCAGTTATGCTATTGTATGGGACACAAACTATATTTTGGTAAACCTCTCCATTAATACTTTCAATTTAATTAGATTCAAATCACAAAGTGTAAAATTTAAAGTAAACAAATTATAGCCAAAATCAAATTACATTTTATAGTGTGGGATTCATACTCTTTTGGGAATGTTCACTATAAAAATTGAAAATTAATAACTGCCTTAAATATTCAATGGTCTGCTGTTTTCTTTTCATCATTGCACACATTTATACCCAAGGAATAAAGCAAATTGTATTCTTGCCACAAGGGATTTCAGGATCTTTACTGGTGTTTTAAGGATTAGAGTTGCAATTCTTGTAAAATTTGAAAATCGCTAGGCTTGACTATTTCCCCAAAATATGAGAGGCTGAAACCTGAACAACAACAATTTAATGGCATTAAAACAGCACTGTGATCATCTAATACTGTTTGAGTTTGTCTCATGCTTGTGTGCCAAGAAATTGGATGTTATTAATTTATAGTGTGCTAGAAACATTGCTGCATTTAGCACAGGCGCTAAATTGTGTCCACGCAGGAGAAAAATAAGATTTTTTTCAAAAAACTAGTTTGAACCCTAAAACGGCTTTAGAGCTGCAACCGGTTGCCATCATTGCTCTTTGGACCTCAGAAACTCTTATTTTCCATGCTTACATGTTTGCAAATTTTACCAGAGATTAATTTTGATTGTTGCAATATGGTGTAAACACAAATCTTGCTGAAAAATCAAAAGGCAAGTTACTTGGTGGGAGCACAGACACCTGGAAATGTGTGCAATATTGCTGTTCCCCAAGTCAAACTTTCAACTGCACAGCATACTTTGGAGCTGTGAGAACAAACGTTTAGGCCAAGGCATTCCAACTTAACTACTGAATAAGAAGTGGTAGGCTTTGATTTCACTCCTTTGTTGTGTAGTCAGCAAAAGCGCTTTTTAATGGAGTGTGCTTCTTTTAGATTTTAAGGTTTAGTTTAGAGATGCCGCGTGGAAACAGGGCTAATGTGTCTGCGCCAACCAGCGATCCCCGCACACTAGCACTATCCTGCACACCAGGGATATGTTACAAATTTACTGAAGCCAATTAACCTACAAACCTGTATGTCTTTAGAGTGTGGGAGGAAACCTGAGCACCCGGAGAAAACCCACGCAGGTCTTAGGGAGAAGATACAAAGCCCATACAGGCAGCACCCATAGTCAGGATTGAGCCAGGGTCTCTGGCGCTGTAAGATATCAACTCTACCACTGTGCCACCATGTCACCCTATACGTTGGGTTTTAAACTCACTCAATGGTCATCCTCGCCACTGATTCCAGTGTGCTGTACCCTGCGGCTGTGAAGTTGTCCTTGTATCGTTCCATCTTGATGGCCTCGAGCCAATCGCCTACACAACGAAAGGAGGTGAAGTCCAGGGTATTTTGATCTAGAAGTGGATTGATTGGTCTAAATGGGGAAAATGGGATAATGTTAACATAACTGCAATACACCTAATATTGTATTCATTAAACAGATAACATAGGCACATTAAGCAAAAGAATAGGGCATGCCAAACAGACTTACTACTGATCACTATTTGAAGTCTGGAGCAAATAAATGACACCTCTCAAATGGACAAGGCGGTGGCCAGGCCGCACTTGGAGAATTGTTCCGTTTTAGTTGCCTTGCTATTGGAAAGATGCCATTAAGCTGGAAATAGTGCAGAGAAGATTTATAACACTGTTGCCAGCCTTGAGAGCTTGAGCTATATGGAGAGGATGGGCAGGCTTGGACTTTATTCCTTGGAGTGCAGGAGGATGAGAGGTGATCTATAGGGGTGTACAAAATCAAGAGGGGAATGCCCAATTCAATAAATGTTTCAGCATTACTTCAACAAATAATGTTATTGAACAATGTTGTAACTTTGCATTTAATGCTTGTTTTACATTCTTAAAAGGACAGCATAAAGAATTGGTGTAAAGCATAAAGAAAAAGCAGGATAAATTGTTCTTACTGATCACCCATTGCCAACATCAAATGCAAAATTAGTGATCAAAATTACTTTTATTTAGTATCCTCAATATATCAGCTCTGATTTTTAATCAATCTACCATCGAGCAAACTCACACAGGCTAACTTCTCAATGCCCGGAAATTAAAAAAGTGCAAATTGGAAAGGGGGGGAGGGGAGGAACTTGGAGAAAATAATCACTAAGGCAACAGTACTGTGCAAACTGGTGAAACAGTAGTCTAAAAAATCTCTGGGTCATAAAATATGTCGTTATTGGGATAGTTGATGAGTAGGTTTCAGTTTTCCAAAATTCTTAATTTACATCAGGTTCTGTTAGATTGGAAAGTAGCAAATGTAACACCTTCATTAAAATAGGAGTAAGACAGAAAACAGCCAAATGCAGGCCAGTTAGTTTAACATGTATCTTTGCAAAAATATTTAATGGTATTATTAAAGATGTCACAACAGGGTTTGGAAGGATTCAAGGAAAGCAATCATTTGTGTAAAAAAGGAATTGTTTTTGGACTTTAAGAAACGTAATGTGCTGTGGATAAGGAGGAACTGATGGATGGAGTATACTTAATTTTCCAGAAGCCATTTAATAAGGTGTCACATGAAAGGTTATTGTGGAAAATAAAAGTTATTTTGAAAGGGCAACTTTTTGGCAAGGATGAAGGTTTTTCTAGTAATAAGAAACAAAGCAGGCATAACTTGGTCTTTTTCCTGGTTGGCAATATGTAATGAGTTATGTCACAAGGTCCTCTGGTGGCGTCCACCTCTCTACCATTTGTATAAATAACCTCCAAAGGAGATTCTCTAGTATGTTAAAGAAGGAACTGCAGATGCTGGAGAATCGAGGGTACACAAAAGGCTGGAGAAACTCAGCGGGTGCAGCAGCATCTAAGGAGCGAAGGAGATAGGCGACGTTTCTGGTCGAGACCCTTCTTCAGTGTTGCCTAGATTCTAGAAACTAGCTTCAGTTTTATGGGGGGATTGGATAGCTTGAGTGGAGAAAATGTGGCTGAGGGTTAACTTGACAGAGGTATGAAAGGCATGGATAGGGGAGATGGTAAAAACCTTTCTCCCATGTTAGGGGTGTCGAAAATAAGTTTAATGTGAGAGGAAGGATAGACAGGAAAGATTTTCACACAGTAAGTGGTTGATTTCTGGAATGTAGAAGAGGCAGTGGAGTTCAACACAATCACAGCATTTAAGTGACACCTTGACAGGCATCTGAATAGCCAAGATTACAGACATAATGTAGAAAAATGGAATTCACATAGATACAATGGTCAACATAGATATAGTAGGCTGAAAGGCCGGTGTCTGTGTTGCACAACTTGGAGGTGTTGAAGGGATGTTTGTTAAATTTGCTGATCAGCAAACATAGAAAATAACTTGAGGAAAACACAAGGAGGCTATGTAGAGATGCAAATGTGTAAAAATATCTGGCAAATGGGGAATAATGTTGTTTTGTCCATTTAGGTCAGAAAAATAAAGAAGTGCATTACCTAAATGCTGAGCTGCAAATGGGTCAGGATATTCCAGTGCATGATTTACAAAAGGTTAACATGGAGATACAGTAAGTAGTAAAAGATCTAACAGAATATTGTTTATTATGATGAGAATTGAATATTAAATCAGGGAGGTTCTGCTTCAGTTGGATGGGGGATTGGTGAGATCACATCTGAAGTAATGGACTCCTTGGATAAGCAAGAATATTAATGTATTAAAAATAGTTAAGGGAAGCTTCACTAGGCTAACAACTCACTACACAAGGGAAGGAGGCCATTTATCTGATTGGCTCCATACTGGCACCGAGTAGAACAATCCTATCAGTCCCATTTACCCCTCTCTTGTTTCATTGTAATGCTACAATTCATCCTCTCTCAAATGCCCATCAACTACCCTTGGATTAAACTTATCACGTACCTACACTGGAGGCAATTATAGCAGCCAATTATTCTGATAACCTGCATATATCTGGGATGTGGGAGGAAACCAGGGCACTTTGTGGCAATCCACACCATCTCTGGGAAATGTGTACATACCCCACAGAGAATGCCAAGGCCCAGTGGCACAGCAGTAGTGTTGCTGCCTTACAGAGCCAGGGACCCTTGTTTGATCCTGACTACGGGTGCTGTCTGGTACAGAGTTTGTATATTTTCCCTGTGACTGTGTGGGTTTTCGTTGGTTTCCCACACTGCAAAGACGTACAGTTTTGGAGGCTAATTGGCTTCGGTAAAATCGTAAATTGTCCATAGTGTAGGACAGTGCTAGTATTTGGGGTGATCACTGGTCGACATGGAGTCTGTGGGCCAAAGGGCCTGTTACCGTGCTGTGTCTCTAACGTCTAAAGCCGGGATTGAACCTAGGATTTGTCAAAGAGCAGCGAAAGCAGAGTCTTTGAATAGTTTTAAGAAAATAATATTTTTAAGAGTTAATAGTTACTTGGCAAGCAGGACTTGAAAGGTTAGCAGGAAATACTGAGTTGTGGTTTCAATCACGTCAACCATAATCTTATGCAATGGTAGAGCAGTCAAGAAATCTAATCCCGCTCTTGGTTCATATACACAGAAACATAGAAAATAGGTGCAGGAGCAGGCCATTCGGCCCTTCGAGCCTGCAGTGCCATTCAATATGATCATCCAACTCATTATCCTGTACCTGCCTTCTCTCCATACCCCCTGATCCCTTTAGCCACAAGGGCCACATCCAACTCTCTCTTAAATATAACCAATGAACTGGCCTCAACTACCTTCTGTGGCAGAGAATTCCAGAGACTCACCACTCTCTGTGTGAAAAATGTTTTCCTCATCTCGGTCCTAAAGGAATTCCCCTTTATCCTTAGACCCTTTGTTCTGGACCTCCCCAACATTGGGAACAATCTTCCTGCATCTAGCCTATCCAACCCTAAGAATTTTGTAAGTTTCTATAAGATCCCCCCTCAGTCTTCTAAATTCTAGCGAGTACCCAGTCTTTCCTCATATGAAAGTCCTGATATCCCAGGAATCAGTCTGGTGAACCTTCTCGGTACGACCTCTACGGCAAGAATATATTTTCTCAGATTTGGAGACCAAACCTGTATGCAATATTCCAGGTGTGGTCTTACCAAAACCCTGTACAACTGCAGTAGAACCTCCCTGCTCCTATACTCAAATCCTTTCGTTATGAATGCTAACATACCATTTGCTTTCTTCACTGCCTGCTGCACCTGCTTGCCTACTTTCAATGGTTGGTGTACCATGACACCCAGGTCTCGTTGCATCTCCCCTTTTCCTAATTTGCCACCATTCAGATAATAGTCTACCCTCCTGGTTTTGCCACCAAAATGGATAACCTCACATTTATCCACATTATACTGCATTTGCCATGCATTTGCCCACTCACCCAGCCTCTCCAAGTCACCTTGCAGCCTCCTAGCATCCTCCTCACACCTAACACTACCCCCCAGCTTAGTGTCGTCCGCAAACTTGGAGATGTTGCATTCAATTCCCTCGTCCAAATCATTAATATATATTTTAAATAGCTGGGGTCCCAGCAGTGAGCCTTGCGGTACCCCACTAGTCACTGCCTGCCATTCTGAAAATGACCCGTTTACTCCTACTCTTTGCTTCCTGTCTGCCAGCCAATTCTCTATCCACATTAATACTGAACCCCAATACCGTGTGCTTTAAATTTGTATACTAATCTCTTATGTTGGACCGTGTCGAAAGCCTTCTGAAAGTCTAGATATAACACATCCACTGGTTCTCTCTTATCCACTCTGGTAGTTACATCCTCGAATAATTCTATAAGATTCGTCAGACATGATTTACCTTTCGTAAATCCATGCTGAATTTGTCTAATGATTTCACCACTTTCCAAATGTACTGCTATCCCATCTTTAATAACTGACTCTAACAGTTTCCCCACTACCGATGTTAGACGAACTGATCTGTAATTCCCCGTTTTCACTCGCCCTCCTTTTTTAAAAAGTGGGGTTACATTAGCTACCCTCCAATCCTCAGGAACTACTCCAGAATCTAAGGATTTTTGAAAGATTATCACTAATGCATCCACTATTTCTGTGGCTACTTTCTTGAGTACTCTGGGATGCAGACTATCTGGCCCTGGGGATTTTTCGGCCTTTAATCTATTCAATTTACCCAACATCACTTCCCGGCTAACCTGGATTTCACTCAGTTGCTCCACCTTATTTGACCCCCAGTCCCCTGCTATTTCCGGCAGATTATTGATGTCTTCCTTAGTGAAGACAGAACCAAAGTAGTTATTCAATTGGTCTGCCATGTCCTTGTTCCCCATGATCAATTCACCTGTTTCTGACTGCAAGGGACCTACATTTGTTTTAACTAATCTCTTTCTCTTCACATATCTATAAAAACATTTGCAGTCAGTTTCTCCCAGTCCCCTGGTTGGCTGCTTTTTCTGGCTAATTTGTATGCTTCATCTTTTATTTTTATACTATCCCTGATTTCCCTTGTTATCCATGGATGCACTACCTTCCCTCATTTATTCCTTTGCCAACCTGGGATGAACAATTGTTGTATTTCATCCATGCAGTCTTCAAATACCTTCCATTGCACATCCACTGTCAACCCTTTAAGAATCACTTGCCAGTCTATCTTCCTCATTGCCAATTCACATCTCATTACTTCAACCTTTGTTTAAGTTCAGAACCCTTGTTTCTGACTTAATTATGTGAAGAACAACCATAGGTCACTCTTGCCCAGCTCTAACTAACCCTTCCTCATTACTCAATACCCAGTCTAGAATAGCCTGCTCTCTCGTTGGTTCCTCTACATGTTGGTTTAGAAAACTATCCCGCATACATTCCAAGAAATCCTCTTCCTCGGCACCCCTGCCAATTTGATTCACCCAATCTATATGTAGATTGAAGTCACCCATTATAACTGTTTTACCCTCGTTGCATGCATTTCTAATTTCCTGTTTGATGCCATCCCCAACTCCACTACTACTGTTAGGTGGCCTGTACACAACTCACTCTAGCGTTTTCTGCCCCATAGAGTTTCGCAGCTCTACCCATATCGATTCCACATCCTCCAAGCTAATGTCCTTCCTTTCTATTGCATTAATCTCCTCTCTCACCTGCAACACTACCCCACCTCCCTTCCCTCTCTGTCTATCCCTCCTGAATATTGAATATCCCTGGATGTTCAGCTCCCAGCCTTGGTGCCCCTGGAGCCATGTCTCCGTGATCCCAACTATAGCATAGTCATTAATAGCTATCTGCACATTCAACTTGTCCACCTTATTACGAATGCTCCTTGCATTGAGACACAAAGCCTTCAGGCTAGTTTTTACAACAATCTTACTCCATATACAATTATGTTAACCATATAACCATATAACAATGACAGCACGGAAACAGGCCCTCTCGGCCCTTCCAGTCCGTGCCGACCATTTGTTTTCCCCTAGTCCCATCTACCTGCTCCATTCCCTCCATACCCCTCCATTCCCTTCACGTCCATATACCTATCCACTTTTCTTTTAAATGTTAAAATCGATCCTGCCTCCACCACTTCTGCTGGAAGCTCATTCCACATAGCCACCACCATCTGAGTAAAGAAGTTCCCCCTCACGTTACCCCTAAACTTCTGTCCCTTAATTCTCATGTCATGCCCTCTTGTTTGAATCTTCCCTACCCTCAATGGGAAAAACGTATCCACGTCAATTCTGTCTATCCCTTTCATCATTTTAAAGACCTCAATCAAGTCCCCCCTTAACCTTCTGCGCTCCAAAGAATAAAGACCTAACTTGTTCAACCTTTCTCTGTAACAGGGTTGCTGGAACCCTGGCAACATTCTAGTAAATCTCCTCTGTACTCTCTCTATTTTGTTGACATCCTTCCTATAACTAGGCGACCAAAATTGTACACCATACTCCAGAATTGGTCTTACCAATGCCTTGTACAATTTTAACATTACTTCCCTACTCCTATATTCAATGCTCTGATTTATAAAGGCCAGCACACCAAAGGCTTTCTTTACCACCCTATCTACATGCGATTCCACCTTCAGGGAATTATGCAAAGTTATTCCTAGATCCCTCTGTTCCACAGCATTCCTCAATTCCCTACCATTTACCATGTTGATTTTGATTTGTTCTGCCAAGATGTAGCACTTCACACTTAACAGCATTAAACTCCATCTGCCATCTTTCAGCCCACTTTTCCAAATGGCCCAAATCTCTCTGTAGACTTTGAAAATCTACTTCATTATCCACAACACCACCTATCTTAGTATCATCTGCATACTTACTTATCCAATTTTCCACACCATCATCCAGATCATTGATGTACATGACAAACAACAGTGGACCCAACACAGATCCCTGAGGCACCCCACTGGTCACCGGCTTCCAACCTGACAAACAGCCATCCACCATTACTCTCTGACATCTCCCATTCAGCCACTGTTGAATCCATCTTGCTACTCCGCCATTAACACCCAAAGATTGAACCTTCTTAACCAACCTTCCACGGGGAACCTTGTCAAAGGCCTTACTGAAATCCATATAGACAACATCCACTGCTTTACCCTCATCAATTTCCCTAGTAACCGCTTCAAAACATTCAAGAAGGTAATTCAAGAAGGTGAACTTGAAGGTAATTCAAGAATGTTGACAAGTGGCCCCTTTTGATTTTTGCCCTGGAAACCCACCACCTCTTATTCTCTGTTTATTTTATTTTTTTCTTTCCCCCCTACATGTTGGGTCTGAGTGCTTCCCTTCTCTGCCTCCTGCCCAGTTGTAGTAGTGAGTAATGAGGAAGAGTTATAATCTCCAATGAGATCTAACCTGTGTTAAATCGGTTCATGGTGTGATTTGTGCACAAACGACCTGTGTGCTAATCAATTAAATTTCTAACCTTAGACATCTCAACTATGAACAAACAAAACCAAAATATAATTTTCAAGGAAAATCTAGATCCTCCTGCCTCCACATCCTTCCTTTGTCTTGCCATCATTTACAAGCAGTAAATGCAAATGTATGCTTTCCCTTACCTACTGCAAGTACCCACAGGAACCTTCAGACTGTTTGGATTACGAATCATTTTGTCTAGGATTCCAACTATCTGATCAAACTTGGGTCTCTCGTTGCGTTCCTGCTGCCAACAGTCGAGCATCAGTTGGTGAAGGCCAGGTGGACAGTCCATGGGAGCAGGGAGACGATAACCCTCTTCAATAGCTTTTATAACCTAGACATAGATGAAAGCAGATTAATACTTTTGTAAAACAAACACTTCCTTAACTTTAAAAAATAATGACCATCACTGTGTATAAAAAACAACACTGCATTCAGAACAAGAAACAATCTGCTGGAGGAACTCAGCGGGTTAGGCAGAACCTGTGAAGGGAAGTGGATAGATTATGTTTTGTGTCGGGACCCTTCATTTGAACTGATAAAAATTGTTTTTGATAGCATGCACACAAGCTTTTTAGAAATAAATTTATTGGTTGACAGCACCAGATAGAACCTAAAAAAAAACAATAGGCCTCAGGACAGCACAGAGATACAGTTATTTCATTGAGATAACTGCAGTGAAGAAAGCGAATGGCATGTTGGCCTTTATAACAAGAGGAATCAAATATAGGAGCAAAGAGGTCCTTCTGCAGTTGTACAGAGCCCTAGTGAGACCACACCTGGAGTATTGTGTGCAGTTTTGGTCCCCTAATTTGAGGAAGTACATTCTTGCTATTGAGGGAATGCAGCGTAGGTTTACAAGGTTAATTCCCGGGATGGCGGGACTGTCATATGCTGAGAGAATGGAGCAGCTGGGCTTGTACACTCTGGACTTTAGAAGGATGAGAGGATATCTCATTGAAACATATAAGATTGTTAAGGGTTTGGACACGCTAGAGGCAGGAAACATGTTCCCGATGTTGGGGGAGTCCAGAACCAGGGGCCGCAGTTTAAGAATAAGGAGCAAGCCATTTAGAACGGAGATTTTTTCTCATAGAGAGTGGTGAGTCTGTGGAATTCTCTGCCTCAGAGGGCGGTGGAGGCAAGTTCTCTGGATGCTTTCAAGAGCGAGCTAGATAGGGCTCTTAAAAATAGTGGGGGCAGAAGATATGGGGAGGAGGCAGGAACGCGGTACTGATTAGGGATGATCAGCCATGATCACATTGAATGGCGGTGTTGGCTCGAAGGGCCGAATGGCCTACTCCTGCACCTGTTGTCTATTATCTATTGAGATGGTCTTCTTGACTTTTAAAAAAGTGTAATACCTATTTGGAGGAATATTTTGGGCACAGCCAAGTTGAAGTAACCTTGTGAGTGAAGCCGGCCTCGTGTCATGAGGGCAGCAGCCCACCTGACTGATTTTGAGGTTGGTCTAACTTTTTTTCTCGGGGTAATTTAACAAGAAAGTATGGAAGAGTGATGGCAGGGAATGAAACTTCCCACTTCACTGGCTCTGAAGTGGGAATGGAAATTGCTTCTATTCTGTGGCTTTGCTAACCATGTGTGTTCCCTTTCTGACAATCTGAGTTACCTTCAATACCAAGAGCTGTCAGACTAGCAACATCAGACATGGTTATGTTTAAACTGTGATCCCATGAGAGCAGCATTTAACTGGTGACCTACAGCCATGTTCCCTCCTTTGGTTTTCCTCCTCAACCATTTCAAATTAAGGTCCACGTGGACATAGTTTGTTTTGTTGATTCAGAGTTTAAGCACATGCAGCATGACTGCAGCTTAAGGAGTACACAGGAGGTGGCTGTAGTGAAGCAGGTTTTAAGGCCGATAATGACAGGATTCAATCTAAGTCTTTACTGTGGATGCTGGCACATACACTGCCGATTGCTAGTTGCTCTGGTTTGAGCGTCGGGTGAATGAGTTACGGCCTCGCCTTATACCTGCTCTGCTTCCCAAACACAAAGCTGCTTTTGATTCGTCTATTTCTCATCAGATTTCTCAAAACTGTACAGACAGATCCCAAGTGGTTTCTGGTAGTTTCTTATCCTTATGAACTTTAAAGAGTCAGTGCACAAAAATTGACTATTTGTTCTACTTTGGAAAGAAAGAAGAAAAATTGCCATGAGTCAACAGACGTAATTAGAGGTAAACATCTGATTCAGACTGTAGGGACGGTGACTGTTTATCGGAGTGAAATTGCAAAAGTAACAATGTTTGTGTTACAATGATTTTGAACTTAACTATGAGTCATCTGAAAGAGTATATCTCTAATTTGAAGAACTAGTCTGAAGAAGGATCTCGACCCGATACATCACCCATTCCTTCTATCCAGAGATGCTGCCTGTCCCACTGACCTACTCCAGCATTTTGTGTCTATCTTTGGTTTAAACCAGCATCCACAGTTCCTTCCTACACACTTTGAGTCATCATTGTCCGCCTCTTTCTACAGATTGGAAAAATTTCAGTGAACAAAAGTTACGTCGACAGAGATGAAAGAGACTAGGGGTGCTGTAATCTGGGGTAGAAAGCAAACAGCTTGAGGAACGTAGCGAGACAGATGGCATGTATAGGCAGAAGGGTGATCAATGTTTTGGGTCAATTGTGCATCGTGACGAGAGTGTAGCTGGGAGTTAGCCAGTATAAAAACATTTAGATGGAGTGTTACTTCAAATCTTGCCTCCAGTAAGTGGTGATTCACATAACGCATGCAGCTCTTTATTAATTAAGCTCTAGATTTTGGAATTCCTGACTGACATTTAGGCACATTGACATAGAAGAGCCTGACATAGCCTGAATTCCCACTAAGGGGAGAAATTTCAGAGAAACAGTTTGGAAAGAAACACTAATTTTTTTCAATATCCTACAAGGCATAAAAGTCTCTGCCTGTCAACATCACGGTCCAAGGAGGTAGAGGGGTTGGATATTGGTCACAATATCAGCATTGTCGTTTATTAGGATTTGGTGGATATTATTATTAGCATAAAACTCTGTTTGCCATTCCAGTAACTTAGCCACGACACTCCAACTTTCTACATCTCTACCCAATCCTGCAGATTTGCATCTTCATCTCCACCAGGGACAGCAGTTTTGTGAGGATTAGCCTTGGACGTGCCAATATATCTCTGGAGCCTCTGGACCAGTCTCTGAGAGAGAGAGCTGGAGACAAAGTAGACTGCAAATGCTAGAATCTTGAGCAAAAAACAAAGTGCTGGAGTAGTTCAGTCGGCGAGGCAGCATGTGTGGAGGGGAATGGACAAGTTACATTTTTGGTCAAGATCCTTCTTCAGATTCAACAGATGACATTTCAGTCTGAAGAAGGGTTCCAACCTACAACATCTGTCCATTTCCCTCCACAGATGCTCCCTGGCCTGCTAAACTCATCCAGCACATGAGAGAGACCTGACTACTGCTTCAGAGAGACAAAAAAAATGCTAGAGTAATTCAGCAGGTCAGGCAGCATTTCTGGAGAAAACTAATAGGTGACATTTTGGGATGAGGCACTTCTTCAGCCTGTAGAAGGGGCTCGACCCAAAAAGATACGTATTTCTTTTCTCTAGAGATGCTGCCTGGCCTGCTGAGTTACTCCAGCATTTTGTGTCTATCTTCTGTGTAAACCAGCATCTGCATTTCCTTCCGGCACTGCTTCAGATAGTTGGCAGCATTGAGCTGGTCAGATGTTTTCACAGAACCTTGTGTATATTCAAATATTTAGAGACACAAGGAACTGCAGATGGTAGATGTTGATCAAATATTTAGTGCTATAGTACATTACTGGACATGTTCCTGATGTAACGGCTGTTCATAAATAAATTCCGTATATTGTGAGACCCTGGTTTTGGAAGCAGACACCAAAAAGGCTGGGAATTACATTGCACTCAGAGTTGATATAAAGCCGTGCAGTGCAGGATGGTTTCCAGCTTCATGTTGTGCACCTATTGTGAACCTCAATTTTACATGAGGTTCAAAGTGTTCAGATCAGAACAGGCTTCACACAACCTGTGTGGAAAAAGAGCCTCATCCACCAGCTCGGCCATTACAAAGTGAATAGAGGAAGTCAGGTAGTTTGCAGAATACAGGTGGCTGGGGATGAGGGACGAAGGGGTCTATTCTATACACGTCTGAGGACCTGTAATGTATGGGCTTGGAAAGGGTGATTAGCAGACTGGGGCTTGAATGAGGAATTGCTGACCGGTCCAAACAACATTGATAATGAGAGCAGGCATGAGGCAAACGGCTGTAAACTAAGAAACTGGTATGAAAACCGACCCATTAGAGGACAGATATTTTGTATATCCTAGCCCTGGGCAACAGGACATTTTGACTTCCTTAATCCAATGCGAGAACAGATGTTCACTCTCCAGTCAGCACCTGGTTCAGTGAGCAGTCCATGCCATTCGCACACGTTTTACCCCCACATGCATTGTCTGCAACTGTTAACACAGCATGGTGCATGCTGCTTGCAGAATCTGCAAATGCCTTGTGACCAATTCTCACTCATGGAGGATTCCGATCAAATTTGGGAAGTGTATTATCCATTCGCAAAGTAACTGGTTGCATCTTAAATTGGGCTTTGAATAAACTTTACAAAACCTTGCGCAACACAAGTACATTTCTAGCCAAAGAGCCAAATAAAAATTGCCTTTTGCTCATTTGAGGCCGGCATTGGTTCACCTGTCAGTCATGATGGGGAGAGAATTATGTGCCTTCTGCTGATAATTCTCTCAAGGGAGAAGTGCCCTGCTGCAGAATGACTTCAAATCTGATTTTATTTTTCAATGTTTTACAATGTCTTTGATGTCTGCCATTCCAATCAACAGAGCTAACAAATCGTGAGATGACTTGCATTTACAATGAGAACTAATTCAATTAATTTGAGCGCGTGGGCTGCATAGAATTAATTGCAATTTTTTTTCTTTAGTTAAGGCTAATTGAGGGCCTGACATATGTTTGGAATCTATTTCCACAAGTGAATACATTGATTAAAAATCATCTTGATAGAAGCGCCTCTTACCTTACAGATAATTTCCCCTGTCAAGCTTGGAACTGTGAGTATTTACAACAATTATCCAACAACCAAATTTTAGATTTGTCACCCACTGGTTCAATATCAATCCAATTTCAACCACAAGTGATGAGCTAATTGTTCCATCAGTAATAATGGGCAACTTACATCCTGATTGGACATATCCCAATAAGGCCGCTCTCCGTAGGACATGACCTCCCACATTACTATTCCATAGCTCCACACATCACTGGCTGACGTAAACTTGCGGTACTGTATGGCCTCGGGAGCAGTCCACCGGACTGGAATTTTACCACCCTGATAATGCAAAGAAGATATCATGAAATGCCGAAGTAATTACTTTAAATTTGCTCACAATTAAATTATAACACACATGGACACATTTGGCTTTACTAAGATTGAAATAGATCCGGAATTCTGGATTTTATTCTTGCAAGAGGCAGGATATATTCTGCAATATCTTCATGAATGATTTGTGACCACATATTCATATACATATTCAAATGGTTTATATGTAAGACATTTCAAACACTAAACATGTCATAATGTTGCAAAGCAAACACGCCTTGCCTAGCACAATGCTGTATGGATATAGAGAGAAAACCAAATCCAGTTTCTTTCAACAAAATTACTATGTACAGTCTGCTGTCCTTTTTTATATGAAGTATGTTAATGCACTGGAATGTCTTGAGGAATCGTTGGACAGGCGAGGCTTTGAAATGACTAGAATTTAGCAAACAGAGACTTCACTGTAATACGCAAGACCCTAAGAGTGGATTTGGAGAATGTTGTTTCTTGTTAGACATTCCAGGGTCATTTTTGTTTAATAGAAAGTTCATACTTAATGCAGACGTGAGATGATTATATTTTTTTCTCTCAGAAGTTATGAGTCTTTGGAACTCTCTTCCTCAAAGGCTAATGTGGGCAGTGTCTGTGAACATCTCTAAGTCGGAGGTAGATAGTTTCTTGCTAACCAAAGGGGTGAAAGACTACTGAGGCTGGGCTGGGCTGTGCTAAGTATATGATGTTAAAACCTGATCAGACATAACCTTATTAAAAGGTAGAACAGGCTTGAGTATGTGAGTGGCCTATCCCATTCCCATTTTGCATGTTTGTTGCTCGGCCAACATTCAAGGATATTTTGGCAGATCTGAAATGGGTTTCTTTTGTCATCACTTCCCTCACACCCTGTGTGATGATATTTGCATTACAGAACGCTGTAGAAACTTACAGGATCTTACTGCAAATAATGGCATTGGGTTCTTTCTGGAGTTTCCTATTGGGAGTACAGAAGAGTGAGTGTAACTCATCGCTTATTGGGAATTTCTGGCAAAAGCTCTCCGCAACCTCTGTCACTGAAAAAAATATTTAATTCTTTATAAAAGTGCTTCGTTCAGTTTATCGCCATTTTTTAACATTGTACTTAAAATAATGGAAATATTTCTTTGGATTCCACTATTTAACTGCCCATTTATTGATGAACCATTAATGCCTCATTTGGTACCATGTCCTCGATATTTTTGATTTATTTAACTTTTCAAAATTATTCAATAATCTAAGGTTATCGATTATAGACTGAAAATGCTGGAGTAACACAGCAGGACAGGCACCATCTCTGGATAGAAGGAATGTGTGACGTTTTTGATCAAGACCCTTCAGTCTGAAGAACGGTCTCGACCCCAAACGTTACCCATTCCTTCTATCCAGAGATGCTGCCTATCGTGCTGAGTTACTCCAGCATTTTGTATCTATCTTCGGTGTAAACCAGCATCTGCAGTTCCCTCCTACACATAAGGTTATCTATTGTTAGTTTAGTTCATGTTTTTCACACAGAGAGTTGTGAGTCTGTGGAATTCTCTGCCTCAGAGGGTGGTGGAGGCCGGTTCTCTGGATACTTTCAAGAGAGAGCTAGATAGGGCTCTTAAAGATAGCGGAGTCAAGGGATATTAGAAAAAACACTATCTTTCACCCCTGCAGGTGAATAATCATTTGAAGCATCACAAATACTTATCTTTGGTAAGTATTCACCCCAGTCATATATTGCCATAAAATAAAGTCCAAAGATTGATATGATTTGTTGTGTGGACAAAGATATTATCGCAGCCATATATTTAAAAAAAAAACGGATTTTGATATCTGTAAAAAAGGGAATCGGGTAATTGATAAAGCAGTCACTATTCTACAGTTTAACAAAAATCGGCTTGATTTGTCTCCTCAGGTAGACTTGAAATTGCCTGTGACTTCGTAACCTCCATGTGTTTTAGACTTTGATCATCTCTGTTGTATAAATGGGAAGTTATGATTGCTTGGGCACGTACTAAATCTTGCTGAAGGGAGTTTTAGTCCATCATAATTTATTGAGAAGGTGGATCAGGTGTCAGAGGCAGAGGTTCTGATCTGAAATAGACCGAGTGAACTCAATTTCAGTGTGTGCACACATGTATAGGATGACAGATACCTAGAGGAGCGTTATAAGCCAGTGATACATTAAGTGTTTCCGATGACATGACAGTCCGTGAGTAGGACAATTTGTGAATGTCATTTCATTGTACATTTACAAGCACAAACAAAGGACCAAACTTGTGAATGAACCCTGGTTTACAATTAGGAGCATTGAAAAAAAAATTGTATCTCTCTAATTTAAACCCTTTGGCAATAGAAGGAAAAACTTTTGAATTTTGTTCACAATGTAGAGCAACACCGGGAAGAGTAAGTTTAAACGTTCACAGAAAAATTACTCACTCCTAGCCTGAGGCAGCTTTCATGCTCTATGCCATGAGTAAAGTCATTTTTAAATAGTTGCATTACCAGAATTTCAATGACCTGAGGCTAACTTTAGTATAAAGAGTTTGATATGGCACCAAGTTAGGGAAGTGTAACTACTCTGAAACACACATGTGTTTTATCCTTTATAATGCACACAAGGCTAAGATAATCTACTGAGTGCATCTTTGATAACGGAGGCATTACAGAGCAGTTTACTGAATATGGCCTTACACAGGTGAGGAAGATCATTGAAAGACACATCTGAAGATAGTTTAAGGAGGGATTTGATGCTGCCAGAGACACAGTAAATCATTTACTGATGGATGATGCAATATGCTGTGCGTTCTGAGATTCATGCACAGGTACCTGTTAGGAGTGGATACATACATTTGAGAGGGTAGGAACAAATGCTTAGATGTAAAGGTGGACCTAATGAGAGTAATGGCTCAGTGGGCTTCACTATGCAAATGGGAGATTTTCCATTAATTTGTTTTTGCAAAGATTAGAAATATAAACATAGAAATTAGGTGCAGGAGTAGGCCATTCGGCCCTTCGAGCCTGCACCGCCATTCAATATGATCATGGCTGATCATCCAACTCAGTATCCCGTACCTGCCTTCTCTCCATACCTTCTGATCCCCTTAGCCACAAGGGCCACATCTAACTCCCTCTTAAATATAGCCAATGAACTGGGCTCAACTACCCTCTGTGGCAGAGAGTTCCAGAGAACTCTCTGTGTGAAAAAAGTCTTTCTCATCTCGGTCTTAAAGGATTTCCCCCTTATCCTTAAGCTGTGACCCCTTGTCCTGGACTTCTCCAACATCGGGAACAATCTTCCTGCATCTAGCCTGTCCTGTCCCAATTTTGCTGCATCTAGCCTGTCCTGTCCAATTTTGTAAGTTTCTATAAGATCCCCTCTCAATCTCCTAAATTTTAGAGTATAAACCGAGCCTATCCAATCTTTCTTCATAAGACAGTCCTGACATCCCAGTAATCAGTCTGGTGAACCTTCTCTGCACTCTCTCTATGGCAATAATGTCCTTCCTCAGATTTGGAGACCAAAATTGTATGCAATACTCCAGGTGTGGTCTCAACAAGACCCTGTACAACTGCAGTAGAACCTCCCTGCTCCTATACTCAAA
Source organism: Okamejei kenojei (assembly GCA_035221665.1). Lineage (NCBI taxonomy): Eukaryota > Metazoa > Chordata > Chondrichthyes > Rajiformes > Rajidae > Okamejei > Okamejei kenojei. Next base: position 86,052,923 of record CM069135.1, read on the forward strand.
TCCTTTTGCTATGAAAGCTAACATACCATTCGCTTTCTTAACTGCCTGGTGCACCTGCATGCCTACTTTCAATGACTGGTGTACGATGACACCCAGGTCTCGCTGCATCTCCCTTTTTCCTACTCGGCCACCATTTAGATAATAGTCTGCTTTCCTGTTTTTGCCACCAAAGTGGATAACCTCACATTTATCCACATTATACTGCATCTGCCAAACATTTGCCCACTCACCCAGCCTATCCAAGTCACCTTGCAGTCTCCTAGCATCCTCCTCACAGCTAACACTGCCCACCAGCTTAGTGTCATCCACAAACTTGGAGATATTGCCATCCAGATCATTAATATATATTGTAAATAGCTGGGGTCCCAGCACTGAGTCTTGCTGTACCCCACTAGTCACTGCCTTCCATTGTGAAAAGGACCCGTTTACTCCTACTCTTTGCTTCCTGTTTGCCAGCCAGTTCTCTATCCACATCAATACTGAACCCCCAATGCCGTATGTTTTAAGTTTGTATATTAATCTCTTATGTGGGACCTTGTCGAAAGCCTTCTGGAAGTCCAGATACACCACATCCACTGGTGCTCCCTTATCCACGCTACTAGTTACATCCTCGAAAAATTCCACAAGATTCATCAGACATGATTTATCTTTCGTAAATCCATGCTGACTTTGTCCAATGATTTCACCACTTTCCAAATGTGCTGCTATCCCATCTTTAATAACTGACTCTAGCAATTTCCCCACTACCGATGTTAGACTAACTGGTCTGTAATTCCCCGTTTTCTCCCTCCCTCCCTTCTTAAAAAGAGGGGTTACGTTTGCTACCCGCCAATCCTCAGGAACTACTCCAGAATCTAAAGAGTTTTGAAAGATTATCACTAATGCATCCACTATTTCCGAAGCTACATCCTTAAGTACTCTGGGATGCAGCCTATCTGGCCCTGGGGATTTATCGGCCTTTAATCCATTTAAATTACCCAACACCACTTCCCGACTAACCTGGATTTCACTCAATTCCTCCTTTGACCCGCGGTCCCCTGCTATTTCCGGCAGATTATTTATGTCTTACTTAGAGAAGACGGAACCAAAGTAGTTATTCAATTGGTCCGCCATTTCCTTGTTCCCCATGATCAACTCACCTGTTTCTGACTGCAAGGGACCTACATTTGTTTTAAGTAAACTCTTTCTCTTCACATATCTATAAAAAATCTGGGCGTTGGGAATGACAAATGGAGAAATCAAAGTAACTGGTGACAAAGACACAGTTTTAGAGTTTCTGTGCCACCTTAGCTGAATTTGCACCGTTGGGTGCACAAGGTGGGAAGAAAATAAGTTGTGTTTACTAGCAGTGATCTATGGTGTTGTTGTCGGATTTTTCCCGTCAATTTTATCTCTAATGCCTTCCTAGTTTAAAACAAAATCAGTCGGCAGAAAGATCCCTGCCATTCCCCATTAAAACTATTCTCAGCCACAGCTGCTATTTTTTGAACAAATTACAAAGACTCTCAGCTGCAAGTATAACGATATCTTGCTGAACGTGAGCAAATATTGAACTTCGAGCTGGGAGAACATACAGCAATGTGGAAAATGCATTGTAAAATGAGCTGACACGTTTAACTCACTGTGGTAGTGTAGACAGCCTCTGGGTCATCTTCCACAATCCTTGAGAGGCCAAAGTCAGAAACTTTGCAGACAAGATTGCTATTGACCAGAATGTTGCGAGCTGCCAGATCTCTGTGCACGTAACCCATGTCGGCGAGATACCTCATCCCAGCTGCTATCCCACGCAGCATTCCAACTAGCTGAATCACTGTGAACTGCCCATCATGTTTCTAGTGAGGCAAAACAATGACTAATGTAACATTTCAGGAAAGATGTCCTGCTCAGTATTTAATTCATTGTATTAAACCTCAATTTCAATACCGTTTTACTAATTTCACCAATAATGCAGAAAATAGAACAACCCACATCAGTAGACCTTTATTTCCAAACTCCAAACTTGGCTCAAATTCCCAATCATCTATCCCAGACATCTTTGCCCCCATCCCATTAGTTATGACTATTCAGCAAATGGCTTGAGCAGTGCAAATGGATGCGTATTGAGAATCTATGATTATTATGAGACAAACAAAACTCGCATCAAATTTATTTTGGCAGCCTAGATTGCTAAAGATGACTCGTCAACCCTATTTTAAACCAAAGGTGATCGGTAGGTTTTATAGAAAGATACTTATTTACTTCTTCCTTGATAAAACTGTCTGAAGGTTAAATTGTTGAAGATGACAAAGTATTTCAAAATGAACTTTGGCACAGTTTGAATGGATGTAAATCAGCTGTTTATAGATGTGCTGCTATTGCAACTTCTGACAAAAAGAATGTCCTTAGGGTAGACATTTATACATGATTGATAGTGTTGATTAAACATTGTGGAACTAGCTGACCATTGTATCTGCTTCCAAATTGTGTTTCACTGTCATCAACAGAACCAAATTGTCTGCAAACTCTGGGACGTAGGAATCAGTCCCCCCACCCGCCAACGGATCCTCATATTTCTGGCACACAGACCTCAATCAGTGAAGATAGTTGAGTACACCCTCCAACAATAACTCTCAACACCAGTGCCCTGCAAGGGTTCGCTCTCAGTCCCCTACTACATTCCATTTACAGTCATGACTGTATGGCTACAATATACTACAATGCCGAGATCTATATTCTACACTCTGCATCTTCCCCTATACTCTATCTAGTGTAGTTGAGTTTGAACTGATTGTATCTATGTGTGGTATATCTGATCTGTTTGGAGAGCATGCAGGCTTTTCACTGTACCTCGGTACATGTGACAATGAAAGCCTAAATTTCAGAAGTGGCGTTAGCTGTGCTACCGCTGATCTATTGCAAGTTCAGTGTGCAAAACGATAGGTGAATTTCTACCTCAATGCATTCTATTCTATTACGGAAAGGCTTGTAAATATTTTAACAAGTGAGCAAGAACAGCATTTAAATTTAAATTTTAATGTAACCAGCTGAAGCTTATGGAAAATTGTACCAATTTAGTTGTTACATTTTTATATAAATTGGTACAAACAGAATTTGAGTCCATTTTGATATTAAAAAAAAAACCTATTATATGCTTCAAGATGATGCAAAATCTTTGTCCATTTTCTATTACATGCCTTTGCAACAATGTGTAAAGTTGGTTTGTTTTGTCACTTACCCGGAGAAATGCATCCAGCGCTCCATTCTCCATGTATTCGATTACAATCATAATTGGTTTACCTGCAGAAATAAAGCAAGCTTACCGTAAATGACAAGTTCCTCTGGGTGATCGCATAAGGTTTCTCGTTTGATGCATTTGATACTTTTTAGAGCACTTGGCAAAGCTTGCTGCTGCTGCTGTTGCCGGGAACTGTCTGCAATCCAGCTTGTTTATTAAGTAGCACTTAAAGATCTGAGCAATGTGTTGATATAATCACACGTGAAGGGAGAAGGATTTCTGAAATGACTGGTATTGTATGTTCTATGTTTCTGCAAGGCAAATCAAAGCCACAATTCTACTCCTTTGTTCCACTGAAGGGAGAGAAAGTAATATTATAAAAGTAGTTTTGCAGGTATTACACACGTACATTGGACTGGATTGGGTTGACTGTAAAGCAATCATGTCCTGGACTTTGCTTGGTGAGGGGATTGTGGACGCAGGAGGACGACTGTTAAATTGAAAATCAAAATAACTTCATATGCTGGGAATATGAAAGAAAACAGAAACTGCAGAAAACACTTTGGTGCAGGCTCGAAGGGCCAAATGGCCTCCTCCTGCACCTATTTTCTAAAACCTCAGCAAGTCAGACAACAGCTGTGTGGAGAGAAACAGTTAACTTTTCATGTCTGCGACCCTTCTCAGTTTCAGTCCTAATGAAGGGCTACAGACTTGAAACCATTGTAAAGGGAGAATGGGTTTTTCATTGCTGGCAACATTCTGAAAAAGGATGGAATAGGTGGATTTGGATTTATATTGTATATTTGAAGGTAATATGAATAGAAGACTTTGAACGCAGTGTTAAAAATACCACGCCTTGCTAAGTGTACCAAACTGCAGTCTACATCTGGCCAGTAATGGGGTAACATTATATTATAAATAAGGATTAATATCAATAGTTAATGGGATTACAGAAGTCTGTGATAGCCTCTTTAATCTTTTAGCACCTAGAATCTCAAATCTTTGTTACTTCTGGCATGCTCTCCATTACACTCTCAGATTTTATTAGTCTGTTGTCAACCAGTGTTGTTGTTTTAATTTAAATGCTCTGCAAATGCTCAGGGTGATACTTCAATGTGCATATATCTCTTAAGATGGTACTGTTGAATCAACAGCATGAAGTCAGGGTATTGTGCACCAATTTATTCAAAGATGACTAGGTGGCATGATTACTGGGTAACAGAAATTAGAAGCAGGAGAAGAACATTGTGCTCCTCAAATGTACCCTGACGTTCAATATGACCACAGCTGATCTGTTCTAGACCCCGTCACTTCTTCTGTGATGGTTCCTCGTAACTTCAAATTCCTTCATCTATCAAAAACGTATTTTGTTCCCTTTTCAAAAAAAAACAATGATCTACCCTCCACAAGAATAGACAATTCCAAGCACTCGCCACTCTCTACAAGAAGTGGTAACCATGCAATTCAGCTTTAAATAACTTCCCATTAATCTTGAAACCATGTGCCCTCATTTGAGACTCTCCCACAAGTGGAAGCATCTCTACATCTGGTCCCCTAGGATCTTCTGTGTTACAATAATATCATATCTCATTCCTCTTAACACCAACAAATATAGATCTCTTTTATTTCACTGTTTGTGAAAGGACAACCTCTCATTAATGAATTGGTCAAGTGAATCTGTGGATTTCTGCAAAAGCCTATCCTTCCTTAAATAAGTGGACCAAAACTGTATACATTACGCTAGATGTGGCCCCATCAGAGTACAACTGTAATAATATAATTCTAAATATCAACAATCTTGCAATAAAGACCATTGTGCCACTTGCCTTCCGAACTACTTGTTGCATCAGCATGCTAATTGTTTGTGATTCATACATAAACACATTTGGGGACTCTTAATGTAATCAAACCTAATCAACATGGTTTTATGAAAGGTAAATCCTGTTTGAGTTTGCAGGCGTTAGAGAATGTAACAAGCAGATCAATGGAGAACCTGTTTATAGAGTCAAACATACGGAAACAGGCACAACCTCCCCATGCCAACCAAAATGCCCCATCTATACTAGTCCCACATGCCCACGTTTGGGCCATTTTACTCTAAACCTTTCCTATCCACATACTTATCCAAATGTATTTTAAATGTTATAACAGTACCTGCCTCAACTACCTCCTCTAGCATCTCATTCCATATATCCGCCACCCTCTGTGTTAAAAAGTTGTCCCTCAGGTTCCTATTAATTATTTTCCCTCACCTTAAACCTATGTCCTCTGATTCTTGTTTCCCCTACTCTGGGTAACAGACTCCGTGCATTCACCCCGTCTATTCCCCTCATGCTCTTATACAGGTGTACAAGATCACCCCTCAACCTCCTGCTTTTTAAGGAATATACTCCTAGCCTGCCCAACCTCTCCCTACAGTTCAACCCCTCAAAGTTCTAGTAACATCCTTGTAAATCTTCTCTGCACGCTTTCTAGCTTAACAACATCCTTCCTATAGCAGGGTGACCAAAAATGCACACAATGCAGTACTCCAAATGTGACCTCATCAACGTCTTGCCTGATGACCTCAAATACAAAACTTATACTAACTTGGCAAAAACACTTAAATGTAAAATATGACAGATGATAGAGAAAAATAAAATTGGACTGGGAAAATGCAAGTTTCTCTTCTAACGTGAAGAAAGGAATGTACTTCAGATTTAACCATGAAGTAAACATAGAATATATGAAGATGCCTCCAGATTCAACCTAATTAAGTTTGTTCCAGGGATAAGGGATGACAATCATGTGGACTCCAGGGTGATTATCGTTAGAACCGCGGTGAAACTTTGCTCAATGTGATTAAAATTGTGAAGGGTTAATATTCAGGAAAACAAAGAAATATCCTTTCCCAAGGCTGAATAGTTGATAAAAAGATTTGCTTGGAAGAAAAGTAACAGCACATGTACAGTATTAGGAGTTGGACTGGTTTGCTTCTTTTGGTTGCTGGAAACCGAACCATTTTCTGAAAGGAATTAGTCCATTTTTGAGGGAGAAAAGACCTATTGGAAAGCAAAAGAGTAGTTTATCTGGATTGAACCTTGAAAGATCCGGTGCTGAATTAATGGACAAATGACTCTTACCCCTGGTAACGACTCCTTCCAAGTGAACGACATTGGGGTGATCAAACTGTCCCATGATGCTTGCCTCACAGAGGAAGTCCCTTCGCTGTTTCTCGGTGAAGCCTACTTTCAATGTTTTAATTGCAACTGGTATATCCCTTTTTCCAGGCAGCTTCAGGCGACCACTGCACACCTCTCCAAACTCACCTGTGGAGCAAAAGGGATGCCTTAATTCAGAGTGAAATTCTGGAGTATAAAATTTACATCCTCTCCCCTTTGCCACAGAAATGCAGTTGTTATCCATGTTTGAACAGGGCAAAAGATGTTTGCAGATCCACAGCAGCTGGCAAATCCATACTGCCCACATCCCAAATAGTCAATTATATAGACAGGGTGGATATGTCATACTTCCATAAACTAGAGTGAACCTTTCCTGTTGATTAGGTCATCGAGATATTACCTTTTATTAATTGAGAATTTAAGCTAGTATTTATTTCAAGCTCAATAGCTTCAGAAGCTATCATGCCTAATGGTTTTGGCCTAATAAAATGGAGATGAAATTCAAAATGATATTATCTGGAGAAATCTGGGCAAAGGATCACTCCTTCTTAAACTTTAATATCTAAAATGAGTTTCTTTCCCTAGTTAATGTATCATTTTCAGTAGCATTAGAGGATGGCAATGCTAAAATGTGCTTACAAGCAGTTGCATAGATTTAATGTGTAGGAAAGAACTGCAGACGCCGGTTTAAATCGAAGGTAGACACAAAATGCTGGAGTAACTCATCGGGAATGGGTGACGTTTCGGGTTGAGACCCTTCTTCAGATGTCCTGACCCGAAACGTCACCCATTCCTTCTCTCCAGAGATGCTGCCTGTCCCGCTGAGTTGGTAGACACAAAATGCTGGAGTAACTCAGCGGGACAGGCAGCATCTCTGGAGAGAAGGAATGGGTGATGTTTCGGGTCAGGACATCTGAAGAAGGGTCTCAACCCGAAACGTCACCCATTCCCGATGAGTTACTCCAGCATTTTGTGTCTACCTTCTTTCATTAGATTTAGTTTAGTTTAGACATACAGTGCAGAAACATTCTCTTCGGCCCACCGAATCTGTGCCGACCAGCAATCCCCGCGTGCTAACAGTATCCTACACACACTAAGGATAATTGACAATTTTACCAAGCCAATTGACCCACAAATCTGTACATCTTTGGAGTGTGGGAGTAAATTGGAGCACCCGGCCAAAACCCCCGCAGGTCATGGGGAAAACATACAAACTCCATACAGGCAGCCCCATAGTCAGAATTGAACCGGGGTCGATCTGGGTGCTAGCTAAAGTTGCAGTTAACCATAGGCAGGCATAAACTGATTTCTTGCACTGTGCAAAGGACGTCTGGTTAACAGTCCTGTTTGGAAAATGACAGAGTGACCTCATTGTTAACTGACATACAGCATCATTTATTATTTCCAAATTTGAGCCTTCACTTTGCTTCCATTCTTATTCAGGGCCAATGTTAAGGGTATAACTGTGATATACGAGTAGTGACACTTTCAAAACAAAAATAAATTTTAACCCCATCAAAGAGCCAAACCTATAAAACTGACCCAGATTGTAAATGTTGAACTATTTCTGCACAGGGGTATATTATTAATGATTTGTGAGAACACATATTCAAGGCCTTACTGTCTCCAAAAATAGGGGCAACTTTTGAATTTCTCCTAAGCCAGTGCTGAGAGGCACAATTATTGGAGAATCGGTCCTCATATATAATCTTCTGTTGAGCTGCAGTCTCCAAGTGAATGTCATGTTGCTGGTTACCAATTAGGGAGGGTGAGGCATATATCCCTATACTTAATCCAGCAGCATTGGAGGATACAACTGTATCTCTAAACTAAACTAAACTTGTTTCCTTTCAGTGGCATCATGAGGTCTCGGTCCCCACCACCTGTTGAATTTGTAGTCACATCTCTCCCTTAGTGGGGAATTTCTTCTAGATATTTATGTTAAATGTTAACCTCATGCAAAAGGCAAAAGACATGAATGCAATCTTACCACAGTAGTGACAAGGCTTTACTATTTGGAAATGTGCTTTCTCCTTTAATAATAAGTTTGGATATTTTAGCAAAATGATTTTTTTGCAAAATATTGATCTTTAAACTAAGGATCAAAATTCTGCAAAAAAAAAACATATTTATGCTAAAATATGAGATACTGTGTGGAAACAGCCCCTTTGGCCCACAGAGTCCATGCCAAGCAGCGATCACCTGTACACTAGTTCTATGCTACACACTATTTGGTGTGCTGGCCTTTGGTGTGCTGGCCTTTATAAATCAGATCATTGAATATAGGAGTAGGGAAGTAATGTTAAAATTGTACAAGGCATTGGTAAGACCAATTCTGGAGTATGGTGTACAATTTTGGTCGCCTAGTTATAGGAAGGATGTCAACAAAATAGAGAGAGTACAGAGGAGATTTACTAGAATGTTGCCAGGGTTCCAGCAACTCTGTTACAGAGAAAGGTTGAACAAGTTAGGTCTTTATTCTTTGGAGCGCAGAAGGTTAAGGGGGGACTTGATTGAGGTCTTTAAAATGATGAAAGGGATAGACAGAGTTGACGTGGATACGTTTTTCCCATTGAGGGTAGGGAAGATTCAAACAAGAGGGCATGACATGAGAATTAAGGGACAGAAGTTTCGGGGTAACGTGAGGGGGAACTTCTTTACTCAGAGGGTGGTGGCTGTGTGGAATCAGCTTCCAGCAGAAGTGGTGGAGGCAGGATCGATTTTAACATTTAAGAGTAAAGTGGATAGGTATATGGACGTGAAGGGAATGGAGGGGTATGGTCTGAGTGCAGGTAGATGGGACTAGGGGAAAACAAATGGTCGGCACGGACTGGAAGGGCCGAGAGGGCCTGTTTCCGTGCTGTAATTGTTATATGGTTATTATATGGTTATTGACAATTTACAGAAGCCAATTAACCTACAAGTTTTTGGAATGTGGGAGGAAACTGGAGCACATGGGGAAAATCCACGTGGTCACAGGGAGAATGTACAAACTCCACACAAACAGTCTCCAGGGTCAGGATCGAACCAGAGTCTCTGATGCTGCAAGGCAGTAGTAACTCTACTGCTGTGCCACTGTGCCGCCCTGTATTAATTGCCGCCACATCTCCACTTCAATTAGAAATGCAGAAAACATATATAAGTAAAACAGAAGTCTGGCGGAATGCACTATTCTCAGTTTATTGGCTACTTTGGGGTAAGTTACTAGCAACAGGCCTAATGGCAGCGTGCTAATGTGTCCAAAAATAATGAGTCTGCTTTTAGAACAGAAATAGATCCAAATATAAGATAGGCAAATGCAGTTAGTATTTCTGAGGCAAGAATAATTGGGCTCATGGTACTCCCCCCCCCCCCCCCCCCCCCCCCCCAAAAAAAAAAAGGTATTCTATATTTGATCTCTTATAAGGTACAGGCTAGAAGAAACCTCAATCTTGTCTTTTGACATCTGTTGAATCACAGCTCAAAATGAAAAATATCATTTATCTCTCATACTCTGAATACAGTCCTGTCACATAAGATTCATGGCTTCCAATACTACTTAAGTGGAATAGTTCAATAACCCATCAGTTATAGACTCACCTGCTCCAATCACTCTTTCGATCTTAATGCAGGAAGCATCTAGTTCCTTGGCAAACTGATGAACTGCCCGGTTAGGATCCTCGTAGGTTTCGGGATCGATGTATGTTCTTGAACCTGGCAATTTAACTGGGGTAAAGTGAGGGAAGATTGATTGTGGTGAATTGCAATGTGTTGCTTGCCACGTGATGGAACAAAACTACATTTCGCTCTAGATTTGCACCAATTCAGTCCATTCGGTGATAAGGAATGGCTGAAAAATGATCCTATTAACCAAGCATTAAAATCAGACAAACTGATCAGAAAGCACTAAAACCAGATTGACTGATGAGATGCATTATCAGTAACCAGAGGATTTGTGCATTTAAAGGTGCCGACATGACATTTATTCAATTTCTAGCTGACTTTCTGGAGACAGTTTGAGTTTTAATGCCTCCAGCACCTTCAAGGTTGGCTGCAGGAGGTGCCCGCGGGACACAAAGATGGCCAGACGAAGAGAGAAGAGGGACGTTAGTTCGCAGGAACTGCTCGGACTTTGAATAATGATGCCAATATTGGCGGCACCTGCATGTGTACTTCACTGGAGCTAAAAGGCTTGACTAGGATGGCCACTAGGATCAACCAATTGAATTTCATATTTACAACAGTAATTAAAATATCACTATGCAGAACAAGTGAATTTACATCTTGTGACTGTATTGCAAAATCTCAATGTGAAACAGGCAGTGTATTTTTATTTCAACTCTCCAATATACACATTTAAAAAAAAACCTTCTGTATCAGTTTTCATACCAGCATTGGATCTAATATGTATCGACTTTCATTCAGAGCTCACATTGAAGACAATCATTCCCCAGTTAATTTTCCCCTACATGCTATAACCAGCTGTTATCTAGAGTTAGTATTTTATTCCGATCTTGAAGCACATGCAGGGTTCAAATGCCCCTAAATAAAAGGTATTGAAGTCAGAATAATTAGCCCTGCACATGGTAGTCAAAACTAATGTGTTTTCATGATAAAAAAAATAACTGTAAAATATGCCCAACAATGAATATCCTAAATTCAATCCCTGCGTTGTCCTAATCTCAGTTATTGTAGCAGGGGTATTAATAACAGTGCTCAGCGTTCATTGGTGTGGGGTAGGGAAAAATTAGTTCCCTGATCATAACTCTTATAATTCCTGTAGCTTTCATGAGGGCAGGTTCGGGTTCAGTTATGATGCCCACACCCATGAAATAATCATCGGAAAACCTCACAAACAATAGCCAGTTTGTCTTGGAAGCAAGCACAAATGAATGGCAAACGCAAGGAACTGCAAATGCTGGAATCATGAGCAAAACACATAGTGCTACAAGAGCTTAGTGCGTCAGGCAAAAACTTTAGAGAGAGTGGACATTTTGGGTCCAGACCCTAAAATGAACGGGAAGAAGTTTGAGAGGAGAGAAAGAAATTGACTTGTTTTTCGGTTGCGGTCACTAAGTACTTGATAGTTAGGGTGATTGACTAAAAAAACCCCCAGAGTGGAGAAGGCATCATGGAGCATGAGTATCTTCTGACCTTGTCCGGAATGAAGGAGGAAGGGAGTTAGAGTGAATGCCTACAATTGATACATAAGGAAACATCCATACTGTTACAGACAAGGGCACACACAGGCAGCAGAAGGAATTTAAAAATCAATTTGGGAACTGTTTAAATGATAGCATTGTTGCGGACTGAGTTGCAATTCATTGACTTTTAAAACATAAAATGCCCAATAAATGTGATAATTACAGAAATTGGCAGTTTTGCTGGGTGCCTCGAGGATACAACATAAAACTAGAAAGTATTTTTTTTTAAACAGGATGAGAAGTACTCCAACAGAAGTAAAATGGTTTTACAATTCCATAAGCTCAAGAACATTTATTGCTCCACTGGACTGAGTGCACAGAGGTTTATAGCGGAAATAAAAATCCATTTTGCACAATGCATTACTTACAAGCCAAGTTTGTGAAAATTACAGTGACTGCATGTCAATTGATTCCCCCTGTTCTCATTTACAGTTGGTTTATCTATTCCCAAGGTTGCTGCTGAATTAGATAGGGATATCTTATCCAAATCTGGGTGGCAATGTCAATGAAAAATAGGGTCTTTAAATGGAGTTTATTACTCCATTGGTGGATATACCTGATGTTAACTGGCTGACCATTTTTCCTTCAATATTGTATACTGGCTAAATCTACTGCTATGAAAGGAAAACTGTGCTCAATGCAGTCAGATGAATAAGTTGCCCATTTGGCATGTGCTAGTCATGATTGCAGAATCGGGCTATTGGAGATATTTGCATTGAAATTCATCTTCCGTTGGCAAAGCTAAATTTGTGAAGTACATACATAGCACATTACAGTATGACTCCAAATTTCATTTCATAGACTTCAATCAAATTTATTTTGCAGATGGAAATGAAAATGCCATATTTTGTAATGTTTTTAGAGTTGCCGACTCAGAACTCATGTCTTCTGGTGCTTCTGACGTCAACAGAGGAGACCAAGATCATCAGGTCTTTAAAAGCCACTGTGAATGCACAGAGACATTTCTGGGCTAAGCTGGAGGCTCAGGTGAATGCCTGGCCCCTGTTGCACACCATCACTTCCTACAAGGTGAAACCAAATAGTTCAAGAGACAGAGATGCATCACTCCTTTACATGGATAGAACAGGTATGAAGGGATATGGACCAAGCGCAAGCAAGTGGGATTAGTATAGCTGGGACATGTTGACCGCTGTGAGCAAGTTGGGCCGAAGGGCCTATGTCCACACTATGACTCCTCAACAAATTCACTGCATTCGATACAATAATGTACCTTTATGTCCCCTGTGTAACTGAAGCATATCCCCCCCCTTTATTTTGCATTCGCTTCCCCTCACAATAAATAATATTTTTCCAGCATTCCTAATTACTTGCTGCACCTGCTTCCTAGTCTTGTTATGTATCACAAACTAAGACACCTAAATTCCACTGCATCTCAAACCTCTGCAAACTCTCACCCTCTAATATACATTTATATTTTTTTCTTGCAAAATGGGCAACTTTATAATTTCTTACAATAGGTTCTATTAGCAGTTCATTGCACACTCACTTAACCTAGCCACCCATCATGCAAATAAAACCACACGGAGCATTCACGTATATATGTACACTGAAGCGCTGCTGATTAATGCTCACAGTCAATCCAATTGAAACAAAGACATAAAATAACCTTTGGACAAGTGTAAAATTGCAAATTATTCTATTTTTAGGATTTTTATTTGTACATCTAAAATAATTTCCTCATCTTCCCTCTGGAGTTCTCACAATTACCTTTAATCTGTGAATTTTAGTAAATGGCTGCACAGTGTAATTTGTTTCCACATTCTCTTTCAAAACCCTTTTTTAACACTACAATTAAACCACCCTTTAATTTTTCCTTTTCCAAACAAGCCCAGTTTTTTCTTTAAAGCTTCCCATTAATCTGAAGATCCCTATCTTTGGTTAGCAATCTGTAAATCCTTGCTCAAGCTGAGGATGAATTCATGGTTTATGATGGTGAACTTAATGTAGGGTTTGGTTCATAGCAGGGATAGTTAGATAAACAGAAAGAAGCTCCTGGTGTCAACTATTATATTAAGACTGCCTTAATCTTAACGTTAAATAAAAGTATTTCACTGCAAAATAAGGAATTCTGCTGTTGTCAAAATTTAAATGAGAGAACATTCTCCTATTCTCCAATTCAACATAAGAGAAGAAACCTGTCTTCCCTCAGCTTATTCGCCAACATCCTAGATTAGCTACCATAAATTACCTCTTGGTATAGTTCATGGCAAAAAGAAGCAAAGGAGAGTTTATGCACGTGTAAGAGAGGGTATGTTGCAGGGAAAGAAGAAGACCCTTACAGAAAGGATGTAGAGGCTTTGATGACATTTACCAGAATGCTGCTTGGATTAGAGGGTATTAGCTATAAGGAGAGGATGGACAGACTTGGGATTGTTTTCCCTGGAACATCGGAGACTGTGGGGAGATCTGACAGAAGTAATTAGCATCATGAGAGGCATATGTGGGGTATACAGACAACATTTTTCCTAGGGTGGAAATGTCTAGGATTAGATGCATAGCTTTAAGATGAGAGGGGCAAAATCTAAAGGAGACGTGCTGGGCAAGTCATTTTTACACAGGGTTGTGGGGTTTTGGAACACACTGCCAGGAATTGTGGTGGAAGCAGATATGATAGTGGCATTTGAGGGGTTGAGGTTGGGCATATGGATATGCATGGAGTGAAGGAATATGGGTCACATGCAGACGTGGGAGATTAGTTTAATTTAGCATTACGTTCAACATGAACATTGTGGACTGTAGGACCCGCTCCTGCGTTGTACTTTTCTATGTACTATGTACGTAATGACACTGCTTCTTTGACTGCTAGCATGGACCTGATGGGCCTTGTGTCCTCCTTCTGTATAATTATAAGAAAATGGCAAGGATAAAAGAAGAACAATATTTGAAGAGCCTAGCAGCTACATCTGGCAGCCACCCTGTACACCAAAAAGCAGTTCAAGCCAAAATGTATTCCGGCTCAGTTCTCTTAGGGTCGTTCTGTAACATAAGAACATTGTGTTTCCAGTGTTATTACCTCTGAATTTCAGTTCAATTTCAGCTATGCTCTCTCTTGCCAAATTTACATACCATTTTCAAAAGAAAAAAAGCTGTGAAAACTGGAAAGCTGAAGTAAAAACAGCATGTACTGGAATATACTACATCGCCTTCAGGAACCATATAACGTGCTTTAAGCATGGACAGTCCATCAATGGTAGAGAATGAATTCAACCTTGAAAATCACCATATCTCTCTGGTGTGCTATTTGTGCATTTTCTATTTACACGGATATATACCATAATGCAGCTTTAAATGTTGATGGCAGTTAGTGCTGTTTGAACACAGAAATTAATAAACTACTCAGTGCAAATTATCAGGAAATTATCCACAAACTAAAAACGTATTCATGCCTTCTTTACAGTAACATCTTCATTTTATACACCACTGTAGCAATTTCAATATGAGTTTCAAAGTCTCGGACTTAGTGGAAATAATGTAGTTTAATCACTAAAAATAAAGCTCAAACACTTCTCCAACCTATTTCCACGTTACACTAGTTCATTATTTCCACCCTAAGTTATTACAGGGCATTTCAGAGAATAAAGGTGATTTGGAAAAAGGCCCATTTTTTCTTACACATTAGAGGCTTAATTAGGACACTTACAGTGGAAATAGAGCTCCTCATCCCCTTCTTGTTCTGCTTTGCTGTAGCCACAGTGTCTGAATAAGAAAATGAGACAACTCATCAAAGTTAGTACAGCTTCGATATGCTTTGCTTTGACTGGCTAATATAGATGCCTGCATTTGTTACAGGTCTAAATGATTGGATTCGCTGTTCAGCAAAAAAATTAGCATAAAACTGTACCTAGACTGTAGATGTTCATAGTCAATTTTAGACAGTGTGCCTCAATCTTTATTCATGCATGGCTGCATAATACTTTTTTTTGTTCCATGTTCATGCTCATCTTGAAGATACTATCCTAGCATTAAAAGCCTTTGTATTGTATGTTTATCTCAGGGTGAAATTCAGCCTAGAAAAGGTTGATGCAAGACGGTAGTAGATGAGCTGCTCATTTCATGTTGTGCATAATTTAACTCCCTGATGAGGTCAGTCAGAAAGAAATTCAGGAGGCATTAAAGGGGGGATCAATCTACAATCCTCTACATCTGCCAAAGCTGAATTTCATTCTTTTTATATCCGTTTTTGTACTTCATTGTTGGGAGCATTATATTGTGCATTAGTGTGCAGTTGGCTCTGTTTAGTATACAATTATGCAAAACAGATTATTTTGTTTTTAAGCTAGTGTTTTATGCTTATACTGTGACCCAGTGTGCATGCATCGCATATATTTGAGGAGGCATTCTGCATGCATTGCATATATTTGAATGGGGCAATGTTTTGTAGTTGTGATACATACTGATTTATATATATTAGTGTACAATGTGGAGACTGACCGTAAGCTAGGTTGGGGCATAGAAAATGTGAGTTACAATTTAAATTGTCTTTGCTTCCCGGAAATGCACCTCTGGTCAGTAGCATTGGAGAACAGCACAGTGGCGCAGTGGTAGACTTGCTGCCTTACAGCACCAGAGATCTGGGTTTGATCCTAACTGCAGGTGCTGTCTGTACAGAAGTTGTACATTCTACTTGTGACCTTATGGATTTTCTCCAGGCAATCCGGTTTCCTCCCACAATCCAAGACATGGAGGTTTGTAGGTTAATTGGCTTTGGTAAATTTAATTGTCGCCAGTGTGTGTGTAAGATATTGCTAGTGTAGTGGGTGATCACTAGTCGTCACAGACTCGGTGGGCCGAAGGGCCTGTTTCCATGCTGTATCTCTAAAGTTATTAAGCATGTAACTTGGTAGGGACAACACTATACCACAGTGATTGTAATAAATCTTTAAACCAAAGCAAAACACTCTGTAACTACCAAATAATGCAGTTAGCACTACAGACAGATGACAGACTGATGAATGAATTTCAACATATACATGTTATTTGAAGCAATAACCGCAATATATCTGGGGCATATTTTTAAAAAAAAAAACAATTTCCCAATATGTACATTTTGCTGAATTTAAACAAGCAGAGTAAATATCTTGTGGACCTAAACCTGATATTGGACTCTAGTTGAAAATCTTTCCCTGGTCCAAGGTCATTGGAGTGCATTGCAATGCAGGGTCCTCTGCTGAGAGGCCAGATCCCATTGGTATGGACAAGGGCAGTCCAGGGCTTCTCCCAACACAAGTGACCTGCCGCACTGACATAATGGCTTTGACAGCTGGTGAGATCTCATATTCAAAGGTTCAGCAGTTGTCAAAATTTTCATTGTTCACAAATGTTCAAGACCTTATAAGAACTGTTTCAAATAATAATAAAACTGAGAGTGCAATAAATATTTTAAAGAAACTATGATTGAAAACAGGTACACTTTCAATCGAGTTATCCCAACTATTGTAGCAAAAGCCAAATTCTCCCATTCATTTCAATCGGCTCACGCAGGGTTAACCTGACATGGGATCAGTGGGCAGATTTTGCAACCTGAGATCTGAGAATATTCATGTCTCTGCTGGACTCTGAGACATTCGGCAGCAAGTATCTTGCAACTAATGTCTTGCAAAGTATGTGGTCACTTTAGAGCCTTTGATGGTATCAGGAGTTATGGGGAGAAGGCAGGAGAATGGGGTTGAGAGGGAAAGATAGATCAGCCATGATTGAATTTCCAGTGATGCCCATAAACACGAATATCCAGAGATGCCCATATACCTAAATAGTGTATTTACTCTGCATACATGTGGGGTAAATGTCCACAAATCAGAAATAACTGGAAATGTGTCTTGGCAGGGAGTATTCCTGACACCAGACATCCCAGTTTTCTCCTTTGTGCCATTCAGCCAGTGTTCTGCTCTGTTTCTCCAATGTCATTTCTGATACCATGCCAGGCAATTACCAAAGGAAGGAAAGTACAACAACAGCAACAACGACTTACATTTCTATTGCTCTCCTCACGTAAGGAAAACATCTCAGAATGCTTCACACGATGGAAGAAAGATGAACATCAAGCAGGAGAAAAAGGGAAACAGTAGTTTAGGGGTGAGGGCCCAAGCATGGCGGGTATTTTTTTTTTTAGATGGCATTTTAAAAGACATGGAAACAGGTGCCAAGATAAAGGGTTCTCGGGTGATGGAGCAGAGGTCGGTGACACAGAGATGTCAGTGACGGTCAGCGGATGGCTTTGTTTTGTCTCAAATGTGAGATGAATGAAACTTCAACTTGTTCATTACTAGTTAAAATAGTTGATGTTCAAAGCAGAATCAATGAAAGAAAGTGTGTAGGAAGGCACTGCAGATGCTGGTTTAAACCGAAAACATCACCCATTCTGCCTCTCCAGAGATGCTGCCTGTCCCTCCAAGTTACTCCAGCATTTTATGTCTATTTTAAAGAAAGTCTTTAATTTACATAGCACTGCAAAATATCTCAAAGCTGAGGGAGAATAGGTACAGGTGAATGTTTCTAGACTTTGCATGGAACTAGATTCTGTGCTTGCATGAGATGTTACCAAGGGTTTGCAAATCAATGACATGAAGCAATATGACATGAGAAATTAATGGAAGAGATAAAATTATTCAGACTTGAATTAAAAGGTATGAAAACCATGCAACAAAAGTGATTTGCAGTGGACAAATGTCAAATACAACAAAAACGTTGAACGAACTGAAGGTGTATTGGATTAATCAATGGTTTATCTTTTGCATTTGTATCACACCAATGATTGTAGACATCACTATTCCACCTGACCGCCTGTTATTCTATATAGCTGACTTTACCTTCCCCTATTGCAGCAAAATTGCTGACGGTTTAAGGATCCCATATATTCTGCGCTGCTTTGTATATACAGCAATTATACACGTTGCGGCCCTCCCCTCTCCCGCAACTGGATGCACTGTTACTGTGTACACCATGATCACTCACGTACCCCTCAAGTGTGTGACCCGGCTCGGCATGTTCCTTAGTTCCATACCTTCGTCCAATAATGAAGCCAAACACCATGAAAACCAGAATGATGGTCCCTGCCACAGCGACCACAGCGATGATAATGACAGGATTCTGCTCAGTGGAAGCAGCAGTAGCTAGGAACAGAATGTAAAGAATTTTAAATCAACGTCAGCCGAGATCAAAACAGAACAGCGTGTCCAAAAAAATATTGAGAGCGTGAGAAATCTCCAGACCAATAAATATGCTGAAGTATTTAAAATGATACAGTGCAGTCAATGTAGCTTTGCTCAGGCAAGAAAGCAGCTTTTCAAAAAAACTGTTAGGAAATCTAGCTGTAGAATCTATGCTCGGGTCACAAACACCTCGCATTTTTTCCAGATCTGCAACACCTTTCCCATATTTAAACACATTTATATTGCATGTTGAAATCTGCAATATTGTTGAGGAAGTTGAGCAGGGGAACAAGGACATTGTGTATGGTAGTATTCCACATACATCACACAAAGATCTGAAGGAAGCTCAATCTTATATATCAACCTTAATACAATCATGCCATTCCAATTGAACTGCTTAATTGGTTTACGGGAGACTGAAGTAGGCTGAGGTTTGATGTGCTGCAATCACGTTCCTAACTATGCTGGTAAAATGATGCAAATATCTCTATATTACTAAATCACTCATCTTGTTTGTTTGTCCGTTTGTTTGCCCGGTTTGTATTTGCGCAAAAACGGTACACGATAGCGCTACAAATTTTGGCCCACCTTGCTCACCATTGTCCTGTCTTGTAAATTAAACAAGTTTAGTTCAGATTGAAGGTATATTTTACATTATTGACATTTAAAACTTTAAAAAAAACAGCACCCCCACCTGCCCCACCCACACTTGCCGCCTTTAATTGACAGGCGTCACAAAGGACATCCCATGGGTCCACAGCGCGGCCTTTGCACAATTTTAGACTGCCATCTTTTATTCCCGTTACAACGGCGACCCGTCGGCTCCACGGGTAAGTTTCCTTCTATTATAATTTCTGCCCCCCCCGGGCCCTGTGCTGGGGTTGGACCCAGTGCGGGGACGGGGGGCGGGGAGAGGCTGCGCAGGGTACCCTCGGCCACTCCATCCCCCGGCTCCAGGACCCCCCCCCGACAGCCTCTGCCCCAAGCCCTCCCCCTCCCTCAGCCCCAGGACGCTCGCCCCCCCCCCCCCCCCCCCAGACAGCCCCGTCCTCAAGCCTACCCCCTGCTCCAGGACACTCTCCCCGACAGCCCCCGCCCCAAGCCCTCCCCCGGTTCCAGTATGCTCGCCCCCACCCCTGACAGCCCCTGCCTCAAGCTCTCACCCTCACCCGGCTCCAGGACTCTCACAACCCCCCCGCCTCAAGTTCAACTGCATCGCTGCATTCTGGAGAAAACGGGGCCGGCGGTGATTTACATCGAGATCCTGGGGAGATGAGGAGGGAGAGAGTGCTGGGGGAATGGAGGATAGGGGTAGGAAGAGGGATGACGATTGGGGGAGAGTTGCCGCGATGGCGAGGTGCAGTTGGGGGAGGGTTGCCGTGACTCACGTCACAAGTGGGTGGTGGAATATTGCGTTGGGGGAACGGGACTCAATGGGTCCCACTTGGTCTAGTATATTTTAAAGAGGAATCTAGACATAAATCTGATACTATGAGTGAATAAAGTGGTGTTGAATTGGCACATTTAAATTTGATACTATTATCTATACATCATAAATTTGCATAATTTTATCTGCAAAATTAGGAACGTAACTGCAGAACATCAAACCTCAGCCCACTTCAGTCATCTATAAAGGAGTTAAACAGATCATCTGAAATTGTATACTCTTATTTGGGCAAATGGTTATAAGCAACTGATTAACATCCTCAGGAAAAGTAAATGGAAAGAGACAAAAGCAAAATTATAGAACAAATTATTTTGACCACTGGAATTGAACTCTTTTTTTAAATACATATATTCTGAACAGACTAAAATTATATGGATGAAGCACAATTCCATCTTGTCCACCTAATAATATCACAGTGAATGTATATAACCGGGATCAACAGACATCAGTTTAAAGATTCTTTAATTTAAACTGAGAGAGCGAATACTGATTTTTTGGGATGGCATACGTGTAGACACTTTTGCTGACAAATGCTAACACACTTAGTGCACTGTGGAGCTTTGACAACAGTGCAGCAGGCATCTGTTTATTTATAGCTGAAAGAAATCTGAGTGAGTAGTGTCATTTTCATGTATTGAATTCAATTTAGTTATCAGTACAATGGCTCCATGTTTATAGCGCAATGACAATTAAATAAATTATCTTTTACACCAGTATAATAAAGAGATATTCACAGAATACATGCATGCTGTTTCACTAAAAGCAATTGCAATTGTGGACATGGAATTATTCAGTCTGCTGCTAATTCTCTCCATCAAAACTAGGTCGAACTGCAGTTGCTAAATAATTCTAGCTGCAGCAAAATTTGGGATCTATTCCAACATAATGCAAATTGTGCCAGCTAGTCATTTAATTGTGAAAACCTACCATGTGGGTTTAAAGCTTCAAGCTTGGATAAAATTATGTGTTTATAACTTTAACTATTTGTCACCGATACTGAATTCTTAAATTTCCAGCTCTGCATTTAGTAAGATTCAAGGCACAGAATGGCTGTTGGTGAGTAATGACATACAGCACTTTATATAAGCTAAGCAATTACACCAATGTTATCTCATTAAGAAAATCTAAGCTGGTTGGAAAGTTAATAAAACGTCTATGTGTAAGTGCAGTGAAATACTAGAAGGGAGGGCATCAATTCAATCTTAAGGTATCTTGAAGTCCCAAATGGAATGACCCCAACAGTACAGGTAAAGATTGAGCTTGAGGCAAGATTAGAAAATTACACAGTTAATCTACTTAGTTGGTGGGCGATTGAAGGTGCCCATGAGAATGTAGTAATGACAACTTTGGCAGGAGTCAATTGCACTTGTTTGGCAACCAGAATTAACTAATATTTAACCATTTTCATCATGCTCTGTCCAATTCAAACGATCCCAGTGATTTTGATTTTATTATTCACCACAGATTTCATCCATTTAAAAATGAGTATTAAGTATGTCCTGTAAAAATGAGATTATCAATTATAGAATTATCACAATATTATAATCTAATTCAGGGACTGGCTATGAAAATCAGCAAGAATGTCAGTTATGACCTGAATCGTTTGCAGAGCCCCGGGGACGATTCAATTCATTATTGTATGTGCTGGTGCAAAATAGTAAAAAAGTAATGTTTTTAGAACAATATGGGTCATGCAATAAATATTTTTGAAATTATTTGACAGATAAAACAGCCTTCATCTCTGGAAATATTTTGTTCACATTAATTATTGTGTATTGCCATGGATATTATTTCTAGGTCCCTGTGTCTATTCGTGATTATCAGAAACACATTGTCCAGTGACTGTGTTCACATATGACATATGTATATTTATGAAACAATAATGTTCCAATTGCAGGAATTTAAATCGGCATTTATCGTGCAATCAGCATACAATGAACATCTTATAGTGCAGCCAATATGTAACTGTGCTACCAGCCTGTATCAGGAAATACGACAAATATATTATAGGACAAATATATTATAAGACTGAATGGATAATGTAAAAGTCAATTAACTGCAACTTTACTGGTCAGATCACACATTCAGCATACACTAAAAACAGCAGTATCCATCATGTAACAACATTATCAGCATCATTACCATGAATAGTATAATAATCAAGTGCAAAAAAAAACCCCACTAACAGGCCATGTATAACATTGATCAAATATAAATATAAAATCAGCATTTAGCAATGATTTTAAGTCAACATAACTCAGTATGTATTCATTAATATTGTCAGTGTTTATTGTTTGTACAGTAAAAATCCCCAAAAGTGTTTTATAAGTATATTAAGGGCAAAAGAATAAGCAGGGGAATAGTCCAGTCCATCATAGACAATCTGTACATGGAGCCAGAAGGTATAGGTGAGCTCCTAAATTAATACTTTTTATTTGTATATACAGAGCAAGTGGACTTGGTAATTGGAGAATTTGGTGAAGGGGAAGACGAAATTCTAGCTCGTCACCATAAATAAAGAGGAGGTGCTTGATCACTTAGTCGGCTTAGAGGCGGATATATCTTCAGGGATGGATGAGATTTACCCCCAGTTGTTATGGGAGGCAAGTGAAAAGATTGTGAGGGCTCAGGCTGAGATTTTTAAACCTGTGCGAAGTAACAATTAATCGAAGGGTGGAAAATCTGGTCCCTCTTTTTAAAAGGGGCAGCAGAAAAAAGTCTAGTAATTATAGACATGTGAGGCTAATATCAGTAATATTAAAGTTAATGAGGAAGATTCCAAGGGATGGAATTAATGATCACTTGGAAAGGCTGAGTACTACTCAGAGATTGCCAGCATGGCTTTATCGGGGGCAGATCCTGCCTGGCCAAAATTCTTGAATCTTTTGAAGAGGTAAAATAAATGTATTGATGAGGGCAGTGACAATAAACAATAGACCATAAGTGCAGGAGTAGGCCATTCAGCCCTTCGAGCCAGTACCACCATTCACTGTGATCATGGCTGATCATCCACAATCAGTAGCCAGTTCCTGCCTTCTCCCCATATTCCCTGACTCTGCTATCTTTAAGAGCTCTATATGCAGTAGATGTTTTTTTTTAAATAAGACCTTTGACAAGATCTCACAAAGACTAGTCCAAAAAATTAGGACCCATGGGATGAAGGGCAAGTTGGTAAATTGCATCCACAATTGGCTTGGCAGTAAGAGACAGAATGCTGCTACAAGGATGTTTTTGCGATTGGATGTCTGTGATTAGAAATTCACAGTGATCAATGCCGAGACTCTTATTGTTTGGAATTTCTCTGTTGCACGTCAATGATTTGGATATGGATGTCGGTGGTATAATCAGTAGATTTGTAGATGAGACAAAGATTCTCAGAGGTATTGAGTTTGTGGAGAACAGTCTCAGGTTACAGGGTGAAACGTATTCAGAAATGGCAGATGAAATTTGACGCTCACATAAAATATGAGATGTTGCATTTTGTGAGTAGTAATGAGGCTAGGAAGCATACTATGAATGGTAGAGTTTAAAGAGTACTGAGGAACAAAGAGACCTTGATGTTTAAATCCAAAGATTCTTGAAAGTGACACTGCTGGTAGATACTGTAACACAGATAGGAAGTCATATGGGATATTAGTACTCATTAGCCAATCCATTGAGTCCAAGAGGAGAGAGGTTAGGCTTTCACTTTATAAAACATTGGTCAGATATATGTAATGCTGTGTGTACGAATATATGATGGCATTTTCAGACCATGTACCAATAGATTTCATAAGAGCACTGGTCAGTGCAATTAACAGTCCATGTGTACCAAATCTATAAAGTATTTAAAAAAAATGGATGGTGCATCTAGAAACAAGATAGAAAAGCATTATCCATGCAGCAGTTAGTTTATGTCAGCCCATGTCCAGAAATAAATTGAACAATATGCATCAACTCATGTTTATTATTCATTAAAATCAAGCCATCTTCTAATGGCTGTTGGGAGATGACTGCTTGCAGAAAGACGTGCTTAATATATCAAAGCCACGTCAAAAACAAATAAACTAACCACAGGGCAAAATAATCAACCTTCAAAGGAATCTATGGACTCAGGCTTGAGATGATGAGATATTCAGAGCTGATTAAAATGACCTTGTGTAATGAGATTTGGATTACTATCTTCTAATACAAAAACCACAGTAAAAACATTATATTTGGTAGAAGAAATCCCAGTGAATTTGACCATATTTATCGCTTCCTGAAGCCAAGTTATTGACATCTGCTAACCTCTGGCACATCAATTGTCATTAAAAACTGTGTTTGGACAATGTGTTGATTATTATTTGTGAGGATAGTAGGATTGATGTGTAGCCATGCTATTGATCAGGTTAGCGGTATTCTCACCCAATAATCATAGGCTTATCTGATCACAAAGAGTCAACAGATGTTGAAATATTTATATATGATGTGCCTTGCACGATTTCTGGGTGGGTGCCATGAAAAGCCACTTGTGCCAATATATACAGTTATAGTTCAAAACAGCTCAGTCCCCCACTCTCCCCAACATACGCATTTAGCCTTGGGGGTGGTGGAGGAGGATGGACATAAAACTTCATCTTCAGTGAAAAAAAAGCTTGTCAGTAAAATCTGTAATTCCACAATGCACTGTAAATCAACACTGTGGCAAGGTGCTGGTTGGTGCCGAAGAGGGCATTGCTTACTTATTTATTACACCATGTTCTCAAGGCAGATATTTTCCATTCACTTTACTTAGTGATTCTTTATTGTCGTGGGGAACTAACTAGCAAATAAATCTGGCAGATACCAACTCCTGGGCCTCTGCCATAATTGTTCTTGAGCTGTCCAGGAAATTCAGCAGGGGATACCTCACATCTGCTTTTACTTCCCAAAGGATTTGAATCAGGCTGAATCTGTTAGTGAGAAACATACTTTTGCCTAACAACACAGAAAGGGTCATGTTCGTGAGTCTTACCTGTACTCTCCTCTAGGGTTAAGACTTCTATCCTGGGGCTGTAGTTTCCATAGCCAGCGGTGGTAAAGGCTCGGATCTGGAATATGTAGGCTGTACCTGGTTTCAGGTTATTAATGGTAGTTGATGTTGAGGTAGATTTTACTGTGGAGTAAGTGCGATCTTTCAGATTCTGGAAAAAAAAATGTATTAAATGTTGCACAGTGAGATTAAAAAGTGGGAGGGAATGATTTTATATTTTAAATCATTATTGTTTAGAGATTCAATTGCAATTGACAAATCAGGATTTCCAGCTCATTTTCCATTTCTCTGTTTATCGAGTTTTTGTTGTGTGCATTCCAGTCAAAGGAAAGAGTATACATAGTCCAGGACTGCAAACAGTTCAGTAGTATTACCATTGAACTGCATGCAGAAAATAAATGCCATTGTACTTGGATACTTGTGATAATAAAGAACCATTGGTCTTCCCAGCACAATTTCCCTAGAGTCCCAGACTAGATTTCCAGATGAGCTCATGTTTCTATCAATGCCAGGCATCTTCTGATTTCCACCCCAGCCTCAAACTCCTTCCCCACCTCCCAAGTTTAATCTTTGTGTGTGGTGAACCTAATCAACTGAACCCAACCTCAGATCTCCTATCACCAACAAGAGAGTGGTTCTGATCTTCCATCTACTTCGTTGGAGACCTTCAACTTTACTGGACTTGTATCTTGTACTGCATGTTATTCCCTTTATCTTGTATCTGTACAGTGTGGACAGCTTGATTGTAATCATGTATAGTCTTTCCGCTGAGTGGAATGCACGCAACAAAAAATCTTTTCACTGTATCTCAGTGAACACGTGACAATAATAAACTAAATCTTTTTTCATGCTTGTGTCATGGTAATTGACATGTCCAGGAGTGAGTTTAAGGCTGCTTATTCAACTGAAGGATTCAAATAATATTCACAAACCACTAGAGCTTCGATCTTGCAGCTTATGACATCACCTGAACCTTGTGATTAAATTATAGTACTGAAACTTACCCCTGGGAACCTATTAAATTCTATCTTGTCATATTCCATCTTGTTAAAACGGACTTTTTAAAGCTTATTTCAGTCTATTATTTTAATACTTTCATCTTTGTTCAGATTAAATCTCTCAAAAGGAAGAACTCAGCCTTCAAATAGTCTCTGCTTTTAATACATAGATTTTGGCTCCAGTATCTGGTTCCAGCAGTAATTCATTTTTATCACTTTATCTGCACAGCAAAACAAGCTTCAAAGTGAATGTTTTCCACTTAGCATTGAGAAGTCATTTACTGCTTTGGAGTGTGTGTGATCAGTGTTTTGCAGCCCAGTGAATTAGTCTCTGGGGCTTTGTTTTGGTATATTGAGAACCACCTGTGATTTTAATCTGATTAGTTAACGTCAATGTTTCGGGCCACAGTTGCGTTATACTGATGCTGCCCCATCAGTTACTATATTATGACTATGACTTGTTTTCCATCATAATGGACATCAGGCTGCACGCTATTCAGAGCTGGAGATTTTCTGCTGTCATGTTGATTATCGACAATGTTTCTATTAGAAGCTCAGGCCAAAATACAGTAGAGTACAGCCAACACATTGCATGTTCTCAATAAGACAATGGGTGAATTCCCAGATAACACTGAATTAAGCAGTGACAATGTGGCAGTAGTAATTCTTTGTAGCAGACAGCAGTCACATTCTGCATTAACATATCAACAGCCAGCTACTCATCTTTTTTTGTGTTCTCAGTGTAATATTGGAGTGCACGGAGGTGGCCGGGAGGATCAAATTAAGAAATAGGAGTGAAATTTTAAAAAATGCCACAATACAAGAGAAAGAGTAGAAATCTGAGTGGGTATAAAGCATGCAAATCTCAGTGTCTGCAAGCAATAGGGCCAAATAAAGATTACAGATTAGCCTGAAAGAACCCAGCTTTGTAGCAAAACATGGAACTGTTACTATCAGATTATAAAGAAAAAATAAATGATTGGGATGTCATATTACTTTTTTCTTGGTTGTGATTAAAACCAAAAGTGATTTTTTTTTCAACTGAGGTATTGTCATAAGGTCATAAGGAATAGGAGATGAATTAGGCCATTTGACCCATCAAGTCTAATCCGCCAGTCATCATGGCTGATCTATCTCTCCCTCCTAACCCCATTCTCCGGCATTCTCCCCATTATCTCTGACACCTGTACTAATCAATAATCTATCTATTTCTGACTTGGCCTCCACAGCCTTCCGTGGCAAAGAATTCCACAGATTCACCATCCTCAGACTAAAGTAACTTCTCCTCATCTCCTTCCTAACAGAACATCCCATTGCCTAATATATCAAGAGTTTATTTGGTTTCCAGATTATCACAACATTTTCCCCACTTAATTTGACCTGAATCAAAACTTCCTTTGTTCCAAACTTGTCATTGATTTTATGAAGGTCAGTCAAACATGCTATTCTCTAGGAATATCTATCACTTTCTGAGGTTACAGACAACCCCAACTGGAAGACAGTCAGAACCTTATTCCCATGATTGAAAAATAAATACTTGAGGCATAAACTTAAGGTGAGATGGACAAAGTTTGAAGGAGATGAGTGGGTCAAGTTTATTTAAGGTGCTGAGTGCCTGGAATGTGCTCTCGGGGGTGGTAGCCGAGTCAGATACAATAGTGGCATTTAAGAGACTTTTGGTTCCCCCCTGCAGTTGTGGATGGAGCCCTCATCCATGTTTCTTCTGTGTGCCATAGTTCTGCTCTCGGTGCCCCCTCCCCCCCACTCCACCAAATGGAACAAGTCCCCCGCTCCTCACCTTCCACCCACTAACCTCTGCATCCAATACATAATTTTCTGACATTTCCACCACATGTAATGTCATACTACTACAAGTCACACCTTTCTGAGACTAGACTTTTCAATTATCCATAGAGACCATCCTCACCAAATCCTTGGTTCGCTCGCCCCTTCCCAAACAACCCACTCCCTCCCTTGGTACTTTCCCGTGCCACCACAGGAGATGTAAACACCTGTCCCAACACCCTTCCCCTCACTTCCATCCAGGGGATTCGAGATCCCCTTCCATTCTTTGGGGATTGGAATCCGATTTTCTCCTTAACATAGAAAATAGGTGTTTCCCCATATCCCTTGATTCCCTTAGCCCTAAGAGCTAAATCTAACTCTCTCTTAAAAACTATTGGATGAAGCTAATATTGTTCAGCTATGTTGCACAGCTCAGAAATCAGATACAGAGCCATCTTTGGTGCTTAAATGGTTCAGCCACTGCCTTCACGGGCCCCATTTTAATTTGCAGGAGATGGGTATACTGACAAGGCCAACATTTATTGCCCATCTCTACATGTGGTGGGGAAGATGGTAGTGAAGCACCCTCTTGAATCATCGTAGTCTCTCTGGTGAAAATACTCCCACAGTACACAGTGACAATGATGGTGACATGATTTTGTCTCCAGCGTGACAGATACGTTTCTAGTCAAAGGCAACCCAAAGGAGATCCAATAAGATACAAATTTCTGAACAAAACGGAGGCATTGTTTAGTTGAAAGTAGACTTAGATGTTTTGATTTATGGGATCAGTAGAGGGTAGATGCAGGTATATACATGCTCATGCAGTTCTCACCTTTTCATAGTACTTGATCTCATATTCTGTGATGACTCCATTGGGATGTTCCGGTTCCTTCCAGGAGAGATTGACAGTCCTCTGCTGCACTCTATCCTTCATTACACCGCTAACCTGTGAGGGAGCTGTTTGGACAAGTAATGTCAATAAGCATTAGACAAACTCCCTCCAAGACTGAAATCAAATGTCAAAACCAATCAGTCACATATCTCTGCAGTTTCATTAAAACACTTCCGATTATTTTCATTTGAGATCTTATAAATATTCAAATTGGAGCTCGTTAATGTTTATAGCCATAATATAAATTTAAATTAAAGTGCAAATACAGGAAGATGCGTTCGTTCAGCATAACGCAAATATAACAATGATTTGTTTTGAGAGGAAATTATGTAAATTTATTTAAATGTAGTCAGCAAAAATACCTGAAGATTATTGTTATAGTAAAGAGAGGGAAGGTTTTTTTTTCTTCCTGCACAAATAAATCTGCATCTCAGAAGTAAGTGCCCAACAGCTATTTGTCTTTTTTGCTCATACTAATAATACTTTACTAACTTTCTAAAACAATAATAACTATAATGGAAACATCCATTGCTGGTGACGAATGTGCACCAAAGCCACTTATTCTTCAGATGAATGCCATTCAAACTGGAGTTTCTAACAGCAACCTGCAAGTGCAGTTCATCCTAGTTTGGAGATGGAGGTTCAGAAAGGAGGCATTTACTTTAGGTCAGCGGCTTGCATAGCCTGCAGAGGAAGGGGTAATCATCATCTCCCCACGAAGTCGCAGCAGGAATTGGGAAACTGCATGGAATTTCAGATCCATCAACATTTTTCATCAAGAGGAATTTTTTTAGAACAGAGGAATTTTTTTTAAAACAGAAAACCTTCCCAAAATTGCATTTTGCCCTTCAAATCAAAATTTATCTTGGTAGTGGCAGTAAAATCATACATCAGCCTTCTTACAATTATGTAAGAATTACAATACATACAATTATTTCAATAAATAAAACTAGATATTGTACTAATTAAACAACAAATTATGCACTGGGTTATACCAGATGTTTATAGTGAATTAATTATAACGAAATGCTGTTAAATTAAAGCTGGCAAAGTATATTGTAAATTGTTCTCATGTTCATTTGCAATACCATTCAAAGAGTTGCATTTGACGCAATGTGCCCAAAGAAGAATAGAGAAAAGGTAGAAAGATAAAGTTAATAAAATTATTTTTCTTCCAAAATAGCAAATATTTGCCTATACGGGAACAATGTTCATTGTGATATTTTAATCTACAGAATAAATAGTTTAATATTACCCTGTTATTCAAGATCTAGGTTTCTATGTGAACTTTGACCATTGTTTGTACTTTCTGCCCAAGTTAAAGGGCAGCGTACACCACAGACAAGATGATCTTTAATCAATTCTAATAGATGTAAATTTAACAATAAAGTAAAATCCCATGGCAATACTAGATATTCCTCGTGGGACATGCTTTGAGAAGAACTGGAATAGACATAATTTAAGGGGTTTTCTGCTGCAATATAAATCAAAAACCCTTTCCGCTGCTGGAGTAAACTAAGGCCTCTCTTATAAGTGTTAAAGAAGGAACTGCAGATGCTGGAGAATCGAGGGTACACAAAAGGCTGGAGAAACTCAGCAGGTGCAGCAGCATCTAACGAGCGAAGGAGATAGGCGACATTTCGGGTCGAGACCCTTCTTCAGACTGGTCAGGGATCAGGGAAACGAGAGATATAGACGGTGATGTGGAGAGATAAAGAGCAATGAATGAAAGATATGCAAAAAAGTATCGATAATAAAGGGAACAAGCCATTGTAAGCTGTTTGTAGTGTGAAAATGAGAAGCTAGTGCGACTAGGGTGGGGGAGAGAGATAGAGAGAGAGGGAATGCCAGGGCCCGAGGGCTGAGGGAGAGGTGGGAAGGGGAGGAGACAGCAAGGGTTAACAGAATTGAGAAAATTCAATGTTCAAGCCCAGAGACTCCCCAAATGGAATATGAGGTGCTGTTCCTCCAACTTGCGGTGTTGCTCACTCTGGCCGTGGAGGAGGCCCAGGACCGAGAGGTCGGATGTGGAATGGGAGGGGGAGTTGAAGTGCTGAGCCACCGGGAGGTGGGGTTGGTTATTGCGGACCGAGCGGAGGTGTTCGGCGAAACAATCGCCAAGCCTCCGCTTGGTCCCACCTCTCCTTCAGCCCTCGGGCCCTGGCATTCCCTCTCTCTCTATCTCTCTCCCCATCCTAGACGCACTAGCTTCTCATTTTCACACTACAAACATCTTACAATTGCTTGTTCCCTTTATCATCAATACTTTTTTGCATATCTTTCATTCATTGATCTTTATCTCTCCACATCACCGTCTATATCTCTCGTTTCCCTGATCCCTGACCAGTCTGAAGAAGGGTCTCGACCCGAAATGTCGCCTATCTCCTTCGCTCCTTAGATGCTGCTGCACCCGCTGAGTTTCTCCAGCCTTTTGTGTACTCTCTCTTATAAGTTTTGGTCCGAGTCCCTTGAACTCACTTTACAATGAAAAATAGACAGTCTGCGACTCTGTCACATGTGAGATGTTCATAACAAAAAAAAGCACACTTTGATACTATTTCATAACAATGCCTATCAAAGAGCGTGCTTTGGGGGCACTGAGCATTAAGATTCACTTCTCACCAGTTATTTGATGCTAATGTTTTAATTTTCTCTCCCTTTAGTTTTCATTGAAGTAAACAATAACCATCTGCTTCAGTTATAAAAATTTTATCCCACGGGCAGGCGAGGTTTGAAGTCACTCCGGGATTACTTCATACACTCCCCAACACTCTCCTACCACTCCACTGCCTTCATCTCTCCTGGGACTGCATCATCCACAATGGCTGCTCATTTAATCTCCATCGCTGCAACCACTGTCATCCATTTTTTGGTGACAGCTGCCAATTTTCTCCCGAAGATTTATGACCTGCCGACCTATTATGCATTTTAAGTTCATTTCCTCTGCCGTGGGCGAGGTGGCAATGACAGAGACTCCTTGCTGTAATTGAAATACTTGCCGCTGACTACTTATTCACTTGTTCACATCAATTACAGAGCTGTTAACACAGGCAGCCAGAAGTAAAGTGAAAAAAAAAACAAAGAGAACTCATTGTTGACTTGACAATTTAACACCAATTTAAGTGTTTCCCTCATCAGAAAATCCAAAAGAATCACATTAGCAACCCTTTTGGGTTTCATAGGGTATGAGAAACAGCTTGGCAATACGCCTGTAGGGTCAGTTCAGTACACTTGTAAACTGGAACACTATATAGAGATTGGCATAGCACCCACCACATGCGAGAAAATTGTTTTATCGTCTGGCCGCTAATTGATGTGAGGAAGTAATTGTCTTCAGAGTGAGTGGTAAAACAGCAAGGAACTATTGGCCACTGACACTCCAATGCTCTAGCTTGTGAAGACAAGATGAAAAGATTCACCTTGTTTCTAAAATGACAGACAAGTCAATGAAAATAAAACAAATTCTAACTGGTCTCCAAAACATGAAAGGTTCGAATGCAGAGAGACACAAAAGATTACTAATGAGGATATGAACGGGCAGTATCATCCTTGACCGTTTGATCACTATAATAGCTGCAGTGAGAGGGGAGAAAGACAGCAGCTCCCGTATTTTGTATCTGATCAGAGAATTTGTCTAGAATCATTTTTAATCATGTTGCGTATAACATGATTTATTTGCCTCGAAGATAGGGTGGTTTTGGAATAGCCTAGTGAAGATTCCTTTGGGATTTTACACAGACACCAAGATTGAAAATGACCTCAGTATTTATTTTGCTTTCTAAATTTAAGTTTGCTTCTTATATTTTGTAAGAGTTCAGCATTCTACATAAGGGATCTCTTGGCTCAGTTCTTATTACAACATTTGTCATCATTACAAAGCAAAATCATAGCTGTAAACAAAAATTGCAAAACTAATGACAACTTTTACATTTTGTATTGATTTATATATAAATGGCTTGAATATGATTATCCAGGCTGCC
The DNA here is from genome assembly GCA_035221665.1 of Okamejei kenojei. Taxonomy (NCBI): domain Eukaryota; kingdom Metazoa; phylum Chordata; class Chondrichthyes; order Rajiformes; family Rajidae; genus Okamejei; species Okamejei kenojei. The sequence goes on from CM069135.1 coordinate 86,085,748, forward strand.
ATCACCGTAAACCTGCTGTTCAGACAGTATTCAGGTCTACAGTAGCATATTGCTTTCAACTTGGCAAATTATGTCAAGGTTCTGACAAACAAAATTTGATACTCAGCTTCAAATGGAGATATCAGGTCAAATAAACACGTTTATTCAGTGTAGGTTTTCAAGATCATAGCTGTAAAGACCTGTAAAGAGGAATAGATCGGGTAAACGCACAAAATCTCTTGTCCAGAGTAGGGGAAATCGAGAACCAGAGGGCATATGTTTAAGGTGAAGGGGGAAAGATTTTATAGGAATCTGAGGTGTAACTTTTTCACACAAATGGTGGTGGGATTATGGAGTATTGAAGGAGGTTATTGAGGCCTGGACTATCACAATGTTTAAAAGGTAATTAAACAGGTACATAGATAGGACAGATTTAGAGGGATATGGGCCAAACGCAGGCAAGTGGGACTAGTGTAGATGGGACGTGTTGGTCAGTATGGGCAAGTTGGGCCGAAGGGTCTGTTTCCATACTGTTAAACTCTATGACTCTTTAAAAGCATCTTAAATCTGGAGATAGAAAGACATGATTTATGTAACAGTTTCAGTTTAGAGGCTAAAGACTTGGCCAAAGATTAAGCAATTAAAATCATGGATAGTCAAGATGCCAATGTTGGGAGCATGTTGCAATCTAGATATTTTATTTTCATTTATCTTTGTGAAGGACAGAAAGCCAGCAATCTACATTTAGTAGATTTTACCTGTTATATCCATGCCTCTGATGCATCTGCAGTCATCTTAAATATTTACAAATAATAAACCAGAATCCTAGAACGCATCCATAAATACAAAGAACTAAACCTGACAATGTTGATCATGGGTTTCTATCCCCTAAGCGAGAATAAACCACTTAGCCTATTTTAAATATGCCACCGTAAGCAAGTTATTTTGAATGCATTTAAATCAGTACTTTAGCCATCATTTTAAAATTTTAAGAGATTCGACAGGAATCAGTCGAGCAGAGAAACACATTGACAGGTAACTGAGCAAATCATTGTAGCAGAAAATGCCTTAATTGTTATGCTTGTCCTAAACCACCTATCCCCACAGCCTCTACTACTGTACCGAGACCTTGGAAATTGCATTGCCAACCCAGGGCCCTCTATTAAAGGTTAATAAATTAAGGGAATGCCCTCTGCCTGGGCTCGGGCAGGAATACATTATTAAAGGGCCACCCATGGGATTCACAACATTGCCTGATTTCACTGTGAACCCTTTTATAGCACAGACTTTGCCAGATAAACCAATTGCTGTTTAGATGTCAATTTTGTGCAATGTCTCATCCAGATATGTGTATAGCACAATCTTAGCGTGACAAAGCCGTCAATGTTGTGATAAAGGTTTTCAATTGAGCATTCTCAGCACGAGAAACATTCTCATTGGGGGCCCTAATTGGAAAAATTTGAGTCCTAAGTACCTAATGTTTTGTAAATTTCAATGGGCATTCAGAAAATACCATCAGAGAGCTCGTAATTTTTCTCAGCAGTAGCAGGGCATGGCACTGTGACCCAGCGGTAGAGTTGCTGCTTTACAGCACCAGAGACCCAGGTTCGATCCTGACTATGGGTGCAGCCTGTATGGAGTTTGTACGTTCTACCTGTGATCGTGTGGGTTTTGTCCTGGTGCCCCAGTTTCCACTCACATTCCAAAGACGTGCAGATTTATTGGTTAATTGGCCTCTGGGGGTGGCATAGTGGTGCCGCGGCAGAGTTGTTCCCTTACAGTGCCAAAGACCCGGGTTTGATCCTGATTACGGGCATGGAGTTTGTACGTTCCCCCTGTGACTGTGTGGGTTTTGTCCTGGTGCTCCGGTTTCATCCCATTTTCCAATGACGTTCAGATTTGTAGGTAAATTGGCTTCTGTAAATTGTATTCAGTGTATAGGACAGAACTAGTGCACGGGTGATCATTGGTCAGTGCCGACTCGATAGGCTGAAGGGCCAGTTTCCATGCTGTATCTCTAAACTAAGTAGTCCTTATGAAGTTCCACTCCATACTGGAAGCTCCCAGACAGAAAACCAGGACTTAAAAGCAAAAGTCAAATTTTCATACAATTTCATCTGCAAGAATCACCCAGCAGTACAATAATCAAAATTTGATTCATGTCTTGGTTGAGCTTTTTGAGCTGGAATGAATGGGAAAATGAAATACTTGTATTTCTGCAACACTTCATCATGCCCCTCCAAAATGTCTCAAAGAACTTCACAAGCAATGAATTATTTTCAAAGTGTAATCGTTGGTTTAGGTGAATCAGAGTGAAGTGTTGGTATTTATAGGTCAGTCATTATTGCAGCAATACTAATAGAATTTTGCACTGATAAATTAAGCACGTCATACAAGATTAAAACATATTGATCAAAATGTGACTTTTGTATACTGTATCAGTGCTGAATACATTTTGTAACAGGCTCATCTTGTCTAATACGAGCAAAAAATAAATCACTTGTTTGATTCCAGTATGGAAATTGATCACGTTTTATAAAAGTGAACATTAAAATAATGTATGGATTAGGGATTAAATCAGTTGCTGTTGAGTTGTACTTCCTGAAAGGAGCACAAATCGCCAATTGAAAATCAAATGAAAGTCCATACAGTTTATATTACAGTTTAACACAACTGGAATTTCAAATCCATGGCATAACCTGATTATTGTGCTGCTCCAAGCAACCTCTTCGTTTTACATTTACCTCACTTATACTTGTGCAGATGACAATAAATTTTAGACTTGACTTGAAGTTTGATCAATTTTGTGTGCTTGAAGTGAGTCTGTAAGTTCACCAGCTTCACCATTCAAATGTTCTCTAGATTGGCCTCAGATCTTCTAAAACTGCACTGGTCAACTTCAGGTTTCAGTCACTAACTCTTAACACAAAAATTTAGTCATTCTAATCTTTTTCACATGTCCATAATCTTAAATGTTTGTGGGACTTCACAAGATTACAAAAGCAAAATACTGTGTTGGGCAGAAATGCGAAATAAAGACATGTAATGCTGGAAATACTTACCAAGGCAAACTGAATCTATGAAGAGAAACAGTTAAAACTTCGTCATTATTCCAATGAATTGTTATTTATCAGAGATGTTGAAGTAATTTTCTCTGTTGCTCTGATTATTTCTAATGCATTTTTGTTTCATAGTTAGATATGTGTTCATTGATGTGCTAATACAAGATAGTGCATAATTATTTTTCTTAGGACTCAGGGGGTGACGGATATATAGAACGAGCTGCCAGAGGAAGTAGTTGAGACAGGTACTATAACAGCTTTTTAAATACATTTGGACAGGCACATGGATAGGAAAAGGTTGGAGAGATATAGGCCAAACACTGTAATGCTATAATGCATTATTAGTAACAATGTTTTTAGATTTACCAAAATCAGAATGTTTCAAATAGCAATCACACTAATGTTATTTGAATGAAATAAAGGAATTTCTGTGGGCAGAATAATATTTCAATTCCTGGAACAAAGTATGCAAATGGTTAACTTCAGCCCTTTTGAATAAATTGTTTTAAACAATAAAATAGTCTGCTCTGCTTTAAAACGGGTAATGCGATTCAATGGTCTTGTCACTTTTTAGGTTCAGACTGAAATGGAATTGAATGTAATATGAGTAACACAAATCTTATGTTACACAGTTGTTGTGCTGTTCTTTATCTAACTAAATCTGAGAACTCAGAATGAACTCAAAATCTCTCAGCTTTTAACTGGTTATTTCTCTTGAAGCCATGACTTCTGATGACTCATGTCATCTACTTTTAGGTTTTGCCTTAGGTTTTCCGTCTCAGTGGAAAAAGAGTGTCCCTATTCTCCTGCTCTTTGTTGAGCGAAATACCAGGAGAAACATTGAGTATATAAATAATACTAATCTCCAAGGTTCTTGTTAGTTAGACTGGGAAATTGGGGTAACTGATACGCAAATTCCGGCTACAATAAAATTGTGAAGCTGGAAAAAAAAAGCAAAGTGGACAAAATTCCAAATTTAAACTCTGCTATCAAATGTGCAACAGAGCAGAATCCACATCTAAATGAATTCTATGGCCATTCATAGTCATTCAGCACAGAAATGGGCCCTTTTCCATCGCAACCAATATGCCCCACCTAAACTAGTCCAATTTGCCCACATTTGGCCCACATCCCTCTAACCTTCTCCTATCCATGTACCTGTCCAAATGTCTTTTCACTGTTGTTATTGTACATGCCTCAACTACTTCCTCTGGCACCTTGTTCCATATGGCCGTCACCCTCTTTGTGAAAAAGTTGTCCCTCAGGATCCCATTATATGTTTTTCCTCTCTCACCTTAAACCTATGCCCAATTGTTCTCGATTCTCTGTGTACTTATCCTACTTCCTTTATGTGCCTCTATAAGATCACACATTGCATTCCAAGGAATAAAGTCCTAGCCAGCCTATATCTCATGCCCTTGAGTGACATCTCTGCATTCCTTCCAGCTTAATGATATCTTTCCTATTGCATTCAATCATCATTGCAGAAAACATTAGCGGTGCTGATTTCCGGCGAGAACGGTGACGGATGCACCACACATCTGCCCTCCAGTTCCTGCAGACCTCTGCCGCTGGAAGTATAGGATTTTGGTGTGAGTGCTTTATCATCATTCCTTACAATGCTATGTATGACAGTGATTGCAACTTCTACTGAAGTGTGGATGGCCGTTGGCTCACTAGAAATTAATCCGCCCTTTGACAGGTCTTGGGATTACATGGGGCCCGTGGCGGGGGGAACTCCCCCGACCTGACCCGAGTCCTATAGCAGGTTGACCAAAACCAAACACAATATTCAGTATAGTTTCACCAACATATTGGACAACTGGAACAGGGTGTCCTCATTTCTATACTCAATTACATAACTTTGAAGACCAGCATGCCTATCTGGACCACCCTATCTATCTGCGACTCCATTTCGAGGGAACTATGTACATGTAATCTGAGATCTCGCTGTTCTACAACATTCCCCATGGCTCTATAGTTCACTGTGAATGTCCTGCCATGGTTTGACTTCCATTAATGCAACACTTCACCCTTATTTGAATGACAACCATTTGCCATTCTTCAGCCCACTTGCCCAGCTGACCAAGATCCTGCTGTATTTTTTGATAAGCATCTTCACTCTCTATGATATCACCCACTTTAGTGTTATCTAAAAGCCTACTAACCATGCCTTGTACACACTCATCCAAATTGTTGATATAAACCACAAATAGCAATGGGGCCAGCACGCCCCCTGAAACACACCAGTAGTCACAGGCCTCCAGTCTGGCAAACATCCTAATGCCCTTGTCCCACTTAGGAAACCTGAATAGAAACCTCTGGAGACTTTGCACGGAAACCTTGGATGGGGCGTAAAATCTCCAGAGGTTTCCGTTCAGGTTTCCTAAGTGGGACAGGGGCATTAGCCACCATGAAGCCAATTCTGTATCCTGTTTGCTAGTTCTCCCTGGATCCCATGCAATCTAATCTTCCAAAGCAGCCTACCGTGTGGAACCTTATCAAAGGCCTTGCTGACATCCATATATCCATGGCCCTGCCCTCGTCAGCCTCCCAGGCACAAAGGGCGGCACAGTATCGCAATAGTATAGTTGCTGCCTTACAGCGCCAGAGACCTGGGTTCAATCCTGACTACGGGTTCGGTCTTATGGAGTTTGCACAGGTTTTCTCTGGGTACTCTGGTTTCCTCCCATATTCCAAAGATGTGCAGATTTTTTAGGTTCATTGGTTTCAGTAAATTGTCTCTTGGGCGTTGGATAGAACTAGTGTTTGTGGGTTGTGGTCAGCGTGCACTCGGTGGGGCAAAAGGGCCGGTTTTCATACTATCTCTAAACTAAAAAACCATGCTGACTCTCCATAATCAACCTGCCTTTCCAAATCCGTATATCTCTTATCCCTCAGAATTCTCTCCATTGCCGTTCCTACCACAAGATTGTAAGCTTACTGGTCAATAGTTCTCAAGATTTTCTTTGGAGCTAGTACAGATTTTCTTTGAATTTCTTCTTATACAGAGACCAGACATTGTGACCTCAGCGATCTTGGTGTCATCGGTAAAGTTCCTAACCAATTTGTCTATGTTTACATCCAAGTCATTTCTATATATCACTCTAAAAGTTGTGGTTTGCTCCATCTGAATGGATAATACAATTCCCATTTAAGCTGTACCAAGTCACATCAGTTAAATTGGTGAGTCAATCTTTTGGGAATGAGTCAAATAACCTTTGCAACTCAGACTACATGAGAATAGTAATGAAGTATGTTTCTTGTGCAAAGCCAGGTGACAGAATCTAAAACGGGATTCATGATTCTGCCTCTGGCCTGTGTCTTCATGGTTCTCTGCTACTTAGTTTACGTTGCAAGGTGCTAATCAAATTCTCAGAAGTTGAACAAACCACCTTTCAAGAAGGAGCAACAGCCGGAAAAGCACGTTTTGTTCCCTCCAGTCAGCAGTGGATCAGTGAGCTGGATAATAACATTTTGCAAGATGATGGGGTATTCCTTTGCAAAACGTCAAGAAATTGTTTCTACATAATAATGACAAGACTTTAGCTTTGAGATTTGTTGAAATATCTGGCTGAATGATAAGGGGTGGCCGGGTGTGAACCATTGGCTTGTATTCAGTAAGCTACTTGTGCCAAACAGTGAAAAACAAAGAGCCCATTGCTACCCATAGGGTTATGGGGAGAAGGAAGGAAAATGGGATTAGGAGGCAGAGATCAGCCATGATTGAATGACGGAGTAGACTCGATGGAGAAAATAGAAAAATCGAGGTTGAGTTGCCACCCAACTTCCATTATTCGGTACCATGCTTCACCTTACTTTCATATCAGATATGCACCAATGGTCTGAAGAAGGGTTTCGATCCAAAACGTTATCTATTCCTTTGCTCCATAGATGCTGCCTCACCCACTGAGTTTCTCCAGCTTTTCTCTCTACCTTCCTATCAGATTCCATCATCTGCACCTCCTTGTTGCCTCCACTGATCACCTCCCATTCTCTGCTGCTCTTTCCACCCTTCCAACCTCAGCTGGATCCACTTATCACTTGCACATTACTGACCCCCCCCCCCCACTCCTCTTTGGCTACCTTCCCTCTACTCTCAATCGAGTTGAAGGGTCCTGACCCGAAACTACTTCAACCCTTCATTTACCTTCCACAGATGCTACCTGACCTGCAGTGTTCCTCCTGCAGATTTTTTGTTCGTCCCTCAAGAAGATCTGTAGGACTGTCATGCACAATTAATCACTACTTGTTCATTGCAATGCAAATAAGATGATAATACCTTGTGACCTGCACATAAATCCACCCTTCACATTTTAGTTTATTTTAAGAAACAAAGAACTGCAGATGCTAGTTTATACCAAAGATAGAAACAAGTGCTGGTGTAACGGGTGGTGCAATGGTAGAGTTGCTGCCTTACAGCGAATGCAGTGCCGGAGACCCGGGTACGATCCTGACAATGGATGCTGTCTGTACGGAGTTGGTACATTCTCCCCGTGACCTGCGTGGGTTTTCTCCGAGATCTTCGGTTTCCACCCATACTCCAAAGACGTACATGTTTGTAGGTTAATTGGCTTGGTAAATGTAAAAATTGTCCCTAGTGTGTGTGTAGGATAGTGTTAATGTGCGGGGATCGCTGGTCAGCACAGACCCGGTAGGCCGCAGGGCTTGTTTCTGCGCTGTGTATATTGAAAATAAACTAAACTCAGTGGGTCAGGCAGCATTTCAGGAGAAAAAGGATGGGGTGAGCTTTCGGGCCAGGACCCTTCTTCAGATCCGTCTGAAACGTCACCCATCCATTTTCTCCTGAGATGCTGGCTGACCCACTGATTTATGCCAGCACTTGTGTCCATCTTTAGTTTAGTTTTAGTATAGTTTAGTTTAGTGTCACATGTCCTGTGAAAGTACAGTTCAGCCAGCGGAAAGACAATTCATGATTACAATCAAGCTGTCCACAATGTACAGATACAGGATAACGGGATGTTTAGTTCAAGATAAAGTCCAGTAAAGTCCGATTAAAGATATTCCGGGGGTCTCCAATGAGGCAGATGGTAGCTTAGGACTGCTCTCTACTTGGAGGGTAGGATGGTTCAGATGCCTGAATACACCTGGGAAGAGACTGTCCCGGAATCTGGAGATGTGCATTTTCACACAAGTTTGTACCACTTGCCTGATGGGAGAGGGAAGAAGAAGACAGGAAGTGTCTGGCGTTAAACTCATCCTTGATTATGCTGGTGGCCTTGCCGAGGCAGTGTAATCAGCAGAGGGCAATATTCCCCGTGGTTTGTCCCAGTTAAGCTAGTCTATGCTGTCCTGAAGCTAATATTCATATCTTAAGGGTTGGTGCTATATACATAAAAGCAGGAACCAGTGCTCATGTAGGAAGTGAGTTTTGACCTGGAAAACAGTGAAGACCAGCATAAATTGGTAGGACATTGTTTGAAAGGTTCTCAGATGCTGCAATAGAGACTTAAGTGCTTCAACTGTTAAATAAAAGAGAGCTTCTCCATTTCCAAAATAAGAAGGAAGCCCCTCCTGCACAAATTTAGAATATAGTTAGAGCAGACATCTGTATAACCACTACCATGTGGACTAAATGTAGTGCCGATAGAAGATTAATAACCTCATATGACAGGTCAAAATCAGTTAATATATCTTCAAAGTCCTTCTCCAATCAATAGCACAAGTATATTCCCATTATCCTGTGTCTGTGTCTCGAAGAGCTGAATGGCCTACTCCTGCACCTATTTTCTATGTTTCTAATTAACCTCCCAGCAATCAGCCCTCATTTTCAATGTACACATGCTGCATTATCCCCTGGCATATGTAACTATACAGCAAGGGTTACATGCATAACCCAGAGCATGCACACACACATTGCTAAATAGTCAATTACAACATAGCCAGACTGTTCATCACTCCCTGATATTTCCATCTCTCCTGCAGGATAAGTCAGCACCCAATTAGAACAGCGCAATTTAAATTAAGGGAACAATGTAGCTTAACTATCTAGTGGCGAAGCTGGTCTGACCATTTGGATTCTCTTTGCTGAAAATCTGCTTAGTGGCAATATGAAATCATTGGAGATGACAATATTCTCGTCATTAATTTTCCTTCTTGTTTCCCATCCCTCTTCAAGCTATATGCTATTTTGATTTTATGTGCTGCAGAAGTTAACCTCGAATACCTACCAACCGCACCCAAGAAAGAACAGCGAGAAGCAATAACGGCGCAGATATTCTGACAGACACTGAAGTGAGCTTAGATCTCTTCATGTGCGGACTTGCTTGCAACCAGCAAAGGGGGCATGGGTGCAACAGATGCCAGCTCATCACATAATGAAGTGGGCCACAAAAAAGTTAACTATACATACACTGTGTATACATAAACAGAGGCACAGCGGTAGAGCTGCTGCCTAAAAGCGGCAAAGACGCGGGTTCGATCCTGACAACGGGTGTTATCAGTACGGAGTTTGCTCTTGACTGCCAAGGCAGAAAGAAGCTGCCCAAACTATCACCATCTTCCTTCTTCCTCTGCAGATTATTTGGTATAAAGGTTGTGACAAGAGATTTCTGCCCCTCATGGAGCAGATGATACCACTGTGGCGGCCTTGCGACGCTTACAGCGGTAGAGTTACTGCCTTACGGCACTTGCAGCACCAGAGACACGGGTTGGATCCCGACCATGAGTGCTGTCTTTACTGAGTTTGTATGTTCTCCCCATGACCTGTATGGGTTTTCTCCAAGTGCTTTGGTTTCCTCCCACACTCCAAAGATGTACAGGTATGCAAGTAAATTGGCTTGGTATAAGTATAAATTGTCCGTAATGTGTGTAGGATAATGTTAATGTGCAGGGATCGCTGGTTGGTGCGGACTCGGTGGGGCGAAGGGCCTGTTTCCACACTGTATCTCTAAAAACATGTTTTGATAATTCTCTGCTGAGTACTTCAGAGCTCTTCGAGTGGTCTAGGTAGCAACTGTATCGCATCATTATGCTAATGGTCTGTCCCAACAGGTTTTACTCTGACAATATGGCTTTCATAATATGCACAGTGGGCACGAGAAGTGAACAGGAGTCAGCTATTAAATTATTAGCTAAAGCCATTGATCCCAATGGTTTGCTGTGGCTGACACAGCAGACTGCTGTAGAATAAAGGCATTGTGGCCATGGCCAGGAAACTGGTCATAGATCAGCATGATGTGTTGTCTGTGGTCATATACCAGACAGAAGAGCTTGCGATCATGAAAAACCTAGACAAAATAAATAAGGAAAAACGACTTCTATTGGTGGAAGTCCGGAACCAGAAGAGACGGATTCTCGGTAACTGGAAAACAAAACTTGATGAGACATAAAAATAATATTTTCAAGGAGCACGTAGTTATGATCTGTCTGAAACAATGGTATTTAAAAGTAAACTCTAGCACCAAAAGTGGAAAAAAAGCATGCGAGGGGAACAAAAGGCAAGGACCAAGAGATGGAACTGCCTGGATTTCTCTGCAAAAAAGTTAGCACAGCCTCGATAGCTCGAAAGGCTTCTTCAGTGTTGCATCCAATGCATAATCCTGTGATTTTTGCCTATCACTCATCTCAATTTGACCTAATTCAAAATTTAAGTTCAGAATGTCTTTCCATATCATTTAAATTCCAGCCAACTTCAGTTTAAAAATGTTTAAGAAAGAACTGCGGATGCTGGAAAAATAGAAGATAGACCAAAAATGCTGGAGAAACTCAGCGTTTGAGGCAACATCAATGGAGAGAAGGAATCAGTCTAAAGAAGGGTCTCAGCCCGAAACATCTCAAATTCCTTCTCTCCATAGATGCTGCCTCACCCTCTGAGTTTCTCCCGCATTTTTTGATAACCTTCAGTTTAAAAATGTCAGTTCCAAGAATAGATTCAAAATTTGTGAAGGACACATAAAGCTGACTGCATTCCCCAGTGATTCCTTCTCAGAACAAGAGTGAATAACCTGTTGAGTATGAATGTCTTGCAGCTGCAAGTGTGGTTAATGAGTAAGGCTAAAGGTTTAAGTTTTGTTGTTGAATATATTAAAGAAATAAAAAGGGCACATATGTAAAGACTATGGATGCCACAATTCTATATAATAATCAATTATTTGCAATAATTATTTGCCATTTCTCCTGCACTTTTTAAAAGATCTTTCAACTCCACAAAATAACCTTGGTTATGGAGCATTAATTATCCACAGTTGCTTGCAGAAAATGCACAATACAATGTCAGGTTACTTATTGTACTGCATGTCCAAAACTTAATAATAGAGCTAAATCTCAGAATTGGTCAAACCTGCCACTATGTTTTGCATATATTGCCGTGGATGATTTTTTTTTTTAAAAAGGCATACAAGTTGTGGCATTTGAGGGAAGACAATTGACATTTATAAAGTACCACTCATTGATTCAAGGAGGCCAGGCACACCTAAGAGTCGATGAAGTACTTTTAATGTGCATTTAATGGTGATTTCTCCATCTCGTTTCAAGGTCAGGTGACACTAAACTACTGCTCATACGTGAAGTGATGCAGAAGTAAACAAAGTGTAAAACAGACTATGCATAGACTTTCAACATGTAGTCAATGTAGGAAAAACAAGGGTACTTGTTGTCGTACAGTGCCAGAGACCCCGGTTCAATCCCGACTACAGATACTGTATGTACGGAGTTTACACGCTCTCCCCGTGACTTGCGTAGGTTTCTCCGGGATCTCCGGTTTCCTCCCACACTCCAAAGACATAAAGACGTAGGTTAATTGGCTTGGCATCATTGTAAATTGTCCCTAGTGTGTATAGATAGCGTTAATATGCAGGGAATGCTGGTTGGCGTGGATTCGGTGGGTCTAAGGGCCTGTTTCCAGGCTGTATCTCTAAACTAACCTAAAGAAACAAGGGTCCAGTTTTAATTAATTGCCCAATGAATTTGTACTAATTAATGCAAAACTATGTACTAGTTAGTGCACCAAATTTATAGTTGTACCTATAACTTAATTTTTTTAAACTAAACATTTGTTGCCGGCAATGTTGCTGACAGAGCAAACAAATTAAAGAAAATCTTCACTAGATAGTTCCACCCTCACCTCCCCACCTATGATTGTATCAAACCTGCTACAACAATGATGTTAAAAATCACTTGACTATTACACCCAACTTGATTAAATTAACTTTAGTACTGTTCACAGCTGATGCACGAGACATCTTTCACTTCAGAGCCTCAGGTCACAACAAGTGCATGGCCTGTTCCGTCAGCAAGGATAAGGTGTGGCCAGTGGTCGTGCTAACGTGGGAGACAGAAGAAAGCTTAGTTGGCCGATCAGATGATAATTTGTCATCTCCTAAATAACCAACATTGTTCTTTGCCAATTCACTGGAATTTGGGTGGGATAATGTGAGAGAATAAAGCGTGTCCCTTGCGATGTTCCCAGCTTGCTTCCTACCAGCTGATGATGTTACAGTCTGTGTAGAATTGCTGTCTACTTGTAAAAAATAAGCAAATAACTCCCCATTTGTTTTCATAAGTTTTAGGCATTGACCAGTGGGAAAATAAAAACATATGGATAAGAACATTAAGTTAAAGTTTCAATCTTCACCTTAGTCAATTGATCATTTTGGGAAGTCAAATCAAGGCAAGATCTTGACTGTGAATGGCAGGGGTCTGGGAATTGTTGTAGAACGGAGAGATCAAGAGTGCAGATACATAGTTCATTGAAAGTGGTGTCACAGGTTGATAGAGTAGTCAAGAAAGCTTTTGGTACATTGGCCTTCATCTGTCAGGGTACTGAGTATAGAAGTTGGGATGTTGTGTTACAGTTGTACAAGACATTGGTAAGGCCACATTTGGTATATTCTATAGTTTTGGTCACTCCGCTATAGGAAGGATGTTGTTAAGCCGGAAAGAGAGTAGGGAAGATTTACAAGGAAGTTGCCAGAACTTGACACCCTGAATTATAGTAAGAGGCTGGGCAGGCTAGGCCTTTATTCTTTGGAGTGCAGGAGGCTAAAGGGGCTGTCCCACTGCGGCGACCTGATCTGCGAGTTTAGAAGAGTTTGCCTCAACTCAAACTTGCAGCATGGTCGACACATGGTCCTAGGAGGTCACTGGAACGCTCCTTCATGCTCGAGGGAAGTTCCCGCATACTCACGGCCTCAGCATGTTGAAAATTTTTCTGTGAGTAAAAACTGGTCGTCATGGTTCTTTTGAACTCGTAGTGCAGTGGAGTGGGGTCGCTATGTAGTTACAGGCAGTCGAGGGCAACCATAGGCAATCTCCTTCGCTGACCGGGCATTTTAATTGGCTCACTGGAGTTTTCAGGACCCAGGAAAACCGACCGGTAGGTTAAATGCCCGCTAAACTTTATTAAACGTTGTCTGACTTCTTAAAAGTGTCTCCACTCCTTCCCCCCCCCTTCTCTCACCCCCCCCCCCCCCCCCCACACGCTCTCCAAAGCCGTCTTTTACCTTCCTCTTCATCGTGGGTGTGAATTTCAGACAGCGCTCCCCCGCTTTCCCTGCCTTTGCGATGTGTCTGTGTGTGTGTGTGTGCGGTCGGTCGATCCAGCTCGCGGTTTCATCGCTGACGGTTGATTCAGCTTGACGGTTTTCAGGCGAGTGCCTTTGAGCGGATTAGGTCGCCGCAGTGGGACAGCCCCTTAAGGGTATATAAGATCATGATAAGATAGGTGGGTTGAACGCACAGAGTCTTTTACTCTGCAATTGGCCCATATCCCACTAAATCTTTCCTATCCACAAACCCATCCAAATGTCTTTTATGTCTTTTATGTAATTGTACATAGCTCTACCACTTCATCTAGCAGTTCATTCCACATACCCACCATCCTCTATGAAAAACTTATCTTAAACTTCCTTTAAATCTTTCCACTCTCACCTTCTTCCTACACTTGCTAGTTTTAGATTCCTCTACCCTGGGAAAATTGCTGTGACTATCCACCTTATCAATGCCCTTCATGATTTTATATACCTCTGTCAGGTTTCCAGATGCTGATAGATCCCATCTCTCAGAATCCATCAAAGGTCACCAGTCAGCCTCCAACGTGGCAGTGAGAATAAGCAGTCTGTTCAATCGCTCCCTATCACTGCAGCCCTCCATTCCAGCAACATCCTGGTGAATCTCTCCTGTACTTTCTCATTGCTTCCACATCCTTCCTACACAGCGATGACCAGGTTCGTACACAATATTCCACGTGCAATCTAACCAATGTTCTGTACAGCAGCAACATGGCATTCTAATTCTTATAATTAATTTTTTGACCTAGCAATGAATACAAGCACACCAAATGCCCTTTTCACTATGTGTAGGAAAGAACTGCAGATGCTGGTTTAAATTGAAGGTAGACACAAAATGCTGGAGTAAGTTAGTCGAGACCCTTCTTCACTATCTTATCTCACCACTTTTATAAAGCTTTGGACTTGTAACCTAAGGTCTCCCTGTACATCAGTGCTCGTAACATCTCTACCATCTACTCTATGTAGTACCAGAATTTGACTTCCCAAGTAGAACCAGAATTTGACTTCCCAACATGCATTAAGTTGCACTTAATCAGATAAAAATTTGAAGATTAAAAATCACTCTGGCCACTGACTGGTTAGCACATAACAAAAACTTTTCACTGTACCTATGTCCACGAGACAATAAACTAAAACTATTTTTAAACCAGAAAGCGAAAAAAAAGTCAGTCTGTTTCATTATTAACTAGTGGTGTGTAAGAATGTATCTGTTGGATAAATGTGCTTGTTTATGACCTTGTTCATCTTTATTGCATTGCATTTCCCTTCTTCTTGATGATGTGCCAACTGAAACTCATTGCCACAGTCACTAATCTTTCCTGAGCCAAAGTCTTCAGCAACTTATTCCAAAATGATTCTAATTGAAGTTCCATAAACACATTTCAGATCCATCCATGATTCCAAACTCACCTCTTCATTGCACGCTGAACTTAATGCCATGCATCGGCACATAAACTTGGCCCCTCTCTCCAGTAGCACTGAATCATTTTATCTCAAAGGTCCACAGTTTCACTTCATCCTATGCTCCATTGCTTTATCTAATGCCTTTCCCCCCCCCACTTTCTGATGAAAAGTCATTAACCTTAAATTTTAACCTTGTACATCTCTCCAAAGAATCTGTCGGATGAGCTTAGTATCTCCAGCATTGTCAGTTCAACGTTAACTTGGTTTCTCTATGCACAGGTACTGTACTAAGCTGAGCTTTTCCAACAATTGCTGATTTCATTTCAGATATCCAATATTTTGCTTTTATCTGGAGACGCTTCAAATTGCACCATACTTGTTTGTAGGTAATGGAGTGTTGGGACTTGCTGTAGCTGAGAATATATCATGATTTTCAGGAGCAGTGTTGTGATTGGAAATGTTTGAGAGGCAGATGCAAACTACAAACTTTTCCATCCAAAGAGAAGCTGTAGCCTGGAATTCGTTGGTTGTAGGGTTCGTGGAAATATGATGAATCATTATTTTCAATAGGGAATTAGATCGACATTTACTAGGAAATAATTTGCAGAAACATAGGGAATGAGCTGGAAATGGGACCGATATGAATGTTGTGTTAGGACCCAGTTTATATTCCATGGGCTGAATAATCTCATTCTATTGCTATTGTAATTCTCTGGTTCCATAATTCTGCAGGCCTGAAGGAGGTAGCTACAGAAGGGTGAGGGGAAAACAAACCTTTTCCTGTCACCTTGCAAAGGTAGTTATAATACAGCTGTCTACAATATTGAGACTTCAACCCATCAGCAGGAGAGCCCACAGTCCTAAAATATCAGATGATGTTTGAAAGTTTTAAATGACCTTACCGTGCCTGAATATTCATAAACTCATTGCAGTTTTGAATGTATCCATAATCAGCCAAAGCAAAGGCATGTTACATATTCTGTTGACATCTGCAGCCCGTGAGCGCATTACAGCTTGGTGACGCAAAGGGTGATTTCCTCGCCATGGCGCTTTCCTACGAAGTGAGACTGTCGCACCGTGAAAAGAGTTGGTGAAGCTTGATCGAGCCTCTCGCCTGCTATACAAGACTCGACAGCGACGCCCACTGCCCAATGTGTGGTCATACAAAAAAAAGGCAAATCACATCTAGCCATTCCAGTAATGACGAAGAATTGGTGCGCCGAAGTGTTGCGCGCTAGATCTTCCGAAAACTTTTATCAGGTGTTCTTGTGACAGAAAGCACTGATATGCAGAGTAAACTAAGCAGGAGTAATGGGAAGCCTTTGATCTGTTGGCAGTGAAGCTGCAATCAATGAGAATGGAGAGATTCAGGTCTCAGGGTGACACCTAACCCAAGCCCTGATGAGGAATTGATTAACACAAGTATGACAATCTGACAGGCCGGCCGGCAGGAATTCTCAAATGGAACAACTCATCACACTTGCACTTTATATCTTCAGGGGAGCTAAGCGATTTAAAGAAGCAACATCAATCAGTCGGTTCATACGGAGGTGTCTTTGATCAAATAGCGATGCGCGGTTGAAGACACTTTTAACTCTTTCAACAATGTGATAAATAATAATCCTATTTGCACGGTATAGAGGGGAGAGAGATGTGAGTCCCGAATTCCTGGGATTATACTGCAAATGTAGTCATGACATTGTGCGTTCTTATTCCCTCTTGTCAGGCCATTCGCCTACAACCAAGCAGACAAACAGTTACAGTACATCATAGCAAAAGGGAGTTTAGTGGATACCCTAGCCAGGGTTCATTTGCAACTGGAACTTGAAGTCTAAATTTTGTCTCATTCAAACTTGTTTTGTGTTAGAACAAAAAGTATTACTGAGCAGTATTATAGAGTGTTGCGCAGAATTTACATCATAGAAACTGGCCATTTGTCTCCAACTTGCCTCGATTGCTATGTTCATGAAAACAGTCTCTCTTTCTTCTTTATCTAACTGTATCATTCTATGCATTGATTTATTTTCCTTTTCATCTGTTATTTTCCTCCTCATCTGTTATGTAAGGGTGGCAAGGTGGCACAGCGGTAGAGTTGCTGCCTTACAGCGAATGCTGCGCCGAAGACCTGGGTTTGATCCCGACTATAGGTGCTGTCTGTACGGAGCTGGAACGTTCTCCCCATGACCTGCATGGGTTTTCTCCAAGATCTTCGGTTTTCTCCCACACTCCAAAGACGTACAGGTATGTAGGTTAATTGGCTTGGTAAATGTTTAAAAAAAAATTGGCCTTAGTGTAGGATAGTGTTAATATGCAGGGATCACTGTTCGGACGGACCCAGTGGGTCGAAGGGCCTGTTTCCGCTCTGTATCTCTAAACTAAACTAGACCCTTAAATGTGTTGATGTGCCTTGGAACCCAATTTGAGATTTGATTTAAATATTGTGCGCTGATGAGTTAGCTGATGTGATTCTGAAGTTACACAAGAGAGTTTTTCTCCACCCCTCCTTAAACATCGCCATCACACTTTCCCCTCCCACTCTAAATTTCAATGCAAATTAACAGGATATAATCATTTTTATATTGAGTAGATAGCATCAATCCATCCTGCATGAAAGTTGCCATTACCATGCCAGTCACAAGGAAGTTACATTAGCAGATAAAAGATGACCTATAAAAACTGTCTTTATACTTCCATCCCTTCAAACTGGCCAGTCTAAAGCTGAATGTAAAGTGATGCGTAATCAGGTAATATTCCTGCAGTACCTACTTATAAGATCAAACCACTTCAATGGCAATGACAAACGATAACACTTCTACTTATACCAAGTTATTTGAACAAAAATCACCTTTTACAGCTTACTTCTGCTCAAACAGCAGAAGCTGACCAAGCTAATGCATAAAAACTTATGTGCAAAGTTATGAATTGGCGTCACTCTGTTCTGTTTTTGATTCAAGATTTTCTGTGTGTGAGGAGTTGCAAAAGCATAAATGTACTTACAATAGGATGGTCACACAACTATGTAGATGAAAGGATGTGGAATATTAGATCAGATGGTGCATGTTTATAACCGTCAGGGAAGCATATAATCAGACTACAGACAAACAGGCCCTTTGACCCATTGTGTCCATGCCAACTATCAACTATCAATGGAGGACCCGGCGTGGGGGGACCTCCGTGAGGGGAGAGGGGAAAAACAATGGACAATGGGGGGGGGGGGGGGGGGGAACAAAGGACAATGGGGACCCGGCGTGAGGGAACTGCTGTGGTGGGGGGGATAAAAGGGGGAGCTGGCATGCTTTGTAACTTTGTCAGCACCGTAGGTGGCTGCTATTTGTATACATTGTGTATGCAAGCAAAGAATCTCACTGTGCTTAGTCATATGTGACAAAGTATTCCTATTCCTATCCTACCCTATCCTATAATAATCTAATTTGCTCCTCAAATTCCCCGTACTTGAACTGTTTAATGTATTGCAACATGGTAAACGGAAAGGGGCGAGTAGCTGAACACTTTGCCAAAGGTTCTATCCTTTGAACATTTTTTCTCTCCCTCAATATTGCACTGCAGTGTGAGTTTAGAATATGTAGAATAATGAGACACAAGGGACGAGAGACCCTGATAGATGGAGAAAAAATTAAGTAACAGGCAGATCTCAATGGGCAAGCAGCATCTGTGGAGGAAAGGTGATAGTCAACATTTGGGGCTGTATTCTTGTATCAGGACTGAGTGTGCAAAGGGGAGACAGCCAGAATAAAGAGGTGAGGGGGAGGGCAGGGGCAGGAACTGGCAAATGATAGGTGAAACCAGGAGGGTAAGGGTTGATGAAAGGAGTCAAATGAGGGAAGGAGGAGTGAAGATAGTGACGGAGATTAGGAGGTGATAAGTGGGCACAATAAAGGGTCAGAATACTATGGCATCTGATAGGAAAGAACGGTGATGAGTTGAAGCAGATAAGGGAAGGATAATGGATAGATGGGAAGCGTAGAGGGAAGGAATCAAAGACACAATAGGTCGAGTTTGTGGGTAATAGGCAGATGCAACCAGGTGTGGAGGGAAAATAAATGTGTATGAGGGTGCTGGTGGTTGGAAAGAATAGTGTGTGTGAGAAGATATGGGTGGATCAGAAGAAGAGATAATTCAATTTACATGCCATTGGGCTGTAGACTATTCAGGCGGAATATGAGGTGCTGACCCCTAGTTTGCATTTGGCTTCATACCAGCAGTGGAGGAGATCAAGGGACAGGTCATGGTGGGAATGGGGAGGGAAATTAAAATGGGTTGCAACCAGGAGGTCAAGATGGTCATTGCAGACAAAGAGTAGATGCTTTACAAAACATTCACTTAGCCTGCACTTGGTCTTGCCGAGATAGAGGAGGCCACATTGAGAGCACCAAATATGATAGAGAAGCTTGGAAGAGGTGCACCTGAATCTCTATATCACTTGGAAGGCGTGTTTAGGTCTCTGAATGCCAGTGAGGGCAGAGGTGTAAAGGCAGATGTTGTTCTCCTATAGTTGCAGCAGTGAATGTCTGGGGTTGGAGAGGGAAGAGTGATGAAGGGATGAGAGAAGCAGGGAGTCACAATGTGGGTGGTCCCTGTGAAAAGCAGAAATATTTTGTGAATGTTTAGAATATGCAGTCATATCATGCAAATACCATGGTTACACTATTGCAAGAAAAAAAACTCTCGTAAAGTGCATGACACATTCAAACTAAATTTATTTGCCTATTATGTTAGCATCCCTGCCAACGTAGTGATATTTCATATTAATAAGATGCGTATTTTATATATTATTTCAAGGAGCCTAGTTTTAAATGACAAATACCAGGAAATTATATAGCTGCTGGGGGAGAGGGAAGGGATCAAGCAGTTGACTTGGGGTGGCAATGGTTGCAACAATGCTTCTTCACCTATTGGGTAGAATGTAGGGAATTGACAGAGACTTGGGAGTGGGCAGGATAGGAGAGGGGCAGATAGAGAAAATGTGGATGTGGAAATAAGGAACCTAATAGGGAGGAATTGAATGAAATGAGCAAGAGCTGAGACAAAATGGTATGATGTGAGGAGTTGAGAGGAAGGTGGAATATGCGAGGAAGTTATGTGCAGAAAATACAGGAGAAGGAGTTAGGATAGGGTAGGTGATGGAGAATGGAAGATATAGAGTGTGGACAGAGGCATGCATGCATGCATTGCATCTCCGTGTTGAAGTGCTCATGCATGTATGCATGCTAAGTCTGTGCAGCAGTCTCCAATTATCATTAATCTCTTAGTTATTGGATCTAGACTTTGTTCTACCAAGCAACACTGTACTGGGCTTGTGTGAGGGCCAGCCCATATGAACAGAAATCATGGGCAGCTATCTTCCAATCCTCAGAATTGGAGCAGAAGCAAGTCATACTAGACACCGAGTGTCTGCCTAAAACTACCAGAAATTAATAAATTCCTGCTGCTTCTTTCATAATGGGTACATTCTTGCAATGGACACCTATTTCCAGAGGTTATGAAATATATTATAGTGTAATGTGCTGGAATGCCTGCAGTCTTCTTTAAAATGAATTGTCGCAGCAGTTTCCCCTTCAATTCAACGGTGCTTTATTATCACGTGTGCATGGCACAGTGAAATTCGTTTTGCATTGTTCATATATGCACGAGTTACCATATTTTGGAGCCATTTACAAAAGTCCAAATTCTAATTGGGCAACTAGAGTGCTACTTAGATTAAGGAGATGGCCATACCTGCATTAACGTTAGGAGGCATATATTGATGGATTTTCACGATGCTCCCAAATTATTTTGAGGAAGATTTCTGATCTCTAGACCATCAATGCTCCCAACACTGTCAGAGATTGACAAACAAGTCATTACTGTTTATGTCATCTTATTATGTTCAAATCGGCTGCAATTTCTGAACACAGCCAACGTGCTTTCCAAAGATAGTTTATTGGGTGCAAAACATGTGGGGATCCCAAATTCTTTCATCCCCTTTTAGTTTTCAGAAGATGTATTATTATTGGAGTGTTTTTAGCTTGTGGGGTAACTATTTTCCATTGATGTTTAGTTTAGTTTAGTTTAGTTTAGGGATACAGCATGGAAACAAGCCCTTCAGCCCACCGAGTCCACATGACCAGTGATCCCCACACACTTACACTGTCCTGCACACACTAGGTACAACTTACAATGCTACCAAGCCAATTATCCTACAAACCTGTACGTCTTTGGAATGTGAGAGGAAACCGGAGATAACCCACGCAGGTCACCGGGAGAACGTACAAACTCCATACTGGTAAGACAATAGACAATAGACATTTGTCAATTGTCTTATCTGTATGGAGTCTGTATAGAACCTGGGTCTCTGGAGTTAAGGCAGCAAATCTACTGCTGCACCGGTGTGCTGCCCTATTGTTAGATGAGATTGTTTGAAGACTGCTATTTTTATTTGAAGATTTTTTTTAAAGTTTAGTTTAGTTTATTGTCACGTGTACTGAGGTAAAGTGAAAAGCTTTTTTGTGTTGCATACTATCCAGTCAGCAGAAAGACATGATAACAATCAAGACATCCACAGTGTACTGGATAAAAGGAATAATGCTAAGTGCAAGATAAAGTGAAGTAAAGTCTGAAAGATCCACGGATTATGTTGTTAACTCTGAAATAAAAATCTACCCCCACCCCTCCCCTGAGGAATGTGAAAGACGCCAATAGCAGAGAAACAGTAGATTTAACTAAAGCCCTACATTATGATAATTCAGAAATCTATTTGGAAACTGGATAAATGAGCTTCGTAGAATTTGGGAACAGATTTTCGTAGTTTCTTTCAAGAAAATTGAATCTGCCAGGTAAATTCAGGGTGAGCACCATGAAAATATCAATTTCAAATCCTAATCAGCACTAATCTTAGGACCACATTCAATCTATTATGCTTGTTATTCAACAGGCTATTATGATTAACTGCATTTGAAAGTAAACAAAGCAGGAAATGTTACAGAACAGGGACAGAATCACTGCAGAGGTAATCATTCTGGAATTTATACTTGTGACTTACAACATATGTTCCAATTAATACATGGATGAATCACACTAACCAACTATCTCAAAACGTAATTATTAAGTTGGAGTGCAAGTTCCAAATGCGTGATGTGTACAGTTCAGCAAAAGTGTGAGCGAGATGAAGGAATCAAATAAAAAAATTCAAAGCATTAAGGACCTGCTGCAGCAAAACTTTGGAACTGTGTTTGGTCATTAAGGAGATAATATTTTGCATCTGAAAACATGCATCCCTGGACCCTATGAACAAAACTATCTTAGTGATTATAAGACAATCAGAGATTTATTTGACTATTACTGGACTAATAGGCTGGGATACTGTTTTCTCCTTAGCTACGCACAGAGGAAATGAACAATTAGAGAAAAAATATACTTAACAAGCAAATTCCCACAAGGGTTAGCCTAGCTATGTAGCACAAGATTGATGCGCAAGCAACATAATCCCAGCAGAAGCAATAGATATTAATGTCATTTCCCATGATTTCGATGAATGTTTCCTTGTACCGAGTCGATTAATGCATAAAACCATATTATGCCTCCATTGCAAAATATCTGGCAGCACAATTATAGATTTTGGGTCAGGATAGGATTTATGTTTGGACAAAACTCATGGACCTGTGTACAATCAACGACTCAAGTAGTGTCAGCAACTATTATCCCCAATGGCAGTAAACTTGAGGTGGTAAAGCAAAATCATTATTATAAAGCACAACATTGAAGTGATTTAACTTACATGCAATATTTCTAACTGCACAATTGTTAATGAAATAACAGTACCATCAATTACGTGACATTTTCAAGCTATTGTTTTACCATTGTTTTATAGCTACATAATTATATTTCTACTCACTATCAAATGCACCTCTAGTCACCTTGAAAATCTGATTGAAGCATGCAATATCCAGGTCAACAGATCAATTTCCAGTCATATTTATTGAGGGTTAAATATTGATCAGAGTCTGACATAATTCCCTAACCTTTCTTGGAAAGGCATAATGGCATTTTCTTTCCTTCAGCTATATGATGCGACAAGCTCATAAAACAATATACAGGCTGTATATTGAAATCATTATAAAGAGGGCATCATTCAAATTTAGTGTGTTATTTGCATCAGGCTGAATGAGTTGTCAACATTACTCACAATCATGCATGCAGGTCATCATTACTCACAAATTAAGCATGCAGGTTCAGCAGGCAGAGAAGAAAGTGAATGGCATGTTGGCCTTTATAACAAGAGGAGTTGAGTATAGGAGCAAAGAGGTCCTTCTGCAGTCGCACTAGCTTCTCATTTTCACACTACAAACAGCTTACAATGGCTTGTTCCCTTTATCATCGATACTTTTTTGCATATCTTTCATTCATTGTTCTTTATCTCTCCACATCACCGTCTATATCTCTCGTTTCCCTGATCCCTGAAGAAGGGTCTTGACCCGAAACGTCGCCTATCTCCTTCGCTCCTTAGATGCTGCTGCACCTGCTGAGTTTCTCCAGCCTTTTGTGTACCCTCGATTCTCCAGCATCTGCAGTTCTTTCTTTAACACTTCTGCAGTTGTATGGGGCCCCAGCGAGACCCTATTATTGTGGAGCATTGTGTACAGTTTTGGTTCCCTAATTTGAGGAAGGCTATTCTTGCTATTGAGGGAGTGCAGCGTAGGTTTACAAGGTTAATTCCCGGAATGGTGGGACTGTCATATGCTGAGAGAATGGAGCGACTGGGCTTATATACTTTGGAGTTTAGAAGGGTGAGAGGGGATCTTATTGAAAGATAAGATTGTTAAGGGTTTGGACATGCTAGAGGCAGGAAACATGTTCAAAATGTTGGGGAAGTCCAGAACCAGGGGCCACAGTTTAAGAATAAGGGATAAACCATTTAGAATGGTGAAGGGGAAACACATTTTCTCACAGAAAGTTGTGAGTTTGTGGAATTCTCTGCCTCAGAGGGTGGTGGAGGCCAGTTCTCTGGATATTTTCAAGAGAGAGCTAGATAGGGCTCTTAAAGATAGCAGAGTCAACGGATATGGGGAGAACGCAGGAATGGGGTACTGATTGGGCATGATCAGCCATGATCACATTAGATGGCGGTGCTGGCTCGAAGGGCCGAATGGCCTACTCCTGCACCCATTGTCTATTGTCTATAATCCACGAGAGCATCAAATTTTGTTCCCAAGGTTTCTAGAGAATCACAACAGATTTTCGGTATATATTATCAGATCATTTCATTGACTTAACATTGAAACGGAAAATAGGTCCGGGAGGAGGTCATTCGGCCCTTCGAGCCAGCACCATCATTTAATATGATCATGGCTGATCATCCAAAATCAGTTCCCCGTTCCTGCTTTCTCCCCATATCCCTTGATTGCATTTGCCCCATGAGTTATATCTGACTCTCTCTTGAAAACACAGAGTGAATAAAATTACATTGACACCAGAGTAAATTGTTCTGCTATGGTTTCTCCAGTATTGGAAAGATATTTGTGACTACAAATGAAATGAGCTGCATTTTTGAAGGAAGTCACTCATGCATGGACATTTCTTCAGCTGCAGTCTGAAGCTGCATCAATTGCATAGGGAATTGTGCCTGGTTGGACCTGGAAATGCAAAGGTTGCTCTTCATGGAGGTGATGGGCATAGTATGTTCGGATTATTTTAATTGATTTAAATTATTTGAGTTTACTTGGATGTTTTAAATAACTTAAATTAATTTTGTTAATGGTTTCATTTTTAATTTATTCAATAGTTGAATTCACTTTGACTAGTTTGGGTTTTTTTTTGAGTGCCATGCCATTTGAACAGGGGAAGTGGCTTGGATGGCCATCCAAAAAAAACCCCAGCAGTTTTGTGAGTGGGGCTTATTCTTGCTCCCCAAAGGCATAGGTTTTATTAGTGGAAGCACTGCCACAAAGCAGGGTCACAAAGATGCAGAGTTGGAGCCTGCATTTTCCAGCAAATTAGGCTCTGCACAAGGGAATGGCTTAACACCGCCCATAAATTCTGGGCCATAATGTAAACCAGTTAAATGTAATACTACATTGGGAGCCCCTACACTAATCCCCATTGTAAGTCAACTATCCATACTATATTTATCTTTCTCCTCAGGCATTAAAGATCACCAAACCCAGAGTCCATCTGTCTACGGGTGGCATAAAGGAAGAGCAACAATGACATCTCACAGTCAAATCAGAAGTGACTTGATTTTATTTGGTTTAGTTTAGAGATACAGTGCGGAAACAGGCCCTTCGGTCCACCAAGTCCGCTCCAACCAGCAATTCCCACGCATTAACACTAACCTACACACTCTAGGGTCAATTTACACTTATACCAAGCCAATTTACCTACATACCTATACATTATTGGAGTGTGGACGAATACTGAAGATCTTGGAGAAAACACAAACGGTCACAGGGAGAACGTACAAACTCTGTATGAACAGCACCCGTAGATAGGATCGAACCCGGGTCTCCAATGCTGCAAGTGCTGTAAGGCAGCAATTCCACTGCTTCACCACTATGCTGCCCTGGGTTTAATTAGTTCAGCTATATTTCTAATCATAGGTTGCAGGCGAGCGGTGACACCGTGCTGGATTATGTTAAAATGTTTGCATCATAAAGCCTAAAAGGTTTGTGGCAATAACTTAATCTTAAGTTATATTTTTGAACTTGGTTACTGTGCGGTTCAGAACATTGCATTTGCACCTCTGTTTCGATTTAAATCCAACTCAAACGGAAGAGATCAATGACCTTCACTTTAATATCTTTCAGGGAAACGAGTAGATACAAGTTTACAATATAAAAGCGCCTCTAATTGGGCACTAATTGACAATAAATTGTCTGCCTCACTTAAAAGAAAAAGGGCCCAAAGGGGAAATGAAAATGTCCCATTTATACAAAAGGGAAAAGTCAGGTTGAGGCAGATTTATTAAGCCCCTGTCCCACTTAGGAAACCTGAATGGAAACCACTGGAGACCTTGCGCCCCACCCAAGGTTTCCATGAGTCGACAGAGGTTATGGTCACTCGCCTGGAAAGCCTCGACTGAAGCATGAGCTGCATCTACTGACCAAAGATCCTACAGGATCTTTGCTACCGACCGCACACTCACAAACACATCGCAAATGTGGGGGCCAGGGACAGCGGAGGAGCACTGTCTACATGATGAAGAGGAAGGTAAACGGCTGCCACAGAGCACGGTAGGTCATTTAGGAGAGCGTGGGAGGGAGGGAGGGAAGGGGAGAGAGAAGGGGAGAGAGAAGGGGAGAGAGAAGGGGAGAGAAGGGGGGGAGACAGTTTTAAGAGGTTTAATGAAGTTAGCGGGCATTTTACCTTCTGGCGGATCTTCTAGGTCCTGAAAACCAAAGATCCTATAGGATCCTATAGGATCTTTGCTGCAAACTCCAATGAGCCAATCAAAATGGCCGGTCAGCGAAGGAGATTGCCTTCGACTGGCTGTAAGTAAATAGCAACCCCACTCCACTGGCTTCGACCAAATGGCAACCTATTTTTAGTCGAGGCCGGTTTTGAATTTGTTGAAATAATCGCAGGAACATAGAAGAAGCCTCGACTACGTGGAAACCACTGTCGACTATTAGGGAGAGTGACCAAAACCTCTGGGAACCTCACGGAAACCTTGGGTGGGGCGCAAGGTCTCCAGAGGTTTCCGTTCAGGTTTCCTGAGTGGGACAGGGGTTTTAGTTAATTTTATCTTACTGTCAAACATTTCTACACCTTTTTAAAAATAAATTTAAAGTTAACTAGGATTTTGTTTTATGCATTATAATGATTAGTTATGTTTTTTAATACAACAGAAAACAGTCATCTGATATTCATTTCAAATCTAACTTTAATTTATGATCATCTTTCCATGGAATACAAGGTCTCTTTATTGCACCACTTATTTTTGCTGCCAGATTTAGTTCTTCTGTTCTTCCTTGACATTACAGTTGCATGCCCTTCCTTATACTATTCCTATGGGAAACTCCCCTGCTCCCCAGTCATTGTTCAGAAAACATTCCTCACTTGAGTCTGATCTTCCGAGCTTCCCCAGTCTTCCCTTCCTCCCACAATGTGATACTCAAAGGTGTCAAGACATAAACATTTTTCTAGTTCAGGGTGCTCTTTTCTCCTTGGTTACCTTTTCAACATTGGCTCATTATTTGACCTGCAGCTTCATCAGGATTATGAAATT
The DNA here is from genome assembly GCA_035221665.1 of Okamejei kenojei. Taxonomy (NCBI): domain Eukaryota; kingdom Metazoa; phylum Chordata; class Chondrichthyes; order Rajiformes; family Rajidae; genus Okamejei; species Okamejei kenojei. The sequence goes on from CM069135.1 coordinate 86,112,942, forward strand.
CAGAGTATAATGCTAATGGTACTTTGCAATATAGCACCCTTAATGCAACTAATGGGGAATGAAATTGCAACCAAATGCTTTTCATTCCACCACTAAAGTCAAACTAAACTGCCATCGATTACAATGATTCAGTATTCAAGATCCAATGTAAGGAAAATATGCAGGGAATTAAAATCAATTTAAATAAATTGGTATCAACAGTGGCAATATTTGGCGTATAAAAATGTGTATAAAAAACATCAATTTCCAGTTAAAACAATCGTTACTCAAACAGGAATTTGTTCCACTAAGTCTGCAGGGACCCATTTTTAGGTGTCCTCTTTGAATACGTTAATGAATAAACAGATGCCTGTTAAAGGATTTATTTACAAATACAGTATAGTCATGCCAGCTACGCTCGAGCTTCTCTAGCAGCTTTTGCTGCAGCATGCTAATTTAAAAACAAGGAAAGATTAACATTTTTCCCAGAGGAGCATTATGACTGACACTTCCCTAGAGAAAATACCATTCCCAGCATCTTGTTTAAAAATCCAGTTATTATGAAAAAAAAATGATTAAAGCTTTTGCCCTTTCATTATTTTGAGCTTTTTCATTTACTACTGAGATTGTTCAGGGCATTTACATTTAGTACGTTGCTATACGTTGCAGGGTAAAGAAACTAATTAATCCATTGTGCCTTTGCAATCATGTCATTTTAAATGTACTTAAGTATAATTGTTTTAGTAACCTTGCGGAGAAGGGTACAGTGTTTTTTTTAAAAGGTAGATCCCAGTTAATGTCATCGCTATTCTATTATAATTGTGGTTAACAAAATAAAACGAGCCAGATGTGTACCATTGCTCGATATTTACCTTTCATGAATCTACGAGTTTTACTGGGGTTTCCTACGGTATTATTGCAAGTGCTTTGAATAAAGAGCAGTAAGCACATCACGTCTGATTGAGCTTGATTTCTTGCCAAGGAAAACCAAAACTAATTAGACCTTACTGTAGGTACAGCTGACTCTTGATAATCGCTCACTTACTTTTGCCAAGAAATGTGATGCTTGGATCAGGCTCTCTCTCAACTGCAGATAAACATTGCCAAATTTTGAAACTTTGTATCATAGCTCATTTAATCATTCACTCAAATCAATCGAAACAAAGGCAACTGTAAACTTAATAAAAACAATGTTTTGGCAAGAACATGACCAGGCAACATATGCTACTAGATAGTATATGATAGAGTCAATTGTACACTGTTTGATGAGCTGGGCACTGAAAGATAAATCCATAATTAAGAAATAATTCTATCTCTAACAAAAATGTTGCCTGATAGATGTGGAAGGATTTTTTTTTCCACCCGACACCGGAATATAAAGTCATGTTTAAATATGGATTTCTATGTAACATGAGAAAATGAAAAAACATAGTACCATGGATTAACAAATGTAGTCAACACTGTTGAACAATATATTTCCATATCTCAGTGCATAAAATCATTTCTGTTTGCAATTGCCAAACAAGAATGGAACCTATTGCCAGCTTAGTGATACTAAACCTTTTACATTACATGGTAGTTTTACTAAACTTAAATTGGGAAACCGCAGAAACCCACATTCGGATGCTTTGCACAGCATGCAATGCCCCATTTTGTATAGACTTGTTCATTTACGACTATTATTGCTATAGGAAATAGCAACTGGAAATTACAATCTGGTATATTACAACAAATACATACAGAATAAGGCAGCAGAACTGGGATAAACAATGTGTCACTTTCTATTACATGGTTTCTCTGATGGAGATTGTATTATGATAGATATCTTGAAGTGAAGTAAAATATTAATAAATATGTATGACAAAAGTGGAAAGGTGGAATAAATTAAATGTGATCACTCTTTGGTGACTCCCAGCTTTGTTTAATTGGCTATGAATTTTGGAAAACATATACGAGAGCCACCTGGGTAAATATCATGGTAGCTAATGACTACCTGTGGATCCTGTGACTATTATCCGTTTTAAAGCGCTAAGATTAGCAATGTTACAAAATTTTTAGATTTTAAAAATCAAGTCTGCAATTTATCCCATCAGATAAAGCATAAAAAGAAGCTTAATTTGACACCTAATTCACTCTCACATCTTCAGTATTAAAAAAGTTATGGCCATTTTCATACTCGGAAATTAGCATCTTGTTCACCATTGCTTTTTCATTGAATTAACTCAAAAGCTGTAATCTAGGACAGTCAAAAGCCCATAACTTTCTTAAAAATTAAGAGAACTCAATGAATTTTTCAGTTATTATAGATTGAAGCATTCTGAAACACATATGAAACAATCTTACTTGGATGACCTGAAATTAAAGCATATAATTAGTTAGTTACCTAATTGTAGCTAATTACAAAATTCAATTACTACATCTAAACGTCTATCCATTTCTTAAGAAAAGATAAACATTTCTAAATTGCCTACGTGTCCAAATAACATTCACACAATAATTCACAATATAACATCATTTTAAAATCTCATTTTCATGAATTTATAGGCCAAATGAAAGGAATTTAGTGTTTAATGCCCGTAAATGAATGACCATTTAAATCAACTTGCGAGTGGGTTTTAGTGAAACGCGGTTGTTTGGAACGTTGCGGTTTGCGATGAATTTAACCCAGTCGGCAGGAAAAACACTGCCGGTTCGTATATTTCTTTAGTCCCCCTTTTGCAACGTCAAAATTTGATTAAAGGCTTCCTAAGAAGCACGTTTTTATGTAAAAATAAACTGTGTACTTTATTTTATCCCCACGTAAAATCCTTCCCGTTGTCAGTGCTCACGGCTTTAGAAGATGATTTTTAAATTACTCTAGCCAATAAATGATCTAGTGTAGTTTAAAAATACCTTAATAAAACAAATGTCGGAGCGATTTCTCTTCAGCAACGAAATCCCCTGAGATGGATCGATTTGCCCTGTCTGGAGAAGAACGGCATTTTAAACCCGCCCCCCCCGCCCCTCTGAAAGGCGCCAAAGTCGCGCACAGGGGGAGTGGCAGAATTGCAGCGCCGCTCAAGGTAAGTTTTGTAACATACCTACTAAGATGCCCAATAGGTGCCAAACAAAGTTTGGCATGACTTACCGTTTTGTGGTTGGTATGGAGATGAACAAAATTGTGCCAGAAAGGAGGAATGGGGATGTGTCTGATTGAACAGTACAGCTTAATGGGAAGCCCATGTTATTGGTCAAACAGAAGGAAGGGTCTTGTACCACAGATGGGCCAGTACATTGTTACATCCCAGCGGTATGAACATTGACTTCTCCAATTTCAGGTACTCCTTGATTTCTCTCTCCCTCCCCTCCCCTTCCCAGCTCTTCCACAGCCTACTGTCTCCGCCTCTTCCTTTCTTTTTCCCGCCTCCCTGACATCAGTCTGAAGAAGGGTCTCGACCCAAAATGTCACCTGCTCCTTCGCTCCATAGATGCTGTCTCACCCACTGAATTTCTCCAGCTTTTTTGTCTACCTTTGTTACCATCAAACGTACTTTTGCAGCAAGCGGCTACTGTTAAACGTGAAGTTGTCTACAGCAGGCAACATGTTAAAGTCAATGAAGGGGAATTAGTGAAAATATGTCCAGAGGACATAGGCTTAAAGTGAGGGGAGAAAGGTTTAATAGGAACTTAAGGGGAAATGTTTTCATGCAAAGGATGCTAGGTGTGTGGAACGAGCTGCCAGAGGTGGCAGCTGAGGCAGGTACTATCGCAAAGTTAAAGGGACATTCAGACAGGTACATGGATAGGACAGGTTTAGAGGGATGTGGGCCAAATGCAGGCAGGTTGACCGGTGTGGGCAAGTTGGTAATAAGGGCCTGTTTCTATGACTCTATAGATGCCCATGCGGGTGTCCTTCAATTCACATGTGGTTCCTGACTTTCTGCATAATTAACTCTTTGTTTAACGAGAAGTCAACATTGAAGATTGTGAATTATGACTTGTTCCAATTTTCATTGGTAAGTCAGAAACCACTGGGCACATTGATCACATCATTATGTGTACAAATAATAATAAGAAACAATGTCTGTATTAAGATTTATAGTGACAGGAAGTCAATTTCGTGATGGATGGGGCATTAACAGGAAATGGAAGAAAGCACTGAAAAATATGCACAAGATGCATTTTGATTGATAATTCACAGATAAAAGCAGTCATAATTATTGCTGGTAAATGCCTCCATCTATGAATCCAGAAACCCATGGTTTACGACCACAATATAGACGCTTACAAGAACCAGAATAATGCAGTAAGTAGAGCTGCCAATAATGAACACATGAAAATATCCTGCATTTTTATAGCAACTTCTAAAATAGTACATCCCAAAGCCCTCTGACACCAATTATATTGTTTTAAGATGCAGCAACCAAATTGACCGCAGCAAAGCCAATTAGTTTGTCCGCTTGGGTCTCTGGAGAGAGACTAGAACCTATGACTTTCTGATGTAGGTGCGAAAACGTAGTTGAGCGAAGGCTGATGCTCGACAGCAAACTTTGAACCTGATGCTTAATAAGAATCATCTGAGGGGAAACAAAGAGTCAGTGGTCCATTCAATGATGCTATAAAATGTGAAGTTTTATGTCCGCCCGCCTTGCATTGTACGGAGAGTTCCGTGATTGCCCAAAATGGTGAAAAGGAAACATTGTAAATACAGACATAGGTGTCTATGTAACTTAGGCATGTGTGGGATGCAGGGGCAAGCTGGGCCACATTTTGTTATGAGAATATTGGATGATTGGTTCTGTAGTAAACAAGCCCAGGAGATTTGGAAGGAAATTAGTGGCAGCAAAATGGAGTTAACAAAAAAGTTTGTAACTAATGATTTCAGATACTGCGCTTTCCCTGCAGAGTTGTAGTTCACTGAAGCTAGTGGTCATTATTTTCTTCCCTCACTTCCAGCTGCTAAACCATGCCAAGAATGGAGCCTGGAAATACAGACTGATTCAACATCAAACATGCTCCGTCTGGCTAGCACCCAGATGCACAAGGGAAGGAAAACCAAACGCCAAAAGGTATATGTCATGGGAAATTAGAAATTATTCTTTCAACTTCAATTTTGCCAGCTGCGTGATCCAGCTCTGCCTGTTCAGAAAACTGAGACAGCTAAGGAGTCTTTACTTAGAAATTGGATAGTGTAGCGCCAAGCTTTTTGTACTATGCAAGTCAGTTTCAATTGAAAGTAGAGTACATGTAGAAACTGGAGATTTACTAAGACAGAGAAGTGTGAACATCTGCAGTGTTACCCTATGGTGTGTGATGCACACATGCACATCACTTCTGTAAATTTCATTCACACGCGTTTGGTACTATTTAGTTTAATTTAGTTTAGAGAAATAGCACATAAATAGGCCCTTTGACCAACTGAGTCTGCACCGACTAGCAATAGTTGCACATTAATGTTTTTAATTTCCCAGTGGTGGACTCCCAAGGAAGACACAAGCTGCTGCAAACCAACTGTTTAATGGGCCCAAGATGTGCCTTTCAACTTCTAGGCACTTGAATCTTAATGTTTAAGAAGGAACTGCAGATGCTGGAAAATCCAAGGTAGACAAAAATGCTAGAGAAACTCAGCAGTAAGGCAGCATCTATGGAGCGAAGGAAATGGGCAACGTTTCGGGCCAAAACCTTTCTTACTTAATGTACTGCTATCACATTTACTCACTCCCCAATCAGGATTTCAAATTATCAAGCAGTCACAGGGACTATTATTTAAGCCATAATTTCTGTAACTTCTGCCAATATTCAGCATAAACTCCATTACGTATGCGAGCACAACCCTGGTGTAAGACTGGCAAAAGCTACATGAACATTTGGCCAGTACGAGTGCAAAATCTTTTTGTTGCCTTTTAACCGCAATGTAAATGCGCTCCAAAACAGTGTAGACTGGGGAGAATAAACAGCAAAAGCCAATTACAAAGATGACAGTTATGTTCAGTTTACTTCTTTTGGAAGACTGAAGAAACAAAAAGATTTTGCACTCATATATACACCACAAGCTAAAAATGATTGCTAACATCAGTATTCTATCTGCACTGTATTAAATTAACCTAAGCTTCATCGCAAAAAGTTGTTCACAATTTGAAAATACAATCTCGGAGCCATGACACTTTGTGCTGCAAATGTGCAACAATAAAAAATACATAGATAGACACAAAGTGTTGGGGTAACTCAGCGGGTCAGGCAGCATCTCTGGAGAAAAGGATAGATGACGTTTCAGCTCAGCACCTTCTTCAGGCATAAATGCAGGGTTTGGGGGATTCAGCCCCTTATGGCTGTTCCGCTATTCAATAACTTTTACTGCAACACTACATCTCTGCACTAGACATATATCTCTTACTTTGCTTTGCATCTTAAACATAGAAACATAGAAATTAGGTGCAGGAGCAGGCCATTCGGCCCTTCGAGCCTGCACCGCCATTTAATATGATCATGGCTGATCATCCAACTCAATATCCTGTACCTGCCTTCTCTCCATACCCTCTGATCCCTTCAGCCACAAGAGCCACATCCAACTCCCTCTTAAATATGGCCAACGAACTGGCCTCAACTACCTTCTGTAGCAGAGAATTCCACAGATTCACCACTCTCTGTGTGAAAAACGATTTTCTCATCTCGGTCCTAAAAGACTTCCCCCTTATCCTTAAACTGTGACCCCTTGTCCTGGACTTCCCCAACATCGGGAACAATCTTCCTGCATCTAGCCTGTCCAACCCCTTAAGAATTTTGTAAGTCTCTATGAGATCACCCCTCAATCTTCTAAATTCCAGCGAGTACAAGCCGAGTCTATCCAGTCTTTCTTCATATGGAATTCGTGCCATCCCAGGAATCAGTCTGGTGAACCTTCTCTGTATACCCTCTATGGCAAGAATGTCTTTCCCCAGATTAGGAGACCAAAACTGTACGCAATACTCCAGGTGTGGCCTCACCAAAACCCTATACAACTGCAGTAGAACCTCCCTACTCTTGTACTCGAATCCTTTTGCTATGAATGCCAACATACCATTCACTTTCTTCACAGCCTGCTGCACCTGCATGCCTACTTTCAATGACTGGTGTACCATGACACCCAGGTCTCGCTGCATCTCCCCTTTTCCTAATCGGACACCATTCAAATAATAGTCTACCTTCCTGTTTTTGCCACCAAAGTGGATAACCTCACATTTATCCACATTATACTGCATCTGCCATGCATTTGCCCACTCACCCAGTCTATCCAAGTCATCTTGCAGCCTCTTAGCATCCTTCTCACAGCTAACACTGCCCCCCGGCTTCGTGCCATCCGCAAACTTCGAGATGTTGCATTTAATTCCCTCGTCCAAATCATTAATGTATATTGTAAATAGCTGGGGTCCCAGCACTGAGCCTTGCAGCACCCCACTAGTCACTGTCTGCCATCCTGAAAAGTACCCGTTCACTCCTACTCTTTGCTTCCTGTCTGCCAGCCAGTTCTCTATCCACATCAATACTGAAACACATCAAAATCTGTCATTCTTGGTCTTGACTGAGCCTCCGCAGCCTACATGCGTAGAAAATTCCAAAGATCTACAGCCTTCTGTGTAAGGACATTTCTTTCCATCTCAGTCATTGTTGGCTGATCTCTTCTCTGTGACTTCTTGTTTCACACTTCCCAAATAAGGGAAACATGATCCTGGCATCTGTCCTGCCAAACCCTATAAGTAATGTTTTAATGCGAACACCTCCCTTTCATTTAAATTCAAGAATGCTATGGCCCAGTCTGTTTAATCTCTCTGCTCCGAGACAATTTCACAAAACAATCCAGTGAACCTTCAGTGCACTCCCTCTATTGTAAATATATCCTTCCTTGGGTAGGGAAACCAGACATAGAAATTATTCCAGATTCAATCTTGTTAGGTTTGTACGTAATTGGAGCAAAAAGCCTCCACTATTGTAGAGACTTTTTGCTCTAATTACATAGGAAAATAATGAGATTGAATCTGCAATATTTCCCTTGCAACCAATTCTCTGGAAACCTATTTTAGACCAGAAGGCTATTTGTTTGAAGATGAAGTCAGTTGATACAAAGAGTATCTTTAACTCAGAACTCTAGAAGACATTGTTTGGTACCAACATGTAATCATTATAAAAATGCTGACAATGTGCTAGCATAATACTAAAACAATTCACTTCATTCCTTTTCCCTGAAGACAAACCACATCAAAGGCCAATTTTGTATAGGCCTAAACAGGTTGTTGGAAACTGACAGAGGACAATGCACTGTCAGAATTCCATTAGTAGGGACGCTAAAGAAAACTCATTACTTTGGAAAGGTGCCATAGAAACACACATTATCTTTCTGAAAAGAGATACCAGGAACACGCACCAAGAGCTGGGTTGAAGAGTAGTGTTTACAGAACATGACTGATAAGATGATTGCACAGCCCCGTGTAGAATGGGACTGTGTACAACTCCTGCACCACACAAAGATTGAATTGCTTTTCAAACTCACCAAATAAATCCACAAGCATTGTAGTTTTAAGTCTTTTGTCAAACCTATTGATAGATTGTGGGTATGTACTGAAATTAGCTTCCAGATTTCTCTCGGCATTTTTTTAATTATAGAGGTTGATTTTATGAAAATGAGCTACATGCTAATATGACAGCAGCCATTCATAAAAAATGGCCTTCACCCACTAACTCTGGTTCTTACTCTGCTGCATGCCCTTTAGAGCATAGAACAATGCAGCACAGGAACAGGCCCTTCGGCCCATATTGTCGGTGCAGAACATGATGCCAAGTTAAAATAATCTCCTCTGGCTGCATATCATCCATAACCCTCCATTCTCTGCATATCCATGTGCCTAACTAAAAGTCTCTCAAATGGCATTATTGTAGCTGGCTCCAACACCACATCAGGCAGCTGAGGAAATGTTACAGGAACTGAGTTAGCCCCGCACATCACCTTTATATTTTTGCCCCTCTGACCTTAAAGCTATATTCTCCAGTCTTTGTCATTTCAATTCTGGTAAAAAAAATGCTCTGACTGTCTAGCCTGAATATGCCTCTCATATTATATATTTCTATCTGGTCACCATTCAACCTCCAAGGCTTCAGAGTGAACAATCCAGGTTTTTCCAGCCTTTCCTTATAGCTAACGCTCTCTAATCCAGGCAGCATCCTGGTAAACCTCTCCTGCACCCTCCCCAAAGGCTCCACATCCTTCCTGTAATACGGCACCCAAATATTTACACTTTATTATATTCAAAGAACCATGATTATATGAGAAATGTTGTCGACCTCCCCGTGGTGAGCCCTGTCAACTGACTTCAGTCAGGCGAACGACAACAAACGGAGACAGCAGCAGCGCCGTAGCTTGGCGCCAACCCGAAGCATGCGCCCTTTTTAGGGCGGGCACCTACGGATGTCGAACCGGATGGCATCACCCTGCTGCGGACTTCTGTTGCCTCAAACGCAAGAAGAAGAAGAAGATATGAGAAATAAAAAAGGTATTCCTGAAAATATAATGAGGCAGTCAACGTGACTCCTGCCTAGAGCCGGGATTTTCAACTTGGCATTAAAAAAATGCAATTAAGTTAGCAAATTAAGTCTCTGCAATGTGCAATGACTGGCCCACTGACATAATAGAGGGATGGAATACTCTCTTCCTACTTGAATAGGTGCAGCTGCAATAACAGTCAAGAAGCTTGACAATATCAAGGAATAAACATTGATCAGTACCACCCCCACTTGTCTAAACATCCACTCGGCTCAACATCAGTGCATCATGGCTGCATTGCACGCAATCAACAAGATGTCCGATAGCACCTTGGCAAGGTTTACTCAGCACATCTACACTCCGGCATCTGGAATGACAAAACAACAAACACTCACAAAACGTTGTTTCCAAGTCCTCTTCCAAGTCGCACATTGTCCAGAATGACCCATATAATTACAGGCATCTTTGTTGCTGAATTAATATGTTAGCACTCTCTATCTAACAATATTCATTTACCTTTTGGATTGCATACGGAGAAGGTAGTTCACAGTATGCAGTCGACATCTTCTATGTCAACAGGCCTTTCGAGTGTCAACCACTTTCTGTGAACTACTTGCTGATGAAAAGGAAAATAAAATGCAGTCTCTAACCTTAAACAGAATTCCAAAATTGGTATGAAGTTTAAGTACAGTCATAGATGCTGAATTTCTGTTTAGTGCACTTCTTTTTACTCTGTAAATAAACTTCTTTAAGATCAATAGAGTAAGCAGCAAATGTCAAGATTAAATGTTAATTGTACAACTTGCTCATATCCTTGGAGGTCTTGGCAGTGAGAGTGCCTCATTAAATGAATGTCAATACATAAAGTTAAAATTAAATGGCTAAACTCTTTACTAAATCACCCACACTCAATTCACTTACTATAAATTGCAAGAAAGAACAAGGAAATAAACATTAAGCAGGATTGCAACTCAACATACAACTGTAAATTTCAGAAATGTCGTTGTCTTTGCTGTAAAAGGTAACAATTAGATTTTTTGTCTCTGGACCCACAAACTGAAATGTGTATTATCAACAATAGTGCTGAATCCAAGGAGGAGGAATGTACTGACAAATGCAAGGAGAAATTAGTGCAAATTGGAACTGCCATGACATCTGCATTCACCTTGATCACAACCCTTCAGTGCCCATCCATAATCAGTAACATGAGCAGGATTTTGCAAGGAACAAATTAAATTCCAGAATAATTTTGACTTCTGTTTCCCACTGTAAGTGAGTTAAAAAAAAGCAGTTGCCTACAGAACAAACTCACTTTTGTATTATGATAAAATTTATGTATGCATGAGAATAAAGTGAAATTTTGGCTCTGCATTATGTGAGTAGTAGATTTATTTTCATGGATGAATAAAAACATATGTTGCTGAAATCCTAACATCCTCTAACTAAAGGTTAACCCTTGATGCAAGTTCAGTATTCCTCCTGCAGTTAGAAGCAATGCATATTGCCTAGGGAAATAGTGTCCAATCTTGCCTTAGATGGCAGCATCAGCTTATATACCAAACAATATCATAATTGGAGAAAAACATTTCCAAAATGTATACTGATAGGTGAATGTTTTTCTTAAGGGAGCAAAGGGCAACGTTACTCGAGTTCACAAAAGTGACTTTTCCACAGACTTTACATAAAGCATGTGTAAATTTGCTGCCTAACAGCGAATGCAGCGCTGGAGACCCGGGTTCGATCCCGACTACGGGTGCTGTCTGTACGGAGTTTGTACGTTCTCCCCATGACCTGCGTGGGTTTTCTCCGAGATCTTCGGTTTCCTCCCACACTCCAAAAATGTAGGTTAACTGGCTTGGTAAATGTAAAAAAAATGCCCCTAGTGGGTGTAGGGTAGTGATAATGTATGGGGATCACTGATCAGCGCAGACCCAGTGGGTCAAAAGGGCCTGTTTCCGTGCAGTATCTCTAAACTAAAACTAGAAGTAGAAATCAAAATTAAAACAATGAAGATGTTAAAATTCTGAAATAATATCAATATTTGTGGTAAACAGGTTAGGCAGCATCAATGGGGGGGGGGGGGGGTGAGAAATGGTAATGTTTTAGGCCAGGACCTTTCATGAAAGAAAGAGAACAAGTTAATTTTCAGTAGTAGAGAAAGTGGGGGAGGAATTGACAAAATCAAGAAAATATCTCTGGTAGGCCAAGGCTAAATGAGTAAACATACCAGTTATACGGCAGTTTGGATCAGTCAAAGTCAAAGTCAAAGTCAAAAGAGTTTATTGTCATGTGTCCGTGACAGGACAATGAAATTCTGTCTTTGCATAGCACAACAGAACATAGTACGCATTGACTACAGTTATATACTTAAATACACACATTAATTAATAAATTAATGAAGTGCAAATAACAGATGGAGGGTATTAATGTTCAGAGTTTTGACCGAGCCAGGTTTAATAGCCTGATGGCTGTGGGGAAGTAGCTATTCCTGAACCGGGTTGTTGCAGTTCTCAGCCTCCTGTACCTTCTACCCGAAGGTAGCAGGGAGATGAGTGTGTGGCCAGGGTGGTGTGGGTCCTTGATGATGCTGCCAGCCTTTTTGAGGCAGCGACTGTGGTAGATCCCCTCGATGGAAGGAAGGTCAGAGCCGATGATGGACTGGGCAGTGTTTACTACTTTTTGTAGTCTTTTCCTCTCCAGGGCACTCAAGTTGCCGAACCAAGCCACGATGCAACCAGTCAGCAAGCTCTCTACTGTGCACCTGTAGAAGTTGGAGAGAGTCCTTGACAGACCGATTCTCCGTAATCTTCTCAGGAAGTAGAGGTGCTGATGAGCTTTCTTAATAATTGCGTCTATGTTCTCAGACCAGGAAAGAACTTCACAGATGTGCACGCCCAGGAATTTGAAGGTCTTGACCCTTTCAACCATTAACCCGTTGATATAAACAGGATTGTGGGTCCCCATCCTACTCCTTCGAAAGTCCACAATCAGTTCCTTGGTTTTGCTGGTGTTGAGGGCCAGGTTATTGTGCTGGCACCATATGGACAGTCGCTCAATCAGACACAGGAGTTTAATTTTCTGTGCACATGCTACTGATAGCAAGGCTGTGAGATATGCTCAGCAGATAGGCATCAACCATAGAGAAAGAAGAACTCAGCTAAAATGATGACCTCAGGTTATATGAAAGAGGTGGTGGCTGCAACAACATAGCTATGAATCTCCAGATTGAATGGGACACTAAAGTGGCTGAATATAGTCCATGTGCTAAGTCACAGAAGGAGTTGAACAAGAACTTGCACAACATTCTGTAACTTGGGAGTTTCTTTGCCCAATACTAAATGTCAGTGCCATTGTTGAGACTATCATGCCATAATGTAGTTGTCAAATCTTCCATTTACCTAAATATAACTATCATCATAAAAATCAGTTCATAAATTCATAATGTTAGCATCACAGGCTTTACCAAAATAAAGATTTACTTTCTAAAAGTATGGAGATTTTTTGGTAGACTTCATTTTCCAAATGTAAATCATATTGTAATCCTAACCTGTACTAACTGCAGATCCCCCCACAAAACTATAATTGGATTATTGTAAAGGTGTATTGAATGTTCGACTGCCTGCCAAATTTTGGCTGAGGAATTCTTTACCTGAGCTAAAGACTTCTTAGACGAGGAGAGTGTGTGGGGAGAGGCCAACTGGTCCACCAGCAGACAGAGATTGCCTTGTTCACTTTCTGTACATAGAAATAGCAGCCTCAGAGTAACTGCCTCAAGTTAATCTCTGGTGAGTGATATGTTACTTTTTGGCAAAAGGCCCTAAAACGCAAAGCAGAATTCACAACACTAACCCAATCAGTTTGGGCACCTCAGTTCTCTACCTCCCCAACTCAATGAGCTACCCTTATCATTGCACTGGGAAGTTTTCTCATTTTCTCCATGGCAACAATAGTCTCTCCACCACCCCCCATATTATTGTCCCTTATTAATTGCCAGATAAAAAGGAGTTATTTTCCCCTTTTTTTCCCTTCCTTTAAATCCTTACTTTGTATTTTTTTTTCTGTTTCCTGAAAGATCTCAAAGCTCTCATCTAGTGGAATGCGGGCTAGGGATTAACGGGACTAATCTGTAATAAATTCAGGATGTGATCTGCTCTGACCTCACCAACTAAATCAATTGAAAAGTTACTTCATAAGTCCCCTTAGTTATTCTTTAAGAAAATAACTGCATGGCAGGACACCCTTCCGCCCTGCTCGATTGTACTCAAATTGCTTTGGTTTTCAAATTCCTTAATATATTTGTAGAAAAGCAGATTTAACACTCGATTGGAACAAATGAAACAGTCAGGGAAGGATCCAATGGGACACAAAAGTAGGGATGATGAAAAGCATACTGGCTCCGAGAGAGATTGCATTCCTAATCCTGACTTTGTCTTGCTTTGCATTTGATGTCAATGCCATGGTTATTTAGATATCTACACAGTCTCCAGCAACCAAGATCAGTCTCATAATATGATCAAAAGCACGGGAAAATGTACCATTTTTTGAGACACAAAGCCCGAGATTATCTCAATATATATGTAACATCCATTTTATTTATACCTTTGTCATTCAAATATTTAATGATTTGTAGTGAAATGTCTCGACCATTTTTCAATCAAATTCCATTACTAGTCGTATTAAAGTATAAATGCTGCTCTGTATATTAGTTTATTTTAATGTCGTGTGTACAGAGGTGCAGTGAAAAGGTTTTGTGCCGTGCTATCCAGTCAGCAGAAAGAAAATAAATGATTACAATTGAGTCATTTACAGTGTATAAATACATAAGGTGTATAAATACATAACGTTTAGTGCAAGGTAAAGCCTGCAAAGTCCGCTCAAGGATAGTCCGAGGGTCACAAATGAGGTATATAGTAGTTCAGGACTGTTCTTTGGTTGTGGTAAGATGATTCAGTTGCCTGATGTAAGCTGTTACCTGGTTAAATGGGTAACCAGATGCTGGCATCATAGCTTTATATAACTTACTGCGTTAATCAATGGGCAAACTCCCTGCCTACCTGCAGTTCCAGGGTTCTGTTTATTGCCTTCTACCTGCTGGTTACCACGTTCATTCTTACAGGGAGGAGGAATAGATTGCTTTCAATAATACTGTGACTGCATCTACAACAACACTTGCATTGTATGTGCATGTTCTGCTTTTAATTTTAATTTGCTAATAAATAAAAGTAGAAAGTGCTGAAAACGCTCAATTAGTCAGGCGGCACCTGTGCAAAGACGAAGAGTTAATTTCAGGTCCAAGATCCTTCGCCAGAACTTGCAAATGCCAGAACTTTTTGTTGTCCTTATGATAAAAACATTTCAAGGCATTTCACTAAGCCATATAGAGACATTTGGAAAGATGACGGAATGATTAACATGTCCATTAAAGGAATAATAATGTTTCGCTACTGGTGCATGCTTCAGTTAAATGACACATTTCATGGAAAATAAAGAAGCCCCATAGAAACGTAATCAGAAAAAAAAAACCTTGGGTTAAAGGAGATGTCGGAAGGCACAGTGATACGCTTGGTTAAAGTGGCTTTCAATGAGAATTTTAAACAAACAGATGAGAGAGATTTAGCGAGAGAATTATGGAGTACGAGGACTTAAACAGGTGAAATCATAGCTACCAATGGTGGGTGAAGAGAAATATGAATGTACATGAAAAGATAAAGTTTTAGCAGCGTCTGTAGAGATGGTGGAGGTCACACACTCATATCATTATGTAGATTAAACAGTTAAATTATGAAGTTTACAAATGTTTCCATTTCTTCTCATTAAGTACGCACCAGTCACCACTGGCAAGTCTACAATTTAGGCAAATCATATATTGCAGCGCAATTTCCGTAAATTCTGTCAGAATAAAATGCATGATCTAGCTAATCTCTAACATTGTCTTTTATAGCTGAGCAGTAATAACCTTTATTCGGTTGTTGCATAGCATTTTGGAATAATAATGGTTTGGAATTCCACATAACTGAAGCTTCAGATGTGGAGCACAAATCCACAGCCATTAATGCATTTCACAGCCATTAATATGCATGTTTGGTCAATTTTAAAGTATTTTATCTTAATATTTTATACCATACTGGTTTGTAAAAGTGGAACCATAATTTGAAGATTTTCTTCTGATATGGATTTGTGAAGGAAAGAAAATTACTTTTCTATTTGTGTCACTCCAGCATTGAAGTTAGAGACAATCACAGAGTCATACAGTGTGGAAACAGGCCCTTCGGCCGAACTTGCCCACACCGGCCAACTAGTCCCACCTGCCTGTGTTTGGTCCATAACCCTCCAAACCTGTCCTATCCATGTAGCTGTCAAACTGTTTCTTAAATGTTGGGATGGTCCTAGCCTCAACTACCTCCTCTGGCAGCTTGTTCCATACACCCACCACCCTTTGAAAAAAATTACCCCTCGGATTTCTATTAAATCTGTTCTCCTTCACTTTAAACCTATGTCCTCTGGTCCTTGATTCACCAACTCTGGGCAAGAGACTCTATACATCTACCCAATCTATTCCTCTCGTGATTTTATACATCACTATAAGATCACCCCTCATACTCCTACGCTCTAAGGAATAGAGTCCCAGCCTACTCAACCTCTCTCGATAGCTGAGACCCTTTAGTCCTGCAACATCCCTGTAAATCCTCCCTGTACCCTTTCCAGCTTGACAAAATCATTCCTATAGCATGATACCCAGAACTGAGCACAATACTCTAAATTAGGTCTCACCAACGTCTTATGCAACTGATAGGGGGCGCCGTCCAGTTGGTATGGCTGCCCAGCCTGCAGCTGTCTGTCTTTTAACTTATTTCTTTTATTTTTAGTGTGTAAAAAGTGTTTTGTTTGGAGTCTTTTTTATGTGAGGGGTGGGGGGGGAAGAGGGAAACTGTTTTTCCTGGTATCTACCTGGTCAGAGAGGCAGCTTTTCTCCGGGCTGCATCTTCGACCCGTCCTCGTGGCCTACCAGCGGGCGTGGAGCGGCATTTCTTGATGGGACCGGCCGGAACCTTGGCTTCAGCGACGGCGCAGCGCTGGAGCGCTATCGAAGAGCTGAGCAGGTGATTCCTTGCCTGGGTCGCCGTGCTGGAGCTCCAGTGTGCTGAAGACTGCGACAAAAAACATTGCAGAGTCGCGAGTCTGTGGAGTGGCCGGCTGCGGGCGGCGGAGCTGAACTTTGCATTGGGAGCCAGTGGTGGAGCTCCAACCGGTGCGGCCTTGTCGGCTTCGGAAGCCGCGGTCCCCAGTAAGGAAGCGGCCGTTGCAGGTGTCCCAAGCCACTGAGAGGATTCTCCCGATGCCGGAGCACCATCACCCGGTTAGAACGGCCTGGAACATCGGGCCTCCATGAAGGCGACTGCGGAGACCACAATGGGCCCGATTATGGGTGGACATGGGATGGGGACTGGACATTGTGCCTTCCCCCATAATGGGAAACATTGTGGGGGGATGTTTTTTTGTGTTTAAATCTCTTTAGCATTGTTATGTCTGTATTCTTTTTTTTCTGGGCTGCATTGGCAAGAAGCATTTCACTACACCAATTGGTGTATGTGACCAATAAAATAACCTTTGAACATGACCTCCCAACTTCTATACTCAATACACAAAGGTGATTCTTTTGGTCTTTTAAGATTGTGCTTCTAATTTGCTGTGTTGAGGTTGAGGTTCGATGATGTGGAGGAATGTGGAAGAAAGACAAAAGTAATAATTTGTGCAATGTACAAATTTACATTTTCAATCTGTGTGTACCGAGCAATATAAAGTCTATCATCAGAATTAAGAATTTTCTGGCAAGTTGCCTCACCTCCAGGGAGTATTTGTAAAATAGGCTATTGTCCAAAAATGGGTCCCCCAACAAAACAAAATTAAAAAACTTAAATTCATTATGAAAATATCCATCTATGATGATCCACTGAATACTTTGGTTACCAGTCCCATGCAAAACATTTTAAATTATTTGGAGCAATGACAGATTTACTGTGTAGCTCCAAGAAACACAGTCCTTGAATATAACAATTGCTGTGTTCATTGCAAGAGGTCTATTTAATTCCTCCTGTTGTCAATAAAGTCACGCATCATAATGTTATGGAGCACAATTATTTCCATGTCTTCCACAAATGCATATACCATCAAGGCTTGGACCTATATCAGAGATTGTTCTTCTCAGCAGGGAAAAAGTCACGAATTTCACAATCTGACATCATTACGCAAGCATCACCTCAAAGACTGGAGCAGTTCGAGGAAATGCTTTGCCATCACATCACAGGACACTGCAATGCAACTTTCTAAAAACCATTAACAGGTCAAGATCAAACAGGAGACAAAAGCATGCACACACAAGGCAGAAGTACATTGTGATATGAGCACAATGCCCAATGTTATATGCACCGTTTACTCTTACACGCCTTACATGTTACACTCCTCAAATTGCACAATGACCAATTAAGAATAATTTGTGGTCTTACAGAAGATTGTCATATGAACCTAATGGATTTGTTAATGGACTTCAAGACAGGGTGGCATAGTGGTGAAGGTGCTACTTTACAGTGCCAGAGACCCGGGTTTGATCCTGACTATGGGTGCTGTCTGTACAGAGGTGGTATGTTCTCCCTGTTACTGTGTGGGTTTTCTCTGCATTCTCTGGTTTGATGGTAGCGTGGATAGCAAGAGAAGTGAGGGTGGCACCGTGGCGCAGTGGTAGAGTTGTTGAATTACTGCACCAGAGAACTGGGTTCGATCCAGAGTTCGGGTGCAGTCTGTACAGAGTTTGCATGTTCTCCCCATGACTGCATGGGTTTTCTCCGGTGCTCCGGCTTCCTCCCACATTCCAAAGACGTTTGTAGATTAATTGGCTTCTGTAAATTGTTCCTAGTATGTAGGATAGTACTAGTGTATGGATTATCGCTAGTTGGCATGGACTCGGTGCCACAAAGGGCCTGTTTCCATACTGTATATCCAAACCAAACTAAAGAACCCATGATCACTTCCCAGTGGTCCTCTAGAGTGTTTCAAACCACACAAGGAGCCTGACCTTAGCCCCAACTAAAGCAGGCTAGTAAACTACAGAAAAGCTCTAATGATCAACTCTCAGAATATTTGGACATCCTGGAGGTTCTGCATCGTGACCATGGTTGATGTTTCCCACTCTCCCTATACATTCAGCAGTTTCACTGGAAAAATTATCACACCACTCTGTGCATAGAAAAAAAGGTGAATTAAATGCAGGTAGGGTTATTAATTGGAATGACATCCAATATCTGGAAAATTCGCTAGTCCAGCAATGCCTCAGCATGCTGGATTAGCAGAGTTTTACTTTACTCAGTGATACAATGGTGCAGTGGTAGAGTTGCTAACATACTGCACCAGAGACTTGGCTTCTGTCCTGACTACGGGTGCTGTCCATGCAGAGTTTCTACGTTCTCCCCATGACCTGCGTGTGTTTTCCCCGGATGCTCCGGTTTCCTCCCACACTCCAGACGTGCAGGTTTGAAGGTTAATTAGCTTGGTAAAATTGTAAATTGTCCCTAGTGTGTGAGGGATAGTTTTAGTATTCATGTGCGAGGATCGCTGGTCAGCTTGGTCTCGGTGGGCTGAAGGGCCTTTTCCGCACTTTATCTCTAAAACTAAAACTATTTGTTTCACAGGGCTCTGCATGACCTATTGCTAAAAGTGGTTTGACTCCCAGCTGAAGAACTGAATTCAATTCTAGGTATCATAATTACCATGGATGTTTCTGGTGTACTAAAACATAGAAATGTTTAGTGTTAACACCCAATCAGTTCACCTATTAAAAATAGCAATATTGGCAAAAATCCAACTTGAAACAGAGCAAGGGCAATTTTGTTCCTCACAGCACTTTACTCACTTTTCTTTTGCTCTTTACCGTATTGCAATCCGAGAAGAGTGTCCAGTCCTTCAAAGCATGTCCTTGCCTCATGTACAGTGGCACACGGTGGCACAGTGGCAGGGGTAAATCACCCATTTACATTAGTTCAATATTATCCCACTTTGGCATCCACTCCCACTTTTACAAGGGGCAATATTACAGAGGCCAATGAACCTACAAACTTGTTTATCTTTGGGATATGGGAGGAAACTGGAGTACCCGGAGGAAACCCACGTGGTCACAGGAAAAATGTCCAAACTCCACATAGACAGAACCCAAGGTCAGGATCGAACCTGAGTCTCTGGGGCTGTGAGGCAGTATCTGCACCAGTTTAGCCACTCTGCTGTCCCCTGCCCCATATTGTTTACTTATAAGGATTCTTTTGGAAACAGAAGGCACAGATGTAAGACGACTACAAAGAGAACAAGAGGTGGTATGAAGGAAAATATTACCAGTGATTTATTATAACCTGAAAGTGCCAGATGAAAGCAGATATAATATTTTACAAACAGGAATTGGATAAATATTTGAAAGGGGAACATTTGCACCGTTTTGCAGAAATAGTTATGGGGAGTGGAATTCATATTATCTCACAACACAAAAAGAAGCCATTCCGCCATTGATTCCGTGCCAGGTTCCAGGACACACTCCATGTTTCCAATTATTCTTCTGCAAAGTCTTTTCCACATGACGATCAGCTCTATCCCACTTCTCCTGCTGCCTGCCTGTACCAGGGGAATTTACGGTAGTCAATTAATCTATCAGCATGTTTTTGGCTTATGTGAGGAACCCACAGTGCCAGCAGAAACATATGCAGGCACTAGGGGAATGTACAAACTCCACTCAAGACTAACCAAGGTCAGGTTCTAGCCTGGCTTGTTGGAGCTGTGAGGCAGCATCACGAGCTATTGCACCATATCCCACTTCAACTGGTTGGCTCTTTATAAGTGCTAGTACACACAGAATTAACTTACTGCACTGAGATTTCCATAATTCTGAGGTGAATCGTCAAGTTCACAAAATAACTAGGGAGGGATAATAAACCTGGCGATGCTAAGCACATGATGAAAACAAATAGAAAAGAATAAACATTCAGGTAAAGCCCAATTATTATCAGAGGACAACTTGTTCAATAATAGTGATTAAACTTTGAGACGGATTTCATCCCTTTGAAAGACGCTGCAATAGCTTGTGTTTTGATAAACATATGGAACATTTGACGTTTGCATGTCAGAATCAAATCCATACTTAACAAAACTTCAATTCTTGATTCATCATAGGTCGGTGTAGCAGATAATGTTTTCTATGACGTGGTCCTAAAGTGTTTTAGTGCACGATTTAGAGATGTGTTTGATTTCAATGCACAATACTATACAACAGCAAATGTTGCTAAGCTGACACGATAAAGTCACCAGCACTAAGCATCCACTGCACTTCATCAGGTACCCAAATGAATACTGCCATGTTATTTGCCGCCAATATGTACCTTTATATTCATTAAGAAGTGAATGGCCCTTTGTTGCCAAGTAACACACTGGCCAATCGCAGAGAGAACTGACTGCAGCTTGCAGCTTGAAATTTCTGTGGAGAACTTTGCCTTTTTAATGATTTCAATTGTGGCAACGACAGGCTACTAGAATGCAACGTTCAGCACAATTCAGTATTCACTTCTTTTGTGGCTTTTAAAATAACAGGAGAACATAGCACAGCTGGAAAGTTGACAAGCTAACAGAAACGTGGTGGTACCCACTTTGTTTTCACCACCCCTCCCCCAATTCTCCAGCAACAAGTCTAATGAGTTATATAAAAGGTTTTATGAGCAAGAGATCATGTAACAGATATTTTTGTAGGGAAATGCTTTTCAGAAACCCTCTTCGCCCCCCCTCCAAACAGTATTGTAATTTATAATGGTCATCCTGAACTTTAACCTATTTGCACATGCTTGATTACTTACTTTAGATCAAAGCAGGGCTGCCTGGGCACTCCAGAAATAAAATTAATTGAAATGACTTAACACTGCTTTGTAGGACGCTGGTTAGAAAAAATGAATCGCCCTGACCTTGAATGCACAAAATAATCCTGTTAAATTCTCTCTTTCGCATATTGACTTTATTTGGTGAGGAAAATGAGAAAGGTTACAGATATAAAAACTGATTTGGGAGTCTGGATGGGGCCTTTGAAGGTAGAGGCTATAGATTAAATCTTGGAGGTTTGCCAACTATGCAGAGAGTTTCAAATCATTGCTTTCCACTGTCCGTCCCTTGCTTCACACCCCTTCTCTAATTCACGACAAAGAGAAAACCAGTGTTAGAATTTGTTTTCAGACAAATTGACTTTTTGGTAACTGAAAGAAAATAATAGGTTCAGTCACTGCCAAACATAAGAGTGTTCCATGGACTATGCTGGCAAGCAATTCCTCAGTCACTGTGTGGAACTAATCTCTGGTCGATGCTTTGAATGAGGTTTAATTTTCTCCTTTAAAATCTGACTTCGGCAATTGGCATTAATCCAAATATGCAATTATATATATTTTTTTAAACAGACCATCCCATATCTGATCTACCTTCGCTATTATTGTGTGGAGTAGAATTAGCTGAATAGTTACTTTTTTGATGTTGGAAGAATTGTTAATCCTTTGATGTTGGGGAACAAAAAGGATGTGTATTTGAAAGAAAAACTCCTTGAGGGATTTTGCAAACTTGTTTTATAAATGGTAGTCAATGCTGGTCGGATGGGTACCACAGACCACCATTGCAGTGTTGAAGATTTAGCTAATGTGTCCTCAATGAGGGCATGCAATTATGTCTGTCGCGCTCACAACTGCGTTGCACCCAAATTAAATTAAATTAAATCAGCCTAAGAGTGGACAGGCTAAGCTTATAGAAAGGTTTGGTGGGCCTTTGTAAGACGGAGATGGGAAACCGTCTTTCTTCTTGCCTCAGTGAAGTTAGTGAAGAGATGCGACCCTTTAAGAAACATTTAAACAGATACATGGATAGGTTCGGTTTAGAAGGATATGGGCCAAACGCAGGCAGGCGGGACTAGTGTAGATGGGACATGTTGGCCGGTGTGGGCAAGTTGGGCCGAAGAGCCTGTTTCCACGCTGTAAGATTCTATGACTATAAACTACAAACTGACATAAATATACAGAAATTTGTATTTCGAAGTGATATCAATGAAAGTAGAATGTTATTTATCAAATCAATGTGAAAAGTCATCAATTTATGGGCATATTCAGAATGTGTCACCTTTGTACATGGAGAGTTGTTGGTGAAAATTTTAAAACCGTGCTCACATCTCAACCAGGTACTGAGTGTAACCTTGATGATATACAGCAACAATGCATGAAGAGAGGGCAAGGTGAAAGGAAAACGAGATAACATGACACCAAATCTATCAACACTTACTTGCCAAATTAGAGATACTACTGCCACCTTCTCTGACCAACCAGCAATAGAAATACAATTACAAAGAAGGTTACAGCTTCACAAAGGAAGGCATCAGTAATGTGTGGACATAGCCCAGACCATCACACAAATCAACCTCTCCTTACATTGACTCCATCTACACCTTACAAGGCCACCAGCATAATCAAGGACCGGTCTCACCCAAGTCAGTCCTTCTCTCCTTTTCCATCAGAAAGAAGGTAGCGAAGTTACAGAATGCTTCGCTCCAGATTCAGGAATAGTTTCTTCCCAACAGTTATCAGGCACCTGATCGATCCTCTCATCAGCTGGAGTGCAGTCTAAACCTCCCAATCTACCTTATTGGAAACAATCTTAAATTGGACTTTATCGGATTACAAATTGATATATCTTTGTACCCTTTATCTCTGCACTGTGGACAGCTTGATTGTATTCATGAAATAGTCCTTCCTTTGACTGGACAGCATGCAAACAAAGAGCTTTTCACTGTATCTCAGTACACGTGACATTAATAATAAAGTAAACTAACTAAACTAAATATTTCAAAGTATTCTTTCACTTCTCAGCGATTGCTCGATCTTAAACCGTCATACAAAAAACCTGCATATTTGATCAAATACATCAAAAACTTAGATTCAATGTGGGAACTCAACACCAAAAATTATTGTACCCTTAATTTGTACAGAATGGTAGATACTCCATTCATCAAGAAGCCATTGATTGCATTCACAAACTTACAAACACTTGCACTCTGTCTGCTATAGCTCCCGGTTGCTATTTTAACTTCCTTCTCCTTTCTGACCTTGGCCTCCTCCACTGCAAAAGTAAGGACATGCAAACTAGAAGAACATTACCTCATATTTCATTTTGGTAATCTACAGCCCAACAATATTGAAAATGAATTCTCTATTTTCAAGTAATACGCCATCCTCCCCCTTCCCTTTCCTCTCCCTCGGCCCCAGTGTGCACATATTTCTCCTACCATCTCCATCACCCTATTATTTTCCTGTCCTCCGTATGCTCAGCTCCTACCTCTTCAATCGCAGTTTCCAATTTTCCTTTTATCTATCTTCTTTCCTCTCCCCCCCCCTTCCCCCATTCCCACCTAAAATCCCTCCCTCCGGCTTTACATTTCACTCCTCTTCTTTTTTCCTTATCTGACATCTTTTTAATCATCTTCATTTCTAGTATTTGTCACTAACTCCATCCTCTGCCAATAACTCCCTCTCACCTCTGTCCACCTATCCCTTGTCAAGCTTCACACATACTTCCCTTTTCCAGCTTGCTCTCCCCCACTCCATCAGTCTGAAAAAGGGACCCGACACAAAACGTTGTCTGTCCATTCTCTGCACAAATGCTGTCTGATCTGCAGAGTTCCTCCAGTACTGTTTTACACTCAAGATTCTGCAGTCTCTTGAGTCTATATCAATTGTGTTATCATGGAGATTGACCGTTATGCCAGTAGACACATGTGCATCAATGGAGATTGATATTACTTTCAAAAAGCTTATCATCATCTAACACGAGAACTCCCGTGAAACTACCATTGTTCTTTAACTTTAAGGTAATTCACAAATCCATCTCAGTTTATTATCACTGAAAGGGCATTGACCAGAAACGTTCTCTCCACAAAATTATGCCTTTCTCAGTATATATTTCAAATTTCCAACATTTTGCACAACTAAGGTGTAAACTAGACCTCGGGTGCTTCCATCAGTCTGGAGGTTTTCTGCAGCACATATCGAAAGGGGCATCAAAGACCATGGGTGTGCTCAATAGGGAGTACAGTTTTGCTTAACATCGATCCACCCCAAGAACAAATCATCTCTTAGGCAGTGACAAGTATAAAGCTTGGGCAGCTTACACCCCAGCGGTATGAATATTGACTTCTCCAACTTCAGGTAACCTTTGCCTTCCCTCTCTCCATCCCTCCACCCTTCCCAGTTATCCGACTAATCTGACTGTCCTCATGCGTTTACATTATCTCTGTTTGCTTTGTTGTTACCTTCTCCTAGCTAACAATGATCTATTCTACATTTTCCTTGATCTCCATCCCTTGCCTTATTTCCACATCTTATCTTTCCTTATCTCTGTACCTCCCACTCCTCTGATTCAGTTTGAAGAAGCGTCTCGACCCAAAACATCACCCATTCCTTCTATCCAGAGATGCTGCCTGTCCCAGCATTTTGTGCCTATCTTCGGTTTAAACCAGCATCTGCAGTTCCTTCCTAGAATATAAAGAAAGCACACTGGCCAAGCAGTGAACTTTGCGAGCTATTCCTGTCAAATTGGCTACGACATCTAATCCTGCACAAATGACCCAGTCTACAACTTCTTGGCATTTCCTCTATTCAAGCAGTAAGTACACCTGAAAATTACATCACAGATTATAAACTTGCTTGCGATGTTCTGAAAGAGATGGTAAATTCACTTTTTTTTTTCTGAATGATCAGACTCCTCAGAACAACATAAAAAAACCTTCCCCATTGAAATCTGCACTGCAATTGTAATGAATGATCTAAAATATTATTTCCTTTCAGTATCAGTTCACTTAGGTTGATCTCCCAGCAGCCAGTCTCATACACCTTTTTGGTGCTATCTCAGTGGGGGGGGGGGGGGGGGGGGGGGTATTAAGAAATATTAGTTATTGCATTTCTACAAAAGCTGACCTGGTTTCAGCTATTCTTTTTCACACAAAAATTAAATGCTTGCATGGATCCCTTCTCGCACAGACTTCCCTTCTCGCACAGCTCTCTTAACCCATGCACCTTCCACTTTATGAGCCTGGACTGTTCCAGATAGCTTGCAAGTCAGTCTTGCAGCGCAGAAACAGGCCATTCGGCCCAACTCAACCACGCCTACAAGGATGCTATCTAACCTGGTCCCATTTGGTCCATATCCTTCTATACCTTTTCTATTAATGTACTTGTCCAAGTATCGATTTAAATGTTGTTATTGCCTCAACTCTCTCTTCTGATAAAAAAGATGAGAAGACATTTCTTTTGTCAGAGGGTGATGAATCTGTAGAATTCATTGCCACAATGGAGGCCAAGTAAATGCATATTTTTAAGGTTGGGATTGATAGGTTCGTGATTAGTAAAGGTGTCCAGGGTTATGGGGAGAAGGCAGGAGAATGGGATTTGAGAGTGAAAGATAGATCAGCCATGATTGAATGGCGGAGCAGACTTGATATCTAAATTAGGCTGAATGGCCTAATTCTGCTCCTTCAACTTATGAAGGCAGTTAGTGAACATCTAGCTAACATTGAACATCAAGCTAGTGAGCATCAAAGGTTACGGTGAGAAGGCATGTGAATAGTTGAGAGGAAAAATAGATCAGTCATGATCGAATGGCAGAGCAGATTCGATAGGCTGAATGGCTTAATTCTGCTCCAATGTCTTATCGTCTTATTTTGTGCCATTCCACCATTCAGGATACATTCTCTACCATTCTCCAGTTAATAAAGGTGGACATTACTCTGATATTATCCTTTTTTTAAGTGCATGAATTCTAGATTCCAGACACTTCAACTTTGTTGTCATTTGTAAAACAATATATCTCTCCCCACCAACCCCTGCTTACTATGAACGGTCTCGACCCAAAAAGTCACCTATTCCTTTTCTCCAAAGATGCTGTCTGACCTTGCTGAGTTACTCCAGCTTTTTGTGTCTGTCGCCTTCTTACTATCGTTGCACAGCTCAAGGCACTGCACTCTGACTCATTCTCTGAGTGAAGGGAAAGATGTGTTTGACTTTGCACTCTGAAGGCCCAGTGACAGACACCCATTGACATCCAGTATCTCAGCATTTTCTGCCTCCCTGCGACAACTCACCATTCCCTCCTGGGTGCCCCCTATTTCTTTACTTGTTTTAATGTATCCACATTCAGTGCTTTAAGGGCCTGTCCCATTGCGGGGACCTAATTTGCGAGTTTAGAAGAGTTTGTGCTCAACTCAAACTCGCAGCATGGTCGGCACGTGGTCCTAGGAGGTCTATGTAACTCTTCTTCATGCTCGAGAGATGTTCCCGCATACTCGAGGCCTCAGTTTGGTCGAGGAGTATTTTTTAGCATGCTGAAAATTGTCCCCGAGTAAAAATTGGTCGGCATGGAAAAAAATCAATATTTTTTTTTACTCGTAGGTTTAGTCGAAGTAGGTCGTAGTAGGTCGGCATGTTATTCGTAGGTAATCGAAGGCAATCAAAGGTAATCAAAGGTAGTTGAAGGCAATCAAAGGTAATCAAAGGTAGTTGTAGATAGTGTTAGTATAGTCGAAGATGGTAGTTTTCACTCTCCACTATTCGGTGCCCAATTCGATGTCGTAGGAGGTCTTCTACATATTCGTAGGAGGTTCTGTACATAGTCAAAGGAGCTCGTAGGAGGTGTTCTACTTCGGTGATACAACAAGACCATGACACCCCCTACTCTCTTAAATTCGCAAATTAGATCCCCGCAGTGGGACAGGCGCTTTAACTATAAGCATGGGAGCGCTGAGCTCTCCTGCAGATATTTTTGACAAAAATAAATCTCCAACTGTGCATGCAAAATATTGCCAGCTTGTATGGCCCCTCTAAGGTGCAGCAGCAGCCTTGGCATCAACTAGATCGTAAATCATAATCCAGGATTAAATCCTGCTCACAACGTCAGGAGCTGGTTATTATTTATGGAAATCAAACTGGCCACATTACATGTGGAACGAGCTACCAGATGGCATGATGAATAGGAATGGATTGTTCTTGGTCATTTTCTGTTTAGATCCATGGGTGAGAAGGAATATCGAGCCTTTTAAACAGAAAGCGACTGGGGAGGTCTAATCCAAAACTCTATTACATGATCTCAACAACAACAAACAAACAGCTACCACAAGGTATATAAATATTTTAGATTGGTCATGAATAGTTTAATGCAATTTCTGTGCAACTTTACTTTGCATACCACAACAGAATATTTAAGTATTTAAGTGCCTGATTGATTTCTGCAGACCAAATATTATTGTCTAAGACTTCATTTAATTTGTACATATTTAATTCAAAATGGAGAATCTTGATCTCCAATGTTGTTATAGGTCAAAGAAAAAGTGGCAGGTATAAAAAAAGTATTAATTCATACAGAAATTCCTTATCACGCGAATCCAGAGGATTATTACAATTGTCCACCAATATTGTTTAATTAGTAGGAAATGAGTAAATGTTTACCTATATTCTTAATCTGGAAAATACTTGCAAACAGCTTTGTAGTAGGTCAATGTTTATACTTCTTGTGTTGAGGAGCTCTGAAAAAAGGCTTGGGACATTCCTGTTAACAACAATAAAATGGTGCCTTCCGTGTGAAACGTTTCCACCCAGCAATGTTGATAGACAAAGTTAAAGTTGCCTACAAAAAAAAAGTAGTCTAAACTCCACACCCGGATAAACAGCATGAAGAGAAATAGAGACTTGCTTGTGTCCATTGTCTCTCCATATGCAATCTAACTTATCCGAACCACTCAACCTTCTGAGAGAAGCAATTAGCTGTGTACATGGAGCCTGTGATAATTAGTCTTTGCAACGTTTATTTATCCTTAAATCTATGTGAACAATACGGCAGAAATGCCAAGACTGTATGCCAGAACCTCCGGAGATCCTCTTGCTGTAATCACAACTTCTTGTGCGGCGCACCTGTGGGTGAAATCACCTTAATTGACCTAGTTTTACAATATAGGCCAAAGTAACTTACTCCGTTACCTGTAATACTAGACCTACAAAGTTTTTGTCTGGCTTAATTAACCTTTTGTGCCAAAAGTATATGAAGGGTCTCGCCCGAAACGTCACCCATTCCTTCTCTCCAGAGATGCTGCCTGTCCCGCTTGTTGTTTCTATCTTCAGCAATTTCAAAGCTTTGCCAAGTGATCCTCTGGATTCCCTGAACCTTGGAAGGAGCGCAAAGCATAAAGTCTACTAAATTAATTTCCTAACTTCCACTTCTACTCTTAAAACTGAATAAATACTTTTTTAAAGACTGTTACTAAATCATGATTTTTTTTTGGGGGGGGGGGGACTCAATTTCATACAAGTAACAAGCTGTACTGAAATAATTTAAACATTCCTATTCACCAGTCTTGCTGGTTCATTTTGTAATATAGCTCAGTGGTTCTATCCTAAAACTGAAATAGCCACCAAATCTAAATTTAATTAATTAATGCCTCAATTTAGGCTGAAATTGCACAAAAGTACAACTGGTCTTGTGCAACACCTGGCTTCTGGAATTTAATCGACATTAAAACTCAATATACTCATTTCCTTTGCTACTTCTAAAGGAATGTAGAAAAATATGATTCTAAAAAAATTGAAGTATTCTACTACCTTCGTCTTTTGATCATAGGAGAAATTAGATATAACTAACTAATTCATTTTTAAAGAAATGTTATTAATAATCTGTGTGTGCAAAAGATACAGATAGAATTTACTTTTATTTTACCTAAATCAAAGAAAGCAGCTTACACATGACGATCAATGGAAGTCATAGCTACAACTCTTTGAAGTGGCAATTTTAAATTGAATTTGTCATTCTCATCACTTAAAATGAAATATGCTTCTCAATGGTAAAATTCAACTACAATTTTACATATATTTTGTGTGTCTAGGGCACAGTTGAAAACAACATTGCTGAAATTCTATCCTGCAGCACAATATTCACACATATCACACAATACAATTTCATTGGAAAGTTGATTGATAAACAAGATAGAGAACATTACATTGGCCTTACATTTTATTTTCTAGTCTCCCGTGCATAGAAGTGCTCAACACAGAAAGTGCCCTGGCGCACATAGTGGTTTCCAATTGCGTGCAGTACCACAACAGGCTGCATTTATAATGGACACAAATGGCTTGAAGTGAGCATGGGGTAACCAGAAGCATACCTTTATAACAAATGTGGGGCACATTTGCCAGATGTGGACATGAATGAGGACTTCCGGCCATGATAGAGTATTGAGTACTGAGGGCCGGCATCCTATTGCTTCCTTTTAGTTAACAACTTATCCCACTCTCTGCTCTTCTTCATTTCATCTCTCTCTCCTCAACCTCACCATAATTTTGCCCCCCACCCTACCTCCTTGTAATTGTCAACCCCCATAGACCAGAAGTGCACACAGTACTCCAAATGTGGCCACACCAAGGTTTTAAAAACCTGCAGCATGACTTCCTGATTTTAATACTGAATGACTCGATGGGTAAAGGCAAGCATGCCATGCAACTTTCAAGGAGTTATGGACCTGGACCCTAAGATATCTCTGTACATCAATGCCATTGAGGGTCTTGCCATTATCTATATGCCCCTTTACATTCAACCTTTACCTCCCACAGTGCAACACTTTACAGATCAGTTCAGTTCACTTTATTGTCACATATACTGAGGTAAAGTGAAAAGGTTTTGTTGCATGCTAACCAGTCAGTGGAAAGACAATACATGCTTACAATCAAGTCATCCACAGTGTACAGATTGTAGAGATTTAAAAGTGTGGAGAGATTGTAATGTGTGATTGCAGATCCGCATCTGTGACTAGCACACAAATAGTCGCCTGGGTTGGGCACAATCTTGGATCCAGAAAAATGTTGTCACAATAGTCTCCTGCAGATCACATGCTTTGGCCTGCTCTTCATACCCAAAAGAACTCTTGCCAACTATTTGCACCAAACCCTTAGTGATGTTGAAGTCTGACAGCACTGCACTGTGTGCACAGCATCTGTACTTTGGCTAACGGGTTGCTGTTACATAATTCAGTAGCTCCCATTGCCCAAAGAATCAGATAAGTACTGAATGGTGCTTAAACACTTTTTTAAATACTCTGCAATGGCACATCATTCAAAATATAAAGGAGAATAAGATGACAAACCTGGCACGTCATCAGTCTGGAGCATGGTGCAATGGAGGAGTAACTGAGTATGGAAGGCATTTGGTTTGGAAGGTTTGTGGATTGTGGATGGATTAGCTGAATTTCACAGACTGGAGGGCAACAATTACTACTGCAGGAGAGGTGAGGAAGCAGAGTTTAGTTTACTTTATTGTCATGTGTACTGAGGTACAGCAAAAAGCTTTTGTGTGCAAACCAGTCAGCAGAAAAACAATACATGATTATAATCAAGCCATTCATTGTGTACAGATGAAGGAATATCGTGAATAAGGTTTGGTGGAAGATAAAGCCATTAAAGTCCAATCAAAAATAGTGTGAGGGTCTCCAATGAGGAGGATATTAGTTCAGGTCTGCTCTCTAGTGGTAGTTCAGTTTGCCTAATAGCTGAACAGAAAAACTGTCCCTGAATCTGAAGGTGTGCATTTTCACACTTCTATACCTTTTGCCCAATGGGAGAGGGGGAGAAGAGGGAGTGGCCAGGGTGCAACACTTATCTACCTGCACATGACCCATACCCCTCCATTCACTGCATATCCATATGTCTGTCCAAAAGTCTTTTAAATGCCACTAATGTATCTGCTTCAGGCACTCATCACCCTTGTCTAAAAAAAATTGCCATGCACACCTCCTTTAAATTTTGTGCTTCTCACCTTAAAGCTATGCCATCTAGTATTTGATTTTTCCCATCCTGGGGAAAAGAAACATAATCACAATCTTCCTATAGAACGGAAACCAGAACTACACAGAATATTTCAGATGCTGTCCCACTAATGTCCTATGAATCTCCAACATGACGAATTAACTCCTGTACTCAATGCCCATCTACTAACGACAAGTATGCCATATGCCTCCTCCACTATCTTATCTATCTGTGATGCATCTTTCAAGGAACTCTGTACTTGTGCTTCTCTGGTCCACAACATTCCCCAGTTCTGCCCAGTTTTAACTTCCTAAAAATACACCACTTCGCAATTGGCTGGATTAAATTATATCTGCCATATCTTTGCTCATTATTACACTTGATCTAGGCGCAATGTGCAGGAAGGAACTGCAGATGCTGGTTTACACCGAAGATAGACACAAAATGCTGGAGCAACTCAACGGGACAGGCAGCATCTCTGGATAAAAGGAATGGGTGAAGTTTCGGGTTGAGATCCTTCTTCAGTCTGAAGAAGGGTCTCCACATGAAACGTCACCTATTCCTTCTATCCACAGATGCTGCCTGTCCTGCTGAGATAATCCAGCATTTTGTGTCTATCTTTGATCTAGGCCCAGCTGTAACCCTAGACAACCTTCTTTGTGTTAAGCATACTACCAATTGTGGTGTCATCTGCAAACTTGCTAATCATGTACTTTCATGTATTAAGGGTTTGGACACGCTAGTGGCAGGAAACATGTTCCCAATGTTGGGGGAGTCCAGAACCAGGGGCCATAGTTTAAGAATAAGTGATAAGCCATTTAGAACGGAGATGAGGAAACACTTTTTCTCACAGAGAGTGGTGAGTCTGTGAAATTCTCTGCCTCAGAGGGCGTTGGAGTCTGGTTCTCTGGATGCTTTCAAGAGAGAGATAGATAGAGCCCTTAGGGATAACAGAGTTAAGGGATATGGAGAGAAGATAGGAACAGGATACTGATTGTGGATGATCAGCCATGATCACATTGAATGAAGGTGCTGGCTGGAAGGATCTAATGGCCTACACCTGCACCTATTGTCCATTGTACTAGTCTGAAATTGCTTATTGTTTCTATCAGGAGCAGTAATAAATGTTGTTGCTGCACAATTTGTGGGGTGAAGGGAGGTATGTGTGAAATTGTGAAAGATTGTGACCATCTTTTTTTATTGTACAAACTATTAATCTTTAAAAATCAATCAGGTCACCATCAATTATTTGCAATCTTTTTTGAACAGTTGATTGCTCAGCCATTAACTGTCAACAAATTCAGATCTCAGCCCTGATGGGTAATTAACCCTCACTCGGCTTTTATGGCTAGATAAGTTGATAATCCTATTGTTTACTAATGCAATTATCTTCTTATGCAGCGCCGTATCAAATGTTGTTTGTTAGTGCTCCGATGAATAATTACAGGTTATTTTACTATGTTGTAACTGTAACATAATTTCAAGTTGTTGATGCTGATGTGTTGATTTTTCTCTTTGTTCAAGATATTTTTCAGCAAACAGGCTTCTCCATCAGAAGCACACTGACATAGGAAGCACGAGGAAAACAGAAGTACTTTCAACATTGATGCATCTTAGGGACAAAGGGACCTCACCTGAAAGAGCGGCATGAAAATTTAAAGGTGCGACGTTGCCACACTGGATTAAGCATTTCTCCGTCTTAGTAGTGCTGTGGTTGCTATCAGATAACTGATATAGAGACACGGATTGAATGTCACCATGACAAATTGGGAATTTATGTTTATCTAATTAAATCAATCTACAATAACAAAAAAATATTTGTTGTGGCAACCATGAAATTAAGTGGATTGCCATTAAAAACTCATTTCGTTCACTAATGTTCTTCAGGGATTGGAATCTGCCACATTTGCTCATATTGGTATGGGTATTACCCCGGAACAACGTATATTTGGCAGACTCATAAGAGCTTACCAAAATAACGTAGAAAGCCACTCAGTTGAGAAATAGAGTGGGAGTGATATCAAATGTTGGCCTTGCCAATAATATCTTTGTCCCACGAAGGAATAAAAGAAGAAAAAAGACTTTACACCAGTTGCAGCAATGAAAATAGGATAGAGATACGTTATTGAACCCAAAATGTAGTATAAAACAATCTGTTTGAAGGAACTTAGCAGGTCGAACAGCATCTGTGGAGGGAAAGGAATTGACAACATTTTGGGTTGAGAACCTGCTTCATATCTGCATCTGCAGCACACCAAATGTTACCATTAAAGTGAATCTGCCAACTTAACTCATTCCTTTTGCACCACCTTACATTAATTGGCATTAACTGATCTTTTTTGAACTGATGCCCCTTTTATTTCCAAATGTTGCCCTTATCCACAATCCATTCTCAAGTGGGTTTGATTTGAATGGGCAGCGTACATTAACAGATTTTGGCAAAGAAAAGCATTTACCTACGAAGTCGAGGCAAAGCACATTGTTATGACCCCTGGCTTTGAAGATGGTTACCAATGTGTACTGTGCAGTGAGGATACGTGGGGCAGTTTGCAAAGTTTTGCAGCACCCTTCCATATTATCTGTAATTTTGTGTATATCGTATGATTATTCTACCTTTTAATGGAGCTGTGCACAATTCAAACCACTGCTATGTTAAAGGGAAGTTTGAGATACCTGGTAACTAGAAAGAAGTTAGCAACCCACGTCATAGAAACATAGACAATAGGTGTAGGAGTAAGCCATTCGGCTTTGAGCCAGCACCGCCATTCAATGTGATCAAGGCTGATCATCCACAATCAGCACCTCGGTACATTCCGGTGAACCTCTCCTGCACCCTTTCCAATTTAATGACATCCTTCCTGCAACCAGAATGCCACAGTAATTGATCATTTTTCAGATGAATAGAACCCAGTTTTACAAAATCTTTAAAACTTTACCCCAGGATTCCGACTTGTACACTGATCACAGCACCAATTTAGAAGTGGGGCCACTCAATTCATCATGAAACTACACGCAGAAACCCTTCAAAACCCATTCAACCATAGTTCAAGATCACGGAGTGAAAGAGAATCCAGTCACTCAGGAATAAAATATGGAGAAAAACCTTAGCTGAATGACAAGCAGACATTTCTTTCATTCTTACAATCCAGATGAGCCTTTTAATGTCTGCTGCAACAGATTTCCCCAACACTGGTTTAAGTACTGGCATGTCCCTTTAAGTAATGGGCAAACAGGCCTGTTCTTGCCTGTATTTTTATCTGTGGCCTACAAAACATTTTCGCACCAAGCACAAATACCAATGTGTCAGCAACTTAATCAGATGTGTTGCAAGATCAATGCATCGCTATTGTGTACCCAGGTGCTTCAACCATTTGGACATCACATGCTTGGAACGTCACAAATGGAAATTTCAAAGTGGGCTCTGCATATTCTACATTTTGTGATTTAACTGCAGCACAAAATCAATCCCACAGCACTTTAACAAAAATGTTATTTCTGGAGTCTGCTGTAATTGCGCACCAGTAAAACATGCTTTAACATTCATGCTGGTGAAAACAAAAATGAAGAAACAAGTCTCGAACTTTTGGAGAATTCTTTTGAAGGGAATCAGCCTAAAGAATTGTGTTTTGGTATTGTTTGCTCGGCTGCTTGCACATGGACAGAAATGTCTTTGTAAATCACTGCTTTATAATCACTATCTTGGCTTTTGCATCGTTTCAGTCTATTTAATCACCCAGTCAAGGAAAAAGTTTGGAAGAAATACTGGGGGATGGGGAAGAAATGGTTCAATTTTAATGTTCCTTATCTCTCCAAATGGCTACGTGTGTTTATGCGTTTCAAAAATCAAAACACAATTCTCTTTTGCACTGATTGCTTTTGAATTGCCTGACATGAAAAAATGACCCGACTCAAATGCCTCACTTGAGTTGCCACTCTGCTTCCCTGAAAACCCTGGCATTGATGCGAGGAATGCATATGCTATATCGAGCACTTTATCGCAAGAGGAAAGCCAGGCTCTCCTAAGCTCAGGTACAAGGTATGGTATCATAACCAACAGCAAGCTACTTTTTTCAACTCAGCTATTATACTGCATATCCATCCTGCTGTGGAGCTTGCTCTTATAGCACCAGCTTATTGGATTGTTCCAGCTGAGCGCACCCACTTTAAGAGTTGCAAGCATCGTATCATTCACTGTGATGTGTGCAACTGCCAAGATCACACACGCTTAATGTGCGCAATGGCAGGAAAGGTCACAAATTGCACTGCTTACGTACTTGAAGCTTTGCATGTATGCATAAAGAAAAATCTTACTCCAGTGCCTTTGGAATTGCTCCTCTGGGAAAACTCCCACGTTCAAACCTATATTTAATTAACTGATCTCAGCTTTGGCAGAAATAGATGCAGTACAATTAGAATTGGGAAGAGGCAATTCCTCCAGAGTTCTCATACCTAATCACCCTCCAACTACTTCTGCTGGAAATAAATGGGCTTGAATACGGCAAACAAATGACTGGCCTTTGCTGAGTTATAGAATGGTTCTATAGTAACATCAAAAAGGAAATAGAAAACATAAGCCATTCAGCTCCACCATTGACTAAGTTTGTGACTGATTTTCAAGCTCAGATGCAATTTTCCTGCCCTCTCTCTACATTCCTTCATTTCTCTAAAAATCCATCTATCTTGGTTTTGATTAAAATCAACGCCTCAACTTCCACAGCCCTCTGGGATACAACATTCCAAAGATTCAAAATCCTCTGAGTGAATAGATGTTTTCATTTCAGTTCTATACAGCCCATTTTTAATTTTGAGTTTGTGACTTCTAGTTTTAGATTCTACAGCCAGGGGCAACATCTTCTCCATTAGCGGCTGTTAAATTCTCAAGTTTTTGTACATTTCAATCTGTTTAACTCTCGTTCTTCTAAATGTTAGAGAGTATAGGCTCAATCTTCATTATCATTCACCTTGAATAAATCCTCTATAACTGCCCAACTCACGCCTCATCACATGAGAATCTGCATTTCCTCTGTGGAATATATATTCAATTTTAGATCAGTAACCAAGTTCCCTGTTTTTTTTTTAAAGTTTTGAGATACAGCACAGAAACAGGCCCTTCAGCCCAACATGTCCTTGCCAAGAGCAATCCCCACACATTAACACTATCCTACGCACTCCAGGGACAGTTTACCATTTTACGAAAGCCAAGTAACCCACAAACATGTATGTCTCTGGAATGTGGAAGGCAAAGGAGCACCTGGAGAAACCCATGCGGGTCACGGGGAGAAGTTAGAAACTCTGCACCGACAGCACCATTAGTCGGGATAGAACCCGGGTTTCTGGTGCTGTAAGGTAGCAACTCTACTGCTGCACCACTGTGCACATCCATTTCTCCCACTATCTCACCCCTCCCTCACCCTCCCACCCTCACAGCTCCGTTCCACTTATATCCCTCCCTCCAGCTTTTTGTTTCACTTCTCTTGTTTATTTTGTTTCCTTTTCACCACCAGCCTTTGTCACACACTTCACCCATCTGCCAGTCAAACTTCCCTTGCCCGTATCCACACGTCACATGCCAAACTCTGTCTCGCCCCCACCTCCCTTTTGCAGCTTTCTCCTCCCTACTACAGTCAGTCTGCAGTACCTGGGGATACTCACATAGTCACAGGGAGAATGTCCAAACTTCACACTGACAGCAGCAAAGGTCACACTCAGACCGTGGATGTGTCTCCTTGACTAATAAATGTCATCTGCCACTAAGCCATATCAACCTCAACATCAGAAAGCTCTACACCAATAGACCATAGACAATAGGTGCAGGAGTAGGCCATTCGCCCCTTCGAGCCAGCATCGCCATTCAATGTGATCATGGCTGATCATTCCCAATCAGTACCCCATACCTGCCTTTTCCCCATATCCCCTGACTCCGCTATCTTTAAGAGCCCTATTTAGCTCTCTCTTGAAAGTATCCAGAGAACTGGCCTCCACCGCCCTCTGAAGCAGAGAATTCCACGGACTCACAACTCTGTGTGAAAAAGTGTTTCCTCGTCTCTGTTCTAAATGGCTTACCCCTTATTCTTAACCAGAACTTCAGCATTTAGTCAAGACTGTTGCTTCAGAGTAGTGCAGAGGAGACCTGCTAACAAGAATTAAATGCACTTATCTTTACATCGTCCTTTCTGTCACGTAGTTGTGGTATACTCGTAGCCCCCTGGCAACTTGAGGCGCCCATTTCAAACAGTATTTTGTTTACATTTGACTATCATAATCAAGAACAATGTAAAATGACCTCTATGGCACCACGTAAAGGCAGCATACTTCCAACCAGACAGGGCTTGGACTCAATTTCAGTGTTCCAAAATCAGGCAGTAACTGGATGAAAAGGCAGCGTTGCTAGCAGAGGGTTTGTTTGCACTGATCAGCATAGCACTCATGAGATTGGCAGGTTGCTTTGCTCAGTCAAAACGTAAGCAAATAATCACATCACTTCCCACTTATTATCATGTGTGCTGCTGTCTACACTCCAAAGCATCCACCTACACCTCTGCTACATCTTCAACTGCCCATTGTCAAAGGCAATGGGAGGGGGTGGAAGCGTCTACATAACAACCTCATTAATGCTTAAAATGCTTTTCAAAACCTTATCATTTATTATGATTTATCATAGCCTCAAAATGATGCAGAGAAGCTCAAGACATACTGTACAAATAAAACATGTACCTCTGAGCTCGGAGTGTATTCCAGTGACATTTGAACACCAGAGAACTAATCCTGGTCCCTTTTTGTTTGGAAGTCACTATTAAATGCTGTTAACTCACTAGCATTGGAATATTCACTGAAAGCTTATGATTTCTTATGAAGCCAAAGAAAAAGTTGTGAGTATTTTGTGGTTAAGTAAATTAGTGACATGACCTCCCAACCTCTATACTCAATGCTCTGACTGATGAAGGTCAATGTGCATTTTATGAACTTTTTCTTTTTTTTAAAAAAGACTGCATCAATCTAATCACTCTCGTGAAACCAATTGCATCTGGCTTGAAGGAGCATCTGCATTAGCTACAACCCCAAACATCAATCTGTCTCCAAAGATGCTGCGTACGTTTGCAGCGGTTTGTTTTTCCCTCCATATTACAGCATCACTAGTGTCGTGTGGAATAACTTGGGTGTTCTCTGGTGCGTTTTCTCCAAGATCTTCTGTTTCCTCCCATACTCCAAAGATGTACAAGTGTGTAGGTTAATTGGCTTGGTATAAATGTAAATTGTCCCTCGTGTGTGTAGGACGGTGTTAGTGATCGCTGGTCAGTGTGGACTCGGTGGGCCGAAGGGCCTGCTTCCGTGCTGCACCTCTAAACTAAACTAGGTAGGATGGTTTGTAGTTACCTAAAATTGGAGAATTGGAGTTGCGAAGCAACCACACGATATATATTAAACCAGTCTGTCCCTATACCTCTTCCTTCACCTCCACTGAAGGATCCTCAGAGATTTAGAATGCCATTCGAGAATGCCTTTGGACTGCTCTTGACTTCTACCTGCGATATACATTAGCAGTGTGCTGGTTAAGGTTTATTTAGATCAATTCAACACAGTTATTCCTCCACACATTAAACACAAGGTCTTCCGTGTCTGGCAAGAGTAATCAGCACACTTCCTATAATTCTGTCTTTTCAGAATCAATCTAAAAGTCTTGCTTAAAATGTCACCTTCTCGGGTAGACAAACTGATTCCCATCGTCATAGTAACAGAAATGAGTTCAGATGTTAAGGGTGGTGATAGGGATTTTTTAAAATAAAAGTCTCACATGTAAATGGACTCTTTTTCTAAAATGACATTTCAAAAGCAATATTACTGCAGCAAATCTAATGGGAGCAGATAGGGAGATTGTCTGCCACACCTGCTTGTAGTTAAATGTCTTTCCATTCCATTTCCCAGTCATTAAAACAGGGATTACAAGTTATAGGGTACACAAAAGGCTGGAGAAACTCAGCGGGTTCAGCAGCATCTAAGGAGCGAAGGAGATAGGCGACGTTTCGGGTCGAGACCCTTCTTCAGAGTTACAAGTTACAATCTTATTACAAGTTATAGGATTGTGACTCTGCAGGCAATGTTAAGCAACAAACTCATGTTAAGCAACAAACCCATGGGAAAATCTCCCATAGAATCAAAGCACAACACATTCTCAATGGGTCAGGAAAACACATGTTTTCATTTTAACTCTGCCCCCTTTCTATGACCTACATGAGGAACATTTAAACCTTCAGTATAGCTTATAAGAAGTTTCAATTGGGGTCAATTTCATAAATTTAAAGCAAATCGACAGCTGGTGTTCTTCACTCACTCTGGGAGTGCCAGAAACAGAGCTGCCATCAGAAAAGCTAATTGATTAAGTAAGGCAATTGTGGACAGTGATTTCCTGTTGCAGATATTTCCTGTGGTCAGAAGTTTCCTGTTGCAGGAATTTCCTCCAGAACTTTTAATTGATATATATCCCAGTTACATATACCACAAGGAAGAAAAATGTAAAAGAAAGTAAAACCAAATTACAAAAAATTAAGAT
Organism: Okamejei kenojei; assembly: GCA_035221665.1. Classification (NCBI taxonomy): domain Eukaryota; kingdom Metazoa; phylum Chordata; class Chondrichthyes; order Rajiformes; family Rajidae; genus Okamejei; species Okamejei kenojei. The sequence goes on from CM069135.1 coordinate 86,152,840, forward strand.
AGTCTGAATATGAACCTGAAAAGAAAATGATGAATCATTTCAATGGCTAATGTATCAAAATCCTGTTTTTTGATATTATTTGATAGAGGAGTTAAAACATTAAGATAATACAGATTGCAATATAAATAAAATATGTAGGAAGGAACTTGAGATGTTGGTTTGCAGAAAAGATAGACACAAAAAGCTGAAGAGTCAGGCATTCTTACAATAATATCAACAATCGTCACCTCGCCTGATATCTAATAAAAGCAGTAGAAATAAAAAGTCAATTTATATTATTAATGGTTATAGTTCTTCATTGAATAGGACAGGAGAAAATGGCCAACAACATTAAAAAAATACTCAGTGTAGGAGCCATTTATGTTTAGGCTAGCTACTGTTGGCATGTTATATTATTTTGTCCAGATAGATCTTGCAGTATTATTTTGGACACATGGGGCGGTCATCAGATGCACAGAGGGGCATCTATATATATGCATAGTGAACAGGGAGGAGCATACCAGACACAGGGAGGGAGAGCATACAGTTCTCACCAGACCGTGGAGAACAGCTAGCTACAATGCATGCAGAATAAGGAAAACCTGGTATGTTCATCTCTTTGTTTGTACAACTACTTCAATAAAGAACTGGAAATAACGGCTGGAAAATCTGTTCTATTTGGTCTGCATAAGATCATTCCTGCTTACCTGTGTAGTAATAGCAAAGGAAAGTTGGATGCTGGAAGAGTCAGAAATTTGCCATTACACTCAGAAAGAAATTATAACATAAAAGTATGTGTGGATAAAAGCCACTACACTCAGAAAGAAATTATAACATAAAAAGATGTGTGGATAAAACTTAAAATTAGTGAACTTAAAAGTAGTCAACATTATAAATAGAAAACAATTGAATTCACAATTTATAAATAATCATTAATGTGCTAGTGAGGGAGTAAAACATTGTTACCCTTTACTGACCAGCCATTGTGTATTATTTTTTTTCATATGGCGGAAGTGGTCAAATGCTTAATCATGGTGATTTTCCACTTCTATTCCTACCAGATTGCACATTTCTGTTTGTTTGTTTTAGTACGAGAGCAAATCCATGTAACACCTTGCATCCATATTTTTTCTTAAAATTAGTCAACCACTAAGAAAGCGCAGGTTTGCTTGATCTGTGGATGTTGGTTTCGCTAGCACTGAACCTTATTTCTTTTTAAATGTAGTTTAAATTTAGTTGAGTTGCAGTTATTGCATTTTCATTGGTGTAAAACATCATTGCAAAAGAGCCCAATGACCTTTGATCAAAATCTTCCAAGGTCCACCATTTGCACAACCCTGTTCAAGGCAGGAGGCTTATTAGAAAACATTGCATTTTCTCTTCATAATTTCAATTGGAATATCCTGTACTCTGATGTCAAACGATCAAATTTAGTTGGTTTTTCAGTCATTTAAAAAAACAAAATCACATGCTGCGATTTAAAAATTGTTACTTGCTAATATTTTAGTTAGATTTGTGTAATGATGTTGCCTATTGCAAATTAAATATTTAAAACTTCAATTTCAATATTTAATTTAACTGCGAAAAAACTACAAGGAGTGAGGAAATGTTTTATATGTATTTCTGAAATAACGGTATCGGAACAGCAATCTTTCTTTGTTATTTGAAAACCTTCTCGGTAATCACCATTAATTTCAGAGATTGTATCTTGTGACAAATATCAGTGGGGATGCAGCAACTATATGGACACAAGGACCTTCAGCAGGGTTCAGCAAGGTAACAGCAGCGCATTTGGAAAGCAGTGATGGGATTGGTCAAAGTCAGCAAGGTTTTATGAAGGGAAATCATGCTTGATAAATATTTTGCAATTTTTTGAGGATGTAACAAGTAGAATGGATAAAGGGCCTGTCCCACTTTCACGACCTAATTCATGACCTCTGCCGAGTTTGCCCTTGACTCATACTCGTAGCATGGTCGTCACGAGGTCGTAGGTAGGTCGTAACAGGCCGTGATGCTAGTCGTAGGTACTCGTGGCATCAAGTAGGTCGGGGCGTTTTTCTAGCAAGGTGAAAAATGTCCACGAGTAAAAAAGGTTGTGAATTAGGACACATTATATACCGAATGGATGTGCTGTATCTGGACCTTCAAAAAGCCTTTGACACGGTCCCACACAAGTGTGCAAAATTAGCGCACATGGTATTGGGGGTAGGGTATTGACATCGATAGAGAACTGGTTGGCAGACAGGAAGCAAAGAGTGGGAATTAACAGGTCCTTTTCAGAATGGCAGGCAGTGTTTAGTGGGGTGCCGCAAGGCTTGGTGCTGGAACCCCAGTTGCTTTAAAATATATGTTTAATGATTTAGACGAGGGAATTATATGTAACATCTCTAAGTTTGCGGATGACACAAAGCCGGGTGTCAGTGTGAGCTGTGAGAAGGATGCTATGAGGCTGCAGGGTGACTTGGACAGGTTGGGTGAGTGGGTAGAAGCATGGCAGATGCAGTATAATGTGGATAAATGTGAGATTATCCACTTTGGTGGCAAGAACAGGAAGGCAGATTATTATCTGAATGGTGTCAGATTAGGAGGTGCAATGAGACCTGGGTGTGCTTGTATATCAGTCACTGAAAGTAGGCATGCAGGTACAGCAGGCAGTGAAGAAATACCTTTATTGCGGGAGGATTTGAGTTTAGAGCAAGGAGATCCTACTGCAGTTGCACAGGGCCCTGGTGAGACCGCACCTGGAGTATTGTGTGCAATTTTGGTCTTCTAATTTGAGGAAGGACATTATTGCTTTTGAAGGAGTGCAGCATTGGTTTACCAGGTTGATTCCTGGGATGGCAAGACTGATGTATGATGAAAGAATGGATCAAATGGGCTTGTATACTGGAATTTAGAAGGATGAGAGGATATCTTATAGAAATATATAAGATTATATAGGATTAGAGAATATAATATATAGAAATATATAGGGTTAGAGAGGGTAGATGCAGGAAAAATGTTCCCAATGTTGGGGGTGTCCAGAACCAGGTGGTCACAGTTTAAGAATAAAGGGTAGGCCATTTAGGACTGAGATGAGGAAACACTTCTTTACCCAGAGAGTTGTGAATCTATGGAATTCTTTGCTACAGAAGGTAGTAGAGGCCAATTCACTGGATGTCTTCAAGAGAGTGTTAGATTTAGCTCTTAGGGCTAAGAGAATCAAGGGATATGGGGAAAAAGCCGGAACGGTGTACTGATTTTGGATGATCAGCCATGATCACATTGAATGGCGGTGCTGGCTCGAAGGGGTGAATGGCCTGCTCCTCCACCTATTTTCTATGTTTCTATGTTTCAGTAACAAGCCTATACATCCCTTCTCTAAGTTCATTGCTGATTTGCCCCTAAATGCTTTTACCCCATATGTCTTGCTATGGTTGAATGCTCCACTTGGCTCAGTATGCTCAGATATTTGAGAGGAGTTCATCTTCGATTTGTGCTAAATCTTTGTCTGAAAAAGTGCTTTTAAATTTTGACTCTGAATGAGCTAACTCCAGTCTTAAGCTTATATCCCCAGGAGAGAGGAAAAATAAAATTAAAATTGAATACGACTGCAATACAAAGATGAGGTACAGAGCAATAATAATTGCTTTCAGAGCGCACCTAGAGTACTGTATAAAGCCCGTCTAGAGAACTGTGTAAAACATTTAAATGGTTTGAGTTAGAAAAAGGATAAACTATTGTTTCTCTTCAGTTCAGTTAAGTCAGATCACCCGTAATGTTCTGTACACAGGGGATTGCAAGCTAATTTATGCAACATGTCATTATAATTGAACTTATTAACCCTTGCTATAATTAAGGTAAATCTGCAGTGGTACCCTCTTCCTGTGGTGTTACCCAGAGCTTTGCACAGTACTCTAGGTGGGCTCTAAAAGCAATTACTATTGCTCTGTGCCTCATCTTTGTATTGCAGTTGAATTCAATTTTCTTGGGCTGTATATATGTTACTGCAATTTGCAACGCCATGCAAATTGCAGTGATGTCAGCAATGGTTGCAAAAATTGGCCAGAGCCTGCAACGAAAATACAAAATGTATCACAAACTCATCTCATTGGGAACTCAACGTATCTCAGTTCTTTTGATTTTGGCGAATGCGCACAGCAAGCCAGGTGAGAAACAGGGCGAAGACAGGATGAAATTTATGACCGTTGAGTATAAGCCCCACTGACCATTAATCTAGGTAATGTTGTAATGAAATACTGTATGGAATCAAAACACGGCAGAACTTCATTTCCATTGTCACTCTCTCACAGTTCTTTACAGGAAATGAAACACGTAAAATACGATGACTACTTCAACCCGATCAAATCTCCACAACATAAGCCTCCTTTCAAACGCACAACATGTGTTTAGAAGCAAAGTACGCATGCGTGTTCATGTACACAGAGGGCAAAGAATTAGTCACATCTGAAAGACATATACACTGGGTTATGTTCTTGAAGTCAAGATTGATTGCACACTGGTTATTTACAGGTCAAAAGATAAAGTTTTACAGCTTCCTGAAAATAATTGGAATCTTTTAGTGATGGGAGGCTCATTCAAGTATGTATTGCTGCCTTAGAGTGCGATCAGGAAGGTAACTGGTAGGCGCTCATCCATTTCTAGCCAAGCCAATATCACTGAAAGAATGTGTAAGATGGAACCGCAAATGCTGGTTTAAACCAAAGATAGACACAAAAAGCTGGAGTCATTGAAGAAGGGTCTCGACCCGAAACATCACCCATTCCTTCTCTCCAGAGATGCTGCCTGTCCCACTGAGTTACTCCTGCTTTTGCTGTCTATCCACTGAAAGAAAGTCCGTCCTCAATCTGCACAGGCCCATTGCCCAATACAGCTTATTTTTCAGGCAACTGAATAGAATTGTAAAACAGACACAAAGCAACGTAATAAGGTTAATTAGAGGCCATAAGAGCTTATTAAAGGATTAAAATTATTCACTGATGCGTAGTGCTTGGCCTCCCTTGCTCAGCATTCTCAAGATCATCACAAAACAACTCAAATAATTTCATGACAGCCTGATTAATGAACACATCAATGTAATCCCATTCACATGATACAACACCCTTAGCAAATTGATTGAGGTGGTAAACTGTTACAACCACCAAAATAAGATGCATGATCACAAGCTGATTGTCTCAACGCAATATTACAATGATGCAATATTAAAACTGATGCAGTCAGATATTGGTGTAAATGCGAGGTGATATAGTGCCATTCAAATCAAATTTACATCATAGATCACCAGCTCCAGTTCACACAGTATATTGCCTTCATGGTTGGATTTGCACAGTATAATATCACCATAATTAGAATTGCACAGTTTTGTTACCACAATAACTTCCACAGTGTACTGGCACTACATCCACTTCACACCATGTAAAAACATCAAGTCACATGCGGTCCAATGTCACAGCACTTTAACAATGCCATACAATGCAACCGTGTCCAATGTTGGGGAAAACGCCATTGAAGTTTTCGTCACAACATTTTTTAGGTGATCTTTGCATACTGCCGCATGTTTGGTCAGCTGTACGTTTGCATGTATCCATCATTCGAGAAGCGTTTTGTTCTTCATTATCTACAAACCTTGTAAAGTGTGTGTACTTCTCCAGCCACAGCGCACAGCAACATGGTTCCTCATAACAACCCATCGTTGGGCTCGGATGACTTTGAAAAATTATTCAAGGTTGTTCATTCAGAGTATGGTGACATGTGAACAGCTTGACGCTTTGCAGCTTTGTTGCAGTCTCTGGCTATGTGTTGAACTGGACATAATGGATCTAGTCCCCCTTCATAAAAAAATCATGGAGCAATTCACTTACTGTCAGGTGGGCAGCAGTTGTCAAAGGGGGATTCCACTGATTCATTTGGGAAAAACCATGAGTCTCAAGCTTTAAAGATATTTTAATTTCTCATTAAACTTATATGAGAAATCCAAGCACTTAAAATTTTGGTCTGGAATTTCACATTTTTTGGTGGAATTCTTTGGCTAAATATGCTGACATTAAAATGAATGGTAAATTGAGTTTCACGTTTCACCCATAAACATGGAGAGGTCTATTCTTAGATTTCTAGAAAAGTAAACAGGCCTTTTGCACAATACAGACCTTGTTTTGAAATTTGCAATTAGGGATTTCAATTCTCAAAAAATGTTCACTGCGGGGAAGATGGAGGGTGGTTAACGGTTCCAAAGTATGAGTTGATTAAAATGTTGCACCATCGTTGCAAGGCCACCAGAAATCAGTTCCATTTGCTCCATTACATCTTCAGAGAAACCAAACCAAAAATGGACAACGCACTTTTTAAGGACTGTCATCTTACAGGATACTTCCTGCATATCACCTACATTCACATTTTTATACCAGGTCCATCAAAGTGATTGTGAGGAAACTACCTCAAATTTCCTTAGGAATTCCACCCAAAAATTGGAGATCAAATTATTTCTTGGGTCTGGGCCTTTTTTTGTTCTGATTGAACAGCATTCTACACTGCTTCTCCCCTGCTTAAGGGAAGGTAGGAGATAAGCAAGCTACTTTCTCCTGTAACTACAAAATCTTCCCAAGGTTACAGTTTAGTTTATTGTCACGTGTACCGAGGTACAGTGAAAAGCTTTTGTTGAATGCTTCCCAGTCAGCAGAAAGACAATATATGATTCCAATCGAACCATTCACAGTGCATGATACATACCTAGGCTTTCCCCTGAGCTAGTTAACCATCTGATCACTGTTTAATAACCACTGGATAGGCAGCTCTCTGCCTTATACTACACTGGGGAACATTTGTTCCTAGTTGAACCAGAGACTTGTCAGTTCACAGATTCCAAATGGATCCATATCAAACTCAGTGGGACTGTGGGATGAACTCCGCATGTGTAGAACCAGTGTGACAGTGAAGTGAACTCTGGGTCACTTGCCAGAATCTAAAAAAACCCCAGTAATCCTCATAAATTACTGAGGCTTCAAGTTTAAATTTCCAGGAAGGCCTACCAGTGGGCTAGGAAAGTGCGGTGGTTGTGTTGGAAGTAAAATTGGACCACGTTGTTTTACACATGACTAATTCTTTCCCATCACATTGCCATCATTGTGGGTTATGCTTAAATTATCAGCTACATCTTACAGAGCTCAAGTACACTGGATTGAATTCCAAGCCTGTCTACAGTCTACCGTGTACTACTGTGACTTGGCACTGTGAGAAAAGGATTTCAATAGAGAATTGGTCAGGGTTACTGCTATTGATTGCTGTCTGGATATTTCTGTGTCCAGTGGTTGGATTAAACATTAAAATGGTCTTTGCTGCAATCTTCATCTCCTTGATTGCTAATATCCGCTGTCAAGTGTCTTATGTTGCAATAGCGGCTTGGTTTAGTTACTGCAAATTGACACTGCCTGTTCTCATCATTTACAACCCAAATTGGGTCACACCTATCAGGTCCGTATCCATATGGCAGAAGTTACTGGTTGAAGCAGTCCTGGAGACAAGCAATGGCGCCTGGAGAGACTTAATAAGTAACAAATATGGGACAGAGCAATTACTTTTAAAATCCACCTTGCACCTACTTTGTTGTCTGGTAAGGCTATCAAAGTTTTCCAATGCTTCTAAATATCCCTAACATTCAGAAATGTTGAAAATATTTAAAATGAAACAATTTTTTAAAAGATAAGTAGGGGAAGTCAGTACCTATGATGGCTGGTGCAGTGTTAATATTTCCTTTGCTGATTTTAATTATTTATATTTTTTAAGGCTGTAGGTGATTTTGTTACTTATTTACTTATCTTTTGTTTCAGAAAGAACTTCAGATGCTGGTTTAAACCGAAGATATACAATAAAAGCTGAAGTAACTCAGCGGGACAGGCAGCATCTCTGGAGAGATGCTGCCTGTCCCGCTGAGTTACTCCAGCTTTTTATGTCTATCTTCAGGAACAGCTTCTTCCCAACAACCATCTAGCTACATATAGAAACATAGAAAATAGGTGCAGGAGGAGGCCATTCGGCTCATCGAGCCAGCATCGCCATTCATTGTGATAATGGCTGATCGTCCGCTATCAATAACCCGTGCCTGCCTTCTCCTCATATCCCTCGACTCCACTAGCCCCTAGAGCTCTATGCAACTCTCTCTTAAATCCATCCAGTGATTTGGCCAGTGGCAGGGCATTCCAGTGGCAGGGAATTCCATAAATTCACAACTCTCTGGGTAAAAAAGTTTTTTCTCAGTTCAGTCTCTCCTTTATTCTAAGACTGTGGCCCCTGGTTCTGGACACACCCAACATTGGAAACATTTCTCCTGCATCTAGCTTGTCCAGTCCTTTTATAATTTGATATGTTTCTATAAGATTCCCCCTCATCTTTCTAAACTCCAGTGAATACAAGCCTAGTCTTTTCAATCTTTCCTCATATGACAGTCCCGCCATCCCAGGGATCAATCTCGTTAACCTATGCTGCACTGCCTCAATCACAAGGATGTCCTTCCTCAAATTAGGAGACCAAAACTGTACACAATACTCCAGATGTGGTCTCACCAGAGCCCTATACAACTGCAGAAGAACCTCTTTATTCCTGTACTGAAATCCTCTTGTTATGAAGGCCAACATTCCATTAGCTTTCTTGACTGCCTGCTGTGCCTGCACGCCAACTTTCAGTGACTGGTGTACAAGGACACCCAGGTCTTGCTGTACCTCCCCCTTAACTAACCTAACCCCATTGAGATAATAATCTGCCCCCTTGTTCTTGCCGCCAAAGTGGATAACCTCACATTTATCTATATTATACTGCATCTGCCACGCATCTGCCCATTCACTCAACCTGTCCAGGTCCCCCTGCAACCTCCTAACATCATCTTCACAGATCACACTGCCACCCAGCTTTGTGTCATCCGCAAACTTGCTAGTGTTGCTCCTAATTCCCTCTTCCAAATCATTTATATATATGGTAAACAGTTGCGGCCTTGCGGCACTCCACTCGCCTCTGCCTGCCATTCTGAAAAGGACCTGTTCACTCCTACTCTTTGCTTCTGGTCTGCCAACCAATTTTCTATCCATGTCAACACCCTACCCCCAATACCATGTGCTCTAATTTTAGTCACCAGTCTCCCATGCGGGACCTTATCAAAGGCTTTCTGAAAGTCTAGTTACACTACATCCACTGGCACCCCTTCATCCATTTTATTTGTCACATCCTCAAAAAATTCCAGAAGATTAGTCAAGCATGATTTCCCTTTCATAAATCCATGTTGACTTGGACTAATCCTTTTACTGTAATTCCCCGTTTTCTCTCTCGCTCCTTTCTTGAAAAGTGGGATAACATTAGCTATCCTCCAATCTACAGGAACTGATCCTGAATCTATTGAACATTGAAAAATGATCACCAATGCGTCCACTATTTCTAGAGCCACCTCCCTAAGGACTCTGGGATGCAGACCATTAGGCCCAGGGGATTTATCATCCTTCAGTCCCATTAGCCTACCCAATACAATTTCGCGCCTAATGAAAATTTATTTCAGTTCCTCTACCCACTTAGATCTTCTGTCCTCCAGTACATCTGGGAGATTGTATGTGTTCTTCTCAGTGAAGACGGATCCGAAGTACCTATTCAACTCTTCTGCCAATTCCTTGTTGCCCATAATAATTTCACCCGTGTCTGCCTTCAAGGGACCCACATTTGACTTTGCTACTCGTTTTCCCTTAACATATCTAAATAAGTTTTTACTGTCCTTCTTTATATTCCTGGCCAGCTTCCCCTCGTACTTCATCTTTTCAGCCCGTATTGCCCGTTTTGCTTCCTTCTGTTGTCCTATGAAAGTTTCCCATTCCTCCGGCTTCCAGCTACTCTTTGCTGTGTTATACATCTTTTCTTTTAGTTTTATTCTATCCCTAACCTCTCTTGTCAGCCAAGGTTCCCTCCTACTACCCTTAGAATCTTTCTTCCTTTTTGGAATGAATTGATCCTGCGTCTTCCGGATTATGCCCAGAAATTCCTGCCATTGCTGTTCCACCATCATTCCTGCTAGGATCCCTTTCCAGTCTACTTTGGCCAGCTCCCATCTCATGCCTTTATAGTCCCCTTTGTTCAACTGCATCACTGCCACTTCCGATTTAACGTTCTCCTTCTCAAATTGCAGATTAAAACTAATCATATTATGATCACTACCTCCTTTACCTCGAGTTCTCTTATCATATCTGGTTCATTGGACAACACTAAATCCAGAATTGTCTTTTCTCTGGTCGGCTCCATTACAAGCTGCTCTAAGAATCCATCTTGGAGGCATTCTACAAAATCTCTTTCTTGGGGTCCTGAACCAACGTGATTTTCCCAATCTACCTGCATATTGAAATCCCCCATCACCACAGTGGCATTACCTTTGTTACATGCCAGTTTTAACTCCTGCTGTAACTTGCACCCTACATCCGGGGGTCTGTAAATAACACCAATTAGTGTCTTCTTGCCTTTACAATTCCTCAACTCAATCCACAGTGACTCTACCTTGTCAGTCCGTATGTCCTCCCTCGCAAGGGACTGAATTCCGTCCTTTCTATAGGATCTATATAACAATATGACAATAAAACACTCTTGGCTTTTAACCTATTCCGACTGTTCTTCCTCAGAATCATATAATCCCAAATCAAACAAATGGGCTACGGGTCCTGTACTAGTTCTGATTAATGTCAGGTCCGCGAAGAGACACCCCAACAAGATGGGTGTCAGGGGTTATGGGGAGAAGCAAGTCATTGGTGTCATGGGGTTAGGAGGGAGAGATAGATCAGCCATGATGGAATGAATGGCAGAGTAGACTTTAGTTTAGTTTAGTGATACAGCGCGCAAACAGGCCTTTCGGCCCACCGAGTCCGCGCTGACCAGCAATCCCCGCATATTAACACTAGGGACAATTTTTACATTTACCAAGCTAAGTTATCTACATGCCTATATGTCTTTTGAGTGTAGGAGGAAGCCAAAGATCTTGGAGAAAACCCACTCAGATCACGGGGAGAACGTACAAACCCCATACAAACAGCACCCGTAGTCAGGATCGAACCTGGGTCTCCGGCACTGCAAGCGCTGTAAAGCAGCAACTCTACTGCTGTGCCACCGTGCTGCCCATAATGGGCTGAATGGCCTTATTCTGCTCCTATCATTTATAAGATATGTTGAGCCGTGCGCTTACAGGCAGAGCCCAGCGACGGAGGACAAATGGGAAATCACCAGCTGAGTTCAGACGGTATTTCAGCATGGCTGCATTCACTCAGGAGTCCTATTTTCACCAACATTTACAAGGGTAAATGCTAGCGGTTCCGCATGGAATCCAGCACATTGTGGGCCATTAACAAAACACAAATAACCCTCTAATGTTTTTTCCAACATCAAAAGCTGTTTATTCTTATTGTGAAAGGCTGAAAGCAAAAAAAAAAATTCCATATGGTACAAGACGTACAAATTGGTTGCTGTTGATTTGTTTTGATTTGCACACAATTATCAGCATATTCACTGCAACAAATGAAATCAAACATTTTCATACACACACATACACACATCACTTCAAATGGCACTTAGCCAGAGCACAGATGTCTTTCTTCACCAGCTCTCAACATCTGCACAGAGCTGCAAAATGACTTTCTCGAAACAGAGCACATTTATTCAGTGCAAAGCAAATACACGTTGGGGTCTCACCATGAATTCCAGGACAATGAGAATGCATGCATATGCTCATGATGTAATCGCTATGTTAAGATTGGCACTAATTCAGGACATTTTCAGGGAGGATAGTACCACAGACCCATGCCCCAGTATTTATACTGTGGAACACAGATCCCATAAACCCGGCAGCAGTCCGATAGGTGCAGTTTAATGGGTTACCTGCTGCTGGAGAAAGTAAGTGCATAAAGCAGGATTAACACTTAGAACAGTTTCATATATTATGGTCACTTTGAATCAGAATTAAACAAAAATGGTATTAGTCTAATTAAGTCTGATGAAGGGTCTCACCCGAAACATCACCTATTCCTTTTCTCCAGAGATGCTGCCTAACCTGCTGAGTTAAAGTCCTGTCCCACGGTACTAGTTCATTCTGAGAGTTCTCCCGAGTTTGCCCTGATTCGAACTTGGAGATTTACAGTAATGGCCACTCGTCGGTTCTCGGGGCTCTCGTGGACATTTTTCAACATGTTGAAAAATCTTCAAGAGTCTTCCCATGCTTACCTGCCATTAGCGGGTCTTCCAGAATACCTGCCGTTAGCGTTACGAGCCGCTAAGAGATGTTCCCGAGCTCCGATGCACCCGCTACGTTCATTCTCCGTGCTTACCACGTGTTTGATTTTTTTTTTTAACTCGGGAGAACTCTTGGAATGAACTCGAACTGTGGGTCAGGGCAATTACTCCAGCACTGTGTCTATCAATGTTATTAGAGCATCTACAGATAATATAGGGAGTCATTTCATAGATTGCAGTCTCCTTGAATCAGAACTAAACAACAATGGTATTCGAGCATCTACTGCGATATAGGCATTGTTTAGCTCATGGGTATCTATGCAGATCACTCTCTTACAATAAGCATCGCACTGAACCAATTACAATTTTATTTTATTCCACTGATGGGCAAGCACAGATTGCAAACCTGCAAAATCTGCAGTACGTGACAGAGCAGCAAACACCAGGAGAATGTCTAAGTGCGGGGTTATTATCAAGGTGAAAAGAACATTGTTCCACTGCTGCACAAAATAGAAACAACTGCCCGATGTGTTACTTATCACAGAGCCATTGAGCTCAGCAGGCGCCATTCAGTTCACCATCCCTCTGAAAGAGCAATTTCTGACTCTCCTGCTATCCCTACCCTGCAAAGTGCTGATTCACTGCAGCTCTTGGATCTGGAGTCCACTGGTGCATAACCCCACTCTGTTTTATAAAAGATGTCTGGTCAGGTCGTCCTGGGAACTTGACACATATTCCTGCTTACTGTTGGCACCTCCTTAATAACACAGTAGAAACAAGGAACTGCAGATTCTGGTTTACACAAAAGGACACAGAATGCTGGAGCAGTTCAGCAAGTCAGGCAGCATCTCTGGCGAACATGGATAGGTAACGTTTCGGGTCGGAACCCTTCTTCAATCTGAAGGGTCCCGACCCAAAATATCTATCTTGGGTTCAACCCAGCATCTGTAGTTCCTTCCTACGCATTCCCCAGAGATGGTGCCTGACCTGCTGAGTTGCTCCAGCACTTTGTGTCCTTTCCTTAATCACACAGCTTGCCTTCAAAATCAGCATTCTTCAAAATCCAGCTGTGCAACCATGGAAAGAGATGGAGAGATAGCAGCTTCCATCACATCTAATAGGGGGTCATCTGTTATTCTCCAAGATATATACGATCTGGTGGAACAAGCGCTGCCAGACCCCATAAATGGACTGCAGTCTTACATCGCAACACTGAGTGACCACATTGTCAGCCTCACCTGCCCTCACAGGCAGCCTCCCCACAACAAGTCATGGGCATTTCATGGCCAGATTCATGAACAGGTCTCTGGTACAGGAACAATGATAGCAAGGGCTCACATCATGTTCCCAACCCAACAGTATTGCCAGTAACAGACAGCATCTCTGGAGAGAGGGAATGGGTGACGTTTCGGGTTGAGACCCTTTTTCAGAGTGAAGAAGGGTCTCGACACGAACCTCACCCATTTCTTCTCTCCAGAGATGCTGCCTGTCCCCGTTGAGTTACGCCAGCAGTTGGTGTCTTCCTTCGATTTAAACCAGCATCTGTAGTTGTTTCCTACACAGTATTGTCAGTAAGGCATCTCATAAGTAACTAAGTGATAGGAGCAGAATTAGGCCATTCGGCTCATCGTCTATTCCGCCATTCAATCTTGGCTGATCTATCTTTCCCTCTCCCACTTTCTCCCCATAACCCCTGATACCCATACTAAACAATAATCCGTACTAATCGTATTCCACCGGGTGGAACTGTCAGCGATCTGTTTGTCTTTTTGTCTTTTTTTGTTATTTTTAGGATGTTTTAAAAAGTTTGTGTTAATGTTCTCTGGTTTGTTTTACATGGGGGTGAGGGGTCAGGGGAAACATTTTTCAATCTCTTACCTAGCCAGGGATGAGATTATTTTCCAGATCGCATCTGCGGTCGCCCTGCAGTCTAACATCATGGAGCTGGCGGCTTTGTTCGACACTGACTTTGAACCCCACCGCAGGGCTGTGGACTTAACATCGAAACCTGCGATCCCTTGCCTGGGATCGACACTCCAACCGCGGCCTGCGGATTTCGAGTAGTCGGCGGCCTCGGGTAGGAACTGATATCGGGAAGCTCCAAAGTCGCAGAAGGTTCGACCAGCCCCGTCCCGGGGTCCGATCGCCTGGCGCGAGGGAGCTGACACCCCCGATGCAGGAGCTTGATAGCCCGGATGCGGAGGGCTCGACCGCCGGCTACGGGAGCCAAGATCGCCCGTCAACGGAAGGCTTGAGGCTCCCGACCAAGGGAGAACACAATCATTCCTGGGATCAATCACATAAACCGCCTCTGGACCATCTCCAGCACATCCTTCTTCAATCCTTCCAAAATTGCTAACAATACTGCAAATGAGGTTTCACCAGGACATAGAAACATAGAAAGAAACATAGCAAAATAGGTGCTGGAGTAGACCATTCAGCTCTTCGAGCAAGCAACGCCATACAATATGATCATGGTTGATCATCTAAAATCAGTACCCTGTTTTTCCCCATATCCCTTGATTCCTTTAGCCCTAAGAGCTAAATCTAACTCTCTTAAAAACATCTAGTGAAATGGCCTCCAGTGGCTTCTGTTGCAGAGAATTCCACAGATTCATAACTCTCTGGGTGAAGAGGTGTTTCCTCATCTCAGTCCTAAATGGCCTGCGCCTTATTCTTAAACTGTGGGGGTTTTTAGACTCCCCCAACAAAGGGAACATTTAGCCAGTCCAATCCTTTGAGAATTTTATGTTTCTATAAGATCCCCTCTCCATACTTCTAAATTCCAGTGACTACAAGCTTAGTCGACCCATTCTTACATCATATGTCAGTCCTGCCATCCGGGAATTAACCTGGTGAACCTATGCTGCACTCCCTGAATGGCAATAATGTCCTTTCTCAAATTTGTCTCATATCAATCAATCAGAAGACTTTATTGTCATTCAAAAATACACAAACAAATGCAAGTCTGAATGAAATTTCGTTGCATCTGGCTCATCTAGCATAAAGCCTCAGCATTACATTTCTGTGTTTATATTCTAGTCCTCAAAAAATAAATGCGAGCTCGCTCGATATAATGCCATTATGATCCCTTTTAATGCTGCTCTATGAGCATTTCTGTTCCTGAGAACACTTCATGAACGCCAAGCACTGGCTGTATTGAGCGTGGGTTGCATTCCCCTGCATTTTCATCATAGATGTCCCAAATTTGCTTTGAATACAATTTCAGGAATAACAGTAAAGGGGTCATAAAATCATTTTTTAAAAAAAGGCCTCCAGCTTGGAATTAAATTAATTGGAGGCAGAAGTGCCGGTATTTGCTGGAATCTTGAGCAAAAAATCTAACCGCTGGAGCAACTCAGCAGGTCAGGTAGCATGTTTAAAGGGAAATGGATAGACCTTTTGGGTCGGGACCCTTCTTCAGGCTCAAATGGATAGATGACATTTCAGTTTGAAGAAGGGTCCTGACCTGAAACATCATCTGCCCAATTCCTTACACCTTATCCTTTACTTCCTCCAGCAGTTTGTTTGTATTGAATGAAATTAGTTTCCCTGAATGAATGACTGACACCAGCTAGGTCTGAAAACAAAGGGCACAAAAGTCCTCTTATGAAGGTACTTTCTTACTCACCAGATTTACCAGCTACAGTACATAATACCCAGTAGGCCACAGTGGCGCAGGGCCGGAGATCCGGGTTCGATTCCGACAATGAGGGCTGTCTGTACGGAGTTTGTACGTTCTCCCCGTGATCGCGTGGGTTTTCTTCGAGATCTTTGGTTTCTTCCCACACTCCAAAGACGTACAGGTTTGTAGGTTAGTTGGCTTGGTGTAAGTGTAAATTGTCCCTAGTGTGTGTAGGGTAGTATTAATGTGCGGGGATCGCTGGTCGGTGCGGACTCGGTGGGCCGAACAGTCTGTTTCCGCGCTGTACCTCTAAACTAAACTACAATGCGTATTCATTTTAAACTGACATATATAATCAACTAAAGTTGAGTCCTTATATAAAAGTAGCTAACGGGATACTTAACAAACAATCATAGTTGCGTCAGTTGAGCACTACATAAGTTCAGTTAAGTGGTTTAGTTCACACTCACCACTTCTCCTTTGCAATTATCTGACTTGAACAGACCACTCATAAGCTAATAATATAATCCTGATCTCTCATTATATAACACTATATTCGACATTCTGTTTCCTTTCTCTTCGGCATTATCTGTTCTACTCAGGTCTGAGACAATATGCTGGACAGAGGACAAAGGACACTGCATCTCGGACCATCCAGAGATGCTACCTGACCCGCTGACTTACTCCAGCATTTTGAGTCCATCTTCAGTAGAAACCAGCATCTGCAGTTCCTTCCTACACACTGCATCTCAGTGCACCTGAGAAAAATAAACAAGTTCAGAGGAGTAGAGGAGTAGAATTAGGCCATTCGGCCCATCAAGTCTATTCCACCATTCAATCATGGCTGATCAGCTTCCTAATACCGTTTTCCTGCCTTCTCCTAATAACCCTTGACTCCCGTTCTAATCTTTCTCCACCTTAAAAATATCCACTGACTTGGCCTCCACAACCCTCTGTGGCAATGAGTTCCACAGATTAACCACCCTCTGACTAATGAAGTTCCTCCTCACCTTCTTTCTAAAAGAGTGTTTTTTTATTCTGAGGCCATGACCTCTGGTCCTGGACCCTCCCACCAGTGGAAACATCCTTTCCACATCCACTCTATCTATGACTTTCATTATTCTGTAAGTTTCAACGAGGTCCCCCCTCAACCTTCTAAACTCCAGCAAGTAGAGGCCCAGTGCTGTCAAATGCTCATCAAATGCTAGACCAAGACTATTTTAACCAATGCCAATAATTGGAAGCAACTGTGTCTCCAAGGCAGGAGATTTGGCATTCAATGGAGTTACTGACATCAGGAGTAACACTAGCTCAGTCATCTGAAGCAGAAATTTTGGATTCAGTCCTATCCCAATAGTCCTGACCTGTGGAGAAAGGAACTCAGGGCATGGCAATTGAATGCAAAGGGAATACTTATTTCTAATGGACAGGGGTAATTTTTGCCATTGCAATTCAGCTAGATTCTCTCAGTGTCCAGATGATTCTAGTACAAGGGACCACAGATTGAAAGAAAAGCAGAAAATAAAGTGGCACAGTGGCAGAGTTGCTGCCTTAAAGTGCCAGAGACCCGGGTTTGATCCCGACTGCGGGGACTTTGTACATTCTCCCTATGACTACGTGGGTTTTCTCTGTGTGCTCCGGTTTCTTTCCACAATCTAAAGACTTACAAGTTTGTTGGTTAATTGGCTTTGGTAAAATTGTAACTTGTGTCTGGTATGTAGGATAGTGCCAGTGTATGGGGTGATCACTGGTCAGCGCAAACTCGGTGGGACAAAGGGCCTGTTTCCTCACTGTATGTCTAAAGTAAAAGCAATTTTACCCATCCAGTGGTGCAGTAAGATCTCCGCTTTAAAGATTTCCTTCAATCAGTGAGCACAAATAAAGCCTTCCTCTTAATAGCTGATAGCGTTTTGGGATCAGAAGCTAAAAGGTTTTTAACTGGTCTGAACACAAACTCACAAGAAGCTGATTGAAGAAATCGAGAGTATAAATGTTTAATATCATAAATCAATCTCTGGATAAGGTTTACAGGGCAGTCTTTGTAGCCTTTGTACATTGGGAGCCTTTGTGTCTCTGCAACCCAATGCCTGAAGCCACCTTTGGACAAAACCAGGGACTGGTGCTTAAAAGCAAACAACTAGTGGATAAAAAGTTATTTCTTGCACACAAGTGCTTTGTGTATATTAAATAAATTATAAGTGCACAGAGGTGGTCCAGCATTCATGATTCTTGTGACCGGAGTTCAATTTTAATGGGCTTGTCCCACTTAGGCGATTTTTTCGGCGACGGCTGCTGACTGTATCAATCTTAGCAGGTTTCCGAAAAAGCAGCGACTGGAGCCCACCTACGACAATGTCTACGACAAGTTACAACAACCTACCACCTAGTCGATGTCAAGCTATGGCAAGCTATCAACAACCGGCGACCTATTATGACGTCCACCTACGACCACACCTATGACGAACCTACAACCACACAGGTGACAACCTATGACAACACAGGCGACAACCTACGACAACCAAAGTCAACCTACATCCATGACAGCCTACATACCTACCTACCTACAACCTACAAGCCACGACACTGTCGGCGAATACTGAAGACACTGAAGACAATTCAGTTGCCGGTACCTGTCGCCAGTTGACGTAGTCGCCAATGGAATTCACCAAAGTCAGCACCCGGCAACAACCAACTTCACCTGGCGACAACCCGTGTCATCCTGGCGACAACCTACGATAGGAGAAGGCAAGCTACGTCAAGCTACGTCAAGCCCACAGTCAACGAAAAGTTTTGAACATTTCGAAATCCAGCGGAGACCAGAAAAACGTTACGACTCTTTAGGCGACTTGAGGAGACTACTAACGACCATACAGGCATCACCCCGCGACCATGTGGCGACAGCCTAGTCACCAGTAGTCACCAAAAAAATCGCCGAAGTGGTACAGGAGCTTAACTTTGCTGCTGCTGTCTGCACTGAGTTTGCATGTTCTCCTTGCGACCACGTGGTTTTCCCTCAGGCACTATAATTTCCTTACGTCCCAAAGATGTACTTGAAGGTTAATTGGTTTTGGTAAATCACCGCTAAGTGCAGTAAATAGTAAAACAAAATCAAAGGCGTTTTGAGGAACAGAGGGACCTTGTTGTACAAATCCACTTTGAGGACTTCCTCAGCTTACGAATGCCCACATACGTACACCCCATGCATTTGAATGAATGTTTGTGAGATTGGTAGGATGGATTTTCCGGTTGTGCAAAAAGGCTAGAGACCATGTTCCAGTAAATTAGAATAGTATGGATGGGTACTAGATGGTCAGCATGGACAGAGTGGACTGAAGTGGACTATTTCTGTGCTGTATGACTCTAATTCAAAGGACAAAGGACAAAGGACATATATTGTCACATTCACCAATTGGTGCAGTGAAATTTGAGTTACCATAAATGAGATAAACACAACACTATAGAATTTAACATAAAACATCCCCCACAGCGGAATCAACGTTTCCCACTGTGAGGGAAGGTAATAAAGTTCAGTCCTCTTCGTCATGTTCACCCGTGGTCGGGGCCTATTGAGGCCTCCGCAGTCGCCGCAATGGCGGCCCGATGTTTCAGGCCCTCTCGCCGGGATGGTGAAACTCTGACGTCGGAACGGAAGAACACTCTCCAAATCGGTCGCTTTCTACCAGAGACGGCGGCTTCCGAAGTCTGCAGGCCGAGCTGGGCGGAGCTCCAACGACTTCGGCGAAAGATCCCAGGACTCCGCGATGTTCGAGTCAGCGCTGCCCGCGACTGGAAGCGCCGCAGACCACAGCTCCACGGTTTCAAGTCAGCAGGCCCTTTGGAGTTCCACACGGCAATCCCGGTAAGGCATCGCCCACTCCGCGATGGAATTCATTGCTGCGCTGCTGCTGAAGCGCTGGCCGGTCGCCGGCAGGAAAGGCCGCACCTATACAGATGGTAGGCCGCGAGGAGGGGGCGAAGATGCGGCTCGGAGAAAAGACGTATCCTCGACCAGGTAGTGACTGAGAAGACGGTTTCCCCTCCCCCCCCCACATAAAAAAGACTAAAATACCTCCAAAAACAAACTTTTAGACAGAGTAAAAATAACAAAAAGGGTGAAAGGACAGACAGCTGCTGGTGAGGCTGCCACCCTCGATGGCACCACCACTCGGTTTGGCGCTTGCAATGGGGAATGGAACTGATGGGATTGCTCTGACAATAGACAATAGGTGCAGGAGTAGGCCATTTGGCCCTTCTAGCCAGCACCGCCATTCAATATGATCATGGCTGATCATCCCCAATCAGTACCCCATTCCAGACTTCTCCCCATATCCCCTGACCGCTATTTTTAAGAGCCCTATCTAGCTCTCGCTTGAAATCTCTGCTGAGAGATGGCATGGACCTGATGGTCTGAATGGCCTCCTTGTCAAAATAAGCATACACCAAGGGCAACAGCTGATGCACATACCGAGGACATATGGTGGCACACTCTCATGTTGAACTCGCCAGTGTTAGTAAAAGCTAGTTGCCGGAAGTTGCCGTAATTTGTGTAGAATCACTGAAACACATTCTGCAAGCATTATTATACAGATTAACTGCTTGGTTTTTTTTGAATGCACTACGGTAAATTTTATAGTTTGGGACGGTGCTCTTGTGTGATAGGAGCACATATCACAAATACAGCCAGCCAGTTCAATTTATTGCCTGCCAATTTCTCATCCATTAAAATTAATGGTCTACTTCATAAAATTTTCCCTGTAAACCCATAGAGGAAATAAGAGTTTTTCAGATGGATGGTTAACACCAGGATTGAAATATAATTTGAAATAAAGCATTATGTGAATTTATTTCTTTGCTGGTCAGAGTTATAACTGTCTGTCCATGTTCATACATCTGTCATTTAAATTCATAAATATGTGCATTTATTTATTTGTCTAATCAGTTCTAGGCAAACTATCTTTTCCCCTGTCTATTTATATGCACAATTAATTATTATTTGGATTCCCTTCCAGTTATTGCACCAGTTATTCAAGTATCTGCAGCTGACCTAAACAAGCTCATATTACCTTTTCTTAAACTACAAAATATTTGACTACTTCATCACACAGCTTTCCCAACCCTGTTCTTATTCCGGGGGGAATCCGTGAACTGTATTAAACTTGCCGACACTACCCACCTGCACAGTGTGAGCGCTTTGCCAGACCAGACTCAAAGCTGCTTGAATCTGGCTGCTTTGGGATGGAACCGACTAATAGTCTGACTTTAGGAAAACCTACAGATCACTCAGTGCCCAGTTTCAATTTAAAAGCAGCCTAGGTTTTGGTAAAACGTTTAAATGACATATTAGAGAATAAGTGTAATTTGACCAAGAAACAGAAGACATAGGTGAAGGGTAAAAGATTTAATAGGAATCTGTGGGGTAACGTTTTCCACACAAAAGGGTGGTGGGCGTATGGAACGAGCTGCCAGAGGAGGTAGTCGAGACAGGGACTATCGCAATGCTTTCGAAACAAGTAGACAGGTACAGGGATAGAACAGGTTTAAAAAAATATGGGCCAAACACAGGCAGGTGGGACTAGTGTAGATGGAACAATGTTGGCAGGTGTGGGCAATTTGGGCCGAAGGGCCTGTTTCCACACTTTATCACTCTATGACTCTAAATATGGGCCAAACGCAGACAAGTGTGACGAATGTAGATGGGACATGTTAGTCAGTGTGGGTAAATTGGCAAGACCACTGGCCTCACACATACACAGACTTCCACATTTACAAAAACCATAAGAAATAGGAGCAGGAAGAGGGCCATTCGGACCACTGAGCCTAGTCTGCTGTTCACTGATCATGACTGATGATCTTCCACAAACATAATTTGCCTGTCCTTTCCCTACATCTCTTGATTTCCTTAATATCCAGAATCCATTGAATTTAAATCAATTTTAACTGATATCTTAGTTCACATTAGGGACTGAAATCCATCAGTTGTACAAATGCCTCGACATTACCAACTCTTCGAGCAAAGGAGCATACACTCAAGTGGAATTGAACTTTCTCTTGTGGCCATTTTCGTACATGGGCATGGAGAATACAAATCCTTGTTTTCATGCAGTAATTTCTGTACTTTTCAGATGCCAGAGTTCATCTAATGAACTGATTAATGATAATGTAATGATAAAGTCATTATTTGTTTGTTTGGTGAATGCAGACTGCTGTGTGAAGGGAAAGGTGCCGACCTGAAACGTCACCAATCCTATTCTCCAGAAATGCTGCCTGACCTGCTGAGTTACTCCAGCACTTTGTGCTAGGTGATTTTAATTGATATCTTAGATTACATTAGGGACTGAATTTTAGGAGCACGCCTTTGGGTTCAAAGTGCTCAAGGACATCATGAGATGATGAATGCAGATGATTATTTTCCTGTATTTCAACAGCACAAAACAGCAAAGAGAAACTGGTCACAGAATTTGCAGTTTACCCTCAGTAGGGATTCTTCAGAGTCACTGCTGAATTTCTAGATGATTACATTTGAATTGTGACCTCTTGTTATTATGATATGCCATGAACTATACATGATGAACATCTTTCAGATTAGGATTTAATTAGGGAGGTCTTCAATCAAACCAAATTAAACTGAATTGAGCCAATTTCCCTAATCTGGCTAGTTAACTCTCATTTCCAGAATGCATCAACAAAACAATAGCAGCTGGCTAGCCTGGAGGGAAATTATTCTAAATATACTTTGAATATATTGAGCAGTTTAAAGAAAAATTATTCACTGAAAATTATTCACGTTAAAATGAACTTTGAATTTCCACTAACAACAAAATGCCCAATTTGAGCACGTGGAGTCAAACTCATTAAAACTCCAGAGCTGGAAAACAGATTGGTCGCCTGACAAATGTTGTGGGAGAACATTAGCGATAATAATAAACACCGTTAACTTCTGAAAGGTACCCTGAATGGTAGCCAAGGTGTTCAAAAGTAGCCACACAGCGCCAGTAATATGTGCACTTTAGGAGATGCCAGAAACCTGTCGCCCCGACAAACTGGAGATACGCTGATTTGAACACTTTAATGTACTAGAAACTTGTTTGAAAACCTCTCCGTCAAACAACACTCAAGCGGCCGCTCGAGCACACACGATTCAGGGGGCCCGTCTGCCAGCTATAAAGGCCGAAATTGGATACGAGGGGAGATTAATTACCAAGATAGCGAACGATAATGCAAGTTAAATGGGAAAGTAATTAAAGTGCACCTTCCATGAAAATTATTCATTGCTGATGGATCAGGTGACAGATAAATCAAAAACCGTTTACAAAAAAAGCTACAGGTTAACACAGGCAGGCCTTTCCCTTGTGAGAGCATGGCAGTTTCTGCAGCTGTTGAATTGAATTATGCTGGGGCAGTGTTCATCAAATTACTTCACCGAAGCACACACTTTAAGAGCAAAGAGAAAGGATGAGGTAATGTAAAGCTACCAACGTAAATGTTTGTGGAGAAGCAGTCCACAACTTTGCTTTGGAAAGAGGTGAACAGGAGGTGGAGCGGTCAGCCGTATGGTTCTAGATTACTGCATCACTCAACATCATTTAGTTCCTTTATTGAAACAGTGTCCATCAAAAAGGGAGAGATAAATCAATATGATTTGTCTCCCCAGTGAATAATACTCAAGAGATTAAAGTGACAATATCCTTTTTGTTCCATATCCTTTGGTTCAGTATTTGAGTAAGATTATTATTTTACTCAAATACTGTTATAGAGCTGTACAGCTTAGAAATAGGCCCTTCACCATTGGATGTTAACCAAATTAGTATATTGGGCTCATCCCATTTGCCGCATTTGGCCCATAACCCTCTGAGCCCTTCTGATCCATATATCTGTCCAAATGTCTTTTTAAAGTATATTCTCTTCTTAATCTTCTTCTGGCAGCTCATTCTAGATACGAACTACATTCCGAGTGAAAAGGTTGCCTCCGAAGTCCCTCTTAAATCTCTCCCCTCTCACCTCAAAGCCTCGGCCCTCTAGTTTTACAATCCTCGACCCTTGGAGAAAGGCCACGAGCATTTATTTTATCCTTGCCCCTCATTATCTTAATAGAGTCATCCCTCAGCATCCTATATTCAAAACGAAGAAAGTCCCAGCCAATGTTACCTTGCACTATTACTCAAGCCTACAAGACAAGGTAACATAGAAGCATAGAAAATAGATATAGGAGTAGGCTATTCGGCCCTTCGAGCCTGAACCGCCATTCAATAATTCAGTACCCGAGTACATCCTGGTGAACCTCTCCTGCACCCTTTCCAATTTAATGAATCCTTCCTGCAACCAGAATGCCACAGTATTGATCATTGTTTCTGATGAATAGAACCCAGTTTTACAAAATCTTTAAAACTTTACCCCAGGATTCCTACTTATACACAGATCAAGGCACTGATTTCCAAGTGGGGCCACTCAATTCCTCATGAAACTACACACAGAAACCCCTCAAAACCCATTCACCATAGTTTCTTTTTCTGATAGGTTAGAGCAAGATGAAACAAAAGTAAATCCTGTAGGAAGAGTGACTAACCACGTACATTAATAGGACTGGTCAACTCTATGGGACACAGTTCGTGGTCTACATTCCTAGAAATTGATCAATAAAAGTTTATTATTTCAGTATGCTCCAACAGAACCAAGGCTCTGCAAACTGAAGGAGCAGTGGGAACAAAGCCACTGACAGAGTGAGACATGTTTTCCACTACCATAGTGTTTGACTATCTATAGCACTATAATATTCAATGCAATTATAAAATAGACTCCATGTAGTCAAATCTATTGATTCAGTAGTTTTTTAAAGAAGGAACTGCAGATTGACGCCAGTTAAATTCCCTCCCCACCTCAAGACACCTCAGACACTCTCCATCGGCTTCATTCCATTCAGGCATCCTCTCATCTTTACCATGTAAACCTAAGGACTCTCAAAGCCTCTTCTTCCTCGACCAGTGACACCCTGTGTCCTCACCCACAATAACTTCTCTTTTGTGTGTATATACATACACACACACACACACACACACACACACACACACACATATATAGTGGACTTGCAAAAGTATTCATACCCCTTGAACTTTTCCAAATTTAGTCACGTTACAACCACCCCCTAAATATATTTTCCAGGATTTTATGTGATATACCAACACAAAGTGGTGCATACCTGCACCTCCTCCTACTGTGAGAGAGGAAGGTGAAATGATACATGGTTTCCAAATTTTTATTACAACATGGAAAAAGCACTGAAAAGTGTGCTAGTCGTGCAAAAGTACCAGCTTCAGCCCCCCCTGAGTCAATACTTTGTAGAACCACCTTTCTCCTTCGCTGCAATTACACCTATTGATTCTGCAAGTCAGACAGTTTTGCAATGGCTATCTTCTCGATGTATGTGTCTCTACCAACTTTGCACATCTATAGACAGACACTTTTGCCCATTGTTCTTTGCAAAATAGCTCAAGCTCAGTCAGATTGGATGGAGAGCGTCTGTGAACAGCAATTTTCAAGTCTTGCCAGAGATTCTCAATCGGATTTAGGTCTGGAATTTGACTGGGCCATTCTAACACATGTATATGCTTTGATCTAATCCATTCCATTGTAGCTCTGGCTGTATGTTTAGGGTCGTTGTCCTGCTGGAAGGTGAACCTCCACCCCAAGTCTTTTGCAGACTCTAACAGGTTTTCTTCCAAGATTGCCCAGTATTTGGCTCCATCCATGTTCCCATCAACTCTGACCAGCTTCCCTGTCCCTGCTGAAGAAAAGCATCCCCACAGCATGATGCTGCCACCACCATGTTACACAGTGGGGATGGTGTGTTCAGGGTGATGTGTAGTGTTAGTTTTCTGCCACACATAGCGTTTTGCATTTAGGTCAAAAACTTCAATTTTGGTCTCATCAGACCAGAGCACCGTCCTCCACATGTTTGCTGTGTCTCCCACATGGCTTGTGGAAAACTGCAAACGAGACATCTTATGGCTTTGTTTCAACAATGGCTTTCTTCTTGCCACTCTGCCACAAAGGCCCGATTTGTGGAGTGCATGACAAATAGTTGTCCTGTAGACAGATTCTCCCACGTGAGCTGTGGATCTCTGCCAGAGTTACCATGGGCCTCTTGGCTGCTTTTCTGATCAATGCTCTCCTTGCCCGTTCTGTCAGTTTAGGTGGACGGCCATGTCTTGGTAGGTTTGCAGTTGTGCCATACTCTCTCCATTTTCGGATGATGGATTGAACAGTGCTCCGTGAGATGTTCAAAGCTTGGGATATTTTTTTATAACCTATCCCTGCTTTAAACGTCTCCACAACTTTATCCCTGACCTGCCTGGTGTGTTCCTTGGGCTTCATGATGCCCAAGGAACATTGTTTGTTCACTAATATTCTCTAACAAACCTCTGAGGCCTTCACAGAACAGCCGTATTTATACTGAGATTAGATTACACACAAGTGCACTCTATTCACTAATTAGGTGACTTCTGAAGGCAATTGGTTGCACTGGATTTTATTTAGGGGTATCAGAGTAAAGGGGGCTGAATACTTTTGCACGCCACACTTTTCAGTTTTTTATTTGTAAAAAAAATTGAAAACAATGTATCATTTTCCTTCCACTTCACAATTATGCACCACTTTGTGTTGGTCTATCACATAAAGTCCCAATAAAATACATTTACATTTGTGGTTTTAACGTGACAAAATGTGGAAACGTTCAAGGGGTATGAATACTTTTGCAAGTCACTGTATGTCCAACGCAATATTCCACCTCTCCACCAATTCTGGTGGCCAGTGTGTGGGGGGGGGGGGGGGGAGGGGGTTCTGGAGCGCTAGTATGGGTGTTGTGGGCTGAAGGGACTGGTTTGCAGAGGGCTAGTATGGACATTGTGGATCAAATAGATTCTTGGGGTGTCAGCTCAGTCACTCAAGCCCGATGTGCTGGCAGCTCACTCACGGCTGGTGCACTGGCAGTTGATTCATGGCTATTCCTTGAAATTCCAATTCAAGCAGGGTACAAGGCCACCAAATTCAATTACAGTTTCCTGCCATTTCAAGCAGGGTGCAAGGCCACCAAATTCAAGTGCAGTTTCTTACCGCTTCATGCAGGGTGCAAGGGCACCGAATCCAAGTGCAGTTTCCGACCACTTCAAGCAGGGTGCAAGAGCACCGAATTCAAGTGAAGTGTCATACCACTTCAAGCAGGGTGCAAGGCAACTAATTCTCTCCCTCTCCCTCCCCTCCCTCCCTCTCCCTCCCTCCCTCTCCCTCTCTCTCCCCTCCCTCTCCCTCTCTCTCCCTCCCCCTCCCCCACCCAGGTCGCATTAGCTTCTCATTTTCAGCCAACAAACAGATAACAATGGCCTGTTTCTTTTATCATCGTCACTTTTTTTTGCATATCCTTCATTGTCTATTGTCTACCATAATAAACTGTGCAAAAACTTGGATTTTTTTCTTCTTTCATTTCCACACATAGAATGAATTCCGTTGTGAATGTGTAATTAAATTGTAACCATTGGAATTGTTTTTGACCACCTGAAACTACAATTCAAAAGTTGTGCCTTTCAGAAGTTTATCAAATGGCTGACATAAATGTTGGACAGAAGGGAAATATGCTGAAGCCAATGGTGACGAATAGGCAATTTTTAAAGAGAGAAACTGGAGTTATGAGCCTGCCCCACTTAGATGATTTTTTCGGCGACTACCGGTGACTGTCAGAGTCGCAGCAGGTCGCCGAAAGAACGGCGACTGGACTAATGGGCCTATCACACTTAGGCGATTTTTTAGGCAACTGTCAGCGAATACGACATTGAAATTCACCAGTCAGCACCGGCGCCAACCTATGTCATCTGGCGACAACCTACAATATCCTGTCGACAACTGACGACATCCTGGCGACTGCCTACATTAACCTGGCGACAACCTACGACCGCACCTACGCTCATTTGGCATCGAACCCAAGGTCGCCACTGTCGCCGAAAAATGTTCAACATTTTTATAAACATGTTGCAAAAATCTTCGGCTACCATAGAAAGATGCTATGACTCTTTGGGCGACTGAGAAGACTACTCACAACCATATGGGCGACACCCCAGCGACCGCATAGTCTCCTATATTCGCCTAAAAAGTCACCTAAGTAGGACAGGCCCATTATTCTCTCTAGAGTAAAGGTTTACAGGAGATTTGATAGAGGAGTTAAAGATTATGATGAGTTTACATTTGGCAATAGTGAGAACCTGTTTCTGTTAGCCCATGAATTAGTGCCTGGAGGACACAAATATAACACAAAGGACAAATCATACAAGAGGTGACATGAGGAAAAGCCTCTTCAAACACAACATATGACAATAATCTGGAACTCTTTGCTTCTACGGGTAGAAATAGTCAATCAATGCTTTTGAAAAGGAACTGAATAAACATGAAGGGAAGTGGTGTGGGCTATTGGGAAAGAATTAGAGAATGGAACTGATGAGATTGCTCAACATTCAGGTGCTATGGATTTTGTTGGTGAAACAACACTGTGCTTCAATTCTGTTTTATTTAATCCACTCTAGCTGAAAGAATTTTCCCTTGGCTTGTAATAACTAATGTTAGCAACAGGAGCTAATACAGGTAATAACACAGTGAACTGTTAAGACCTTTCTTTCAAAAGAACATGTTATTTTTGCTCAGCCTGCCAAGGTCTGCTTTGTCTCCTGGCAGCTAATCATTTAAACTCCTCTTCCTTTTCCTATACCAACCTTTCAAATGATTTACCAATTATAAGCAGTAACAACTTCCACGGCCCCCTCCCTCACCCCTACACTGCTTTTCTTTCTTCTGCTCCCATACATACATAGGTGCGCACAACATTTATTCCCCTCCTTCCACCACCCTACACACTATGCCGCTTTCCACTCATTTGTGCTCTCATATCCCATCCCCGAGTCCCAATTGTCACTTTTAGTGAAAGGCTTGGATAGAGTGGATGTGGAGAGGATGTTTCCACTCCTGGGAGAGTCGAGGACTAGAGGTCATGGCCTCAGAATTAAAGGA
This sequence comes from Okamejei kenojei, assembly GCA_035221665.1. NCBI lineage: Eukaryota > Metazoa > Chordata > Chondrichthyes > Rajiformes > Rajidae > Okamejei > Okamejei kenojei. Next base: position 86,181,722 of record CM069135.1, read on the forward strand.
CGTTCCTTTAGGAAGGAGACAAGGAGGAATTTCTTTAGACAGAGGGTGGTGAATCTGTGGAATTCATTGCCACAGAAGGCTGTGGAGGCCAAGTCAGTAGATAATTTTAAGGCAGAAACAGGTGGATTCTTGATTAGTACGGGTGTCAGGGGTTATGGGGAGAAGGCAGGAGAATGGGGTTAGGTGGGATAGATCAGCCATGATTGAATAGCAGGGTAGACATGATGGGCCGAATGGCCTAATTCCGCTCCTGTCACTTATGACCTTAATCACCCCTTCTTTCTCCTCACTTTGGCTTTGTATAAACACTGCTGTAATTTCTACATGGTGAAACCAAAATGTGGAAAAATGGCCTTTATTAAAATCTGACAATGTGCACTTTAACCACATGTGATTTTTTTTATATTACATATCTCAAATTGTGGAGTACAGAGGCAAATAAATAAATGCTGGGTCTTTGTCCCAAACATTATGGAGGGCACTGCATGTCATTTGATGGGCTGCACAGTTTCTCACTAATATAGCCTGATTTCTAGTGACCAATATCAACTTGATCAGCACATAGACATAAAAAGCTGGAGTAACTCAGCGGGACAGGCAGCATCTCTGTTCTAAACCAGCATCTGCAGTTCCTTCCTACACACTGCAACTTGATCAGTAATTAGTTACTGCCTCTAACCAAAATAATGCTCCCCTTTCACCTAGTATATAACATTTTTTTTTTCCACCACAGCAAACTCATCCTGTGTAAATATCAATACTGCATGATAATAAAATGTGTTACATGCTTTCCAAAAATTTGCAGCTTCATTTTAATTCACGTTAAAGTATATTTCAATGTCTGACTGCAATGTAAAAAGCAATGACAAAACTGAGGAAAGTTTAGGTACTTTGGATTGAAGATGTTTCCCAATTCTTCTCCCTTGTGGGTGTTGACTCATGCCAAAAACACAATTCCATTCAACAGATAACCTCTATTTTCTCAAGGTGAGCCTACGTAAGAGTTGCCAGGCTATTTGACTGCAGGGACATCACACTTTGTACTCAAGTGTCAAATGTATGCAACCTTTGCAGAAATAATCACCAAGTACCAACCAACTTCAAAGAATAAACCTAGCAATTATAGACCTGTTAGTTTGACATCAGTGGTGGGCAAATTAATGGAAAGGATACTTAGAAATAATATATATAAGCATCTGGATAAACAGGGTCTGATCAGGGACAGTCAACATGGATTTGTTCCTGGAAAGTCATGTTTGACAAACCTTCTTGAATTTTTTGAAGAGGTTACTAGGGAAATTGATGAGGGTAAAGCAGTGGATGTTGTCTATATGGATTTCAGTAAGGCCTTTGACAAGGCTCCCCATGGAAGGTTGGTTAAGAAGGTTCAATCTTTGGGTGTTAATGGCGGAGTAGCAAGATGGATTCAACAGTGGCTGAATGGGAGATGCCAGAGAAAAATAGTGGATGGCTGTTTGTCAGGTTGGAAGCCGGTGACCAGTGGGGTGCCTCAGGGATCTGTGTTGGGTCCACTGTTGTTTGTCATGTACATCAAAGATCTGGATGATGGGGTGGAAAATTGGATAAGTAAGTATGCAGATGATACTAAGATAGGTGGTGTTGTGGATAATGAAGTAGATTTTCAAAGTCTACAGAGAGATTTGGGCCATTTGGAAGAGTGGGCTGAAAGATGGCAGATGGAGTTTAATGCTGATAAGTGTGAGGTGCTACATCTTGGAAGGACAAATCAAAATAGGACGTACATGCTAAATGGTAGGGAATTGAGGAATGCTGTGGAACAGGGGGATCTAGGAATAACTGTGCATAGTTCCCTGAAGGTGGAATCGCATGTAGACAGGGTGGTAAAGAAAGCTTTTGGTGTGCTGGCCTTTATAAATCAGAGCATTGAATATAGGAGTAGGGAAGTAATGTTAAAATTGTACAAGGCATTGGTGAGACCAATTCTGGAGTATGGTGTACAATTTTGGTCGCCTAATTATAGGAAGGATGTCAACAAAATAGAGAGAGTACAGAGGAGATTTACTAGAATGTTGCCTCAGTTCCAGCAACTAAGTTACAGAGAAAGGTTGAACAAGTTAGGTCTTTATTCTTTGGAGCGCAGAAGGTTAAGGGGGGACTTGATTGAGGTCTTTAAAATGATGAAAGGGATAGACAGAGTTGATGTGGATAAGCTTTTCCCATTGAGGGTAGGGAAGATTCCATCAAGAGGGCATGGCATGAGAATAAAGGGACAGAAGTTTAGGGGTAACATGAGGGGGAACCTCTTTACTCAGAGAGTGGTGGCTTTGTGGAATGAGCTTCCAGCAGAAGTGGTGGAGGCAGGATCGATTTTAACATTTAAAAGTAAAGTGGATAGGTATATGGACGGGAAGGTAATGGAGGGGTATGGTCTGAGTGCAGGTAGATGGGACTAGGGGAAAATAAATGTTCGGCATGGACTGGAAGGGCCAAGAGGGCCTGTTTCCGTGCTGTAATTGTTATATGGTTACCAATCACATCAGGGCTCCAGATCAAAGAGAAACATGATTATTCTCTCGTTCCTGGTTCTGTGCTTCCAAGGCCACCTGGAGTGCATCAGATGATGGTGATTTGGCCAAGCACAGAAGCAGTAGAGTTTAATTAAACATTCTTATTCAATCTGCCAATTACAGAGAACCAATTTTATTTTTATTGTTTTGTTGGACATGAAGAAAAAAGTGTATTTGCATTTTTTAAAATCACATGGGAGACAGTGCTTAGTAAAATAGATAGGAAAAATATCTTGAAAAGTGCCGCAAGTTCATAATATATTTAAGATATTCAGATGTTCTCTTTGTTCCTTTTGAGAGCTTTCCAGGAAACTTCTTAAAACACTTAATGCAGAGCAGAGAGAAAATCAACAGTGTAATACCATTAACCAGAACAGGTCACCTTTTTTCTAACGTGGCAGAAAACAGTCGAAGTTTAGTAGCATTTCTCATAATAAATTTAAGATTAGGCTTTAAAACGTCTTCAACCAAAACAAAACTTTTCCTTCAGGAACGTCAATATGGAGTCGAAGAATAAAATCCTAATAATACATCTCAGACGAAGCCACTGAGTCTATCATTCCAGTATTTAGGTATGTTACAAAACTTATCTTCAGCGGCGCTGCAGTTCTGCCACTGCCGCTGTGCGCGACTTTGGCGCCTATGAGAGGGGCGCGGGTTTTTAATGTGATTTTCTCCAGAATATTCAAATCGATTTTGAACAGGTTGTTTAGTTGCTGAAGAGAAATCGCTCCGACATTTGTTTTATGAAGTTATTTTTAACCTACACTGGATAATTTATTAGCAGGAGTAAATTAAAAATCTTGTAAAGCCGTGAACTCCGACAACGGGACGGATCTCACGTAGGGGACAAGGCAAGGTACACCGTTTATTTTTTCATATAAACTTGCTTCTTAGGATGCCTTTAATCAAAATTTCATGTTGCGAAAAGGTGACTTAGAAAAGATATGAACCGGCAGTATTTTTCCTGCCGATATGGGGTTTAAATTCACCGCAAACCGCAACGTTCCAATCGATCACGTTCCACAAAATCCCAGTCGCAAGATGATTTAAATGGTCATTAATTTACGGGAATTAAACACTAAATTCCTTCCGTTTGGCCTATAAATTCATGACAATGAGATTTAAAAATCATGTTATATTGTGAATTCTTGTGTGAATGTTATTTGGACACTTAGGCTATTTGAAAATGTTAATCTTTTCTTAAGAAATGGATAGATGTTTAGATCTAGTAATTGAATTTTGTAATTAGCTACAATTCGGTAACTAACTAATTATATGCTTTAATTTCAGATGTTCCAAGTAAGATTGTTTCATATTTGTTTCAGAATACTTCAATCTATAATAACTGAAAATGTCTTTCAGTTCTCTTAATTTTTAAGAAAGTTATGGGCTTTTGACTGTCCTAGATTACAGCTTTTGTGTTAAGTCAATGGAAAGCAATAGGGAACAAGATGCTAATTTCCGAGTATGAAAATAACCATAACTTTTTTAATACTGAAGATATGAAAGTGACTTAGGTGTCAAATTAAACTTCTTTTATGCTTTATCTAATGGGATAAATTGCAGACATGATTTTTAAAATCTCAAAATTTTGTAAAATTGCTACAGTATTTTGTAGTGCATGCCTGCTCTTTCCCCACTGCTTCACATCCTCTCCATCTGTGTATTTCATGACTTCCTGATATAGATTGTTATTCAGTCTCCTTCTGCCACCTTTGCTGCATTAATGCTTTTCTAAAAGTTCTGAGTTATTTGTTAATAATTTTAAATGTATGTTCTCTGGTGAGTGACCTTTCTGTCACTGGATACAATTTTGTTGGATCAACTCTTAACAAAACCACTCAAGATCTTGAACATGCAACCAAATTTTCCTTTAACTTTCTCTGTTCCAATAAGAATTCTAGTTCTTCCCATCTCCCCATGAAACCCATCTTGATCTTTATCCCAGATCTTGACCTCTCTCCTAAAATAATGGTCCTTGATCTACAAAGAGAGTGTTGTAAAGTTCCACAAGCCCCCTTTCCGTTTAAATGTCCACATTGATTTAAGTAAAATGGCAATCCCAAATACCATAAATTGGAATAAAATTCTTTAGATGGCAGAAAATGGTTTTCAATAATATGTAAAAGTAATTAAATAGCAGTGAAATGCAGCATCTGAACATCAATGTTGTTTAGTGCTGAAAGAGGCTGTGAAGAATCTCAGGACTGTGACATTATCTGAGCTTTTCATAAAAAATCATTCCGCATTTTTTTTTCAATAACACAAATGTATTTTCATGTAACAGACTTTGTGGTAACAGTTCCTTATTAAATTTAACATAAGATGTATTGAAATTTTATTAGCTTTACTCCATGATCTAATCCCAACTCCAGTCATAAAATAAACACCTTTTGCAAGTAGTGCTGAACTTGCAAGATTTCTTTTTGTCAGGATCCAACATTTCCACTTCTTAAAGTGACTGTAAGTCAATGTTTCCTAATTTGATTTTATCATTCTAGATAATCTCTGCAATTAGTGGATGGTAGAACTGAAGGTGATTCTTTGTACTGATTGATACATATAGGTCACCCATGGATATTATACTGCATCCCAAATGTGGGCCATTCATTCAGGAAAAAGTCCATAAATTGCAAATAACCAGCACAATTAAGTCAATTAACACAATTAATCCTGTTAACCTGCAACGAGTAATAACGGGTAACACTCTTGAAACTCATTATTCTCATGGCTTACCTATTGTAAATGGTGTTATTTCTAAAGACTTTTGAATCATCCGTTGAAACAAAGCTTTGTAATATCACAACTACTGAAACACTTTTGTAATCATGTTGCACTCTGCAGCTTCCCCTTTGAGTTGACGATGGTTTTACATTATCTGTCTGATCGAAAAGCATGCAAAACGCAGCTTTACACTACGTAGAAAATAGGCGCAGGAGTAGGCCATTTGGCCCTTTGAGCCACCACTGCCATTCAATATGATCATTCAAAATCAGTACCCCGTTCCTGCTTTCTCCCCATATCCGATTCCGTTAGCCCTAAGAGCTAAATCTAACTATCTCTTGAAAACATCCAGTGGATTGGCCTCCACTGCCTTCTGTGGCAAATAATTAGACAGATTCACAACTCTCTGCGTGAAAACATTTTTCCTCATCTCAATCCTTATTATTAAACTGCGGGCCCTGGTTCAGGATTCTCACAACATGGGGAACATTTTTCCTGCATTTGGCCTGTCCAATCCCTTAAGAATGTTATATGTTTCTATAAGATCCCCTCTCATCCTTCTACATTCCAGTGAATACAAGCCCAGTCAATCCATTTCATCATATGTCAGTCCCGCCATCCCAGGAATTAACCCGGTGAACCTATGCTGCAATCCCTTAATAGCAACAATGTCCTTCTTCAAAGTAGGAGACCAAAACTGCACACAATACTCCAGGTGTGGTCTCACCAGGGCCCTGTATAATTGCAGTAGGACCTCCTTGCTCCTAAACTCAAATCCTCTCACAATGAAAGCCAACATTCCATTTGCTTTCTTCACTGTCTGCTGTACCTGCATGCTTACTTTCATTGACTAATGTGCAAGGACACAATGGTCTCGTTGCACCGTACAAGGACACCCAAGCCTCGTTGCACAATAATAAACCTAAACCATTGAAGAGTGGCAGGGTTTCTTCCCCACTGCATCAACAAAGCAGATATCACCACATTCTGCAGGCCAGGTTTTCCATCTTCTTTGGAGACGTCACCAATCACTTCAAACCTTGTCCTGTGGGGAGCACATATACTGCCACAATATGTAGTTAAATAAAAATGGAATTCCAACCCACTATGGTGTACAATTTCAGCAATAGGTATGCCTAGCATCCCATTTCTGGCTTACCACCTCTTCTGGTGTACAATGTCAGCCTATTTAGCTGGACTACAGAGCTCTCAATAGAAACCACTAGCAGTAGTGGTTTCTATTGAGAGCGTTTGCGTCAGGAATTTTCTAACACGGCAAAATAATTCCATTTTTGAAGCCGACTATTTTTTCTTTTCTTACCAGCAGGTGATAATGTTGTATAACGACAATGGTGCTGACTTGTTCACATATCACATTCTCAGTGTACAATAAATTACTACTGGATTACCAATTACTAACAGTATTTTACAATTGAAATCCTGACAATTCCTTTCAGTATTTTTGATAGCACCGACTCAAATGGTCCCCAACATTGATACAATTTAGTTTTTGGTTGCATAATAATGGGGGATTTGGGAGGAGTAAATATCTGCAACTCAGTGCCTGCGGGTTTAGTGGAAACAACAGTCAGGCATGGCTTTTAAAGGGTCTTTAACACAAGGAAATATTGTTGCTGGTTTACAAAAAAGACATGGTGATAAGTAAATCAGTGGGTCAGACAGCATCTTCATGGTGATTTGCAGGGAAATGGGGAAAAAGCAGTGCAAGGAGATCTAAAGATAGACACAAAAGCTGGAGTATGTTTGCGGGTAAGGCAGCATTTCTAGAGGGAAGAAATGGGTGACATTTCGGGTCGAGACCCTTCTTCAGACATGTGATGGAACAGATCTGATTGGCTACCTTCCTTTTGTTGCATAATTATCCTATTATTTCCTTAGAGACCAGTATAGGCATTTAAAAAAGGAAAGTTAAAATATTTTGTTACGGCAATGCTCCTTTTAATTAACTTTCTCTCTTCCTCCTCCTATGACAACAGTCATGCAGAGTTGTACAGCACATAATGGACCTTTCTGGCCACTGTATCCATTAAAACCTTTCTGCCCATCTCTATAGATTCAACTGCATATTCAACTGCCTGCCTAAATGTCTCTTAAATGCGATTATAACTGATTCCATCATCACCTCTGCCAGCAAATACTAAATATCAACCACACTTAGTAAATAAAAAAATCCCTTCAGATACCATTTAAAACTCTTTGCAATCACTTTAGTTCTACATCTTCTTGTATATGCTACTTTCAGGACACTGGTCAGCCTCCAGTGCTTCAGGGGAATAAAAAGCTTTACCTGTCCAATTGCTCCCATAACTAATCCAGGCAACATCCTGGTGAATCATCTCAAATTTCTAGCCAGTGCAACCATCTTCTTCCTACCAAGTTGTGACAAGAACTGCACATGATATTCCAAATGTAGTCTAACCAGTGCTTTGTAAAGCTGTAACATAATCTCCCAATTTTTAGTTCTCTCTCCTGACCTGTGCAGGCAAACGTGCTGCATGCTTTCCTCACTACTCTGCCCCTAAACATTCAGGGAACTATGGACCTGAACTGCCTCAATATACCTCAGGGCATTACCGTTTTCCACATATGTCTTATCCCTATATGACATCCCAAAGTGCATCAAAGCCATTATCAGATTTCTTTTTTCCTGCCAAGGCTCCACCCAATATTTAACATGATCTATATCATACTGTAGTCTTAAGACAACTCTCGCTATCGGCAATATCGACAATATGCATGCCTCTTACATTTAGTGTGTGTGCGTGTGCTGGACTGATCAAATAAACATTTGACTCAAAATGTAAAGTCTTCACATCATAACCGTGACCTACACACACATATATATATATATATATATATATATATATATATATTATACACACACACATATATATATATATATATATATATATATATATATATATATATACACACATACACACACATATATATATATATATATATATATATATATATATATATATATAAATAGTGGCATGGAAAAGTTATAATCAAAGTACATCAAAGAGAAACTTTGTTTGGATCCTATGACCATTGGTTTCACCATAGCAGTTGCCGATAAATGTATATAATGGCACAATGTAGACAAAGCACTCAATATGCAGACCCACAAAGTACACAGCCTGCCAACACTGTAGATCATTTCCATGGAGCACAGCACTCCAATTATAGTCATGTTTGAAGATGCCACTCGAGTGTGTCAAAACCTATTGAGAATAAAATGTATGGCCAAATCCTTATTGCTGATGTTCAGCCATTTGAAATAGATTGAGATAAGAGTAGTTGGATCACACAATCCTACCAGGATGCACTCACTATCTACTACGTAGTAAATTTGGGAATAGAAAATGGCATATCAGAGTTTTTGGAGGTAAACAACTACAAAATGATCTCATAAGCATACAATAACGAAACAAACCCTTCAATCTAATTGGTTTGTGCCATACAATATGCCCCACTTGCCTCAACTATCCGCTGTAGCAGCACGTTCCATACTCAACCGAGTGAAAATATTGTCCCATGTCCTTTTGATTTTAATTTTCCTACCCTGGGTAAAAGGCGGTGTGCATTCAGCCTATCTATTCCCTTCATGATCATATACACCTCCATAAGATCACCCCTCAGCTTCCTGCGCTCCAAGGAAAAAGAATCCTTGACTGCCCTATCTCTCCCTCAAGCTCAGATTCTCGAGACCAGGCAATATAATTGGAAATCTTCTCTGCACTCTTTCCAGCTTAATGACATCTTTCCTATAACAGGGTGAACAAATTCGAACACGGTACTCCAGGTGTGGCCTCACCAACGTCTTGTACAACTGTAACATAAATTCCCAATTTCTATATTCAGTACCCCGATTGATGAAGGCTATGGACACCAAAAACCTTCTTGACCACCCTATCAACCTGTGACATTATTTTCATGGATCTATGTATCTGCATGACTAGATCCTTTTGCTCTACAACACTCCCCAAGACCCACCCATTCACTGTGAAAGTCCTGCTCTGGTTTGATTTTTCAAAATGCAACACCTCACACTTATCTGCATTAAACTCTATTAACTGTTCTTCAGCCCAGTTGCCCCACTGATCAAGAGTTTGCTGTTCGTGTCGATAATCTGACCTCAGTAACCAAATAGATTTGACATGTTTCAATTTGAAATATTCCAGAGATGGATTCTAACATCAACATCTGTTCAATCTCCAGAATCGTCACAAACAAAACACCAAGACTCTTATAACGATCAACGAGAATTCAAAACGAGTGAATTGGTTACGCATATAAATGCTATGAAACATGTTTCACTTTTTTGTAAAAGGGACAAATTTGTAACATATGTAAAGTGTAAACACCACCACATGATGTATTTGATAATGTGTATTATGATGTACGTGTGCATAGTTTGAGATTACTTCATGTAAACCAAAATCACCATTCAGCGGCCTGGCAAGCCGCAGCTGTATCCCAACCGCAGGTCCGGCTTGCTGGGAGAGGGAGGGAAGCCGTGCCCAGCCTCTGCTCACCCTGTGAACCAAGAATCGGAGAGGAGGTGGAGGGAGAGGGTGCCGGACGCTGGACAAGAGGCCCAGTGAGAAGCACCGGGGAGCCTTACTTCCTGTGCCCTCGAGTTCGGCTGCAGGAGGCACCCACCGGGGAATGAGGGCTGGCGAGGGCCTGGTGTGGAGAGGGACGACGGTTCGCGGGACGACTGGAATGGAGGCGACGGGCCATCATGGCCAGCTGCAGCATGACAGTAAAATGGCGGCAAATGGTGCCTCTTGCATATGGACTCGGTGGGCTGTTCGGTAAGTACTGCACTGACCCGGGTGATTGTGGTTATGTACGGGGATAGTCTTGCTGAGGTTTATGCAAAAAAAAAGTATTTCACTTTGCCTGGTACACGTGACAATAAAGAAACCACAGAACCATTTTTATTGCCCATCTGGTACATGACGCATTCTGTGTGTTACTCCAGTAAAAACTAGGTAACCACAAACAGCATGGTGATAGTACCTGTGGATAAGACAATGTTATCCAGGCTTGTTATAACGAGAATATACTCACATTTGTGCGTGCACTTAAACAATCTTACACGTTAAACACGTTCCTAATGCAAGTCGCCCTGTCTTGTGAGTGCCGCTTGGGAGGCAACTGTACACAATGATTAATCTGTATGGCATAACGCACACAAACTGGTTTCGATTATACATTGGATCAATTTTCTTTTCTTGCATGTAATTATGCCAGACTAATTCTTCTTGTCAAGTTCTACATTGGAATCCTACAGAAAGTAAAATGTACGACTTGACTTGCTGGCAGCCAGTCTGCTAGTTAACTTTTCAAATTTAAAACCATATTGATATTAGAGATAACTAATGCATGTTAATGTCACTGAGTAATTTTCAAGTTACATGAGATTCCAAGCAGTAAATTGCCATTGCCCTTGAAACACCGAGTGGTATATCAGTCTTGTTGCTGAAATTTACTCTGTTGTCTTCCTTAAGAATACAGTGCTGCAGTGGTTCAGTGACAATGTAATTACCTTGTCCCCAAAAGGTTGCAAGACCAGGTTTCAAACGAGAGGCACGAGTACATAATATAGCTGGTATCCCGTGGAGCAATGTGCGTGCAGCGGGAGCATTGGTGAGACGTCGTGCGGGCGGTGGGAGTATCCCGGGGAGCTGCAGCCCCGAGACTGGGGACTTGCACGCCGTGGTCTAAAGACCCGCACGCAAGGCCCAGCTCGCGCACCACAGATCGGGAACCCATCTGGAGGTCTAGCTCGCCCGCTTAGAGAGGAAGGATTTGGACAGAGGGCTGGTAAGCAGACCAGCTGCGTGTGGGAGCATGTGGCCTCGACAGTGGAGCGCGCCGCTGGAGGCCCTACAACAGCTTGGGGCTCGCCTGGACCGGGCACTGATCTAAGAGGCCTACAGCAGTGGAGCAACGGCAGAGGACACCATGGCTATGCATGGCCATGCCTGACCTTTCAACTTGATGGAATAATGCCAAACATGGCAGAGCTGGCATTATATGCAAAATTCATTTCACTATGTAATGTTTAATTGCATATGTGACAATAAATATCCATTGAACCATTGAAATCGTGCAGTACTGAGAGACTGCAGCATTGCCCAAAGTACCAAAATGTTATTCTGAGCCTGTAACTGCCATCTCAGAGGAGTAAAATAACCCAAATACTATTTATGGAAGGAAAAGCAAGTTTTGTTTTGGTGTCCCAACTGACTGATTCAAAAGAGGTCTGATATAACAAGGAGAATGTTGGATAAAGGCAATATCTCTGAAGAAACAGTTCATACTTCACATAGGTAGACAAAAGTGCTGGAGAAACTCAGCGGGTGCAGCAGGAAATAGGCAACATTTCGGGCCAAAATCCTTCTTCATATTTCACATACATTACTTTAACATTATTTTTCTACCTGAACAAATGCTCCCTGGCCTGCAGAATGTTTCCATGGGTTTCTGTTTATATTTTAAAATTAGTGGGAATTATTTAGTGATTAAAAAGGGGACGAAGAGTATTGTTTTGACCCAAAGAGTGGTTGGGGCTGCAACTCAGTGTCTAAAGAGGGTAGTGGCAAAGGATCACTCAGCAAGTATACAATAGATTTAGATGTGCTTTTGAGGGGTGAATTTCCAAAGTTATGAACCAGAATTCACAAAGCACTTTTGATAGGAATAATTTTTGATCTCTTAAGACTGTAAAAATTGCATTAAATCAAATTAAAAATGTTTTTCTTTCTACTGGGACATAAATGAGTTTCTATTATTTATTACTGCTGTTTGACTGATTTCAGAAATAACTAGTTTCAAAATAACTTTAAAGGTCTGAGGTATCTCTGTTTTCTTATTTAGTTTTAGTTTAGTTTATTTTGAGATCCAGCACGGAAACAGGCCCTTCGGCCCATCGAGTCTGCGCCGACCAATGATCCCCGCACATTAACACTGTACTACACACACAAGGAACAATTTTTTACACATACACAAAACCAATAAACCTACATACCTGTACGTCTTTGGAGGGTGGAAGAAAACCGAAGATCCTGGAGAAAACCCACGTGGTCACGGGGAGAACAAACACACTCCGTACACCCAGCAACAGTAGTCGGGATTGAACCCGGATCTCCTGCGCTGCAAGGGCTGTAAGGCAGCAACTCCACCGCTGCGCCACCGTGCCGCCTTACAATTAAAATTATTAGTCCTAAAGTAGAGGCAGCACAGTGGCATAGCGGGAGAGTTGCTGCCTTACAGCACCAGAGACCCGGGTCTGATTCTGACTGCGGGTGCTGTTTGTACTGAGTTTGTACCTTCTCCCCATGACCTTCATGGGTTTTGTCATTGAGTTTCCTCCCACACTCCAAAGCCACACAGGCTTGTAGACTAATTGGCTTGATAAAATTGTAAAATTGTCCCTAGTGTGTGTAGCATAGTGTGAGGGTGTCAGCGCAGACTTGGTGGGCCGAAGGGCCTGTTTCTGCACCGTATCTTTGAACTAAACTATATAAAGTAAACTAATTAACTATGCAGATCTTCATATCTTGACCAGGGCAAAAGACCAGAAAAAATGTCCACCACAGTATTCCAAGCATAGGAAAAAGGAAGGCATGACAGTTAAAATGTAACCAGCTTGAATATAATACAAATTCAAACAATTTCTTCACCACACATGCACCTTTAGAAATATACAAACGATACCTCCAGTCAGGTAACATTATACTGCCATGTCAGTAAGGTAATGCAATTAAAAGAAATCACTCAGGTATTTCCTCCCCATCCTTGAGAAAATGAGACTTGAGTGGGATTCGGACACTTCCTGTGAGGAATAAGTTAATATCTTACCAGCACACCTGGCACAACATCTTATGAACCCGTGACATTTATTAATTTCTTAGATCATTGCTTCTTTTGTTCTATGGATATATTAAAAAAAAACTGGATTCAACATCTGTGTTGATCAGCATCTGTGATTACAGATAATGATCAAAAAATTCCCCCCCCCCCCCCCCCCCCCGCTAAAAAACAAAACAGGCTGGACTATTAGATTATTCAGCAGTAAATGTCTGGAAGCTCTGGACATTCAGACAATACTGCCCTAATGTTGTTACTAAAATTACAATTATTGCTGATTGACACAATCATTCTGCCTGCAATAAGACATGATTTCACATGGAACTAACTTAATCTGGGGCAGATTAACTTTTTGCTATTTTCCAACAGTTTTGCAAAAGAAAAATCACCATTTTGAAAATATTATAATAGAATGTAATATTTTTAATAGTTTTTTGAATGTTTGCGAGAGTGAGAGATGTTTGTAAGAATTCAAATAGCTTAGATGGACACAAAATGCTGGAGTAACTCAGCGGGACACAGAGCATCACTGGAGAGAAGGAATGGGTGACATTTCGTGCCGAGACCTTTCGGACTCATTTCTAAAGAAGGGTCTTGACCTGAAACGACACCCATTCCTTTTCTCCAGAGATGTTGCCTGTCCCGCTGAGTTACTCTAGCATTTTGTGTTTAAATCTTCCGTGTAAACCAGCAATTGCAGTTCCTTCCTGCACAATTCAAACAGCTTGACAGCATTACCAGCAGATTCAACTCAGGTGTGACTTCCCGGGTGGTTAAAACATTACCATGGGATTTACGTTATGCCATGCCTCACCGATTAGGTTTTGGTACATTAATTGAGGGGTTTCTTGTTGCGTCACTCAACCCAAAACAAGAAACATTTTAGCAAAATATGCAGGCAACCCACTGCTCCAAGGAAATTTCAGATCACAATGACATTAGGACTTTATTTAGCACAGGAGGCTGAGGGATGATCTTATATGTTATATAAATTCATGAGGGGAATAAAAAGGGTGAATACAAAGAGTCTTTTACCCAGGGTAAGAGAATCATGATTCAGATGACATAGGTTTAAGGTGAGATGGGCGTGATTTAATATGAACTCAATGGGCAACATTTTCACAGAGAGTGGTGGATATATGGAATGAGCAGCAGAGAAGTTAGTTGAGGCAGGTAAAGACACTAGGATTGATATATGAATAGGAAATTCAGAGGGATGTTGGGCAAACACATGCAATTTTGGGGACAGGGGATCTTGGTTGGAATGGATGTTGGGCCAAAAGGCCAATTTATGTGCTATATGACTATGACAGACACAGCCAAAGAAAGGGTATGGAAGAGATCTGTCTTTCAAAATCCAATTCGTCCAAATGCACCACACTATTACTTTGAAATTAAAATAATTTTCTACAATCTGTGTTTAAACATTCAGATTGATATCTTTTGAATGTTTAACGGTACTTTTACCTGAACTCCCAAAATACCAGTTGTCGTGGAGAGAATTTCAACCAGTGAATACGACTGGTCTTTCTAACTTAATACACATCAACATTTGGGAATGAAATTCCTCCTGTTCAAAAATCTCTCTCCTCAGTGATGTTGGCAGCATAATGGCGTTCCTCATTCTTCCTCAATTTTTATAAAGTTGCAGAAGAAGGAAATCATTTGTCCCAGTGGGGTTAGGTTCAGTGATAGCTTTAGTGACTAATTATGCCCTTAATGGGGTATCAGGGACAATTATGCTCTCAATGGGGTATCAGGGACTCATTTGTTTCACTTTGGTGGACTATTTTTCCTCAGAGCACAAATAGTAATATGTTGCTTAATTACACATTTTTATTTTCACATTGTCCATTACTTCTAATATCTCACAGACTTCATGCAGTTTTAAACACATGAAACACCACAAATAAATTTCCTGTAGGGCTTATAAAGCCATATCATGCACTGTATTTACACAGTATGTTTGAAGATAACATCAGAACCAATATATGTTGAAATAAGATGGGTCAATAGACCTTAGGCCTTTCTCTTTGTTGCTAGTATTACCTCTCAACAAACCAAAATAATAGTACACATCACTCTGTGTGGAACTTTCATAGTTGAGGTTATTAATTTGAATGATCTCTACATTTTGCAATTGTAGACCAAGTTAGGAGTGAACTCTCCACCCTTTTTTAAAAAATCAATTAGTAGCTCAATTACTACCCTTAGCGACTATACAATGAAGGGTGATCTAATACTTTCGAAGCATTGTATTTCATTTATCCGTGACACAAGTGGAGAATGCAAAATAGGCACTTCTATCAAATATTTTTACTGCTGCATTATAATTAATGAGAAATATATTTTTTTTAAATTGGGGACACTAATATACTGTTGCTGACAAGCTTTGGCTCATTAAGGACTGCTTGCACGGAAGAAGCACTAATTGTTTTTCACAGGTCTCCTTCCCTTGTCCTTGTGTCCTTGCCGAGACTAGCAGTCACAAACCCAGGCGTAAATCTCTGTCACGTACCTTGTCACTGAACATACATCATCACTTTCTGCTCATCCCTGATTCATTCTGCTTGCTCACAGCAATTATCTCTCTCTTACTGCTTGACCTCTCGGCAAATGGAGTGCAGCAAGGTCGCTAATTTTTTTCCCATGGACTTAGCAGTTAATTGATCTCCATTTGGCTGCCCAGAAACATTTTCACTGAGTTAGCTTAATGATAAATCAGCTTGTGCCTGTTTAAAAAAAATCCTCTGCTTCCTTAGCTGTATACATTCTATCATGCCGTTATTGACCAGGGTCCCGATTTTGACATTCAGCAACATAAATCAAATCACCACTGTGAGAATGCTGACCATTGCTTTATTTATCACCTGTTTACAACACTCGAAACAAGTCTCTGGGTGGTTTACACTGGTGCCCTTCCTTGGTTTTAAACTAGACTGCTTTCTTTCCGGAGGCCAAAACAGGTACCAGAATTACCTATTCAAGCACTAATTGTCAAGACAACACTGGCCCCATGCTCTTTCTGAGAATAGTGAGGTAACTTGACCAAACACAGGTTCAGATTGGAGAGAGGAGGTTATGAACATGTGCATCTATGAGAGGTGACTTAAAACAATTTATAGCTGCCAAGGACATTTTTAAAAACATTCTGGTGGAATCCAGCACACTTCTCCTGCACAACTGTAGTAGGTTGTGTGGGAAAGAACTGCGAATGCTGGTTTAAATCGAAGGTAGACACAAAATGCTGGAGTAACTCAGCGGGTCAGGCAGCATCTCTGGAGAGAAGGAAAGGGTGATGTTTCAGGTCGAGACCCTTCTTCAGACTGATGTCAGGGGAGGGGGCGGGACAAAGATAGAATGTAGTCGGAGACATTAAGACTAGTGGGAGAACTGGGATGGGTGAGGGGATAGAGAGGGCAAGGGCAATCTGAAGTTGTGATGGGTTAAAATAAAACACCTTTTCAACCTCGAGTGGTAAATAATATGATCAAAAGCTATGCTTTGATTAAACGGAACATAACCCCTATGGTGACAGCAGTATTACATTTGTATTTAATTTAATCAGCAGACCATGTCCTGGTACAAAATAAACCTGTTAAAACAATTAAGATTAGAGGGAAAAATAACCATGAAAATAGTTTTGGTGCCTGAGCTTTTAAAGCTCAGTGGCTTCCATCCAAAGAAAACGCCTTTAAGATCTTTCATTGATCTTGAAAGCAGAAGATAGATGTAACTTTTTTTTTTGTCACAATTACAACACTCAGTATGTGGTAATGCATTTCAAAATAGATAATATTCACAGTGTCTCTTAAGAGACAAAAACGGGACTGTGAATGATTTTTTTAATATAAACTCATAAATGTTTCTGTAAGACAGCAAGACTATTGAAACACCAATTGGAACATTATAACAAACAACGGCTGTTAATTTTCTGCTGTGTGGGAGGGGTAAATTTAAGCTGCTTTGTCCTTATAAGAACACAATTTCTGTGTGCTATAAATGAGTACCAGCACTTGGCCATCTACAAACTTCCTTCACTAAATGAAGAAAAAATAAATAATATTAACTGTTTTCAGTAACGAGTACTTGCTGTTCCCAATTGATCATAAATGGAATGTCCAATTTAACCTGCGAATTACCAATAGCAGAAATGCTGCATTTAACTTTAACATTAAATGTTGTTAATATCCTCTGATTTAAACAGCTCACAGAAGAATATCATCATGTCTATCCATCATTTCTACTTTAACAGTTACAGTTACTGAAATGTTAAGAGTCATATGCTTTAGAAATTAGGAAGAGCTGTAAAAATTACTCCAAGTGAATGTGCTACCAAAAAATAGCTAAGAAAATATTCACACTTGAAGCTTGAAGGTGATTTGCACTACAACCGTTTGGTATCAGCACCCTCCAACTACAGCTAACCCATCTAACTGCTCCCCAAACCCTCCATCCACTGAACTCCACCTTATACTTGAGATACAGTGCAGAAACAGGCCCTTTGGCTCACCGAGTCCGCGCTGACCAGCAACGACCCCGTACACTAACACTATCCTACACACAATTTACAATTTTATCGAAGCCAATTAACCCTCAAACATGTATGCCTTTGGAGTGTTGGAGGAAACTGGAGCACCTGGGTCATAGGGACACATACAAACTCCATACAGACACCACACGTAGTCAGGATCAAACCTGGGTCTCTGGCACTGTAAGGCAGCAATCTCTACCATTGTTCCACTGTGCCACCCTTTCTAACCGACACCTGATTTTCACCCCAATCCCCTGACCACTTACCCAATAACGGTCCCACACTCCTCCATCCACCAACCTGACCACTTCCGCTAATTTCCATCTGCCGACATCTGACCATCGAGTTCATTTAAGTCTCAATTGGGCTTCCAATTACCTTTCCTTTCTGCCCCGGATGAGACATTTACACCCAAGAAATGTCATGGTTTGGGCTTCAGGTAACAGGTGGTTACACTGACCTAGGGCTCCAGAGTTTCTTTGTCTCGTGACTGATGGTTTAAATCAAATATTCACCAAAAAAAGTAACAGGTTCTTAATTCTCCAAATAACAGCGAGGATTGAGGTGAAGCCAAGACAGTTTCAAAATCTGGATGTCCCTATTTGAGTATGAATGATAAAATTACTGCAGAAAGATTCAAAAGTGATTTGCTAAAGTGATTGTAAGAGGCTCATAGTTATGAGAAATCAAGTGAGAGACTGAGGGTTCTGCTTATGAGCGGGTTAAGGAGAATTCAGGAATGATATCAGAGTAATAGTTCTCCTCTAATATTAATTCAAGGACCCTCAAATTCAAAATAACAGACTTAATTTAAGGCATGAAAAAAATACTATGGTTGATGGCATTCAAAATTTGAAAAACCACCCGCCAGACCTAAAATTGACATTAGAGTGATTTGTTTTAATGTATAGGCTTGGCATCAGTTGATAGTTGCAAAGAATAATTAACCAGCAAAAGCAATGTGGACTTTTTATTTTTTTTTAGATTCAGCAAAAGATAAACAGTAAGTGCTGTGTGAAGACACCACAGAGTAGAAACTCGCTCACAGTCATTTGTAACTAAGCAGCAGCTGCTAAATTGTGCATTTAATACCACTGAATAATGAGAAATTACTAAGTGCTACTTTGCAAGTGTAAAATAACTTCTGCTGCACAGATCATTATACAGACCATGCACCGAGTCAATGTTTGGCTCTTGCTGGCTCACCATCTCACCTGCTTGGCTAGTGGTAATGCTGACGGCTGCAAACAACCTCTGGGTACGGCTCAGGTCTGAGACACCATTCACGGCTTCCACCTCGAATGTGTAGTTGGCGTGGGCCAGTAGGTCTATGATGGTCACGTACGTGTCTGCCAGTCCTGTCTGCTGAGGCATGAAGCCGATGCTGCCGCTACATGGCATGCACTCGCCCAGTTCCCAGCTGCAGCGTTTGCACATTATCCTGTAGGTAACGTCATTTCGGCCTCCAGTGTCTGCTGGCGGGCCCCACTCGAGATTTACTGTGGTCTGATTTATGTTATAAATAAGATTTTGTGGTGCAGAAGGAGGTCCTTGGGAATCAGAAAACAATTATCACCAGTTGGTAATTCACTAGCCATCAACCGCAGATAGTTACCATAACTGGAAACAATATACACAGTCACAAAGTACTGGAGTAATTGAGCAGATCAGGCAGCAACTCTGGGGAACATGGATAGGCGATGTTTCGGGTCTGGACCCTTCTTCAGAATTCAGCATCCAGAGAAGCTGCCTGACCTGCTGAGTTACTCCAGCATTTTGTTTTTTTTTTAAATTGCATCTGCAGTTCCTTGTTTCTGCAATATAAGCCATCATATTTTCAGAACCGCACAAGATACTTTATGGTATCCATAAAATTTTCCTTTTATTTGGATGTGTTTTTCGCCAACGTATCCATCAATAGGTTAATGAATTTATTAATTGATATATTGGCTCTTCAAAGAACAGACCAGTTATCGTAGTCAAGTGCAAACATTGTAATTCACATTAAACATGGTATTTCTGGCATAATACAAAAGTGAAGAGTGGTTATTTTGGAGGAAATAAGATTGTCTCCCTCTCTCTAAAAGGTAGGTACTAAATTCAATAATAATTAATACCAAATGATTTCCATGCTGGACTTGGGAAACTGTAAACAGGCAAAAACAATCAAACTAGACATCAGGCCCCAGCTTCCTGGTCATTCCATCCATGTTACACAAATCCAATAATATTGAATTTAAGCATGTCTTCAAAAGCTTGCAAGAATACACAATAAAACATTACCATTTTTGTTCTCAGGTAATGGACAACTGGAACTAAAGCATAACTCACAATAACTGGATTACTGACCATAACTCTTGAGCTGAATAGAGAGCAAAACTCACAATGTATCTGAAAACCATTCAATAACAAGGAACTGTAGATGCTAGTTTACAAAAAAAGACATAAAGTGTTGGATTAACTCAGCGAGTCAGGCAGCATCCCTGGAGAGCATGGATTGTTGGAAAAGGCCCCTGACCTGAAATTAGTTTCAAGAAGGGTCTTGACCCAAAATGTCACCCATCCATGTTCTTTAGAGATGCTGCCCAACCCAGCTGAGTTACTCCAGTATTTTGTGCCTTTATCGGTAAAACTATGATGCACTGGGCAAAATGAGTCAACTTACTTGTACAAGGTACAGAAGGAGGATCGGTAAGGGCTCGGTTGTAGCCATCCTCACATTCACACCGCGAGGAGCCTTCCTGGTCTGTGTGGCTGTGCGCTGGGCAGCGGGCACACTGGTGGTCCAGTGATGATGATTTATAGAATCCCCACCCACAAGCTGCAAAAGGAAATACAAGATTTTAATCTCAGCCTCTCCATCAGAAGTATGCAGTCAAAAGTCAGTGTGGGTTTCATTAAGAACAGAATGAAAAATAAATGAGAAACAAGAAAAGATGGTCACATAATACAAATCAGGGCACAGCTCATGTACTCGGTAAGTTGCTAAAAGTCAAGACAAGATGCATTCATCACCTATAACTAACACCCCCTCAGCTCATTAATGGTCATTATGATGCCTCAGTGTTCAACATTAATATAGGGAAAATAAATCACTTCATGCCAGGATTTAGGTCAGTAGAAAAATTCTCTCAGTCCGTTGTGGTTTACCCATTGACATTACAATTGCTGCATTTCTTTTCTCCCTAAGGTAAATTAATATAAATCCCTCAGTATTGTTTTACTGGAAAACCGGTAGGTTTCTAAACATTATAGACTTTGAACTTCATTCCATGCATGCTGTGAATTACCAATCAGTTCAAATGTATGAGGTAAAGTATCAGGAATATTGGACACCATGTCAAAATGTCTTTACCACAGAAGGCTGTGGAGGCCAAGTCAGTAGAGATATTTAAGGCAGAGATAGATAGATTCTTGATTAGTACAGGTGTTAGCGGTTATGGGGAGAAGGCAGGAGAATGGGGTTAGGAGGGAGGAGATAGATCAGCCATGATCGAATGATGGAGTAGACCCGATGGGCTGAATGGCCTAATGATCTTATGATTTTATGAAAATACAATATTCTATCTGATTGTCGACCTCCCTGTGGTGAGCCCTGACAACTGACCTCAGTCAGGCAAACGACAACAGAGACAGCAGCAGCGCTGCAGCTTGGTGCCAACCCGGAGCATGTTCCCTTTTTAGGATAGGCACCTACGGATGTCAAACGAGATGGCATCACCCTGCTGCAGATTTCTGCTGGCTCAAAAGCAAGAAGAATCAGATTGTGTAGTAAATATCAGAGAAGGCACCAGGCCAATATTTGTTGGCAAAAATATATATTTTGAGAAATAAAACATTTGTCTCTGCCAAGCTTTGTCTACTGGAAAAACTGCAAGAAGTATTTGATGAAGTGGCCTGTTGACGTCATTTGCACTTATTGGGAAAAATAATCAATACTAATGCTAATATCTCTATCTTATTTATAAATAATAAAACAGATATTAGCTCAGTCACTGAGCATCCCTTTGTACTATAAATAAAATCCAGCTAACCTCTAAATAAAATTACAACAGAGCATCTAATCCTTTGCTAGCAGCTTTGTACCAAGGAAAATATTGGCATCTTGGAACCTTATTTGCTCATTGTTTACTTCTACATGCTGAAGCAAGCAAATAAATGACTATTACTACAGAGCATTGCATTATTAATTAGCAGTGATACTATGGAGTAAGGCACGGCTCAGCAGTCATTAACGAAGAACAGACAATGTGATGAGCCAATAATAGAGGCTTTGTTATTAAGGAGTTATGATCTTAAACTCGTATGGCAAAAATCCCCCATCATAACTTGAAGATGAGCTGGGAAGTTCTCACAACTATTCTAACCAAATGCCAGCACAATGAAAGCAGTGCATATTGCGGTGGTTGTTGGAAAATAAACAGAAAATGTTGGGATATGCTCAGCAAGTCAGTTGGCATTAATGTTGCAAGACCAATAAGTTGAATGGTGGGTCATCTCAGGAAAGGTCATCAGCATGAAATATCAATTCTGTTACTCTTTTCAAAGCTATTGCCTAACCTGCTATTATTCCACAGAGTTTGCCGCGTAAAATCAATTTACGTAGAAATGTAATCCCAGTCAGTATTGTTTTTCATGCAAGATATTGGGTTGCTACACATTCTGCTCCACTTTGAATATATGGTTCCACTGAATCCATAACTAAATATCTAAAGTAGAAATATAGCATCAAAAGCAGATGCAGTTCTGATACAGGGTCTCAACCCAAAAAACTGACCATTCCTTTGCTTCCACTGATGCAGCTCAACCTACTGAGTTCTTCTATCAGTTTGTATTTTGCACTATATTCCAGCATCTACAGTCTTGTTTGCCTCCTATAACATACAGGTAGTACTTTATAGCATTTGGTGTAACTGAACAAGGTAAATCTCACGCCCATTATCAAATGCACATGTGTGTTCTCTGAAATCTTGCTGCAAACCAATTGCTAGCACATTTCCTATATTACATAAGTGACAACTCTTCAGCTGTAGATCATTAACAAGTCTGAGATCATGAACACTATAATGAAAGTCTGGAAACCCCAAAACTGTGCAATTCTATCAATATACAGTGATAATTTGAAAACTGATTTATGTTTGAATATAATGTCGGTCCTTAATTATTTATCACCTTTATTGCTTAATTTTGTATATTTTGTTTCTGCCTTCCAGTTTTGTTATGATTTTCAACCGATAAACATAGTCATTGCACATCCATAAGAGATAACCACAAATGCTTACACTGCGTGGCTCGACACTGAGCCGGATGTGTAAGGATTGAAGAACAGAATCACTATCCAAGTGAGTGCCTGGAACGTAATGTTCAGTCATTATTGAAACATCCTGCACAGAGCCCGTCAAATCCGTGCAAGTTCAAAGACCTATCCTTCTGGAATTAACCTTTATCTCAGAAAACTCTCACAATGTCACCGTGTCTAAGCTCTCAGTGTGTGGAGATTTCCTTGTACATGGCTGGCTGAGTTCCAATGAGCACCTTGTCCTTCAAGAGGGATGTCACAGACACTGGAGGATTGATGACTCTGGCAATACTTCCGAAAGCACCCCGGTGAACAGTATGAGTGACTGTGAAACTCCATGACCTGGTATATATTAGAAGTGTTTAAAGTGCTGCATCATTAGCGCTCACAACACATAACTTCACCAGCATTTACACAGAGTTAAGTCACCGTGTTGTGACTGGGAATGCTAATACCAAATGTTACCAATTGTATTATTGCTCAGTTCGTTTTTAAAGATAAAAATGGAATGCAATGGAATAGACATACTGACACACGGGAAGAGGATTATTCTTTAGGAATGGTCCAAATCAAGTAGTAATTGTCAATAATAGCAGATAGTTTTTTGTTTGGCAGGCCCAGGGGCAGTTTCTGGCATGAAAGGTTCTGTAACGCAGTACCCAGGCAATTGATGTCAGACATGTATGTAATCCCAGGGTTACAGTCACTTCAGTTCCTGTTGAAGAGGATTGAGGACAATTCAGACAGTTTCCTGATGATTGACAAAAGTCTCTGCCTGGAAACTGAATTTCTGCCGATATCAATGGAGGACAGAACAAAGTTTTCCTGCGGCACTGGTCCTTCATAGAGGCATACAGCATGGAAAGTGACATTTCCAACCAGCTGAGTCCACACCAGCTATTCTCCCTGCATTCCCATCAATTCCTTACAGGTTCAATCACCCGCCTGCTCACTGGAGGGAGGGCGGAAGGTGAATTTGCAGTGGCCAATTTACTA
This sequence comes from Okamejei kenojei, assembly GCA_035221665.1. Taxonomy (NCBI): domain Eukaryota; kingdom Metazoa; phylum Chordata; class Chondrichthyes; order Rajiformes; family Rajidae; genus Okamejei; species Okamejei kenojei. The sequence continues at coordinate 86,205,735 of CM069135.1, forward strand.
AGTAACGTGCACATCTTTAGGACATAGGAAGAAACAGGAACTCCCAGAGGCAACTCTCAGAGTCACAGGGACAACATGCAAACTCTCAGACAGTGCCCACGGTCAGATTAAACCTGGGTGTCTGATGTTCTGAGATAGCAGATCTGCTCACCTCACTACTCTGTCTCAATATTACCAGCCACATAGTTTCAAAATATGTTATTTCTAGAAACCAAGAAGCTTCTCTGGCTTTCCCTGGAACCCTATTCTAGATGCAATCATAATTGGATGAGATAACAGATTTTCAGTGCTATGCTATCCATTTTCAAAGCTATTACATTTAACCACTGATTCTTTAGACTTTAGACATACAATGCGGAAACAGGCCCTTTGGCCAACCAAGTCTGCATTGACCAGCGATCATACTGTACACTAGTACTATCCTACACATGGGGAGTTTCCATTTTTTCTTATTGAGGCCAATTAACCTACAACCATTATGCCTTTGGAGTGTGGGAGAAAACCGGAGCACAGAGAGAACGTACAAATTCTGTACCGACAGCACCCATAGTCATGAGTGAACCCAGATCTCTGGTCTGTACCCAGATCTCTGGTGCTGTAAGGCAGCAATTCTACCACTGTGACACCCTCTTCCTGAAATGTATGAGACTTCAATGCAGTGGTCAAAATTTCTCCAAAGACAGTCTCATTCTGCAACAGTAAAGAGAAAATGCAGCAATTAAAATGATACATGGTTCAACAGATTAGTATGACTTCAGAAATGCTTGTAGAGTAGAATCTTTAACTTTAACTCTTTAAAGTTCAATAAGCGTCTCCTGCTAATTTTGTTTCTGCAGGTCCACATTGAGATGACATGGTGGATTACTGTATCACAGATTGGTGGGTGAGGCTTTTTTTCCAGGTCCACCAAATTCTCAGTTTCAGGGATGTCATTCTGTGGCTAACTACATTCCAGTTACCAAATAATTGGAAACAAAAAGCTATCAATAAAAAGCAAGAATCACATAGCAAATAAATACTGCTGGATTATCAGTGCCATCGAGGCTGTTAAAATGCATGTATTATTGGGATGAAGTTTAAGGTATATCAACGCGACATATTATAGGGAAGTACCAGGAATTTTAAGCCTGGAGGATGTATGGTTTCTTTTGAAGGAAACAGATACCTTGATCTGAAGCCAAACTGACTGTCAAGCTTTGAAGAAAGAGAAATCCTGAAATACAAGAGCACAGCCCAGAAGAGACCAAGCTTAATAGACGTTAGTCGTAGACGGCAATCTTAGAGTACAGAAACAAGCCCTTCGGCCCAAGTGGCCAACCAAGATGTCCCATTTGTCCGCATTTGGCCCTTATCCCTCCAAGCCTTTCCTAACCATGTACCTTTGTGGAAAAGAACTGCACATGCTGGTTTAAACCAAAGATAGACACAAAAAGCTGGAGTAACACATCAAGACAGGCAGTATCTCTGGAGAGAAGGAATGGGTGATGTTTCGGGTGGAGACCCTGTTTCAGACTTAGCTGTCCATTGTAGTGAGACAGAGTGATGGAAGGGAAAGATCGGGGGGAAACAGAGCCATCTGAAGAATAAAGAGAAAGGAGGCTAATAACCCAAGAGAGATTGGTCATGTTGTTTGGGAATTGTGGAGGGAGTGGAAGTTGACTCGGTAGTGTCTGCAGCTTTGCCTGTCATTGATACATCTGTCTCCCGGCTTCTAAAGATTTCCTAGACTACCTGGCTTTCCTTTGTCTAGTTTTGTTAAAACCAGAGGTTTAGGTTTAGATTTAGGTTTATTATTGTTATGTGCATTGAAGTGCAGTGAAAAGCTTTGTTTTGCTTGCTATCCAAAAGGTTCAGATAGACTATACGTCAGTCAGTACACACTCAATACAATAGATACAAAGAGGAAGGTACAGAGTGCAGAATATAGTTCTCATCAGTTCCATAGACAAAGTCTAATGTCCACAATGGGATAAAGGTGAATCTGCCAGAATCCTATCTTATGATAGGACCGTTCAGAAGCCGGATAACAGAGGGGAAGAGTCTGGAGAAGGCTCTCGAACTGAAATGTCACCCATTTCTTCTCTCCAGAGATGCTGCCTGTCCCGCTGATTTACTCCAGCTTTTTGTGACTATCTTCGGGGAAGAATCTGTTCCTGAATCTGGTGGTGCATGCTTTCAAGTGCCTGTACCTTCGGCCGGACTGGAGTAGGGAGGAGGAGGAATGGCCAGGATTGGACAAGTGTTTGATTATGCTGGATGTTTTCCAAGGGAATGTGAAGTGTAGATGGGGTAAATGGTAAGGTCGGGTCTGTGTGATGAACTGGGCTACATCTACAGGCCTGTTCTAGTCTGATGAAGCTTCTTGTTTAAGATTTTTAACATTGTACCTTTGCACCCAAAATAAAAATCTGTTCATCAATTTTCTTCAAATAGTCACAGAAAAGAGTTGATTAGAAAATATTGCAGTTATTTTAGATGACAGGTTAATCAGATATGAATTACTGATGCAGTGGCTGTTGATGGACAGAATACTTGTACAAGGCGGCACAGTGGCGCAGCGGTAGTGCTGTTTCCTTACAGCGCCAAAGACCCCTATTCGATCCTGACTTCGGGTGCAGTCTATATGGAGTTTGTACATTCTTCCTGGGAACACGTGGGTCTTCTCTGGGTGCTCTAGCTTCCCCCTGCTCTCCAAAGATATGTGGATTAATTGGCTTCGTAAAATAGTCCCTCGGAGTGTAGGATGGAATTAGTGTATGGGTGATCGCTGGTCGGCGTGGACTAGGTAGGCCAAAAGGCCCATTTCCACACTGTGTCTCTAAACTAAACTAAACCAAAGCAAACCAAGAGATCCAGTAGATGTCCCATCTCAGGGTTTCATAGACCAGTATTTGCCTTCAAGTAAGCCATTGGTTAATTTGGGGAATGTGACTTTCTCACCCACATCCCTGCTTGGTTCTGTTTATGTGTCGTATGACTGACCTTCATTGTCTACTTAAACTTACAATATTCAAAATGACCTTTTCCAAAAAGGAAGACAATTTATAGATTGCAGACATTTTGTCATGCATTGAAGAGGAAAATTGGATTTACCAAACTACTTCCCCACCCTCACCGGCAGCATTCTCCAATAGTCCAGCCATTGCCTCCCCGTCTGCCAACCAATTGACCCCAATGTGCACTGCCCTACAAATTGCCGACAGTGATGTGTGAAAGCAGCTTAAAAATCAGAAGAAGACCCCATGAGAAATGTTTGCTGGGATGAAAACAGCTAATGTTGCATGACTACAGTTCATTACAAAGCCAATATTTTGACCAGTACAATTTGTAGCATCCCCATCTAAGCATTTAGTAGTTGAATTATAAAATATATTTTCAAAATGTTTTGGAATAACCATAAGTTATAGTAATGCAACACAGGTATGAAGTGCAACTTTTTTTTTAATGCAAGAGGTGCGACTTTGTGTCTGTGTAGAAGATCTTGCTAGGGCAATGTCATTGAGTTTGAATGGATTATGACCTTGCCTCACATTCAGAGCCAAAGGTCACCAGAGTTTTGATCACATAGCAACAAGGGTAAACAGATAGTGGAGGGAAACAGGAGGGACTAATAACATGAGAGACGTCAATAGAACTAAAACTTTTGGAAATGGACACAAAATGCTGGATCATCTTTGGAGAGAAGGAATGGGTGATGTTTCAGGTCAAGACCCTTCTTCAGAAGTCTCGACCTGAAACATCACTCATTCCTTCTCTCCAGAGATGCCGCCTGTCTGGCTGAGTTACTCCAGCAGTTTCTGTCTATCTTCGGTTTAAACCAGCATCTGCAAATCTTAAAGCATACGGTATTAGGGGTTCACTTAAAGCATACGGTATTAGGGGTTCAACTTAAAGCATACGGTATTAGGGGTTCAGTATTGATGTGGATAGAGAACTGGCTGGCAAACAGGAAGCAAAGAGTAGGAGTAAACGGGTCCTTTTCACAATGGCAGGCAGTAACTAGTGGGGTACCGCAGGGCTCAGTGCTGGGACCCCAGCTATTTACAATATATATTAATGATCTGGATGAGGGAATTGAAGGCAATATCTCCAAGTTTGCGGATGACACTAAGCTGGGGGGCAGTGTTCGCTGTGAGGAGGATGCTAGGAGACTGCAAGGTGACTTGGATAGGCTGGGTGAGTGGGCAAATGTTTGGCAGATGCAGTATAATGTGGATAAATGTGAGGTTATCCACTTTGGTGGCAAAAACAGGAAAGCAGACTATTATTTAAATGGTGGCCGATTAGGAAAAGGGGAGATGCAGCGAGACCTGGGTGTCATGGTACACCAGTCATTGAAAGTAGGCATGCAGGTGCAGCAGGCAGTGAAAAAAGCGAATGGTATGTTAGCTTTCATAGCAAAAGGATTTGAGTACAGGAGCAGGGAGGTTCTTCTTCAGTTGTACAGGGTCTTGGTGAGACTACACCTGGAGTATTGCGTGCAGTTTTTGGTCTCCAAATCTGAGGAAGGACATTATTGCCATAGAGGGAGTGCAGAGAAGGTTCACCAGACTGATTCCTGGGATGTCAGGACTGTCTTATGAAGAAAGACTGGATAGACTCGGTTTATACTCTCTGGAATTTAGGAGATTAAGAGGGGATCTTATAGAAACTTACAAAATTCTTAAGGGGTTGGACAGGCTAGATGCAGGAAGATTGTTCCCGATGTTGGGGAAGTCCAGGACAAAGGGTCACAGCTTAAGGATAAGGGGGAAATCCTTTAAGACCGAGATGAGAAAGACTTTCTTCACACAGAGAGTGGTGAGTCTCTGGAACTCTCTGCCACAGAGGGTAGTTGAGGCCAGTTCATTGGCTATATTTAAGAGTGAGTTGGATGTGGCCCTTGTGGCTAAGGGGATCAGAGGGTATGGAGAGAAGGCAGGTACGGGATACTGAGTTGGATGATCAGCCATGATCATATTGAATGGCGGTGCAGGCTCGAAGGGCTGAATGGCCTACTCCTGCACCTAATTTCTATGTTTGCATCTGCAGTTCTTTCCTACATAAAACCTTTGGAAGTCAATCTAAATGGCTTATTTATAGACATTTCACGAATTATCAGAATGCATATTCATAGTGATTATCAATGATCAGCTTTTCACATTTGAAGTTCTCCATTCAAATATAAGTCTATATTTGTTTTTATTTAGAAATGTACTCCCCTTAATTCTTGCTATTCTTTTACTTATGATGCAAGTTTATAGGTTAAACGAGCAGAATTAGTCCATTTGACCCATCAAGTCTACTCTACCATTCAATCATGGCCGATCTATCTTACCCTCTCAACCCCATTCTCCCGCCTTCTCCCCATAACCCGTCACCCATGCTAATTAATAATCTGTCAATCTGTGCCTTAAAATTAAACTTGGCATCCACTTGCCAATGAGTTCGACAGATCCACTATCATTTCATCCAAAACATTTATTAGGCTGAATGATTTATCAAAATAATGCCCATTTTAATTTACATAAATATTTCCCTAGTCATATTCTGAAGTGAGCAGTTTAAATTTCAAAAGAAAAATCTCACAGCCTGGTTACCATTCTGCAGTGAAAGCTTATGTTCCACAGGAACAGGGCCAGTACTGTCACTTACTCTGGAAATGGTGCCTAATATACGTTATTTTCATTATGCCAGGAAGAATTGCACATTAATAAAAAAAAGAAACCTTTACAACACTGAGGGATTAACCTCCTTTGATAATGTACTATTGCTAATTCACATACCGTTATATTTCGGATGGCAGAATGAATAACAACTTACATGCAGCTTGCCTGGATCACGAGAGAGAGTTTTATTACCCAACATTCCCTGCTTATATTAAACACCAACTCATTAACATATACATGAATATGTATGAATACATTACACTGCTCTCCTTTTTTAAAGTATTAAATCCAAGTTACTATTGTGTTGTTGTGATACTTGATTTAAACCAGTATTTATGAAATCTTAAATGATAACATAATATATTTATTTTACATATTTACACATTTTCATTTTACTTATACAATGAGTTACTTAACTTACAAACCTAATCTGATTACTGGTTTCCGGATCCTGCCTGATCGTCCAACAATAACAGGTTTAGGTATTGACTCGACTGTTGGCTTATTTGGCTCTGTTTTACTACCCTGACTTTGACCAGAGGAATCTGTTTCTTTGTCTGTACAAACTGAACTTTGTGTTTCAATCACAGTGGTCTCTTCCAACTCACTTTCAGGGGAAAACTCAGGGATTAGGACTTCATGCTCAGTTTTTGGTTCATCCTTGGCTGGAATCATTTGATCAACATGAACACTTTTGAGCCTATCTCCAACTTGAACTAAGTATCTTTTTGCTCCACACACTTCCACTATTTTCCCAACATCCCATTTATCTCGACTGGACTTGTTGGGAGGACTGAGAACATGAACCTGCTCATCTGGCTTGAAGTACCTCTTTTTGTGGGAGTCAAAATGGTGTTTTTGACTTAACTGTTTTTGCTCAACTCTCAATGCCAAATTGTGTTGAACTAGACTTAGGCGTATTCTTAGCCTTCTCTTCATCAACAGTTCTGCAGGTGAGTAACCCATTGTGTGTTGTGTGGTTCTGTACTTCAGCAAGAAACTAGCCAAACAATGTTTCATGTTGAGCTTTGAACTATCCTGCAAATCCTGTTTCTTGAGAGCATCGTTGACAACTCTAACAGACCTTTCCGCCACCCCATTGGAGGCTGGATGGTATGGGGGAACAAGTGTGTGTTTTACATCATTCCGCTGCATGAACTCTTTGAACCGTTCTGAACGAAACTGAGGCCAGTTATCAGAAACAAGTTCTTCCGGTAAACCATGGCATGCAAAAATTTGTCAACTCATTTATGATACACTCAGTAGTAGTGCTTGACCCCATATGCTTAACCTCAATCCATTTGGAATGACTGTCTACTAGTACCAGAAAGTGATCATTACCCTTTTCACAAAAATCTACATGAACTCTCTGAAAAGGTCTACTTGGCCATGACCAGGGTTGCAGTGGTATTTTTGGTGGTTTAATCCGGCAATTTTGACAGACGCTACATTTGCTCACCAGTGACTCGATGTCACTGTCAATACCAGGCCAATACACAAAACTTCTGGCAATTGACTTCATGCTTACTATGCCAGGATGTTCGGCATGAAGTTCATTCATAATTTTGTTTCTCAAAGACTCTGGTACAACCACTCTGTAACCCCACTTAATGCATCACTGCTCACATGATAATTCATGGTGTCGATTATGGAAAGGCTTCAGATCTGAGTTTAATCCATATCAATTTCAGTTCAACCATTCAATGCCTGTTCATAGACCCTCTTCTGCACAGCGTCTTTCTCCGATTCTGCTGCAATTTCTGTGCAGTCACTGGAAAGTCTTCATCTATAACTTGCAGTGTGTAGATTGAGTTCTCACTTCCCACATCAGAGTTCTCATGGGGCAACCGGGACAATGCTTCTGCAACTGCGTTGCACTTGGAGCTTCTGTACTCCACCTTGTAGTTATACTGGGGCTGCAAAATTGCCCAGCACTGCATCCTTAATGCAGCCATGGAAGGTATAGCCCGACATGCTGAGGCGATATGGCCTTTCTTCTGGCAGTTATAGCACTTGGCCATTTTGAACCGGCAAAATTGGGATGAGTGATTACCATTGCAACTATAACAACTGGCTGAACTCGGCTCCCCGCCATACTTTGGTTTTTGTTTAGCGCCTCTTGGTTTGGCCATAGGCACTGCCTTGTGACTGTAAACGGCCACTGCAGTCTGTGGTGGGCGAAACTCGCAAGCATTCTTTGATGCCATCTCCATTGTGGTAGCAATCGTGCATGCTTTCTCGAATATAAGACCTGGAATAATCATGAGTTCAGACTGAATTCGTTCATTCACTGGACCACAAACAAATCTGTCGCGTAGTGAGCGTCTGAGAAAGGATCCAAAGTTACTGTGCAAACTTAAGTTTTTTCCAGGCAACAATGTACTCATTGATTGTCTCATTCTGCTTCTGGTTTCTAGTGCCAAATATATAGCTTTCTGCATTTTCCAGAGGCTTTGGGTTCTTCTTTGTAATGTAATTGAATGGCACGTCATTTGCCTTTATGGGCACAAGGAGATTCACGAGTGTGCCGTACACTTCAGGAACGATCTCCGTGAGCAGAATTGCTTTCAGGCATTCGAAAACAGCCTTATTTGTTTCAGTCACTATCTCTCCCTCACCACTAATCTCCATTATGTTGTTTGCCGTGAAAAATGTGTTTGCTCTCTCCATATAGGAGCTGAACGGCTTTCTACTCTTCTCAAAAGTGCCAACGTCCGTTCAAAAACCCTGACTTCCTGTCTGTTCTGGTGTAACAATTCACCTAAAACGTAGCTGTACAAAGGCTATTCAGCTTAAGGTACTTGACAAAAAAAAATCTCAGTCTGAAATGTTATACATTCCCAAGGACGACATCTTGCCACATAGACACTACGTAGAGATAGCATGACAAACTCTTGATGATTTTACAGCTGCTGTTTTAAACTACAGTCCCCTGCATTGAAGGATCTGTGGCCTATCGTGTCCAGCTCGCAAACAATTGCGACACAGCTCCGTATTTACTGTTTAAAATGTTAAACAATACTGCATTTTGCAAAACAGTCCTGCACTGTATTTAAAGGATGAGTTCACAAACACTATCCCATCCTCGTCGCCAATTTTGTTATATTCCGGACGGCAGAATGAATAACCTACACGCAGGTTGCTTGGATCACGAGAGAGTTTTATTTCCCAACATTCCCTGCTTATATTAAACACCAATTCATTAACACATATATGAATATGTATGAACACAATCTTATTTTAGCAGTCATTAACGTGTTTAAATATTTAGGTTAAAATAGCATATTAAAAACCTGTATGCAAACAAGTTAATCATCGATTTGCTATTAAACGAAATCAAAGCCACAAATCACTAAAACTAGGCTGACATTTACAGCTGAACTTTGTATCGGTTGTCCTTTACCCTCACGGTCAGTTAAATCAATAATTACATGCTACCTTTTTCAATATATATATTTTTTTTACATACTTAATTATTTGAGAGTGGATTTTTATCCATCTGTATCAGAAAACACAAATATATCTGGTTAGCAGAACAAAGGGGCAATAAAAATGTTCAAAATGCATTCCTCTTCACCAAAGAATTGGACAGCGGAGGACATTTAAAGGTTGGAAATGAGAAATGAGCAAAGTCAATGCATTAAAATACTTTTACAAAATTAAGCTAAAAACATACCTTTTTATCTTATCCTGCCCTACGTAACAGTAAACCAATTACCGTGGTACCTTTGTTAATGTTGAGATTTTACCCCTAAAGTTACTGTTTCGCATCAAGGGATCCAATTCTTTGAACAGATTGCTTGCACTGCTCAATAATTAAGGCATGGTAATGAAGTCAAAAGAATGAGCAGTTTCTGCAAATTAGATTTTATTAATGGGTTGTTAATTATGGAACTAAACAAGAAAAGCAACTGATCTGTTCTTTTAAAATATAGATATTTGTTCTCAATTTGCTAAATAAACTAGCCTTTGGAATTGACTGGAACACAGATGAAGCTAATCAGTCACTTATTGAATCAGCATGAGCAATGGAACCATCTTCAGATCCTATCGCTATTTTTTTTCTCGGTGCCTGCTTTATGGTAATGTTAAGGAATGCAGCATCTCGTTAACACTTAAAAATGAAAATGAAAGCAGTTCAACAATATGATTTGCTTGTAGAAACAAGGAATTGCAGCTGCTGGCTTACAACAAAGGACACAAAGTGCTGGAGTAACTCAGCAGGTCAGGCAGCAGCGCTGGAGAACATGGACAGGTGATGTTTCTGGCCAGGATTTGCTTCTTCAACTATTACGCACGGGGATTGTAGATTATGTTAAACTAACTTTAACAGGAATAGTAGGATCCAAACATATCCATAGGCATGGAGTAAATGAGGTGCTAGAGGAGTATAAAGAATGTAAAAAGAATCTTAAGAAAGAAATTAGGAAGGCTAAAAGAAGATATGAGGTTGCTTTGGCAAGAAAGGTGAAAGTAAACCCAAAGGATTTCTACAGCTATATTAATAGCAAAAGGATAACGAGGGATAAAATTGGACCATTAGAGAACCAGAATGGACAGCTATCTGCAGAGCCAAAAGAGATGGGGGAGATATTGAACAATTTCTTTTCTTCGGTATTCACCAAGGAGAAGGATATTGAACTCGGTGAGTTAAGGGGAAAAAGTAGAGTAGCTATGGAATCTATGAGATTCAAAGAGGAGGAAGTACTGACACTTTTGAAAAATATAAAAGTGGATAAGTCTCCAGGTCCTGACAGGATATTCCCTAGGACATTGAGGGAAGTTAGTGTAGAAATAGCAGGAGCTATGACAGAAATATTTCAAATGTCATTAGAAACGGGAATAGTGCCGGAGGATTGGCGTACTGCGCATGTTGTTCCATTGTTTAAAAAGGGTTCAAAGAATAAACCTAGCAATTATAGACCTATTAGTTTGACGTCAGTGGTGTGCAAATTAATGGAAAGGATACTTAGAGATAATATATATAAGCATCTGGATAAACAGGGTCTGATCAGGAACAGTCAACATGGATTTGTGCCTGGAAGGTCATGTTTGACAAACCTTCTTGAATTTTTTGAAGCGGTAACTAGGGAAATTGATGAGGGTAAAGCAGTGGATGTTGTCTATATGGATTTCAGTAAGGCCTTTGACAAGGTTCCCCATGGAAGGTTGGTTAAGAAGGTTCAATCTTTGGGTGTTAATGGCGGAGTAGCAAGATGGATTCAACAGTGGCTGAATGGGAGATGTCAGAGAGTAATGGTGGATGGCTGTTTGTCAGGTTGGAAGCCGGTGACCAGTGGGGTGCCTCAGGGATCTGTGTTGGGTCCACTGTTGTTTGTCATGTACATCAATGATCTGGATGATGGGGTGGAAAATTGGATAAGTAAGTATGCAGATGATACTAAGATAGGTGGTGTTGTGGATAATGAAGTAGATTTTCAAAGTCTACAGAGAGATTTGGGCCATTTGGAAAAGTGGGCTGAAAGATGGCAGATGGAGTTTAATGCTGATAAGTGTGAAGCGCTACATCTTGGCAGGACAAAACAAAATAGGACGTACATGATAAATGGTAGAGAATTGAGGAATGCTGTGGAACAGAGGGATCTAGGAATAACTGTGCATAGTTCCCTGAAGGTGGAATCGCATGTAGATAGAGTGGTAAAGAAAGCCTTTGGTGTGCTGGCCTTTATAAATCAGAGCATTGAATATAGGAGTAGGGAAGTAATGTTAAAATTGTACAAGGCATTGGTAAGACCAATTCTGGAGTATGGTGTACAATTTTGGTCGCCTAGTTATAGGAAGGATGTCAACAAAATAGAGAGAGTACAGAGGAGATTTACTAGAATGTTGCCAGGGTTCCAGCAACTATGTTACAGAGAAAGGTTGAACAAGTTAGGTCTTTATTCTTTGGAGCGCAGAAGGTTAAGGGGGGACTTGATTGAGGTCTTTAAAATGATGAAAGGGATAGACAGAGTTGACGTGGATACATTTTTCCCATTGAGGTTAGGGAAGATTCAAACAAGAGGGCATGACATGAGAATTAAGGGACAGATGTTTCGGGGTAACGTGAGGGGGAACTTCTTTACTCAGAGGGTGGTGGCTGTGTGGAATCAGCTTCCAGCACAAGTGGTGGAGGCAGGATCGATTTTAACATTTAAGAGTAAAGTGGATAGGTATATGGACGTGAAGGGAATGGAGGGGTATGGTCTGAGTGCAGGTAGATGGGACTAGGGGAAAACAAATGGTCGGCACGGACTGGAAGGGCCGAGAGGGCCTGTTTCCGTGCTGTAATTGTTATATGGTTATATGGTTATATGGTTATATCAGACATACACGTTTGCGTTTGCTCAGTGGGACATATCGTCTGGGATTCTGTCGATTAAATCATTGCCGATTACCTCCAACCACAGGTTGTTTAAACTCTCTATTGTTCAGCTATGGGTTCTGTTCCCTTGGTGCCTCGTTTTCAAAATACAATGTTACAAAATACTTTACCTGATGCAATGCGAGTTGCAGCACAAAGATTTCCATTCCTAATATACTCTGAAATAAATTCCTTAAATACCGAGATAAAGATGTTGCCAGCAGGTTAGCTCTTCTTTTGATTGCCTGTGCTGGTAGGAAAACATTTGACTGGATTATTGAAAATCAGGATTTATCCGGCAATAAGCAGCAGAATGCAAAATGGAGGCTTAAGAATTCCAAAACCTGAAAATGGTTGGCAAACCATTAGATCTGTCACAATGTTATCTTCAGCTCTCAGGGTGCAGCATTTATTGTTGATTGTTTCTAAGCATCAGGCAGCATCTCTGGAGAAAAGGAATGGGTGAAATTACCTGAAACATCACCCATCCTTTTTCTCCAGAGATGCTGCCTGACCCTCTGAGTTACTGCATCACTTTATCTATATCTTCGGTATGAACCAGCATAAACCACCACCTCCTATGAGTCTTATGGTCTTTTTAGCAGATCCTTGATTAGTATGGATGTCAGGGATTATGGGGAGAAGGCAGGAGAATGGGGTTAGGAGAGACAGATCAGCCGTGATTGAATTGCCGTCCATGAGAAGACAGGGTATGGGAAATGATCGGGGTTACCACCAAAATTCCAAAACAGACCAGATTACAAATCAAACAAGCATTAAGGCTACAGAGGATTGAGGACAATTGTATTCAGATTCAACAAAATCACCAGCCCTCACATACACATCAAGATTCTTGTGATGATGTTTGTCAATAATCAAAATGGCCAGTCGAGGTTTATTGACAAGTTCAATAACAACTCAGATTTTTAATTCAATATTTTTAATCGAAATGTCAACTAATGGCAAAAAAAAAATCAATTTATTCATGTCAGAAATCATCACCCTATCAGTTATAATAATTGACTTTGGCATGTACAGAAAAAAAAAATCAGTGTTCTGACAACAATGAGGGAACTTATTCTCCTTGTGTGATCATCTTTGGACCACTACCCCAGACTGGTCAACCACACGGTTCATATCTCTAGTACTCTGCCCGACCTTGAACTGAACCTCTGACTGCATCCAATGCTACATGCACAAAGTTCTGGCCCCCCTCGCAACCTTCCTCCCTGCACCACAAAAATTCAAATAACTTTTGTGGTATGTCAAACCTCTTTATGACCATACCTGACAATTTTGTGACCTCCTAAGCCGTGATCTTTAAAGCAGAGATAGATTTACTGATTAGTACGGGTGACAGGGGTTATGGGGAGAAGGCAGGGGAATGGGGTTAGGAGGGAGAGATAAATCAGCCATGATTGAATGGTGGAATAGAAGATGGGCCAAATTCTGCTCTTGTGACTTATGACCTTATCATGTATTTGGTAACTGGCTGGTGAGTACTACAGTACCCTCACCAAAATCCCGATGGAGCTTGGCAGAACAGCCTCCTGGATCACCACCCCGGAGGGTAGGAGATGGAGAATGCGCCGGGAGACGAAGCAGAAACGTGGAAGGCGAGCGGGGGTGCAGGACAGGCTACGGAGGGCTCCACATCATTACCAAGCGTCTTTCTCGCAAATGTCCGGTCACTCACCAACAAGCTGGATGAGGTGAGGCTCTGGATCAACACCCAGCGATCCCTGAAAGACTGCTGTGTGCTGATCTTCACAGAGACTTGGCTCAGCGCGCTGGTTCCCGACGGGGCTGAGGACCTAGAACAAATCTATCGTGCTGATCGAACAAAGCACTCCGGTAAGAGCAAGGGCGGCGGGCTCTGCATCTATATCAACAACGACTGGTGCACCAACCAGTCCTGCAGTAGAGAGCTACTGTTCCCCAGACCTGGAATACCTACTGCTTAAATGTAGGCCATTTTACCTGCCTTGGGAGTTTACTGTGGTTATCATCATGGCCATATACATCCCACCACAGGCTAATGCTAACCTAGCGCTAGCACAGCTGTACTCGGCCATCAGCAAGCAGCAGGATGCTCACCCCGACGGTGCCTTCATTGTTGCAGGGGACTTTAATCAGGTCGGCCTACGAGCTGCACTCCGCAAATTCCACCAGCATGTGCAGTGCCCTACCAGGGGCTCAAACACGCTGGATAAAGTGTACACCAACATCAAGGACGCATACAGAGCCCTCCCCTGCCCATCCCTGGGACAATCCAATCACCTCTCACTGTTTCTACTGCCTGCATACAAACCCCTCATCCGCAAGTCAAAACCTACAATAAAGACGGTCAAAATATGGCCTGAGGACACCACCCTACAACTCCAGGACTGCTTTGATCGGACCGACTGGGACCTGTTTGCACAACAGGCTACCAGTGGTACAGAGGTAGACTTGGAGGAGTACACATCCACTGTGCTCTCCTACATCAACTGCTGTGTGGACAAGCAAATAAAGATGTTCCCAAACCGGAAACCGTGGATGAACAAGGAGGTTCAGAACCTGCTAAGGGCACGCGACATTGCCTTTAAATCCAGGGACACTTCTGGTTACAGTGCTGCCAGGTCAAACCTGAACAAAGGCATAAAAAATGCCAAAGACATCCACAGGCAAAGGGTGGAAGACCACTTCAACACCGCGGACACCAGAAGCATGTGGCAGGGTGTCAGGGACATCACTGACTACAAGAGCAGCCCCGCCTGCCCCCACAGTGACATCACACTGGCCAATGAATGAATCGCACGCTTCTAAATTGGCAGCACCACCAGCAGAGGAACAACCCCGGCCAGGGTGGAGGGACAGGCCTTAACACTGAGCACCCAGGAGGTACAGTGCACTCTACGTAGGATCAATCCACGCAAGGCTGCAGGCCCGGATGGAGTCCAGGATAGGGTACTAAAGGACTGTGCTGTACAGCTGGCGGAGGTATTTACGACAATCTTCAACCTGTCTCTATCTCTGGCAACGGTTCCCAAGTGCCTGAAGACAGCTACCATAGTGCCGGTGCCGAAAAAGTCTAAAGTCACCAACCTGAATGACTACCGCACGGTTGCCCTAACTCCAATACCAATGAAGTGCTTTGAAAGGCTGGTCCTCTCCCACATCAAATCCAGCATCCCTGCATCATTGGACTCTCATTAATTTGCATACAGGGCAAATAGATCCACAGAGGATGCCATCTCTGTGGTTCTTCACACTGTCCTGACCCACCTGGAAAGACAGGGCACCTACATGAGGATGCTCTTCATTGACTATAGCTCTGCCTTCAATACGGTCATCCCCAACAAGCTCACCACCAAACTCCACCAGCTAGGCCTCTGCTCACTGATATACGATTGGATCCTGAATTTTCTGACGGAGCGACCGCAGGCAGTGAGACTGCCCTGCACCTGTCCTCCACTATCACCCTGAGCACCGGCACACCACAGGGCTGTGTACTGAGCCCCATGCTCTACTCCCTCTTCACTCACGACTGTCCCTGCATTTGTCCACAGAGCGCAACAGATTATTGGGACACCGCTACCAGCCTTGGAGGGCATCTACCACACACGGAGCCTCAGGAAGGCCGTCAGCATACATAAAGACTCCTCTCACCCTTGCAATGGACTGTTCGAACTACTCCCTTCCGGCAGACGTTACAAGGCCTTCTACGTCCGCACCTCCAGACTCAGGAACAGCTTCATTCCCAGAGCTATAGCGGCTCTGTACCAGCCCTGCTGAGTAACCCCCCCCCACCCCCATGGAGTGTCTCCCCCGGCCTCGCACTTTAGTCTGTGTTGACTAAAGTAAAAATTACTGGTCTAATGTTCGTTGTTACAAACCTTGTTCTCAGGGTATTTAAACCTAAATTTTATTTGTCGATTAAGTTATGACATCGGATGGAATTTGCAAACCAAATCTCGTTGTACTTATGTGCAATGACAATAAAAGATATTATTATTATTATTATTATTATTATTATTATTATTATTATTTTCTCTGAGAGAGAAACTTCATTGCATTCTGGGGCACATGACTTTAAACTAATCTAAACTAACGTGTAAACCTCTACTGATCCACTTCTCTCTCATGCTCAAACCAATTCTTTGCATATTATGCTCCTTCCAAATCATTCTGCCAAGTAATCTTAATATGCTTTTGAAGTTCTCTGCAAATAAATTGTCCTCTTATAATAACTTCTCATCTCCTTCGCCTCTTCTAACTCTTTCATCATTTGTAGTGCTTTAAGCTACTTCTTACATTGAGACCAGGCTGCAACTGAAAGTTCTAAAGTGCTGATAATACACTGGGAATTCTCACTAATAATAGTTTAAACACATTAAAAAGTCAAACAAGTGATGTAACGTAATAGTGCAGGCATCAATAACAATAGGACTACACAGTGGCACAACTGGTAGAGCTGCTGCCTTACAACTCCAGAAACCTAGGTTCGATCCTGACCTTGGGTGCTGTCTGTGCAGAGTACGCACATTCTCCCTGTAACTGCGTGGGTCTCCTCCCATACGCCAAAGACATGCGGGTTTATAGCCTATGTAAATTGTCCCTAGATGGTGGTGGCCGTATGAAATAAGCTGCCAAAGGAGGTGGTAGACTGGAACAATACATCTCCCTGTGACAACGTGGGATTCCCCCGGGTGGCCTGGTTTCCTCCCACATCCCAACTACGTGCGGGTTTGTAGGTTAATTGGCCTGTAAATTGCCTCTTGCGCGTAGGGAGTGGATGTGGAAGTGAGATAACACAGAAATAGTGCGTACAGGTGATCAATAGTTGGCGTGGACTCGGTGGGTCTCCAAACTGAACTCAACAGTGGTCTGATTTTGCAAACATGAAAACGGGATTAAAAACTCCTTTGGACTAAAAGACCAATGTGCCCAAATCACAGTGATCTTACTGTGTATCAAAATTCAAAATGTACAACAATAATTTTTAATACAGATTGATTAATGTAGATCTCAGAGAAACAAACAATTCAATGAAAATCTTTGAAAAAAGTCATACTGCAATTGGTAAAAGTGTACGTGTGCATGGTCCCATGCACACACTCACATATAAGATCCAGGCAGAAACTTTGTGAATGTCGTCAACATGCATTTCTTCAATGCAAATGCTGCCCACGGCCAAAGTACACTCCATCAATGTGTCAACTAGCTTGCTCAGTGAAGAGAAAATGTCTTTTCACTGCAGGCATCAAACATTTTCTGGAAACGTGTCCACAGTGGGGAGTAAATAAGGCAATATTGCTCTAGCCTTCTGCTCTCTTCTGTGCAGCTATCATTGTGTATAATCAAATAGGTGTATTTCCTCAGCAGACCATCCCAGCCTCTGCTCAAAGTGGTGAAACTGGTCCCCACCATTGCTGACCCTGACAGCAGCAAGCTTAGCAAAAATACAGATGAAATCTAGGACCATCCCGATGCTAAGCAGGAGCAAAAGATAGCACCGCGAATGGTGCACAAACTCAGCAAGCTATACATATGGATGACATATCAGGAGCAACAATTTAGCAACACACGAAGGCAACCTTTAATTCCGAGAAAATTCCAAATGTAAAAACATCACACAATAAAAAAAAACATTAAAAATTCAGTATGTTTAAGAAAGAACTGCAGATGCTGGAAAATTCCTTCGCTCCATAGATGCTGCCTCACCCACTGAGTTCCTCCAGCTTTTTTGTCTACCGTTTAAATTCGGTTGTAGGATAGCTGACATTGTCAGCAGTTATGGGAAAAAAGGCAGGAGAATAGGTTTGAGAGGAAAAGGTGGAGCAGCCTTAATTGAATGGTGGCGTGAATGGCTCCATTGTAATCAGGTATTGTCTTTCCACTGACTGGTTAGAACGCAACAAAAGCTTTTCAGTGTACCTCGGTACAAATGACAATAAACTAAAATCTGAAACTAAAACTGAACCAAGTGGGCCAAATGGCCTAATTCTGCTCCTATAACTTCCGAATTCTTCTGAATCAGGAATATCACTAAATGTAACAAATAGCAGTTGCGCAATGTTTAGCAACATGCTCCCATTCTACCCCAATGTCTATGGTGCTAATTTGCTTTGCATTAGCTGCATATTGGAATGCCTTAGTTATGCAACACCTAGCTTCTATCAAAATTACAGGTGCATGGGTGTAATAAAGCTGCCGCATATCCAATGCTTTTGCACTAATTGCTTTTAGTGGGATCCAAGACAAATTGGCAATGAAGCCTCTGAGTAACTATGGGAGCGAAAACAGGCTGCATTTTAAACTATTTAATGATGAGATAAATCAGAAGAGCTAGTCAAATGAACTGCAGATGCCAAAAAGACATGCTGATACACCCACGCACAACAGAAGGAAGCTATTCAGTCTCTTGTGCCTGTGCCATCTCAGAAAGACTATCATTTTCCTATAGTGTTTTCCCATTGTCTGGCAATATTCTCATTTTCAAGTACTTATCCCATTCAATGTTGTAAGTTACCACAGCTTCTGCTTTTACCACATCTTGAGTAGGTGGATTTCAAATTGTAACCACTCCCTGTCTCAAAGGGAAACAGCAACAGGATGACAGTGTTACAAGATGGATATAACAAGAATTTCATCCGTGCTCCAAGACATGTTTCTTCAAGTTTCTTCATGTTTCTTGTTCCCGATGTTGGGGAAGTCTTTTAGGACCGAGATGAGAAAATCGTTTTTCACACAGAGAGTGGTGAATCTGTGGAATTCTCTGCCACAGAAGGTAGTTGAGGCCAGTTCGTTGGCTTAAGAGGGAGTTGGATGTGGCCCTTGTGGCTGAAGGGATCAGGGGGTATGGAGAGAAGGCAGGTACAGGATACCGAGTTGGATGATCAGCCATGATTATATTGAATGGCGGTGCAGGCTCGAAGGGCCGAATGGCCTACTCCTGCACCTAATTTCTATGTTTCTATGTAAAACACTTCTTGACCCATTGTTGGAAATGTGTATCATTCAAAATAGTTATAAACAAAGAAACATTAAGATGTTCTCAATAACCAAATCTTTTCATGCCCGTGCTGGTGCTTCTCGGGGAATAATTTCACTGAAGATAGACACAAAATATTGGAGCAACATAGCGGAACAGGCAGCAACTCAGGATAGAAGGAATGGGTGATGTTTCAGGTCGAGACCCTTCTTCAGACGGAGTATCAGGGGGATATAGAGATATGGAAGGTAAGGAGTGAAAACGAGAGATCATGGAAAATGTAGACTGGATCATTGATAGCCGAGGGGATGGTGACAATGAGGCATACAATCAGAAAAATCTAATCAGAAGGGCAGTAAAACTAGTTGGAGAACTAGCATTGGGGGGGGGGGGGGGGTGGAGAGAGAGGGAAAACAAGGGTTACTTGAAGTTAAAGAGGTCAAGTCAATATCAAATTTGATTGCCAATGGCCGAGATCTCAGACCTGTGATTGAAGAGAGAATGCTGGGTTATAGCCCAGTGAGGAGAGATGGCAGGGTAGTGGGGAAGCTGGCATCTAGTCATGGCGAGGGAGAAACGGGAACTGTGAGGGGTGGGTGGTAAGTAGGATCCGACTTATCTACATGGGATGGTATTGATGGAAGCATAAAGGCAACTAGCAGTCTGTAGCCTGGTGGTG
This sequence comes from Okamejei kenojei, assembly GCA_035221665.1. Lineage (NCBI taxonomy): Eukaryota > Metazoa > Chordata > Chondrichthyes > Rajiformes > Rajidae > Okamejei > Okamejei kenojei. The sequence continues at coordinate 86,225,402 of CM069135.1, forward strand.
GCAGCCCCATGTGAACAATACTCCAGAGAACAATGAAAGAGAAGTCACACAGTACAAATTGGAGGTGCAAGGTGACTGAAACCAAACAGCAGCATCTTCCAGAAAGGGAACAATAGACGATAGGTGCAGGAGTAAACCATTCGGTCCTATGAGCCAGCACTGCCATTCACTGTGATCATGGCTGATCATCCACAATCAGTACCCCGTTCCTGCCTTCTCCCCATATCCATTGACTCCGCTATTTTTAGAATAGAATAGAATTTCCATTATTGTTATTCAAACAAAAGTTTGAATGAAATTTCATTCCATGCAGTCATGACAGCAAAAAAAAAACCACACACAATAAACACAGTTTAACACAAACATCCATTACAGTGAATCTCCAGACACATCCTCACTGTGATGGAAGGCAAAAAGTATCACCTCTTCCCTTCTTCTTCTTTAAGAGCTCTATCTAACTCTCTCTTGAAAGCATCCAGAGAATTGGCCTCCACTACCTGAGGCAGAGAATTCCACAGATTCAAAACTCTCTGGTTGAAAAAGTTTTTCCTCATCTCCATTCTAAATGGCCAACCCCTTATTCTTAAACGGTGGCACCTGGCCCTGGACCCCCAACATCGGGAACATGTTTCCTGCCTCCAGCATGCCCAATCCTTTAATAATCTTATATTTTTCAATAAGATCCCGTCTCATCCTTCTAAATTCCTGTGTGTATAAGCCCAGTCACTCCATTCTTGAATATTGAAATAACCCCAAAATATTGATCACAAATATTGAAAAAATCCTTGAGCCAATAGTCATGTTTGTGGAGATTATGTAGTGTGGTGTCCTGTGCAGAGATAGTCATAGTGTGTGGAAACTGGCCCTTTGGCCTCACTTGCCTACACCGACCAACATGTCCCATCTACACTAGTCCTACTTGCCTGCACTTGGCCAATATCCCTCTGAACCTGTCCTAAGTATGTACCTGTCAAATTGCTTCTGAAACAGTCCCTGCCCCAGCTATCTCCTCCTGCAGCTCATTCCATGCACCCAACACTCTGCGTGAAAACATTACCCCTCAGATTCCAATAAAATATTTCCCCTTTTACCTTGAACCTTTGCCATCTGGTTATTGATTCCAATACACTGGGCAAGAGAATCTGTGCGTTCACCCGATCTATTCCTCACATGATTTTATACATATAAAATACACATAGAAGCTCAACGAATCAGGGACATAGTTCCCACAATAATGTATCTATCAAAGATTGGCCTTCACCAAACCAGAGATTGGAGTTTTTCATGGCCTCCCTCTCTCCCTCGAAGACATTTTTGGTTTTACTAGATATCATGTCTGTCCCTTTCACCTTATATTCAGAATCTATTCAAAGTGCAAAAAATATTTGAAGTAAAATCACATAATTGAAATCTATTGTGTTGAATTTGTATCTAGCATGTGGTTTCAACATAATATAGTCTCAGTGGCTTGCATTATTCAGAGAGGTTCCCTGTAGGATAAACATACCCAAATCTCCATTGTCTATTTATAATATGCAAAGCCTGTAATTCTGCTTCAGAGATGGTGAATTTTCTTGTTCTTGCAACTGCCTGTTTACCATACGACAATGTCATTGTGCAATGATAAAATCACATTAGCTGTTCAATAGCCTTCGATCAAAATATTGCAGCCGTGCCTTAAGCAGTCACAATCTGCCTTATTCAATATGAAGCGTGGCAATGCTCATGCTAAGATATTGCCTGAAATGTTGCTGCTTTCACTCTGCACTGTCCTGTATTCTGTAATTATGTAGGGAACATTAGTCACGCGAGTCATGCAGCACAGAGCAGGACCATTTCCCCAACTATGCCCATGCCAACCGGGATGCCCAATCTATGCTATTCCTACCTGCTTGCATCTGGCCTATATCCCTCCAAAAGCTTCCTTAAAAAAAAAAGTGCATCTGCCAATTGTTTTCAAATGTTGACAATATTGATGTGATTTTTCTTCCGTTTTTAATCCCTGGAATGAGGAATGTCTTAGGGTTTCAAGGGCTGTGAACGTGTTCAGAGACTGATGGAACAGCACTTCCAGCAAGAGTCATAGGTAAGAGGAATACGGGCTGCATCTGATAGTCTGTGCTGCAAGTCTGGAGCTCCTGACCTTAATTTAGAGATCCCTATTTAAACCCCTGCTACAATTGACTGTTATATTTGCATGAGATGCCTTGATTTCATTCAATTCCCCCAGAATATAACCTAGCTTCTTCATAAACCAAAAAAAACGTAGGAAAGATCGATGCCGACTGGCCTTACACCCGTACCTGAGTGAGTTTAAGCATCTACATAACAGAGTTGTCAAAACTCCTTACAATGTAGCTGAATGTTGGGTGATTTGTGTAGCTGCATTGTTACACGCAACATGCACTCTCAAGTCGAATCACTCAGTGGTCTGAAATACTCTTTAATACTCAAATACCGTGTGACACTGATCCTTTATATAAATGGTCCACATAACGTTAACATGATGACTCTTTTATCATCCTTGCTTTCTCGCATTTATCCTTGTAGTGGCACTTAATGACCACTCAACCAGATCTGCACTGTTGTGTAAAGACTTCTCCGTGCAGAAACATTTTTTTGCAGCAAATTGGTTTTCTGAAAATCTAAAGTCTCCTTGAATAAATGTTTGGCAAAGTTTCCCGTGCCCAATAATTCTAGCTTTAGAAGTCCGGATGGTCACCTGTTCACATTAGTTTTATGTCATCCACTCCCAACACACTAGGGGTAATTTACAGAGGCTTATTAACCTACAAACCTGCACATTGGGATGTAGGAGGAAATCTGAGCACCCGGGGGAACCCATATAGTCACAGGGAGAACGCGATGTATTGTATTGTACCCGTCTACACCTCCTTTGGTGGCTCATTCAATACCATCCATATGAAAAGTTTGCCTCTCAGATCCTCTTTAAATTTTTCCCATCTCACCATAAACCTATGCACTCCACGCTGGGGGAAAAAGATGTACCTATCTACCGTATGTATGCCCCTCATAATTTTATACACCATCTTTTGATACCTCCTGTCTCTGGAAAAATAAAGTAGTCACTGCCTGTGATTATATCCAATCTTGCCTTATAACATAAGCACAGGTAACATTGCTGTGAATGGTTAGTACACTCTGGCTAGCTTAATCACATCCTTCCTAAAGTGAGGTGACCAGAATTGCTTGCAATATTTCAAGGCCAGCCTAACCAACGAATTCTGTGAATGAGAATCAAATTAATTCACAAAACATTGGTTCTCTATCAACATGCAAAACAATGGCAGCTTCATAATTCTCGGTGCCTCTTTGGCCAACAGGGTTTTGACCTACCAGTTTACTGTCGAGGTGATCACGTCCCAGATACTGAGGGTGGAGGCAAATCATCCGAGCTATTTACTGCATGCTTTCAAAATCCAACTGGAACTTCAAGGCAGCACTTTGTCACATTACAAAGTGCAGAATATTTCAACAGATGTTCTTACTTATTCATTTAGAAGACGAGTAAACATGGGCCCCTATCCTGCCTGTATATAATGTTAGTAAGACAAATATCACCACGTTACACTGTAAAAGAAAAATGAAATAGGAAATGGTGGGCATTATGATGGATGGCATGCAAACAGTACCGCTACTTTTCAAATATGCCAAAACATGCTAGGAATGTCTATCACATTAATTTCGAACCTCTAGCTTGTATGGTGTCAGGATGTATCTATAAGATGACATTCTGGATTTATCAGGAAATAACAGTTCATATGTGAGACAAATGGAAAAATCACAGTGGTTAACGATATTATATATACTGCCACAAAAGAGAAAACTATCTTGAAGTTGCAGAAATTAACCAAAATTAAATGGATTAAAGGACATATTTGTACGCTGCAATCCACTTTGTGACAATCAGAGCTCATGTCGGCTATTCCCAGAATAATTTTACAATTTTAACCTCAAACAAATCTCTATCCTTTCTCTTTTGCAAATCCACCACATGTAACTTTCAATTGATTTTAAAATCGGCCTTACCTTTATAAGAACAAAAAACACATGACAACAATAAACACAAACCCAACATAAATAAATGTGATCAAAAATGTATTTAGCTTGTTTTTTTTTTGTTGACTTTTACTTGAGTTTAAAACCAATTTATAGTCATTTGCACAAGTTGAAAATATTGCTTGCTTGCAAATGTTCACAGACACATTGATTCAGACATCACACAACATAAATTAATTAAACATAAATTGTACAAAACAGTGAAAAATAAATGGACTGCACACAAAGCAGACATTGGTGCAAATCATAATTATAAAATTAGAATTAAGATTGGGGAGATTGGTTCCAGAACCTGGTGGTTGTAGGAAAATAGCCTTTCCTGAGCCGGGTGGCAAGGGATTTCAGGCTTTTGTACCTCCTGCTCGATGCTAGCAATGAGAAGAGGGTATGTCCGGGATGATGGGGATGCTTGGTGATAGATGCCACCTTTATGATGTGGGCTCTAATACACAGAGGAGAGACTATTCCATTGTCTCAATTCTTTCTTGTATGATTTCCAGACATGGCGACAGGAAATACTGCTGGCTCAGAAGAGTACTGGAAAGCATATCCCATGTCTCTGCTGTAACGTTAGCTGCACAACTCTCCTCAACCCCCAATTTCTTATTGCAGTTCTCAAAAATCTCAACAGATCAACCACAGATGGCTTTCAAAAAACAAAACTAACTGGCATATTCTGCTTCTTCTATTAGCAATGGTACAAAGAGTGTGCTGTTAAGGATTCAGTAAAAACAATTCAAACAATTGTGCTGCTGTCTCAGCACAGTATAATAATGTTTGTGTCAGTGATTAAATGATATTATTTAGCCCCATCTGAAGTCGGAGTGCAACAACCTCCATTTTTCACATTCCTTTCTGATTAAAATAACATGATCAAACAACACGGGAAAGCAGGCTGGAAGCACACTTCAAGTCCAGTGTGTTCAGTGTTATAGTTCACAAATGGAAGTTAGCCCAAATTGTAGCATTATTGTGCTTTGTATCATGTCAGCAAATCTCATTGTAATATGCAAATTATTGCGATAAGTATCGTACCAATATAAATATCATCGCTACACAATTATAACATTAGTATAAATGTTAGTTTGCATAAGAATTGCCATGATGCCAACGTTAATGCAATAAAAGTAACTGCAGCACAAATATTGTTGGAATATAAAGATCGGTGTGGGATAAATATTACTGCATTTTAAATATGACTGCAGTGTCCTTTTTATTGTAATATAAGTATTTGCAATAGAATGAACCTTGCTCAAATACTAATGTTACTGCAATACACATTTATGGTAGCTTAGATATTACTGAGAGATGTATTTATGGTAAAAATATTACTGCAACATAAAATATTACTGCAATATATTCTCAATGCACTACAAACAATCACATAATAAGTATTACTATGATATTTTTTGAATTATAAAGATTACTGAGACATGTTATGTTACACATCTTACATAAGCATTAATACCACTGTGGTATTACTTTTCCTGCAGCACTAATATTACTGAACTAAATATTACAGTACCATAAATATTATACACGCATTAATAGTACTATGCACGATATTACTGTATAAATCACATTGAAATATACTTAGAAATGCATTATACATTTTACTGTTGCATAACTCCAAACTATTCTTACTGTATATCACTGTGATAACTATTACAGTGGTATGAATGGTATTGTATTATAAAGCATGAGTGGTATCACATACTCACTTGGTTTATTGACATTCTTACTTGGGAAATATTTTCATGGCTCCAAGGTTCACTGTCTCAGGAGAAAGTATAATAGACTGAAACGTGGAGGTCTTTGAAAGTCCACTTAGTGGTCTTGTCAAGTCTACATCACTTCAGATTTACTATCGACCCAATGACAAGCTAGTGCTGAGCTTCCACTCGCGTCTGTCTCGAGAATGGCATCAGGAATTGGTTTGGATTGCATGGAGCTAGAGCGGCTTCTGGCACCATCACCCCACAATACGTTGTGGAGCGACAGAGAACGGGAAAGGAAGTGATCGTGCAAATATCTTTGTTACCCTTGTCACTGAGCGGTACTTTCATATTACTCACCTGTAAAAATAAATACAACGAAAAAAAGAAAGCTGCCACTGTGATAGAAGGAAAACTCATGGTATTTATTATTTTTACAGCGTGTAAAAATCTCACTCTTAGTCTCATTTCGGGGAACGAGGGCTGAAGAGGGCCAGACGTGGAGAGGGACAACGGTTCGCAAAGGCTGCAATGGGCCTTTGTGGCACAGAAATGGTGCCTTTTACATATGGAATCAGTGGGTTGCTCTGTACATACTGCACCAACTGGGGCGATTGTGCTTATGTATGGGGACAGTCTTGCTGAGCTGTTTGCAAAAAATGTATTCCGCTGTCTGAAGAAGGGTTTCGGCCCGAAACGTTGCCTATCTCCTTCACTCCATAGATGCTGCTGCACCCGCAGAGTTTCTCCAGCATTTTGTGTACCCACCATGTATTTTGCTGTGCCTGGTACACATGACAATAAAGAAACCATTACAAAAATCTGTCAGTAGACTGTAGGACCAAGCCCATGTGGTAGATTTGATTACCAGTGCTAAAAGAATGGTGCACCATTCGGGGTGCTGACATTCCACTGGAAACTGAGCCTGTTTCCCTTCTCCGGTTGAGTTGGAACATTAGATAGTGCTGTGCAGTCAATTTTGGTGAGACAATCAACCACAGCTCAGGCTCCTTTGTCAAAAGTGAGCAGAGGATCTCTTGGCACTGTTTCAAAGCGCAGTAGGAACGTTATCCCTGATGTCAAGCCCAATATTTATCCCCCTTATTACATAAGTGCAATAGACTTGCCCATAAATTATAAAGTAACAAGGAACTGCAGATGCAGATTTATAAAAAATATATACACAAAATGATGGAGTAACTCAGCAGGTCAGTCATGTGCATTAAATGTCCACATGTAGCAGGTTGTGCTTTGACCTGATACGAACCGTATTTTGGACAAAGAGTAAACTCACATCCAACTCAGGGTGAAGTTTAGTTTAGAGATACAGGGATCAGTTCCTTCGCCAACCAACAATTACCCTACAATAATTATATCCTACACACTACGGACAATTTACAGAAGCCAATTAACCTACAAACCTGCACGTCTTTGGAATGTGGGAGGGAACCGGAGCACCCGGAGAAAGCCCACGCGGTCACGGGGAGTACTCTCTCCATACAGAGAGTACCAGTAGTCAGGATCGAACCCAGGTCCCTGGCGCGTAAAGCAGCAACTCTATCACTATGCTGCCAAAGTCATAACTACAACACGGCTTACAAGAACTTGTAAGAACTAAGGATGGGATATGACCTCAGATAATGACTCGAGTTCCCGAGTGCTGAAATGGATCGTTCTGAGGGAACATAATAAATCACTCTTATTTACCCATTAGTGAGCTTCTTTCTGACTGAAAACTGTTTCTCCATTGACAAACTTTCTTTTTATTCACTGGGTTTAAGAAAGTCTGTTATATTTTAAAGTAATTTAATATCTATAACAATAGCAATTATTTTTTTCTCTTTCAATGTGAAGGATTTTCAGTGAAGTTTGGTATCGCTCCACATCCACAGAAAGTAATATTTAACCAATCGTATAATCATACAGCACAGAAACAGGCACATCACCTCACCACATCCACACCAACCTTTTGGGCCATCTACACTTATCCCAGGTTTTCCACATAGGACAGCAGTCTTCTATGCCTTCCCTATTTAGGCTTATGTCATAAATGCCTCTTAAACATAGTATTTGAATCTGATACCCCTTTCTTTTCTGGCAGTGCATTCCAGATATCAAACACTCACTTGGTTAAAAACCTACCCCTCAGATCTTCTATAAAACAATTTTCTCTTACCTTAACTAAACCCTCTTGTTTATGAAACCCTTACTTTGGGGGGAAAAGTTGATTTTGACTAAATACTCAGAGTAGGAAGGCAGAGCATTTTGTAAAATACTAAAATCATTTTTTTAAAGGGTGCTATTGATATTAACATAAACTGTTATGAATCCTACACCCACTGTGAAACAAATTAGAGTGAATTTATCCAACACAGAGTGCAGCATTGTACATTGAAAATACCTCCAACCATACCTAGATTCTCCACATGTGCCTGCAGTCTCAGATTTAATGAACTAATCAGGCCAAGTACTGAGATATCTTGGGAGCAGCTGTTTTAAATAGAGAGAAATAAAATATAACAAAGTGCTGGAGTAACTCAGCGGGTCAGGAAGCATATCTGGAGAACAACGATAGGTGACATTTTGGGTTGATACCCTTCTTTAAATAGGGATTGTCTGATTACAAAGGATCATGAGAGTTGTTGGCCCGTCCCCATCCACAGCTACAAAATAATAATAAAGTAGGGAGAATGGCATAATTGGGTATAAAGTATGACCATTTCTTCACATTTCTTGAAAATCAAAATATTTTTTTACCCAACCTATCTCCTCCCCCATAGACATTTGTGTAAAGTTTCCTAAGTACACCAAATACTCGGCCCTCCATGCAAGTGTTACAGTAGGTAGGAAAATTGGGTTTCCTGTGAAGGTAAGGTTTACGTGACTGATTTCACTGAAATGCTTGCCATCCATACTGAAATGATGCAGCAATTATTAACAAATAAAGCCAATATTATGAGGTGCATCCTTTAAGGCAGGGATAGACTTATTCTTGATTAGTAGGGGTGTCCGTGGTTGTGGGGCGAAGGTGTGACAATGGGATTGAAAGGGAAAGATAGATCAGCCATGACAGAATATTGGAGTAGGCAATGGGCCAAATGGCCTTATTCTGCTCTTAGAACTTGATGAAATTGCACCAAACATGGCGCTGTCGGCATCAAATGTAAAACAAATTTCACGATGTAATATGGTTAAATGCATATGTGACAACAAATATCCATTGAACCCAAACTTATGAACATTTGCTGAGATGAGACCCATAGTTCAAACCAAGGAGGCTTCAATTAATCACTTTCATGAAACCCTGTTCATTTTAGTAAAAGCACAATTGTAACTTTACTAAACCACTAATTTTGACTCCATGTATTTCCACTGGAACAATGGTGCCGCCATGCCCATTAAACTATCACTTGACAATTTGGTTATTTGACAAATGCACTGAATATGAACCACTAGTATTGTTTACTTGCTGCAGCTTCACCCTTAATAAATATGAGAGAATGAATACTTGCCACCCACATGCTCATTCAACTCTTGCCCGGTGTTTGCAAAAAATAGAACCAAGAAAGAATTCCCCAGGGTTAAAAGGTGACAAAGAAAATGTGATGGTCATTCCCACAATCAACCTACTTTCAGCAACCCATCACTGGAACAGCGGCACTTTCACCACATTAGTCCAAAATACTCAGATAGTCATTAAGCACAGAAACAGCCCTTCATCCCATCAAGTCCATGACAACCATCAGGCAGCTACTTACCGATATATTAAACCTGCACTAATCCCATTTGATTTCAGGATGGTTTTTCAATGCCTGTTTGGACACACTCTCAACAGAGATTCATCTTCTCCTCACCAGCTCAGGAACATTCAAACAGATTACTGCGCACCCGCCAATATCCCAGCAAAATCAACCACACTTTGATATTTTGGCAGATGTACAATCAATACAGGAACCATTCAGGTCTGCCGGCATGCTTGCCACTGAGCTTTATTCCCACTGCAAGATGAAAGGCAACAGTATTCTGTTCACTTTCATGAAGAATTTGTGCTCCGATACAGACAGTGGGAGAGCTCAGGATGGCTGTTTGGAGCAAGCGTGCAGAAAAATGCAGAGCTGTTATTTCAAAAATTGGCCAACAAGGTAAAAACATTTTGTATGTTAAATAAATTAAACATTGCAAAGGAGACGTGAACAAGGACGATTGTTGAAGCTGAAACACTCCAGCCAAGAGTTGTTAAATTAATCTATCTCAGTTTAAGTAAATTGCCTGCTGTATATATTGCTGGTACTGGATAGGCATCGATTGTTGCTACATTTTATACCTTCACATTTATGTCAACAGTTTTGTTTTAGTGACAATACAATTGACTGTAGCATCTGTGCAAAGTGCTTATCTGAGATGTCGCTGGAAAAATAAGCAGCAGCCACTTAATGTGAAAAAGGGTCTCATTTGCACAACTATTAGTCAACACTGGAAGAGTTCATACAGTGCAGTTTAGGATGAAAAGAAAGAAATGCTCGAGGCACTGTCTTTGGTGTGTAAAAAAAGGCCAAACAGGCTAGTGTAGAAAGGTTTGAAAAATCAGGGACACCTTGAAAAGGATGAGAGGGCGATTGTGTCCCCTATTCCAGTGGGATTATAGCAGCACCAGCCAGGCAGGCAGTGACTTTGTTTTAGAGTCATCTTACCCCTTTAAGGGATGATGAATGTTGATAATGATTTTAAAAAGAGAGCTTTGCTCCACTTACACTTTTTTTTAATGTTCCCTTTTCCCTCCTGGGACAAACACAATGCAGCAGATTTTCTACCACATAACACACACGCACATGCACGCACACATACTCTCACACGCACCCGCTCTCTCACGCACACACCCACACTCATGCACACTCACACCAATTTTTTGGTTTCTATTTTTGCTTCAGCTTGTGGGTGTTTATTTTAGTTCGTTTTTTTTTTTGCAATGAGCACAATTGGTTAATTTTGATAATTAAATACAACTAGCCTTCAGTTTCTGTATGAGTAACTAAGTCCAGATAACAACAAAGTTATGGGTTGACATGACATATTTAACAGTCTGATTCTCATAGTTACACAACGTAGCTCTTCTCCAAACTGAGGGCTACCAGGTCTGATACGTCTGTTAGAAACTGTGATAAAGGCTGAGCTTAATTATGTGCCCCCTAAGAAGATATTGGATTCCATTATTCATGCCTTTTTTTTACACAAACACAAGAATTCATAAAAGTCTAGTTTGCAAGCTGGCAGGAAAAGAACAGAACCAAAGGTATTCCCATCATCATGAGTTCACAATTTATCGGAACAAAATTAGGCCATTCGGCCCTTCAAGTCTACTCTGCCATTCAATCATTCTTTACTATCTTTACCTCTCAACCCCATTACTCTGCCTTCTCCCCATAACCCCTGGCATCCTTACTAATCAAGAATCTCCAACTTAAAAATATCCATTGACTTGGCCTCCACGGCCATCTGTGGCAATGAATTCCACAGATTTACCCCACTATGACTTAAGAAATTCCTCCTCATCCAATTTCTAAAGGTATGTCCTTTTATTCTGAGGCTGTGAACTCTGGTTCTAAACTCTCCAATGTCACTGTTTGGAACAACTAGAGAGCAGTCCTGAACTTCACTGGAGACCCCTAAACTAACTTTGATCTGTCTTTACTGGCTTTATCTTGCACTAAACATTATTCATGTTATACCCTTTATCGTGTATCTGTACACTGTGGGTGGCTTGATTGTAATCATAAATTGTCTTTCCGCTTCTGGTTAGCACGCAACAAAAGATTTATTCAATGTACCTTGGTAGACATGACAATAAACTAAGCTCAAACTCCTTTGCTTTTACTGAGATTATTGGTTGATTGGTTGAGCATGGGAGACTGCTCAGCACCCCAGCCTTTGGAATGAAACCCTTCACTCTGAACAACTTCCATCGTCAGTCATACAGCTCAAAGAGCCGAATGGCCTACTCTTGCACCTATTTTTTCTATGTTTCAAAACAGGCCCTTCGGCCCAACCTGCCCCCCCGGCCAACATATTTCACCTACACTAGTCCCATCTGCCTGCGTTTGGCCCATATCCCTCTAAACCAGCTACCAATTTTCATTTGCTTTCAACTATGCTTTTATGTTTAGGTATTATTCGCCCTCATCATGCCACTGCACCCACCATGAACAAGAGACAGTAGTTTGAAATCCAGCTATGAATGCTGCATGCAACATTCTGAAAACAAACTGTTACATCTGCATGGTTGCCAATTCACATGGGTGTGAAGTTTTATCCGTGAAAACAATCAACATGTCTTTTTCCAAATGGTTGCTTTTTAAATCAGTTAAAATCGAAAAATAAATGAAGCCCTCACATTCTTTACTGGAAAGATGTCTTAATCAGGAACATAAGTTAGTAATGGCATCAGTTACATTATGCAATACTTTGCCAAACATGTGTCCAGACTAAACGAACACAGCATCCTCTCAGTAAAGATCTAAGTTGCATTTATAAGGAAACTGGTTGAGTGGCCATATGTGTAAAATGAAAACAGTATTGAATTACCTGGAAGCCTATCTCAAATTGCAATTGATTCACAAGCTCTTTTACAGGCATTTCTATATTTCTTCCAGTAATTTCCAAACTTCAATATCTTCACATTACGTCCTTACTGAAACCCCTAGAAAAATCTCAGTGAGGCAGCTCATTCCGAGAAGGTACCACACAGCTGTTATTAATGCAGTTTGCCTCCATGGTGAATGATATGTATAAACAAGGTTACTTCTGAGAGCATCCCTGATACAGGCTGATTGACACTCGTGGAACTATTCAGAGAAGCACTTACACCTTAATTAACTGGCAGACCACTTCCATGGAACATCTCTCAGTGCTTTTAGCAAGGACTTTGCTTTTTTACTTCCTTTTTTTTTGTTTTACCTGGCATTATCAAAAAAAAAACAATCCTGAAGATAATTTTCCTTGTGCCGGCATGGCAACAGCCCTCTTTAATCTTCCTTGCTAACATTCATCTCCCCAGGGAAATGCAGAAGGGAGAAAAAATCACAAGGATTTCATAATTAGTCAGAGGAAAATGCACCAAAATATCAATGGATTTACATTTCTTAGTCCATACACTAATATTTTTTATAAGCAACAAATCACGCACTAGCTTGATAGCTACGGGATGCAGATTGGAATTTGCAAACTATAAAGCACTGTGTAAAAGAAATGGCACAGAATTTAAATACCGTATTCCCACTGGATTGAAATGTTTTGTACCTTTTGTCTACAGCAAATTGATTTGCAGAGAATCTGCATTAAATCAGTAGGAAAGGGAGCAAAGGGCTTATCAAATATACAGAGACACTTGTGCATTATTAAATTGATTTCAAACTCAAGTGCTGGTTTTGTAACGATGAATAAATTCCAGAATTTAGTTTAGAACATTAAATTTAAGAAAAACGTGTATAGTCATCATAACTTCCAGCAAGTTTTAAGATATCTTGATATGTGACTAAAATTAGCTGATACCATGAATCATTATTGAATACATTTGTGACTTTGTAATTTAACTTTAGGGAAGAAATATTAACTTTAGGGAGGGAATAGAGTTTAAATCTTGGAGAAGACCAATTTTTGATATATTGGAGTTCCCCAACCATTACCAGCTAACTCGTTATCCAACACCATGCTCAATTTTGTTGAATTCTGTGATGGATATCAAAACAATATATTTTATTAGGTATCGGATGGAGACAGAAAAATGCACAGAAACTAAATTTATATTACACCTTATCACATTCATGAGCATAGTCAAAGCTTTTTACTGTTAGATAAATGGCAAGGGATTGGACAAAGCAGTCCAACAAACAACACATCAAATGAATGTCTGAAGAAGGGTCTTGACCCAAACTCCACACATTCCTTCTCTCCAGGGATGCTGCCTGTTCCGTTGAGTTACTGCAGAATTTTGTGTCTACCTGCCATTTAAACCAGCATCTGCAGTTCTTTCCTGCACATCAAATGAATGACTGGGTAATTGTTCATAATTCCAGATTCAGGGGCAGTTTCTTCCCAGCTGTTATCAGGCAACTGAACCATGCTATCGCAACCAGAAAGCAGTCTTGACCCACTATCTACCTCATTGGAGACCCACGGACTATCTTTAGTTGGACTGTTCTGGACTTTCCTTGTGCTAAACGTTATTCCCTTTATCCTGTATCTGTGCATTGTTGGCGGCTTATTGTAATTATGTAGTCTTCCCACTGACAGGATAGCATGCAGCAAAAAAAAGCTTTTCACTGTATCTCGGTACATGTTACAATATTAAGCAAAATTAAACTAAATCTTTTTTTGGGGTCATGGCTGAGGAAAGAACTTTATCTAGTACATTGTTTAACTCCCTACTTTTCTTGAAATAGCAGCAAGGGGATAGAGCAGGGGTCCCCAAACTATGGCTCGCTGGCCACATCCGGCTCGCCAAGAGATTATATCCGGCCTGCAGCATGCTCTTAACACGTTCCATGCGGCGGGCTATTTAGCGGGTTCTGTGGTCGCGCGGGAACTTACACGTCAGTTTGCCGTAGGCTATCAAGTTGAGGGTTTGTGTGCAGCTGGTGACCGTTACCGTTACTTGTACCATTAGCTATGTTACCGTTAGTTGTACGTGACTAATACCCAGGGGTGCAGTGCTGCTGGAGCTCACTGCAGAGCCGCTCCGGCAACCTCTGAAAAAAAAAGCCAAAATAAACAGTGGGGAATTTTAACTAGCAGGTGTGTGGTCAGGGTAGCCTGGATAAAATGGGGGGAAGGGGAAGACCCATCACTACTGGGGTTCCCTGTGGAGGGGAGAAGCACTAGGACCCAGCAGAGTCAGCATGTCTGCATCATGGAGGTTGTGGGCCTGGTGCTGAGCCTGGAACTCTGGTGAGGTGACGGCTCTGGCCCGCTGGTGGCCGGTGGAGAGGCGAGAGTCGGCGGAGTCGCTAGTGGATGCCCATGGGGGGGCTGGAGTGGAGAGGCACAGGTCGGCGGCAGCAGCATCGGTGGCCCCCGGAAGACAGTGAAGGTCAGCGACAGCGGCCTGTGAGTGGGTGAGTGAGTGAGTGAGTGAATGGCTACAAGTTTTGTTTTGAATTTCTTCCATTTGTTTTACTTAAGTTCTTTAAGTTCATTAAATCTATAAAATTGACATCTCTTAATTTTTTCCTATGTCCCGCAAACATGTGCCAAATATATAATGATTATAGGTATGTTACAAAACTTACCTTTAGCGGCGCTGCAGTTCTGCTACTGCCCGTGTGCGCGACTTTGGCGCCTATGAGAGGGGGGCGGGTTTAAAATGCCGTTTACTCCAGACCATTCAAATCGATTAATCTCAGGGGGCTTAGTTGCTGAAGAGAAATTGCTCCGACATTTGTTTTATGAAGTTATTTTTAAACTACGCTGGATAATGTATTAGCAAGAGTAAATAAAAATCAACTTCTAAAGCTGTGAACGCCGATAACGGGACGGATCTCACGTAGGGGACAAAACAAGGTACATAGTTTATTTTAAAATAAAAACGTGCTTCTTAGGAAGCCTTTAATCAAAATTCATGTGCGAAAAGGTGACTTAAAAAATATATGAGCCGGCAGTATTTTTCCTGCCGACTGGGGGTTAAATTCACCGCAAACCGCAACCATCCAAATGATCGCGTTCCACAAAAACCCACTAGCAAGATGATTTAAATGGCCATTAACTTACGGGAATTAAACACTAAATTCCTTTAATTTGGCCTATAAATTTATGACAATAAGATTTAAAAATCATGTTATATTGTGAATTCTTGTGTGAATGTTATTTGGACACTTAGGCTTTTTAAAAATGTTAACCTTGGGGGGGGGGGGGGGGGGGGGGGGGATTCTTAAGAAATGGATAGATGTTTAGAACTAGTAATTTAATTTTATAATTAGCTACAATTAGATAACTAACTCATTATATGCTTTAATTTCAGGTCATCCAAGTAAGATTGTTTCATATTTGTTTCAGAATGCTTCAATCTATAATAACTGAAAATTTCATTTAGTTCTCTTAATTTTTAAGAAAGTTATGGGCTTTTGACTGTCCTTGATCACAGCTTTTGTGTTAAGTCAATGGAAAAGCAATAGGGAGGGAACGAGATGCTAATTTCCGAGTATGAAAATTGCCATAACTTTTTTTATACTGAAGATATGAAAGTGAATTAGGTGTCAAATTAAACTTCTTTTTATGCTTTATCTGATGGGATAAATTGCAAACGATTTTTAAAATCTCAACATTTTGTAATATTGCTGTATAATGTGGCCCTCATGCTGAAAAGTTTGGAGGCCCCTAGATTAGAGGATAGCAAATGTGACCCCACAATTTAAAAGGGAGAGAAAGAGGGAAAAAGAGAAAGAGAAAGAGAGAGTGAGAGAGAGAAAGAGAGAGAGAAAGAGAGAGTGAGAAAGAGTGAGAGAGAGAGAGAGAAAATGAATGAATCTAGTGAACCACTGATCTGTTAGCCTGATGGTTGGGAGAATGTTGGAATCTATAATAAAGGATGTGATATCAATGTGTTTAGAAAATAATTATGTGACAAAGCAGAACCAATAGACTTAATCAGAATCAACACGGACTTATGAAAGAGAAATAATGCTTAATTAATCTTTTAGTGTTCTCCAAAGTGTTCACCAAGTGCAAAATTCTAAGTGAGGTACCAGAACCAAGAAATCTTGGAACTAGCAGAGCACATTATGAAAATACTTCAAATAGCGTACGGAATCGTGGATTTTATAGCGAGCAAGAAAGTTCTGAATGTCGCACCTTCAGAGAAATTAGAAGGCATGAGTGAAGGTACAGAAAATACACCAAAATGATTACATGTAAAAGGGATCTTCCTTTCATGGGAGTTAATAATGTCCTGTCATTATTAAGGGACAGAAGTTTAGGGGTAACGTGAGGGGGAACTTCTTTACTCAGAGGGTGGTGGCTGTGTGGAATGAGCTTCCAGCAGAGGTGTGGAGGCAGGATCGATTTTAACATTTAAAAGTAAAGTGGATAGGTATATGGACGTGAAGGGAATGGAGGGGTATGGTCTGAGTGCAGGTAGATGGGACTAGGGGAAAACAAATGGTCGGCACGGACTGGAAGGGCCGAGAGGGCCTGTCTCCGTGCTGTAATTGTTATATGTTATATGGATGGACTGCAGGAGCTGTTTTGTTTTCCCTTGGAACAGAGGAGGTAGTAAAGGGATCTAACAGAGGGATTTAAAATCATGAATAGAAAAGACAAAACAGCATGAGTGGCACGATGGCAGAGTTGCTGCATTACTGCACCAGACCCAGATTTGATCCTGACTACGGGTGCTGTCTGAATGGAGTTTCAACGTTCTCCCCGTGACCACGTGGATTTTCTCCGGTTTCCTTCCACATTTCAAAGACATACAGGTTTATAGGTTAATTGGCTTTGGTAAATATTGTAAAATTATCCCTCGTGTGTAAGATAGTGCTAGTGTACGGGGATTGCCGGCTCTTGTGGGTTCAGTGGGCCGAAGGGCCTGTTTCTGCACCGTGTCTCTAAACTAAACTAGTGAGAAACTTCAATCCTGAAATTCAGTTTCACTGATGTCAAGCCAACTTCAGAATGATCCAGGCTCATGCTGCAAAAGTAGCAGCAATAAATTGGAAAATGTTATAACACATCTTTTTAGCTCCTTGCATTTAGCCAGTTGCCAGCAGACACCTTTTTCGTTAATTTTCTACCATGCGTGAAATGCTTTCTAAGCAGAAGCAGTTAGGGAAGATGATAATGTTACAAACAACGAGCTGAGGAAAAAAAACCCCTTTCCAGAAAACTAATCGATGCTCATTATTATTAAATATATTTCTGAGCCACAAGGTTATGCATTGTTCTGTTTAAGGACCTTGGCTGAGCTGCCTTCCACACTATAATAGAAAGCTGTATCTTCTGATTCTGCATGCCGAAGTCTGTGGGGAAACTGACTATAAGTAGTTCAGGGCTCAGTCTTCAACCAATGCAAGAAGTGTCACTTTCAACAGCAAATAAAACACACACAAAAAATTTGTGATTTGGCAAGATATTCTTTTTCGGGCTTGAGGCACTTCAGTTCAAAGTGACTTGCAAATCAATAACATTCTCAAATCCCTTTCCCCCCCCCCCCCCCCCCTTCTTGCAGTGTTTTACACCATCAGTTTCCAGCATTTCTAAGTGGCTTTTTCCAGGGTGTCAGAGAGCTTCATTTGAACAGTCTGACCACAAATCAGCAGAGTCACGAGCTTCGTCTGATCAATGGCTTCAAAACCATCTGGTTCATGTCATCGTTAATTAGTGAAATCATATATTAACCAATTAGCAGGATCGTTAAATCCATGCGATCACAAGTTAGTGCAATCATTAGGTTAATAAATCTTTTCAGGTTGCTCAGTAAACAGTTTTGTTAGTGTGAGCATTTAAAAAAAACTATTTTTGTTCATAATGGTTCTGTGAACATTAGCGATTTAAATAATATTCTGTATGAGAAAATGTAATTAAAATGTCCCCCTTTCATGTTTTGAATTGAATTGAGAACTTTTTGCCAAGCAGTTTTTAAAAATGTTTATTATTACATTGAATCAATTCTGTGTGGTAGTGTATTGTATTCTCTCTGTAAATGTTATCCCATCAACAATAGATCCAATTGTTGAGGCAGAGTACAATGCACTACTTTTATTATATATCACAAATGAAGGTGAATGGATTTTGTGGCCATTATGGAATCAAACTGTTACGTCAGGTAGATGAGGTTGAGGGGGGTGGATTGGTATGCTACGTGAAATAAATTCAATTCAAGCACATCCAGGTGGTCTGGTAAACTAGGACTATAGTTCTCTGAACAATCCAGGTTAACAATCACTGCTCTGGCTACAATTCTATCCCCTGGCACAGTATGCCAAAGTTCTAGTTGTAATATTGTAAAACCATTAGGGAAATTGACAAACTAGATTTTTATCTCAACAAGTAGGTTATGTAGGTCTTTGAAAAGATGGCTCATAAAGCATACCTCTTTTACCTTTGCCTTTTTAATGCTTCCATGCCAAATATCAAGCTTATCTGAGATAGTGGGCATCCTAAATTCTCACTTCCCTCTGTGGGGTGGGAAATTGCAACCTTCACGTGGTCCACCCTGTTTCGACTAATGCAATCAACCTGACGTGCACAAACATTTTTAGATCAAATAGAACAAGTTGGCCTACAACTTTAGTCTGTGCACGCCATACGCAAGAAGATGACTCCCCTCCGTAACTGCCGGGAACACAATGATAGAGAGTGCAAAACAGTAATTTTCTCTTATAAATTGCATCTCTGCTTGAATGACAGTGTCTGTTTTCTTTGCACCTTCCACCTTAGCAAGACAAAGTTTGGTCACTTTATAAAATGTATTATTTTGTCATGAGGTGGACATCACTGGCAAGGCAAACATTTATTGTTTATCCCTTACTGCCTTTGAAAAGGTGCTAGTGAACTGTCTTCCTGAATGTCTACCATCTGCCCGCAATAACATATAGACATTCAGAAAGTACTCCCACAATGTATTTAGACAAGATATTGCAGAGCTTAAAACCCAGTGATAATGAAAATAGTTGATTTATTTCCAACTAGGATGTTGTAATTGCGGAGAAGAATTGGGAGGTGGTGGTGTTTTCAGTAACCTGCCCCTTGTTTTTCTTGATCACAGGTTTGAGAGGTGCCGATAAATGAACAATGAAATAAGAGTGTATTGTTGGAAGGAAGGAATAATTAGGGTGGTGAATAAGGTGCCAATCCAGCGGGTTGCTTTGCCCTGGATAGTGTTAAGCTTCTTGAGCATTTCAGGGCTAGTCCCAACCAGGCACCTCATAGGCTCATAAGTGATACTGGCAGAATTAGGCCATTCGGCCCGTCAAGTCTACTCCACCATTCAATCATGACTGATCTACTTGTCCCTCTTAATCCCATTCTCCTGCCTTCTCCCCATAACCCCTTACATCCATACAAATCAATAATCTATCTATCTCTGCCTTGATAGTATCCATTGACTTGGCCTTCACAGCCTTCCGTGGCAATTAATTCTCCAGATTCACCACCATCCGACTAAAGAAATTCCTCCTCTTCTCCTTCCTAAATGAAGGTCCTTTTAATTCCGAGGCTATGACCTCGGATCCTAGACTCTCCCACTAGTGGAAACATCCTAAAGGTGCTGTATTCCATCACACTCCGTACTTCTGCTTTTTAGTTGGGGTATCAGGAAGTGTGTGGTTCATATCCTTGAACTCCTTACGTGTTCTTGGTGTTTATGTTGCTGGTCCAATTGTGTTTCTGGTCAGCAGTGCAATCACTTAGTTCTGTCCATTCATGGTAGTTTTTACTTTTTTGCAACACTCAAAGGTTAGATACTCATTTCTACATACTCTTCTCAATTTATATTGAACCTAAGATAGTGCTGGGTTACAACTGTTATTCACATCACATTTACATTGACTACTTTTTAAAAATATATATATTTTCTAAAATACAAATGGAAGTCAGAGTGGAATAATCAACACTATTTTTCCTGCATGTTGATGTTTCGTTTTGCGAATGAAACATCAACCAAAGGAATAGTTAGATCTGAAGCCGGGTGTCAAGCAGCCAGTTTGTTGTCTCTGCGTCAATTTGCTGCATGATTAGACGGTACTCCCTCTAACATAACTTAAACATTTAGTGTAATCAATTAAGTACTAGATTTCTCTTAATGCTGATCAGAAACACCATTGAGAAAGGAACAAGGACAGCTAAAGCAAATGATACCACAGCAGGAACAAATAGCAGTAATAACAGTAGCAGAGAATAAGGTACTAGGGAGAAGGAAGGAAATCTATCTGTCAAAAATAAATCTACACACTACTCCAATTAAATTAACGGTGCATTTGCACAGATCACAATCAGCCACAGACAATTGCTTCATTCAGTGAACTACCATGGCTTTGTAAAGATTAGCAGCTATTATAGAATGCCAGTGAATGGTCCCATATTTTCATCACCAGTGCTCTGGGCCTTTTGGCAAACAACTGAGCCTTATGTTGCCATAGTTAATCATCTTTACTGAGTAAATATGCTCACAGTAGGTTGCAGTCAGGGACTTGCTGAATAATGATATGAGTGGTGTTAATAAGCCAATCTAACATCCATTTACATTGCAAAACTGCCTTTGCTTCGATAGTGTCTACTCCTGTGTGCAGTGTGGAGAAGAATCTGGAGGAATGGGGGAAGAAAAATGACTCAAAACATGCATTTACGTGCACTTTCTTTCATCCTGCAAACCATTTCCAATCTCAGATAAGTGTGTATAATCATCCAACAATCTGAGAAGCCCACTGTTGACCAGTGCATGCTGCTGTAGAAGTTCATCAACTACAGCCAAAAAGAATATGGCACTGTCCAAGTTACTTTGCTGAAACAATGTATGTTTTAATCATTGTTGAGTCTAATGCAGCCTTCCAATCAGAGTCCTCATTCCACAGCACCAACTGCACTTCATTCATCTGATAGTTTAGTTTAGTTCAGAGATACAGTGTGGAAATTCTGTCCACCGAGTCCGTGCCGACCACGATCACCCATACACCAATTTTAACCTCGCTGGTGCTGCAAGGCAGCAACTCTACCGCTGCACCACTGTGTCGCCATCATAATGCACTATATATACTGCCATTGGGATAGCTTCTGTCAAACTCTTCTGGTAAATGTGAATAAAAGACGCAATGATTCACGTCCTTGTGCTGCTCGGTAGTTAACTGAGCTGTGTCAATGACAGTCAGGCGAAGCGGGATGAATTTTAGCAAAACCAGCACCCCAAATTCTGCTGACTGATGCAAGGAAAGAATTAACACCAAAGAATAATATTTTCCTCACATCACTGTGGGAAGGTAATAGTGAAATATAAAATAAATTATCACAGATACTTTGTTAAATTACCAAAGACGATTAATAAAGTGTGTAAAATGATGAGGGAAGTTGATGGGGTGAATGCACGGGAATCTTTTACCCAGAGTAAATCAAGAACTACCAGATACCAGGAAGGATATTAGCTTGGAGGATGTAGAATCTATATGGGTAGAGCTGCGAAACACTAATGGGCAGAAAACGCTAGTGGTAGTTGTGTACAGGCCACAGTAGTAGTGGAGTTGGGGATGGTATCAAACAGGAAATTAGAAATGTGTGCAACAAAGGTAAAACAGTTATAATGGGTGACTTCAATCAACATATAGATTGGGTGAATCAAATTGGCAGGGGTGCTGAGGAAGAGGATTTCTTGGAATGTATGCGGGATAGTTTTCTAAACCAACATGTAGAGGAACCAACGAGAGAGCAGGCTATTCTAGACTGGGTATTGAGTAATGAGGAAGGGTTAGTTAGTAGTCTTGTTGTGCGTGGCCCCTTGGGCAAGAGTGACCATAATATGGTTGAGTTCTTCATTAGGATGGAGAGTGACATAATTCAGAAACAAGGGTTCTGAACTTAAAGAAAGGTAACTTTGAGGGTATGAGACGTGAATTGGCCAAGATAGACTGGCAATTTATTCTTAAAGGGTTGACGGTGCAATAGAAGGCATTTAAAGACTGCATGGATGAACTACAAAAATTGTTCATCCCAGTTTGGCAAAATAATAAATCAGGGAAGGTAGTGCATCCATGGATAACAAGGGAAATCAGGGATAGTATCAAAACAAAAGATGAAGCATACAAATTAGCCAGAAAAAGCAGCCTACCAGAGGACTGGGAGAAATTCAGAGTCCAGCAGAGGAGGACAAAGGGCTTAATTAGGAAAGGGAAAATAGATTATGAAAGGAAATTGGCAGGGAACATAAAAATTGACTGCAAAATGTTTTTATAGATATGTGAAGAGAAAAAGATTAGTTAAAACAAATGTAGGTCCCTTGCAGTCAGAAATGGGTGAATTGATCATGGGGAACAAGGACATGGCAGACCAATTGAATAACTACTTTGGTTCTGTCTTCACTGAGGAAGACATAAATAATCTGCCGGAAATAGAGGTCAAATGAGATGGAGGAACTGAGTGAAATCCAGGTTAGCCGAGAAGTGGTGTTAGGTAAATTAAAGATCGATAAATCCCCAGGGCCAGATACCCTGCATCCCAGAGTACGTAAGGAAGTAGCCCCAGAAATAGTGGATGCATTAGTGATAATTTTTCAAAACTCTTTAGATTCTGGAGCAGTTTGTGAGGATTGGAGGGTAGCTAATGTAACCCAACTTTTTAAAAAGGGGGGGAGAGAGAAAATGGGGAATTACAGACCAGTTAGTCTAACATTGGTAGTGGGGAAACTGCTAGAGTTAGTTATTAAAGATGGGATAGCAGTACATTTGGAAAGTGGTGAAATCATTGGACAAAGTCAGCACGGATTTATGAAAGGTAAGTCATGTCTGACGAATCTTATAGAATTTTTAAAGGATGTAACTAGTAGAGTGGATAAGGGTGAACCTGTGGATTTGTTATATCTTGACTTTCATAAGGCTTTCCACAAGGTCCCACATAAGAGATTAGTATACAAACTTAAAGCACACGGTATTGGCGGTTCAGTGGATAGAGAACTGGCTGGCAGACAGGAAGCAAAGAGTAGGAGTAAACGGGTCCTTTTCAGAATGGTAGGCAGTGACTAGTGGGGTACCGCAAGGCTCAATGCTCAGACCCCAGCTATTTACAATATATATTAATGATTTGGACGAGGGAATAGAATGCAACATCTCCAAGTTTGCGGATGACACAAAGCTGGGGGGCAGTGTTAGCTGTGAGGAGGATGCTAGGAGGCTGAAAGGTGACTTGGATAGGCTGGGTGAGTGGGCAAATGCATGGCAGATGCAGTATAATGTGGATAAATGTGAGGTTACCATTTTGGTGGCAAAAACAGGAAAGTAGATTATTATCTGAAAGATGGCCGATTAGGAAAAGGGGAGATGCAACGAAACCTGGGTGTCATGGTTCAGCAGTCATTGAAAGTAGGCATGCAAGTGCAGCAGACAGTGAAGAAAGCGAATGGTATGTTAGCATTCATAGCAAAAGGATTTGAGTATAGGAGCAGGGAGGTTCTACTGCAGGTTCACAGAGTCTTGGTGAGACCACACCTGGAATATTGTGTACAGTTTTGGTCTCCAAATCTGAGGAAGGACATTCTTGCCATAGAGGGAGTACAGAGAAGGTTCACCAGACTGATTCCTGGGATGTCAGGACTTTCATATGAAGAAAGACTGGATAGACTTGGCTTGTACTCGCTAGAATTTAGAAGACTGCGGAGGGATCTTATAGAAACTTACACAATTCTTAAGGGGTTGGACAGGCTAGATGCAGGAAGATTGTTCCCGATGTTGGGGAAGTCCAGAACAAGGGGTCGCAGTTTAAGGATAAGGGAAAAATCTTTTAGGACCGAGATGAGAATAACATTTTTCACACAGAGAGTGGTGAATCTCTGGAATTCTCTGCCACAGAGGTAGTTGAGGCCACTTCTTTAGCTATATTTAAGAGGGAGTTAGATGTGGCCCTTGTGGCTAAAGGGATCAGGGGGTATGGAGAGAAGGCAGGTACAGGATACTGAGTTGGATGATCAGCCATGATCATATTGAATGGCGGTGCAGGCTCGAAGGGCTGAATGGCCTACTCCTGCACCTATTTTCTATGTTTCTATATAGGTTTAAGGTGAGGCAGGGGGTGAGGGACTTTTAATAGGAACCTGAGGGGCAACCTTTTCATATATTAGGTGGTCACTATATGGAACAAACTGCCGGATGAGATAGTTGAGGCAGGTAATATAACAACATTTAAAAGATATTTGAACAAAAGGTTTAGAGGCGTATGGACCACATTTGGTCAGGACTAGCCTCGATTGGCATCTTGGTCAGCAAGTTGGGCCAAAGGCCTGTTTTTGCATTGTATGCCTGAATTTTAGGGATTTAAAAGATTTCCTTGCAGATTAAACAAGATACTAATGGATTATTACAATGGTGAGAATATGGAACTTTCATCATGATGTCCCCACTTTGTACTCGCTATCCTTCCCAATAAAGCAAGCATGCCATAAGCCTTCTTCACCACACTGTCCAGCTGACACTTTCACATTCATGAAACTGTGCACCATCCAGATCTCACTGTACACTCTCCTGGGCTATATTATGATACAGGTCTTTGGAAAGAAAAGCAATTTAGCTAAAGCAAAACATCAATTTACGTTCAGAGATATTTGTGGAAAAAGTCAAGGTAACACAGCTTTCTCATAGGTTCAAAAATCTACTTTATTATTCTGGTTGACTTCCAGAGATGCAATGTGGAAGTTTCTCATACGACAATCAGGAGAGGACCTGTCCCACTATACGAGTTTACCCAAGAGCTCTCCCGAGTTTAAAAAAAAATCAAACTCGTGGTAAGTACGTAGAATGTACGTAGCGGGTATGTCGGAGCTCGGGCCATCTTAGCGGCTCGTAACGCTAATGACAGGTACTCGTGAAACGCGGTAAGCTCATGGAGTTTTTTCAACAGTGCGGAGGGTGTCCATGAGAGTCCCCGAATACCTACGAACAGCTATTACCGTAATTCTCCGAGTTCGAATCAGGGGAAACTCGGGAGAACTCTTGAATTACCTTGTACAGTGGGACAGGCCCTTTAACCTAAGCAACAAATTCAATCGTTTAAAATACAAATCTCAAAAAATCTGTTCTCCTCTATCTTTCCCATTTCTCATAAAACATTACCAAAAAATGTGATCATTCTCTCCAGTAGTGCTGCCTGGTTTGCTGAGTATTCCCAGCAATTTATGTTTTCCTTTTAGCTTACTAGAACTCCCTATATTTTGCGCTTTAATTTTATTATTTGTACTTTTCTTCTTGTGACTCATTCAACTACTGACATAGATGCACGTTTACTCCAAAATAATTTCACTCCATTAACTGTTAAAATGTATACACATATTTCAAGCCTTGTTGGTCTAACAAAGTGGTCCAAATATTCCTTACCTGTTAAACTCAATTTTTTAATTTTTCTGTTTCTTTTGGAGTCTGTTTAGTTATTGTAGTGTTCATTCTTAATGTCTTCCCTCCTATCGAAAGATTTTCTTCAATATACATTACTTTGAAAGTTACCTGTGATTTTCCCACAATTAACTTTACTTTTCCAGTAGTTCCAAAAGATTTGAGGACTCAATCTATGGCTGTCCTGCAGGGCATACAACAATACCACAAGACATGGACATCCACTAGTGTTGCCTGGTTTGCTGAGTATTCCCAGCAATTTATGTGTTTTGTTTTTTTTAGTTTACCATGACTCACTGTATTTTGAGCTTTAATGTTATTATTTGTGCTTTTCTTCATGTGATTCATTCAACAACTTATATAGATGCACATTTACTCTGAAATAATTTCACTCCATTAACTGTGAAAATGTGCACACATATTTCAAGCCTATAACCATAGGCATTTAAAAACAGTTCCAACGAGGCAGCGTGGTTATACAGTGCTAGAGTTGCTCCCTAACAGTACCAGAGACCCGGGTTCCATCCTAATTGATGGTACTATCTCTATGGAGTATGTACGTTCACACTGTGACCTGCTTGGGTTTTCTCCGGGTGCTCCGGTTTCCTCCCCCACTCTAAAGACCACATGTTTGTAGGTTAATTGGCTTCTGTAAAATTGTAAATTGTCCCTAGTGTGTGTAGGGTAGTGTTAGTGTGCGGAGATCACTGGATGGCGTGGACCGAAGGGTCTGTTTCTGCGACGTACCTTTAAAACTATAAAACTAAAGAAAACCTGCGTGTGTTATATAAAAAAAGCCTAAATACTAATAAATGTACTTAAAACTAATTTCAAGTACTAGAAGTTAATTAAATACCTGAAGATAAAATGAAATAAAGGCAGAAAAGCCACTTAGATTTACATTTTCAATCACTGTTGGTGACTCCATCTGCTGAATGGTGTCACACCATTTCTTCACCTCTCCCTGGCTTGTAGCTGAGAAGCTATATGCAAATTGCATCCGTCCTCTCGGCTGAGGATAGCAGTGCTCCATCACTGCACTGCGTCTGTGGTTAGTCTAATTGTGGATGGGGTGGATGGGAGGGGGAGGGTGTGGGGAGCAGGGGGTCAAATATGCCGATATCTGTCTCGGGCTTGTCTTCTGACCTCTGCATGCATTGTGGTGTGCAAGCGCGCAAGTCAGAGACGAGCAGACCTACAAGGTTGGCAGCAGTTCCCTTCAGAAATATTGGCAGAAGGAAAGTGTGATTCGGGCTGTTATCTCAGTTCTGCTGACAGCGTGATGAGCAATGAACTGCACTATGTACAACAATCGAGAACCGGGGCAGAAACAGCGATGAGCTCTTATTCCAGAATGAATAGGAATGGATTATAGTTTCCGCTGAGCCCTCTTTGCACTGGCTCTGTGACTAATCACCAAGAGAAGCGGCCTATCTCATACGCAGGGTACGATCTGTACATTCACCACACACTCTTCCTTCACCTCTTCCTGGCAGGAACAGCTGGCCTAAGTGACGATGGCAGACCAGCTGTTGGCTGCTTGTGAAACTTTCAAATTTTTTTTAAACCAGAAAAAATAATAAATTTTTGACAGCCAAGGGAAAGTTTGATTGCTCTGCTGAACCCCTAAGGAAAACAGCTCAACAGATACTTTCAAACCCCCGTCTAAACAAAGGAGCCAGATTCTACTGAAGCCAGGCTTCTGGCTACTCAGGCTTGACCTCACAGCTTTAGGTACTTAGATTTTTTTTGTATGCCGACTGACTGAAACTGTCAGCTGATAACTCGGGGCATCTGAGACCTGACTAAATGCACGAAACGACTGTTTACCACCATAGAAAATCAAATTGAACTAAATACAGAAAATGCTAGAAAAACTCAGCAGATCAGACAACAAATGTTCAAAGAGAAACAGTTAATATTTTCAGATTGAAAACCCTTCTTGTTCTTGGAATTATTAAATTGAAACAGTTTTCCACCCTGAAATATTTCATGGAATACAATGGCAAGCCAGACAAAGAGAAGTCAGTGCCTTTAATTGAATGGTGAGCTGTGGTACAATATATTTAGTAATTGTCACATGTACCAAGGTACAATGAAAAGCTTTTTATTGTGTGCTAACCAGTCAAAGAACACACAATGCATGTTTACAATCAAGCTGTCCACGGAGTATGGATCGAGGGTACAACATTTAGTGTAAGATAAATCTGATGTAGTCCAATTAAAGATGGTTCAAAGGTCTCCAATGAGGTATGGAAGGTCAGGACCACACTCTAGCTGGTGGGAGAGGAGATAACAGCTGGGAAGAAACTGTCCCTGAATCTGGAGGTATGCATTTTCAAACTTCTCTACCTCTTGCCTGATGGGAGAGGAGAAATAAGGCAATGACTGGAGTGAGACTGGTCCTTGATTATTGCCAAGGCAATATGAAGTATATATAGAGTCAATAGAAGGGAGGTGGAGTGGAAGATTGCAACCTTCACGTGGTCTGCCCTGTTTCGACATGCAATCAACTCGACGTGCACAAACGGAAGGTCAAATAGAACAAGTTGTCCAACAACTTTAGGCTGTGCACGCCACACGAAAGAAGAAGAAGGGAGGTTGTTTTGCGTGGTGGCCTGGGCTATGTCCACAACTCTCTGCAATTTCTAGCAGTCTTGGATAAAATAGTAGCTTCCAAATTTTTGAGTTTTGTTTAAGAAGGAACTGCAGATGCTGGAAAATCGAAGGTTGACAAAAATGCTGGAGAAACTCAGCGGGTGAGGCAGCATCTATGGAGCGAAGGAAATAGGCAACGTTTCGGGTCGAAACCCATCTTCAGACTGACGTGAGGGTGGGGGGGGGGGGGGTGGTTTGAACAAAGGAAGAGGAGGAGCCAGTGGGCTGAGTGAGAGTTGAAAAGGGGAGGAGAAAGTAGGGACTACCTGAAATTAGAGAAGTCAATGTTCATACCGCTGGGGTGCAAACTGCCCAAACTATGAGCTGCCGCTCCTCCAATTTAATATATGTGCTATTAAAGTTGCCGGGGTAAACGGGACGAAAAAGGTTGAGAACCCCTGTTTTAAAGGGTGTCAGGGATTATGTGGAGAAGGCAGGAGAATGGGGTTGAGAGGGAAAGATAGATCAGCCATGCTTGAATGGCGGAGTAGACTTGATGGGTCGAATGGCCTAATTCTGCTAGTATCACTCAAGAAGCTTAACACCATCCAAACAAAGCAACCTGCTGGATTGGCCCCTTATTCACCACCCTAATTATTCCTTCCTTCCAGCAATACATTCTTATTTCATTGTTCATTCGATCGGCACCACTCAGACCTGTGACCAAGAAAAACAAGGGCAGAAGATTACTGAAACCACCACCACCTCCCTATTCCTCTCCGCATTTCCAATAGCCTAGTTGGAAATAAGTCAACAATCATCATTATCACTGGGTTCTGAGCACTGAAATATCTTGTCTAAATGCATTGTGGGAGTACTTTTTAAATCAGGGTCAGCAACCTTGTTCTGCATAGGAACCAGGACCCATGTCTGTGATCGGATGGTGGGCCACATCTATCACCATAGTTAATAAATAATTAATGAGTCTAAAAAATTCACAACAAAAGTGTAACAAAAAGACACTTTTACCCCTGCGACAATCAACAACTAAAATGCAACACTGTGGCCGGAGCGGAATGCCTCACCAACCCCGCTGATGCTTCGCTTTCCTCCAGCCCGCCCGCCGCTGGGCTCCCGAGGAAACCGCACCAGCACCGCCTCGCTGAAGCCGCTCTCAACCCGCTTCAGTTTCACACATGCCGCGGCACCCAGGTGGGGGGAGGGTGGGAGGGTCGGAACGGAGCGAGAGAGTGAGTTGACAGGTGTTGTGATATGAAATTGGCTGAGTGTGTGTGAGAACTACCCTCGGATAAGTGTTGTGTGTTTTGTGTTACGCCTGCGGGCCGGATGATTTCGGATTCCGGGCAG
Source organism: Okamejei kenojei (assembly GCA_035221665.1). Lineage (NCBI taxonomy): Eukaryota > Metazoa > Chordata > Chondrichthyes > Rajiformes > Rajidae > Okamejei > Okamejei kenojei. Next base: position 86,255,226 of record CM069135.1, read on the forward strand.
AATCCGGCCCGTGGGCCGTAGGTTGACGACCTCTGTTCTAAATGTCTAAATGTTATTGCAGGCAGATGGTAGACATTCAGGAAGACAGTTCACTAGCACTCTGTACGGTTGTGAGAGGTTATAGGGAGAAGGCAGGAGAATGGGGTTAAGAGGAAAAGGCACATCAGTCATGATTGAATGGCGGAGTAGACTTGATGGGCTGAATGGCCTAATTCTGCTCGTATCACTTATGATCTTATGATCCAGAGTTCACTCTCAGGACGAAGACAATATTTCTGATCAGAGCCTTGGTAGACTGGCAGAATGACCCATTATTGAGGATGGCTCTTTCAAGGTCAAAGATGAAATGTGCAAAATGTCTCTTCCCATAGATGTAGCCTGACCTGCTGAGTATTTACCAGCATTTTCGTTTTTTTCTTTAGCTTTCTACAATCGACGGTTTTTAAAAAAATGTTCATTTGCAAATAGGAAGTATTAACAAAGGAGGGTCTTAAGATGCAGATCTGTTGTGGAATGATCACAGGGGGCAGAGGAAATGAGAAGGGAAATGATGGAGACATAAGGAATCGCATATGTTGCTGGGCGGTGATGGGGGGTTGGCCAAATGCACATCAGTTTACCTGTTAAAACTAGAATTGGCTGGATTGGTAAAGGAAGTAGAGATTTAAAATAGATCTTACTTTATACCCATCCCTGAGCCACCCTTCCCTCAAGGAATTAAAAGTCCTCTCTGTAATGCAATAAAAGTCTTCCTTTCATTGGAAAAGATCCATATTACTCAAACAATGTTAATTTGAATTATTTCGACAGGTTTCTTTCAAATTAATATTGAGCTGGAAGAAAAGCATAATTTCCTCAATTTGTACCAGTAGACATGCTCAATGAGGTGAAGAAAATCAATGTGCGTTTTTTTTAGAAGTGATTTTGAAGTTGTTTACAGGGAATTTGAATATAATTTGGACGTGAATTAATTTTGATGTAGTTCACGTGTGAAATTAAAACAAGCTTTTATTTGGAATAGAATTTATTATGGCTGACTCTAAATCTGTTGATGACTCACGGACAAATATATCCAGTGATGGACTATGCCTCTTCCCACTGGACTGCTGAGTAGGAAGCAGTAGCAGGCTACAACTGCAATAGTATAGTTTAGTTTAGAAATACAGTGTAGAAACAGGCTCTTCAGCCCACCGTGTCTGCACCGACCAGCGATCCCCGCACATTAATACAATTCCACACACACGAGGGACAATTTACATTTATACAAAGCCAATTAACCTACAAACCTTGGAGGAAACCGAAGATCTTGGAGAAAAACCACGTGGTCAGGTGGAGAACGTACATATTCCATGCAGACAGCACCCGTAGTCGGGATGGAACGCGAGTCTTTAGAGCCGAAACTGCTGTAAGGCAGTAGTCTAGCACTGCGCCACTGTGCCACATGTTATGCCACCTATTGCTGTGGTAAACTAGGTTGACTCATGGCAGCAAGGACTAGAGGTTGGGAGATTCAATTTACAACAAAAAAAATTGGTATTAACACTAAACTCTGGAGCAATTGAATTTTGTACTCTGCTTAACCCTGGAAAGCTTACAGCAAGTACAGTTTTGAATTGCAATTGTTTAAAAACTACAAGGGCTTGAGAGATCGGGTGGAGCAATGAGTTACCATGTTACCTTTTCACCTCTGATGCCAGAGTTCAAATTCAGCACGGACTACAATCATATAATGCCTCCTCGCTCCCTGCCAGCTGCACAGCCTATGTTAAATTCATTCAAACAGTGTTAACCTAATGCTCAGTGCATACGGACTCCCACCCTCATAACCATTCACTTCAAACTCTGCTTGATTTTAAGATACAAAGAACATTAATTTAAAACAAAACGTATTGCATTATCATGGAGTTCCTCCATTCCTCCGCTGCTATTTCACTGGATGTTTGGCAGAAGCACTGCGTACGTGTGTGTGCAAACAATGACCAGTGAACTTTCACTGGTAAAGCTGGTGTAGTCCCAAGGAAATAACTTTCCATTTTGATGCTCTCACATGAACACACAACATATTTCTCTATCTCCACCTTCCAGATGTTAGTTGTCATGCAGAAAGTACCTTTCAAATCAGAATCTGAATTACTATTTAAATAAACCCTTTTTTCTCTCTTTGGTTTCTCAGTATGAAAATATAATTTATTGAAGCAACGTCAGGCAAGGGTGGCACGGTGGTATTGTTGCTAGACCAATTGCCTCACAGTGCCAGAGGCTCAGGTTCGATCCCCATGTCAGGTGCTGTCCATGTGGAGTTTACATGTTTTCCTTGTGACCATTTGGGTTTCCTCCCACATCCCAAAGTTAGGCAAATTTGTAGGTTAATTGGCCCATTGTAAATTACCCCCAGTGTGTAGAGAGCGGATGTGAAGATGGGATAACATAGAACTAGTGTGAAAATATGATTGATGGTTGGCATGAACTTGGTGGGCCAAATGGCCTGTTTCCATGCTGTATCTCTAAACTAAACGAATTTACTGTCAACGCCTATATAAAAAGTTCCACAATCTCTATCCTCACAAGCTCACTGTAATAGACAACAACTTCTATTATCCGTTTAATCTTTTTTTGCACTTGTTTCTGCTTCTACAAACAGTCCCTCAACGTAGAACATAAGCAGTCTCTGAGCAATTGCACATTGATAAATAATAGTGTTATGGAACATTGAGAGCTTTGAATTTTACCCTTACGCACAGTAGTTTTTTTAATTAGTCTTTTATGAATTAGTCTTTTCCCAATGCATCAAAATGAAGGTTCAATGAGATGATAAATGTATTGTACAAGAGGTCAGTAAGTTAAAGATATTTCTTTGCGTTCCGTGACATGCTTTGTACCAAAGAGCTTTGTTAAAATCTTTACCGGCAACACTTTACGATATAATTAATTAGAGAAAGCAAAACAGATCAAAATTCCTTTATATAATAATTTGATATACCCTTTCCAGTAAAATTTGTATGGAAACAAAATCAAGCAGAGATCACGTTACTTCAACTGTACTATTTTTTTCAGTTGCTGAAGGTAACAGAAGATACGGTATATGGTCTTGAAGAGTGTTTGAAAATAACTTCAATTGTTCCTTAGTAAAATTAGTCAAACCACTTAGATTTGCTATTGAAAGTGTTGAATTCCATTATTTCCAAGGCTACACTAGGGGCTGTCATTGGCTTTGCATTAGGTCAGTGGATATTAACTTCATTTACACTTGGCTGGGAATTGGCTGGTGTCGACAATAGGAGACCTACTGCCTTGGCTGAGGGGGAAGTTAGCTGGGGCTTGACAGAAAGCTGCCACTGAAGAAGATGGATGATGATGCTGCCTGACCTTGGCCCTGCATACATCACCATCACAGCCGCTCTCTACACAACAAAAGAACTCTCCAACTTTCTCAGTTCCCTTCATCATTATTGCCACTAACTGGTCCAGACATCTTCATGACCCTAAGCCCCACCCCTTTTAAATCTGCAAGCTTCAAATAACTAAATCCCAAAAAGTGCTTTCATTTGTTTGTTCTAATTTGCTTATCACCATCTCCTGCCCAGGTTGTGGCAAGGCAGCTGAACGCAATGTCACTAGGCATAGTGTTCTGTCACTTCACTGGCTTATCCCATCAAAGGCCAAACTTACTGATAAATGACAATTAGTGCTCGAGGCTTTTCACTGGGGAATTTCATACACTCTGCAAACGTTCAAAAAATCATCCTTAACAGGATTATTTCCGAGGTTTAGGAATATTGAAAAAAGCCTTTTTGATACTTCATTTGATTGCTAAAATAGTCAGTGTTCGTCTGCAAATAATAATTCATGTAGCCACTACTATTTTGACTGCACCAGCTGCAAACACAAAAGAAAGACAGGTTACAGATGAGAGAACACAGGCCATTTATATAGGGCTTAGTAATAACATTAATGATACTGTTCACGGAGAAATATTTCAGTACCAACTGATAACTAGGAAGAAAAGACGGTTTAAATAGTAAATCAAATTCTCATTTGAAAGAGCCTTTCTGCATGTGAAACCGTTCCCTAGAAAATAGAGACAGAATTTTATTATACATTAAACAGACATACTATTCTGTATCCTTCATTTAAAGATCCAGCATGTTAACCCTTTACAATCATGTGATATTTCACACAATGTTAGGTTTTCAAATAAAACCTGACAAATACTTCCACAGGCAATTTAATGATTTGCTTGGTCAATTCAGGTTCTGTGTTCAAATGATCCATTGGATATCTGCCCTACACCTAGTGTTATTTGTAATTTACAAATATGAACAAAGGTTATCTGTATAAATATACCATTTTAGCCTATAGAGAATAGCCGCTTCAAATAAGGAACACCCTTATTTATTATTGATTGTAATCATGTATAGTCATATATAATCATGCTTAGTCTTTACACTGACTGGATAGCACACAGCAAAAAATATTTTCAATGTACTTCTATACATATAATATACTAAACCAAGCAAAACATCATGCTCTTTAGAAGTCTGAAGAAGGGTCCCGACATAAAACATTACCTATCCATATTCTCCAGAGATGCTGCTAACTCGCTGAGTTACTCCAGCACTTTGCGTCCACATCTTTCTTATAGGTCATCCCGTTCTACTGTTTGAACAAGTTTAGAGCCTTCAAAGTATACTTCCCAGGAATAAACTAAGGCGATCTCAGGACAACCTTCATATTTTATAAAATTACCATGAAGTCACAATTGGGAAAGTGGTCCCATGGCCAAAAGGTAACTTGTCCAAGCCGACCAAATTGCCTTCATCAGCTAGTCTCTTGCCTTCATTTGGCTCATATCACTCTAAACCCTTCATATCCATGAACCTGTCCCAATACTGTTTTAATGCTGCTTTCATGTACCTGCTCTATCACCTAGTACCCACCCACCACTCTTTATGTGAAGAACCTGCCCCTCAGGTCCCCTTTAAACCTTTGCAGTCTCACGTTAAACCTGTGCTGTCTGGTATTGGACTTCACTACCCTGGGAATACACTGTGACCATACACCTTTTCTATGCCCCTTATGATTGTATAAACATCTATAAAGGTTCCCCCTCAGCCTCCTTCATGCCAGGTAAAAGAGTCTCAAACTTTCCCATTCCTAACAACATCCTTATGAATCTTTTCTGCACCCTTTCTCGTTCAATCCCATCCTCCCTATAGGATGAGGAGGAGAACTGCACAGAATATGCCTGGTGCGGTCTCAACAATGTCATATATACAGCTGCAGCATGACTTCATAATTCTTGTACTCAATGCCAGGACCAATAAAGTCACGTATTGTCTCCCTGTTGAAACCACTTTCATACAACTATATATTTGTAGGCTTAGATCTCTCTGTTCTACAACACTCCCAGAGACCTTGCCATTTACCATGCAAGTCATGCCCTGGTTAAACCTTCCAAAATGCTTCGCTTATCAGAGTTAAATTCCACCAAAGTCTTGCCCGGACAGTAGAAGCAGGACTAACCACAAATGGAGACTCTGGATTATCCCCTACTTAACAGGAGTAGTTAATACCACACTGCGCACATCCTTGCCCGCCACTCAATCACTAAGATAATACCAGACTAGAGGGCTAAAGGCATTGTTATCAAAATAAGATACAGAGAGTAAGCTTGTATATTCTCAAGTATGTCAGATTAAGACGATTTACAGAGCTCCATAAAGCTGTTTGTTGGAATAGATGTGATAGATGGAAATAAACTATTTTTCCCAGGGGGGAACTACCAGGAAAAGGAGCATTATCTTCAAATTCAAGCCTGTGTTTCAGGGACGATATTAAGAAGCAATTCATATACCCTAGTGGAAATAAAGAAATCACAGCTCCCCAGGAGAAAAAATTGCTGAAATAAAAGTTAATAACACCTACAGAATTAGACGGTGGATTGTGTTTAAGGTACAGTTTAACATAATGGTTTATGTTTCATTAGAAAAGAACCCTTCTAGAGACCACCCCGACCCAAAATGTCACCTATCCATGTCTCCACAGGTGCTGCCTGACCCGTTGAGTTACTCCAGTACTTGTGTCAATTTTTGTAAACCAGCATCTGCAGTTCCTTGCGTCCATGCTCATATTCCCTGTATTATTAGAAAATCCATGGCATCTCAATTCCTTCAAACGTGTGCTTTAAATGGGATAATGGTGATTTTTGATGTTTCCACATGACCATCAATATTTGCTGAAGTTAACACTGCAGCATAAGTACCTTGGTTAAAGTACAAACCCGCGCTTTCGGGCAAATAACAGTGTATGAATGAGGTAGAAGAAGAGGTCAGAAGAGAAAAAGGTATTTTTAATATACATTCATGTTCACTTACTTTGCCAGCTACTCTTGGTGTATGGAATTATGTAACTGGCTAAACTTTGAGGGCAGGGGAAAACCTATTCATCAACCACGGTACAGAAATGTAACATAACATTTTATTACATGGTAGTTTTCAGCCAAGTTGTGAACATCTAATCTGAGAAGTTCAGTCATACTATGATATCCGACGTGGCATTGAAACGTCACGCAACTGATAATACTTAACATGACAGTGAATTTCCACCCATTTAGGAACAACAGAACACTCTCTTGTTCTGCCTACTCAGCAATATCCAACAAAATGGAATTCCACCCACTGGGCAATTTCTAACAAAAGTAATGAAATACAAATCTTCAAGGCTCTTTTCAAAAATGTCAAAGAAAATCCGAGCACTAGCCAAAGCATTTAAACTCTACCAAGCGTTAGATTATTTAATGGCTCACAGCAGCTGCCATGCTAAATAAGTACCCCTGCTGCTGGTTACAACTTGAGTTGGTGCAAATTGTTACCACATCCCTGTTTCCCCCATGCAGGGAGGGGGTAGGGAAGTAAGGGGGGGGGGGACTGACGTGGAGTTATACTTTGGAAAGGTTTTTTTTAGTACAAAGAGCGGTTCTGTGCAAAAGAGGTTGACAGAAGACGGGAAGCAGTGAAAGATGAGCTGGCCCCTTTCCACGGACTGTGATGAATGAGCCGATCACAACACGTTTTGGTGAAAGCTGAAGCCAAGCTCAGAGGAGACTGGTCGAGTGACATGACTGGCAGCCCATCTCATTTACTCACTGCTCATTTCCGTTTGATAGTTTAGGCAGTATGTTTAAAGCTGTATTAATTCTGCCCTCAACTTCACTTTGCTGCATTTGGTTTTCAGGCAAATGGAACTTCTGTGACTAAAATGCTGATTCTTTAAATCTACTGCGGCTATCTTGAATATATTTTTCCCCCTACAAAGCAGTGAGCCATTCCGCACATCTTTTTCACATCTCCAATTTATTGCTACAATCAGCCAGAATGACCATTAAACATTTATTTTTATTCAAGCTGTTGACTGCCCTGAACCAGACTTTTAAAAATTATATCATGGATCAGATACTCAAATTGTAGATAGACACAAATTGCTGGAGTAACTCAGCAGGACAGGCAGCATCTCTAGATAGAAGTAATGTGTGACGTTTTGGGTCGACACCCTTCTTCAGACTCAACACAAAACCTCACCCATTCCTTCTATCCAGATATACTACCAGCATTTTGTGTCTATCTTAAGTGTAAACCAGCAACTGCAGTTCTTTCCTACTCAAATTATAGATTTTGTGTAACAATCTGCAAGTAACGGTTAGAAACATATTGATGTCAAAATAGTGGCAATATTTCAATATCATAATATGTAAGTGACAAGAAAGTTACCTTTATTTCAGTTTTTCAATCACCATTTTGCTATATGATCTTAATGTAAGCCCATGCATGCTCATCCAGATTATATTGGAGTCAAATTTCACTTGTTTGTCTCATTTATGTATTTCTTCTTAAATGTTACCTCCTCTTTCCTCTGTTTCCATCTCCCTACAAATACCTCAGGTAGGCTGCCTGCTTACATGATTCTGTCGCTGCCCATTATGATGGGGCCACACTCTCCAATTGTTCCATTTGCACTGGAGGAAATGTCAACTCTCCTCCCTTCTCCCTGACAGCAAAATCAGGAAGAACACAACTCTCACCACCGGTCACCCCTCCACTAGTATTATCTTCCATTGCATCTATTTCAAAGGTGAAGTGAATCGACTGACATTGCTTCTTATTTCCTGTGCCCGGACCATTTTGGGAAGATGCTGCGATGCGTTCAATGAACAGAGCTCGTCATCTTCCGCTCAATGTTTTAATAGGATTCAAGCTTAAGAATGCACTGCTTATTCCAGGAAGGAAATGTATACTATTGGTCTCTGTAAAACATTAAAAGCTATTGATCCCAGTTTCTATTACACTGATTCTCTGCACATTATTGGTCCATGTGACTCTAATCAGCATTCTTGTAAAGTATATTTTATTCTCTATGTATTTAGAAACATAGAATCATGCAGCACAGAAACGGGCCCTTCGGCCGTACTCATCCATGCCTATCTATTTACGATACGACAGAATATTTATCCCAGGAGGGAAATTGATCTCCCAACAGTCATAAAACACAAGATACATGAAACATGAAATGTAAGTGACGAGTAGAAAGGATTGAGGATGTGCAAAGATTTGGGGGGGGGGGGGGGGGGGGGGGGGGGGCGGGGGGGGTGAAGGGGAGTCAGTCTACCCCATGACAGAAGGGGGAGGAATTGTACAGTTTGATAGCCACAGGGAAGAAGAATCTACTGTGGCATTCTATGCTGCATCTTGGTGGAGCCAGTCTGTTGCTGAAGGTACTCCTCAGGTGTAGTCAGTGTGTCATGGAGGGGGTGAGCTATATTGTCCAAGATGCTCAGCAGTTTGAGGAGCATCCACCCCTCCAGAACCACCTCCCATTAATCCATCGCCACCCAAGGACAGAGCCAGCCTTCTTGATGAGCTTGTTAATCTGTTTTTGTCTATGTATTTGTTCATCTGTTCAGCAGAGCAACTCAAGAATAATTTGGTTATGTGTTAGATGTTAGAAATGTTATGCTAAAATCCAGTATTTTTAAAATTTTACTATGGTTCTTTTTTAAATTATTTTTTAAAAGGGCAAATGAATTCCCACCAATCAATTTTAACTCAAGAAGATTAATGTTACTACAGGCTCCCGATTTTTTAAACATCTCCTGGCCAAATCTACACTGTGAGAATCAACTGGTTATAATAGATCTGCTCAAAATTCACAATACTCAGAACGCACAGAATTCATAAAGTCAATCATTGCTGGGCAGACCTGGGATGAAGGGAGATAAGTCAGCGTCCCTGGTCCAAATGGACCTCTAAACAATGATCCTTCATCCTCATATTTAATTCCATGATATAATTCCAGGAAGACCCCAACCTTCGGATTGTTCACTTCCATCTATTTGGAAGCTAGTACACCTTTTAGAAAGTCACTAAATCAAGGACAGACGATCTGGCCAAGTGGAGGAAGAAAATACTTTTATTATTCTAAAACCTGAACTTGCTCCACACACGAGGAAAGCAACCGATGCAAAGCTACGCTCAAAGGCTAATGAAATAGAAGCTTTGGCTCAACCTCTAACATCTGCGGAAGGAGAAACAGTTAATATTTCTGATCTGGGCTGGGTATCTTCACCAAAATTAATTTAAAACCGTTTCTCTTTCCACTGATGGAGTCTGGCTGGAGAGGTTTTTTTGCAATATTTTATGTTTTTAGTTCAAGCAAGTGCGGCTTATTTGCTGTTGATTTTCATTTCCAGTAATTGCATGCCTTCAGATAAACAGTACCCCGACAAGGCAACATAGGAAGTACAAAATGTCTCCTGTATTTGTTCAAGCACCAATGAGTGTGACAATGAGACACAGACATGAGACGGGTTTCATGTTATGTCTCTGAACAGGTTCGATCCCGACTACGGGTGCTGTCTGTACGGAGTTTGTACGTTACCCCCATGACCTGAATGGGTTTTTCTGAGATCTTCAGATTCCTCCCACACTCCAAAGAAGGAGTTGAGTTGGAGTAAATTGGTTTGGGAAATGTGAAAAAGTGTCCCTAGTGTGTGTAGGGTGGTGTTATGTGAGGATCGCTGGTCGGCGCGGACCTGGTGAACCGAAGGGCCTGTTTCTGCGCTGGAGCTCTAAACTAATCTCTGTTAAGTGGTTAGAATTGTATTCGAAGGTCATGCCCAGGGAGTAGTAAAGCAAAGATTCCTAACTGCACATTGGTAACCAATTTCCCACTGGAAACTTGAAGAGATCACTATTACCACAGGTAAGCACAGAACAAGGCTCCATTGCAATGTCACATTTCACTGAAGAGTCTTTCAATGCTGCTAAGGCATGAACACATCCGCAACTTACTGTTTCTCTGCAGCCCGATGTAACTTACTACCTTCAGGGAGCTAGTGGAAAAAAACTGAAAGAAAGAAAGAGGCTGAAATGAGTTTGACAAGCTTTCAAGGGATGAGGTTTCAATGGATGAGATTCTACTTATGGTAAATGGTAATAAAATCTACAAAATGGCAACTGTGAACACATTTTAAATGTTTAATGTTTCTTTTGTTTCTGACTGTTAAGTGTTTCTTTTATTCAAATAACTTAGAAAAGTTGTACATTGGGCTGCTGATTTACTGTTAATTGTAGTCAGCAATGCAATTTCACTCCTATTCTTATCACATGTCCCAATAGACAATTGTGAAGAAATCATTTTCTCAAAAAAGTCACATGCAGACCTAAAGTTGGAATTAGACTCTTCACACAATGACGTGTTAAACCATTTGAGTACTGACATATCCAATAATTATGTTGGGTAATTCAAACAATTACTGAAAAGTACTAAAACAGGGTTATTAATTTTTATTTCCTGGCATAATTATAATCAATAATTGCCATGGGAGAACTTCACTAGGATAGTTGACACATTATAATAATAAAGGATCAATGGTTTAATGGTACAATGGTTCTTTATTGTTACGTGTACCCCAAGTACAGTGAAACTCCTTTTTTGCACGGACTTCAAACAATTTTGCTATATATAAGCACAATCATTCTCAAGTACAAGAGTGTAAGAATAGTAGATTAAACTGAATCGCCACATTTCATGCACCATTTTGTATAATTCAAGTCCAAAGTTATTAAAAGGAGTGAAGTCTTATCTCGGCCATAAAGATCATGGCAGCAGCACTGGATCATTGTTGCAGGGATCGGCCTGGTCGGGCGATGCTGTCGATGTCCTCCACCCTGCACTACTGCTCCATGCTGCTGCAGGCCTATCTGATTAACACACTCGGCGACACACCGATCCAATCGACCCTGAGGCTCCTGCAGGGCCTCCTGCGGCCCACTCCACCGGCACCTCGATCCGGATGTGTCGACTTACAAATGTGCCATCCCTTGCCTCACATGGCCACCGCCCAGCCTCTGTGCTCTGAGGCACCTCCTGCAGTTGACCTTGAAACACCCATAGCGTTTCCAGGGAGATGGACCACCACTGTCTGCTTACTAGCACCGTTGTTTTCCTGCATCCACCGTCATCTTGAAAGGCATTAATTATGACTGCAGACTTCTTGTTTGGGATTCACCAACTGGAGGGCAATGGGAAGGAAGTCCACCAGACTAGTTCCTGGAATGGTGGATTTGCCTTATGGGGAGAGACTGAGTAGACCTTTATTCTTTATCATTTTTAAAGTTTGAAGTGATCAAAACTTTAAAAATTCATTCAAGGGTCATAAGAATAAAAGTCAAGCCCCTACTGAATGAAGGAGCACGTTCAAAGAATCAGATGGTCTGCTCTTGCTCCAAAATCTTAGGTTCTCATATTCTCAGTAAATAATCCTCATGTTGTAACTGGATGGGAAAACTGGATATAAAATAACAGGTTTGATTTGCTTTGTTATTATTATTATTGTCATTTGTACCAATTTACTTTAGACTTTTAGACTTTAGAGATACAGTGTGGAAACAGGCCCTTCCGCCCACCAAGCGATCACCCGTACAAACGAGCACTTTCCTACACACTAGGAACAATCATTTTTTTTACCGAAACCAATCAACCTACAGACCTGCACGTCTTTGGAGTGTGGGGGGAAACTGGAGCACCTGGAGAAATTCCATGCAGATATAGGGAGAACATATAAACTCTGTACAGACAGCACCCATAGTCAGGATCGAACCCAGGTCTCTGGCGTCGTAAGGCAGTAACTCTACCGCTGCGTCACTGTGCTGTCCCATACATAGCAAAAAAAAAATTGCATGCTACCCTAGCATATGTGAATGCATCAGGTACTTACAAAAGAGAAAATAAACAAAGTGTACAATATGGTGTGCACTTCCTGAAATCAACATTCCATTTCATACTTTTCTCACATCCTATTCTTGTTCCCTTAGCCCCAATTCTCCCATTTTATCCTCCATAACCTGGGATTTACACAAAGCAGTCAAAAGATGATCTTTCGGACATCAGCCAGTTCGCAGTTCACCCAAACTTTTGAAATAAGTCGTGTAACATAATTTATGGTGAACCTCTGCCTCGCAGTTTTATCTAAATCGGTAATTCTCTTGAAAATTATCCACGACCGATTGTCTCATGGCACAATCTCCACGGTGACCCATCGAGCATTTTCATAACCGCAGAGGTGTAATGTGAGTATCAAACATTGCTAAACTAGAGAGGGCATGGTTGGATGCAGCGGAACCTCTTTCCAGCAATCTCTGTCAATGACATACTCCAATCTGCAAGGTCTGTAGCTTGAAACAACCAGCCTTGTGGGGTTATGGAGATAAGGTTACAAATTCTATGCCATCAGCAATCTGAATAGCAATACACGGATTGGCTTGGATTCATCTTACTAGCAGAACTTATGCCCACCAATCTGTATAATATACTTTGACTCTGAGGAGCTGCCCAATCTAACCCTCCGGACCTGTTCATTATGGACCAGACTCACATCAGTGGCTAGGTCTCAAGGAACTGGAATACTAGAAATGTATTTGAAACTATGCTAATGTATGGGGTGGTCGCTGGTCGGGCTTATTTCCACCCTGTATCTCTAAAGTCTAAAGTAAAGAAAGGGAGAATGCACATAGCCTTTTACCCAGTCTAGGGGCATCAGATCTAGGGAACATAGGAACTTGAGACATTTCAAATAAACAGTTGCTGATAAATTTAGTTGGCAGTATGGAAACTGGCCCTTTGACCTGCTGAGCCAATGTTGACCATTGATCACTACTTCCATGTCATCTACATTATCCCACATTTGCATCCACTCCCTATGCACATGAGGGACAATAAATAGAGGCCAATTAACCTACAAACCTGCACGTCTTTGGGATGTGGGAGGAAATGGGAGCTCCCGGAGGAAACTTTGGCAGTCACAGGAAGAACGTGCAAACTCCACACAGACTACATGCAAGGTCAGAATCAAACCTGGGTAACTGGCGTTGTGAGGGAGCAGCTCTACCAGCCTTGCACCACCCTTGCAATTGACAGGCTTGCAATTGTATCCAAAAATGTCTGAGTGAATGTGGGGTAAGAATGCTACTGCAATACCATATTTAAGCAAAATAATTGAAGAACTCAAATGAAGACGTTAAAAGAATTATATGATTTGCTTTAGTTGATTGTACTGATATTAAAACAAATCCAGAATCAATTTTATGATTGAATACAAACTACAAGAAATTAAAGAAAAGCAACAGTTTATGCTTCATAACACATGCAGTTGACGAATCTGAAATCTAATCTAAAATGCCCCCGTACCTGATGATAAAAGTTCAGGAAAAGAGTCCTGCAACTTTTCAGTTTGGAACGACTTGATGTTTTCATAGTGGGTTTATAACTTTCTTTATCCTCAGCTAAAACGTCTCCTTGAAGTATAACTTTCAAAGGGTGCTTTACTTCATAACAGCGTACTCTTCACCCCTGCTGCTGGGATGGAATCATTCAGGATTTAACTGATTCTATAAAACCTTCAATAGTGGGAGGTGGAAACAGGCAGCATGTCAACATTACATACAGCAGGAAGAAAAAAAAATCAAAGTACATCACTGAAGTCTCACTAATAGCAATCTACAAAGGCAGTCTTAAGCTGTGTATACATGGAAAACATCAGGACATCAGGCATAAAAAAGAATTGGGAACACAAAACTCCTGGGGTCATCAGCAAGACAACGGACTGAACTATGATTCTCCCACCAAGTGAAAATAGTAAATTTCGGAGTACATTTATGGAAAAATAAATATGCTAACGTTCACTTGTTTTTTAACAGGTCCTTCTAATAAAAATGTTTAAAGCGTCTTGCTAGTTTACTCCCATTTTTCATCGTAAAACATGCATGCCAAGCTTCAGGTTGAACAGTCCCAAGCCTGGAGTCAGATTGCACTGTGGTGCCTATTTCTATTCCTCACAAAGGTGAACACATCGTAAAGCAATGTCTAAAATCAAGGAAATGCCTCATTTACCCGGACAAGCTTCAGGTGCGGTGCATGCCGTGGAATTTTCAGTCAAAAGCTGAGTCTGATTTCCCGTCTCGGCATAAAGCAATGAGAGTTATGTCAACAGTACTGCAGGAATTTTTTTAAAGGAGATGACAGTACATTGTTAACCTGGGACTAACAAAATGAGAGCTCATGGTTCTAATCGTCAGTGTGTTCTTCGGCGTCTATGTGCAATTCAAAGAGATCTTGAAGAACACTACATAAGGTAAAACATTCCATTCACAAGGGAGATTAAATGGATCAAAGCAACTTCTGAATTTATCAAGTAATGTAACCTATTCGTCCTCCCTCTGCCTTTGCAATGTGTGTATCCAATTGCTTTATGAGTATTTATCCAGTACGAACTCCAAAAACGTTTTGTCATTTCCCAGTCAGTGTTTTTATCCATTTCCAAATGTTAACAGGATTACTGAAAGAAAGAATTGCTGTAAACAAGGTATTGGCTTGCTTCCAGAATAGCGTATTCTACAAATGATTATCTTGGATCTACGCCAAGGATGGAAAGTGCACTTGCACACTGCTGTACTCAAGTGCAAAGACAACATTCCTCTATAATAACACTAATGTCAACAAAACTGTAGTTTTAAATTAACAGCGTGGGTTATTAAAATAATTTACACAAAAATCAAATTGGCAGGCTCAGCTTATTTATTTTCATTCATTCCTCCCCTCCACTCCTGAGGTGTTGACTCAAGTATGATTACCATCTATAAGCACCGGGATCCCTTCCTTCCTTCCTTATGTGAGCAACTAACCTCCATGTGCAAACTTAGGCAGTAAATGCAGTCATTTCAGCCATGGAAAGTATTGCAGGTTACCCTCGATACGATACAATACGATAGAACTTTACTCAGTGCCGGAGGAAAATTGGTCTGCCACCACTCATAACACACAACAGGCAAACAAAAACTTGAAATTAAAATTAAATTAAAAGCGAAATAAAAAGAAAAAGACAAGCAACTGTTGTCTGGCTGCTGTGTTCACAGCGCCTTCACCGGAACAAACTGGAACGAACAAACAAACGAACACAGACTTATCCCCTGGCCAGAGGATTCTAAACTGGAATGCCAACCCCCCCCCCCCACACCAATCCCCCCCTTTGTTCTCCCACTGTTCCTCACAGTGGTCCCCCCCACGCCAGGTCCCCATTGTCTTTCCCTTCCCCCCCATCATTACTGTGCTGGTGTGAGGGGTGTATCTGTGCAACGTATGATGAGGATAATCAATTGAATGGCAATTCCTGTTCCCAGTGTTGCTCTAACTCACCACGGACAACACCCACTCTCTTGGTTTAGTTTAGTTTAGTTTAGTTTAGAGATACAGGGTCTTCGGCCTATCGAGTCTGCACCGGCCAGTGATCCCCGCACATTAACACCAACCGACACACACTAGGGACAATTTTACATTCATACCAAGCCAGTTAACCTATAAACCAGTACGTCTTTGGAGTGTGGGAGGAAACCGAGGATCTCAGAGAAAACCCATGCAGGTCACAGGGAGAGTGTACAGACTCCGTACAGACAAGCACCCGTATTCAGGATCGAACCCGGGTATCTGGTGCAGTAAGGCAGTTGTCTACCGCTACGCCACCGTGTCTCCCTTTTATTCTAAAAAAATGGAAACCATCAAAAGGAGACTTCCCGAACATATGTGGCTTAGTAAAAGACCAAGAGTAAGATATACCAATAGAACCATCAACCCTGACCCAATATAAAGCTCAGTTTTCTCTCCTTTTAATAAACCATCATCAATTCAAGAAGCAGTAATTTGATATGACTATAATCAGCAACAGTAAATCCAGAAGATCCTGCCGAAGCAGCATGAGAAAGTACCAACAATTATATATTAAAAGAGCACTAAGAACACTGCCAAGTTATTTGTTAAACTCAGAAAGTGTAACATTGTTTAATGTCAAAATCTTGCTTAATTAAGTTAATGAACCACAAGATTCCCACAACATGATTCATTCTTTTAGTTCCACTGAGCATAATTCTATTCAATTAGAAACTTGCTATCGGGCAGCTGGAACAGTGATTCTAGGAACATAACGTTATAGCTGCAATGTTTATGGTGGCTGCTGTTATTATAATTATTTTTAAGAATTTTATTTCTAGAATGGTCTAAAAGATTTAAAAAAAAACCCATCTCAGTAGTAGACACACCTGGGCACCCAGCGAAGCAGTGCTATCAAAGCATTTTGCATCTCTTTAAACCAAGGTCAACATATTTAATTATGTGTTTATTTAAAAAAAAATCAAGTACTCAAAATAAATTATCCCCATTCCAGGTACTGTACCCTGCAGAGACATCTGACAAAACTAAGTGAGGTGTGCTATTTTGTTAACTCCTCATGTGCCATTTGTTATTTTCAATGTGCACATTGTCAGATTTGTCTGGCTTATTCATGGGGCGGCACAGTGGCGCAGCGGTAGAGTTGCTGCCTTACTGCGCCAGAGACCCGGGTCCGATCCTAAATTTAACTTCCATAGATTCAATGTAATAATCGGTTGGATTTGCCAATTCCGCACCAGAGGTAACACTGGAAAACAATCACAGTTCCAACACAGCATCTTCAACCAGGCACTCATGTTGCCAGCTGCCTTTATACACATCTTGGTGGATCCTTCATGGTCCAAAGGAAAAGCATGAACTGCTTGAATCTTTCCAGTACTCAGGCTGGGAAGAATAGCTGCAGTGGTTCTATTGACATGAATGGGAGAAATTCTGGGTCACGGCAGCTATGTCTGCAACTGTTGTGTGTGGGCGTGCATGCGTATTATATTCAAAGATACTTTATTGTCACATGTACCTAGGTACAGTAAAATTCTTGATTTCCATACTATCCAGTAAAATCATGCAACAGACTCCACCTAGGCAGTACACAAAAAGTCGTCACATTTCTGGCGCAAACAAAGTTTCTAAAGTTCTTAGTATACTCTTATCCTCTCGCAGCAGAGAACCAGGCCTGTCGCCGCACGTGGGCACAGGCGGCCCACTGGGACCCACTTAGTTCTTGGCGGACCCCACCAGGTCCCTCTTTGTTCTCGGTATGTGTGTGTGTGTGAACTTTTTAATGCTTTTGATTTTTGTCAACATTATACAGTTATAGAGTTATAAAGCATGGAAACAAATCCATACCAACTCATCCATGTCAACCAAGTTACCTAACCAAGCTAGTCTGCCTTGCCGATGCCTGGCCACACCCATCCAAACCCTTCCGATCCATTTAATTTAATATTTTCTTGACACATAATGATTTTGAATGCTTCCAATTGCCCAGTATGTTCACAAACATTCGTCACGGCAGGTGGCTGGGGAAATGTGACCTCACCACATGTGAAGACCATTATGTAAGTGCAAATGTCTATCTACTCTGTGGCAAGCCCACTGCCACAGTTCTACACTCAGCTACACCGATGTGCTGAGTGTAGAACTGTACATTTGACAAGCTACTCCACATTCTTTCTTCTGAAGTCACTTCTTACTTGTTCCTCAGGCTCTCATGGCGGTATCCTGGACAATTCATAAGGTGGTCCTAAGCACACACAACAATAACAAGAGTGGCACAGGCAGGCCATGGAATATATTAGGATGGGGATAATCAAACATGGTGCCTCACTGTGTCAACATATACCAGTCCCACATTACACTAGCTTATATTTCAGTCCCAATCCAAACCAATGTCATGCTAAATCATTCCCCCACAAAAAATCTATGTGCATAATAAATCATGAAAACATTATGACTATACAGCACAGAAAGAGCAACTCTAAGGACATTTCAGGCAATAACAAATAAGTAGGATTTACTTAATTTGCCAGTAATTGATGTTGCCACTTAATGCTTAAAATTGTTACTATTCCACTCATGAATCATTCACCTTGATTTGCAAAAGGTCACTCATTTACTTGGATGCTAATCAGCAAATGAGCACAAACCTGGCAATTTCACCTGTCACATTGTAACAAAAGGTGTGATAGAGGTGCCACCCTCAGATTGAGACTAGGAATCTTTTTAGTTAATATTTTCCTAACAGCTGTTCACGCAATAAATGATGTGCTAATTTGCTAGTGAGGAGTGTTTTGTGCTGTGAACTGATTGCCAGTGGGAAATCTCCAATGCAAAACCAAAATATAGGCAAAATTAGAAATACAAAGGACAAGCAGAAAATGCTGGAAATATACTTCTGGTCAGAAACTTACTGAGATCAAACCACGGTCCAACACCAAAAGGATTTCGACATAAACAATTTGATTCCATTCGAAAAAGCACTTCCTAATCACCAACACGAAAATAGCAACTTAAAAAATATATTTTAGACTTGCATTTAAAAAGTACCTTGTTAACATCTGATTGAATCGAGCACTTCACCGATAATGAATTATTCCTGCATTTTGCATTCAGTATGCAGACAAATGCAGTAGTCGATTTGCATATACATCTTGTAAACGTAAATGAGTTAGACTCATACAGAATGGAAACAGGACCTTTGGCCCAACTCACCATGCCAACCAAGATGCCCCGTATAAGCTAGTCCCATTTACCCATGTTTGGTTCATATCCCTCTACAACTTTCTTATCATATAACCATATAACCATATAACAATTACAGCACGGAGACAGGCCCTCTCGGCCCTTCCAGTCCGTGCCGACCATTTGTTTTCCCCTAGTCCCATCTACCTGCACTCAGACCATACCCCTCCATTCCCTTCACGTCCATATACTTTTAAATGTTAAAATCGATCCTGCCTCCACCACCTCTGCCGGAAGCTCATTCCACACAGCCACCACCCTCTGAGTAAAGAAGTTCCCCCTCACGTTACCCCTAAACTTCTGTCCCTTAATTCTCATGTCATGCCCTCTTGTTTGAATCTTCCCTACCCTCAATAGGAAAAGCTTATCCACGTCAACTCTGTCTATCCCTTTCATCATTTTAAAGACCTCAATCAAGTCCCCCCTTAACCTTCTGCGCTCCAAAGAATAAAGACCTAACTTGTTCAACCTTTCTCTGTAACATAGTTGCTGGAACCCTGGCAACATTCTAGTAAATCTCCTCTGTACTCTCTCTATTTTGTTGACATCCTTCCTATAACTAGGCGACCAAAATTGTACACCATACTCCAGAATTGGTCTTACCAATGCCTTGTACAATTTTAACATTACTTCCCTACTCCTATATTCAATGCTCTGATTTATAAAGGCCAGCACACCAAAGGCTTTCTTTACCACCCTATCTACATGCGATTCCACCTTCAGGGAACTATGCACAGTTATTCCTAGATCCCTCTGTTCCACAGCATTCCTCAATTCCCTACCATTTATCCATGGCAAATTAACCTGGTTTTAGTGATGTTGATGAAAATCACTGAAAGATTCATGTTCATATACATTCACAAGTCATAGGAGTAGAAATAGGACATTCGGCCCATTGAATCATCTCCGCCATTCAATCATGCATTATCTATTTTTCCCTCTCAACCCCAATCTCCTGCCTTCTCCCCCAACCTCAAAACATCTTATGGGATCTTTGACATCAGTCTTGCCTGTCACTTATCCCTAAACTATCATCATCAGTGCAGATTGTCTGTACATTATCTCATTTCTGTTTGCTCTGCATTATGAGTTAACTATATAACTCATTGCTCCTTTAATGAACCACTGTAGACTATTTAGGAAAGACTAACACAAGATGCTGCTGTCTTAAGCAAAAGAAGTGCTGGAGAAACTCAGAAAAGCAGGCAGGATCAGTGGAGGAATATGGTCAGTCTGAAGGAAGGCCTCGACCCACAATGTGATTTGTCCATTTCCATCCATAGATGCCACTTGACCCACTGAGTTCCTCCAGCACTTTAGATATTTGCTTAGGAAGATGTAAGATTGTGCTTTTTCTAAAGGATGAGTTTTTTCATGCAAGCACAGGGCAACACAAATCAATTTGGTTACTACCAGCCCAACATTCTCTCCCTCCCCATCTCTGTTTGATGGGATGGGCAGTGTCTCTGGAGATAAGGAATAGGTGAAATTTTGGGTCGAGACCCTTCTTCAGACTTCTCTGAAGACGGGCCTCAACCCGAAACGTCACCCATTCCTTCTCACCAGAGATGCTGCCTGTCCCGCTGAGGTACTCCAGCATTTTGTGCCTATCTTCAGTTGAAACCAGCATCTGCAGTTCCTTCCTACACAGATATTATTACCCAAATACCTAGCACCGTATTTCTGTAAGATTTCTGTGACCATTTTTGCAAAAATTGTACACAATGAAGATAAGGTTTGAAGCTCTTTTTAATTCTGTGGTCAAACAAAATTGTGCGTGGGATGTGAAGTTGACCAAATCTCTAATGTAAATGGGCAGACCATAAAACAATTACATGCAACAATATCAATATACTGAATGGCCTCAAAACAAGGACAGCCAGCGTTGACAATTCATGAATAAGGGGATAATGGTTTCAGAAATACTTGCTCTTCCATACCTTTTGAGAGAAAACAAAATGATTCTCTCAAGTAGCGTGTGCTTAATCCACAGATGCAATGCTTTGCAATAAATACAGATGGAGATTAAGTTCCTACTATCAGTGCTGTTTATATCGACTTTGATTTAAAATCATTGGAAATTTCCAAGCGACATTAATTCTGCAGTGCTTCAAAGTGACATTTTTACAGCTTAAGGTATGAGCTAAAGAAGCTTATCTTTGAAAAGAGTCGGTGTTCTGCTCAACCTTGATTTGTTTGGAAGATTAGTTTGTAGTTTTCTATGCAGGGTCAATATCAGGAAGCACACATCTGTATGTATGCATGCAGCAGGGCCCTCCGCTCATCTCCTTTGGGTGCTACTTTGTTACCGTCAGGGGCCAAAGATCAGCAAATGTCAGCCATGCATTTGATGATAGTGTAAATGTTTAAACATCTCTAATGCAGAACATGATTGCAAAATCATTTTTACGATAGGCTTCAACTCAGCACTTGATACTGAAAATGAGATGACGGAGCTCTGGAAATTACAAACTAAAGAGGGGCTTGAGGAAAAGGATAGTTAACAAAGGCTACAGTTAAGTGAAATACTTCAGATGGGAAGGTATTTCTGCTGACATTTAAAAGGAGGCTTTTTTCCATACATTGTTTTTCTTTTTTTTATCCCCACTGAAGATTTATGTGATTGGCATTGTCATCCAATTTTCCATGCTCAAGAATAGAGGCAGCAAACACAATGTAAGGAAGCTTGAAATGAGCGAGATGCTCTAACAATTACCACCGCATCATGCTTTTTCTGATCTAACAACGCGAGTCCTTGCACAGACTAATCAGAAACCAATAAAAATAATATAACTGAAGCAGATGCATTCATGTGGCTTGCAGACCTGATGTTAATAACCATTAATAATTGCGTGGCAAGAATCAAGGGCACCAACTAATTAAGAGCTGGCTTAAGATCCACACCTATCAATCCAAAAGGTTATGGTTATATCTAAATAAAACAACACTTCATCGTCAATTTTGATAATTGAATCAATTCACCCTTGGAATTAGGTACTTATAAATAGATGTGATAAATTATCGGTGTAGCATTTGCATCTGAATTGGAGCACTTACCATCACAATCATCCCCCTTCTGTTGAAATCCTGCTTTGCAGATGCACTTGCCGATGGGCACCAGCCACTCACCCTCTGCACTGCAATGCATCTTCGGAGGGTTTTCTGCTTCCTCTTCGGCATTGCTGACACAAGTGCCGTGCACCTCCACCAGGGACGAGAATTCAGACCCCGTCACGGTGTCTGGGAAAATTGCCAGGTTTTCCACAATGGACCAACACTTCTTATAGTAAACGCGTACAGACACCAGGGCAATGCAGGCTCCCACATCCTGAAATGCCAAGTAGAATCCCTTTCTCGACAGGGGCCCGATTTCCCGCACTTCTGTGTTGAGCTTCATCACGCGCTCTCCAAGGTCTCCCTGGGTAAAACTTTCATCTGCCGCAATGGTGTCTATTTTGAGGTACTGAACCTCCTTGATGTTCCTGCCAGCATCTGAGTCGCACTCAAAGTAATACAGGTTAAATGTCTCCTTGCATGTCCCCAAGACTCCTGGAATGCTGTTACAATCCCTCAGGGTAAACTTCATCTCCACAAATATCCTCTGGGCATTGCTTCTCGCAATCCAGTTAGTCCGCAGCCAATTGTTCTGATTTGGTTCCATTACTCTGCACACCTGGTAGGTGCGGATGGGAATGTAGTTCTCGTCTACACCACTGATCTCCTCCCACTGAAACACAAAAGAACAAGATATAACTCTCCCAAAGAATAAAATAAACAGACACCTAAAATATTGAAAACACCCTTTGACATATTTAAAGACTGCAGTTAGAAGCTATTTTTAATAAAAAAGGGATTCAATCAAGAGTGATGGATAACATAAAATACAAGTCAAGCATTTCTGTTCTATCATGTAACACCATGAATTATATTTTTATCCTTGACGTATCAGGGAATAATTTAGGTTGGGCAGCTTTGGATTATAGGAGATGCAATCATTGTGTATGAATTCAGTAGAGAGGTTATTCCACAAGTTTTCAAAGAGATTGTCAGCTAAATCAAACTATCCTACACAATCCATCGCCTTCAACAAAAGATTCATAGCCAATGAGTTGATGTTATTAATTCAACTCCACTTGAGACGCAACCACGTAATAGGGACTTGCAGTTACTTTAACACCTCTCTAAGGCATGCAGGTACGATTGGAAAATACAATAAGCTTATATCATGTGTAGGAAGGAACTGCAGCTGTTGGTTTCCACCAAAGGTAGACACAAAATGCTGGAGTAACTCAGCTCAGCTGGCCAGGCAGCATCTCTGGAGAAAAGGAACAGGTGACATTTCAGGTCTGAAGAAGGGTCTCAACCCGAAACGTCAGCTATTTCTTTTCTTCAGAGATGCTGCCTGACCTGCTGAGTTACTCCAGCATTTTGTATCTTTCTTAAGTTTATATCATGATGGTTCAACCACCACTTTTGTACTACAGACCAGCTGCTGTTACAAGCTGGTGTGCTCCTAACATTGGTTTCTATTCCAGAATTTAACCTGCCCATAATATTTCTTGTCATACTCCCTGTCTGAGTTTATTGTGCATAATATACTGCAGATGTGCACATTCTTAATGAAACTCCAACCCGAACATTCAGACATATTTACTCACCCAAGACAGAAGGAAACAATTCCTTCCCATTATAGTAATCATTCTCATTCCACCTAAACAACTCATCCTCATCTCTCAACAACAACCAGGTCAATAAAGAATGCTCAATTGATTTCTGCATGTTTACAATTTGTCCAGAAATTGCTCAATATTTCATTTTTCTAAATACTGGAACCTGTATGTCAATGCTGCTTATAATTGAGTAACTGGCTCATTCAATGACTAATTGAACTTATCCCTTGTGCTGTTGGGAACCATGCTTGGATCATTAGTGTGAACTTACTCCGCCAAGTTATCGTTATGGCAGTGGCTACAATTGACCCAAGTAACTCTTGGATTTTATGGAGCTTATGTAAAGCTCTCTACTGGAAATGCTCTTGGGAAGGTCAGGTGACAGAGTTGAACTGTTGCATGCCATATAATCGAAGCCCCTGTCAACTTACATTGTCAAACCTGACACATGGCCACTTAAGCAGAGTACGAAGAACAATTGGTGCCTAAGTAAGTCTAATGGTGAGCCCTGGCATGTGCTGGGTATTTGAGGGTTATGGGATACCCTAGAATCCAATGCAGCTGTCAGAAAGCAGGATCAGATATATTTTTTCCCCCGAACAGATTACTTGCACAGCAAGAATGTACTCCCAGCAAGGCAGTTGCTCACTTAACATTGCGCTGAGAAATGAGGAAAGAAATTGGAGTGCAGCTGTAACCATGAGAGCCTCAAAAAGGTTGAAGCTCTGTACTTCTCTTGCCTGAGTCCTTTGGATTTTTGGGCTGTCAACTACGCACCAGAAAAATCTATTGTTGGTATCACAATAAGCTTCTTCAGTGAAACTCACAATGAACATGTAATGCAGAAAGTGAGATGGGATCTTATCTGTGCTCATAGCTTATTACATTTCAGCGGGCTACCACATGATCAGTGATCCCACTGATATCAATCCCCAAAGAGTTTCTGGAAATGTGCAATCAGGACATAAGATTAAAACTAGGCCATTTGACTCTGCCATTCAATAAATTTATAGATAATCTTTTACTGCAGTCTCATAAAAAGGCACTATCCCCACAACCTTTGATTCATTGGAATTATACATTCTCTCATCCTCAGCCTCAAGTATACTCAGACCCTCTAGTACAGTGAGATTCTTAACACATTGACTGTAGTAATTATTACTCATCTCAAGACTGAATTATCAGTCCTTTATTCCAAAGATATCATCTCTTATCTTAGACTTCCTAATCAGACATTACAGTCGCTCAGCATCTACTATGTCAAGACGCTTACATTTTTTAGTAACTTCCATCAGATCATCTCCCATTACTTGAAACACTAAAATTTGGGCCTATAAACCATTCAATCTCCTCATGAGACAATCTCCACATTATCCCGTTTATCTCTTAACTTCAACTGCAATCCAGGCTCAACAAAGGGCAAATCTACAGCAATGTTTCCCAAGGGAGTAGAAAATAAAATGGAAGAACAATTTAGCACGAGATAACAACCGGAAATGAAATGGAACGTTTAAAGGATTTTCCATGTCCTTTAAAACAAAATTCTGAATGTTTTATCCTCAACACTAGAGAACAAAGTAAAGTGCCTTTTATTTCTGATTTTACATTAAATCAATGTGGATTGGACCCTGGCTGGATGAATCTATCAAGTGAAACAGGCTCATGGTTCAATAGCTTCCCTCCAACTGCAGCTTTAAAAAAGTTTCATAATTTATTTTCCAGACATCAGTGGGAAACAAAATCTAAGTTACATTTTATATTTTTCATCGTGACCTGAACAATTACATTTTCAATCGCTTCCTGATTAAGATCTTGATAAGTGCATGGTTGGCGTCTTTACATATAGCTCTTCATTAGTTCCTATTAACTACACAAAAAGTGTGGTAAATATACAAACCACATTGTGCATTGGCAGAATAAAATAAAGTCTTACAAAATGAAAAGATATAGGAACATTTGTTCTCACAGCTTGTCTCAATGCCAGGACACACGTATTGTATGAATCAGTACAGATCTAATTTCTTTGGATATGCATTTGCCCAAGTCCTTAACTATCCCTACATCGTGATAAAAATATTTACTTATTTCATTTGCTTGATTTCAGATCCAATGTGTGTATCACAATACTTGTACTTCTGCTACTATTTGCTTTAAAAAATGGAACCCAGGCCACAGTTCGCCAATTGAAATATAAAGGCAAAAGACAAAATCCTTCTCCACAATGATTCAACTGCTAATTCCCTGAAATCAGTTTATAATTCCACTACCAAACACCTAATAACTTGTGTGGTTATAAAGTGGTATGATAAGTGCTCGACCTGTTACATAAAAATATATGTTGCATCATTATTCAGGGGGGAAAAAAGTTATTGTAGAAAATAATTATGGAAACTCGAGTGGCAACATATTTTGGCTTTGTAAATATTAGTTGACATTTTACATTCAGCATCAGAGTTGATACAGTTATACAAATCCATTTTCTTAATTTGTCACAATATTACACCCAGTGGTCTTTTGCACATAAGCGTGATCTATATTTTAACCAATTATTTTCTGCAGGATACAACTGCAATGACATAGATTCTTTCTCTTTCATTGCACCATAAAAAAATGCAACGGCTTATTTGGCTCTTCCTTTGCCGTTATAATCAAGGATTATTTTAATGAGAGAATAGGCTCAAATTAAAAGAACGCAGCCAATTTGAGGACAATGATCGCACCAAGTAATGCCTTTTGGTATGAAGAAAAGTAGCAATATTAAGGGCCTCATGTGAACCAGAGCAAGTAAAGTGGAATGTTCTGTCTAAAACGCTCTAAAAAGACAAGCAGACAACAAAGCCACTCAGTATAGCCACCTTTTGACAAAATTGCATATCTTTTATCTGATTGCTTCAAAGATAAGCTGAAACCTTTCTCAAGAGCTGAGTAACAATCCTTTCTAAATCCCATTTATGAAAAGCCCCCATGTAATGGCGCAGACAACTACTGGAATGTGCAAAGCATTGATATTCATTTACTTCAGACAAACACTATGTTACTGAGGTCCTGTTGCAGTTTCCATATCACAAGATTTGCAAGGCTCACACAAAACCCTCTGCTGGATAACTGACTGCAGGACACTCCAGTCAAGAGAAAGTTGTGCCTTTATTATGTTGTAGTGCAGGTAACTTAACTCCTTACATGCTACATATAGTCATGGATCTTATCCACACATCAGAAGTTTGAAATACGATTGCTTCATTGAAATATGTTGAAATCTGCATGGCTTGAGAATAGCATTTGATTAGATTCAACGTTATACAAATTGATTAATTGATGACAAAGTGTGCCTTTTTAACAAGAAGACCTTAAATATATTCCAATCTGATGAGGTTATAATACCTGCCTTTTGGCAATTGTGAGTATTCCAAATGCTGTGAGATTGGGCAAATTCTGAAGGTAGGTGGGGCCCAGAGGCTAAAAATAGTGAGATCAGAGGTTTGTCTTTGAGAAAATAAAAAGATGGAAAGTGTTGAAAATCAAATTGCTGAATATGTGAAAGCGTATTGCTCAACAGAGTTATTTTGCATTTTATTCCCCTGCCTTTAGACTCGTTGAAAATGGTACTGAATGTTCCAATCGCAACATTAACATCTCATCCGAATGAGGACAAAAAATTACTTCTTCAAAAGCAACTAAAATATAAACTGATAATTGAGCTTACAGTTTCTCATGGTACTGCACAGTTCCTGTTTTATAGACCTTGTTGGTGAATTGTTGAGATGCTACTATATCGCAAAATAGCCCATGCTGCAATATTTCACAGCATTCTTGTGACATTTGCTCTTGCCATTTTTTCTCTTAAATGCTTACATTTATTAGCATCATATACTTCTCTGGAATAATTCCATTTTTTTCCTCCAGAACTCTGGTTTAAAAATCCAGATAACTAATTACTGCACAAATTCTGTGGGAACTGTATGATCCCTGTCCTGATATAATCAAACCAATTATTCTCAAAACCTTTGCTCAAGAAATTATCTTCTGTGGATCACATGTTAATATCTGTTCACGCATTGACCCCAATAAAGCAAGGGGAACATTACGGCACTGTGCAATGTAACTTCCAATGGGACGGGATTTTTTTTTTAAAGAACTACAAAGGGAAATTAAATATATATCTAACATCAGAAGAGTATCTCACAATATGTATGAAAGCAAAACAATCATTACATGACCTTGCATTGGAAAGACAAACACATAATTGCTGGAAGAATATAATCCGTAATGATGTCTCTTCATTGCAGGTGCAATCTAATTCCTGAACTATCCTGTAAATACCACAGATACTATGTGGCACAAGCTGAATCCAGCCTGCCAGTGTCTGGGTTTAGCTCCAAGATGAAAAATTCTCTTGATGTACTGACTGAAAGCACAGCAAGCAGGACAAAACTCCATCGTGGAAAGTGTGTCCTACTACAGGTCACACAATTGTTTATTGTGTTCCCCTTGCGACAACATTTCCATCTTCTCATCATCTCAAATGTACTTCAAAACTTTATCTATTTTCATATCTATTTGTTTATACAATTAGCCCTTCATAAAGCCTGTGTGATAAACTGTATGTTTGTCCAATTAAAAATAGGTACTTAAAAAAAAAGTGTGGGGTACATTTTATAATTAATTTCCCTGAAAGCGCAGGTCCAGCAAAGTCACTTAAAAGGAAATTTCCCTCAGCCTATTAACATTGCACGTTTATTTCTGACGAAATGAATACATAGTTAAGAGAAAGGAGAAATCAACGGATCACTCCAGGGGTAAGAACGATGTTAGTTTTATTGTTTCTGAGTGTGTATTGGAAATCAATTGACTGTTATTTATTATATTTTAATTTGCCCCAGGTCTCAGCTACCTAAACGTTGGAAGGTGTCATCGATCTGTGATATAACATTTCCTTTTAGATTAGCGTTAATCACTTTAAACATTGGATCTGCTCGCTAATTGAGACGGTAATGCGGTCACGAAGGAACCGCTGGAGTGAATGAAATCGAAAAGTAGAACCAATGGCAGAGACGTGATCCCGAAGGTGGCGGTGAGGGCTGAGTATTGGGGGGAAACGGGCGGGAATCCCTGAAGACTTACCCCATCAGCAGGAAAAGAGATCCACTCCAAATCCGTCTGCTGCGCTTTGGAATCCAGCAAAATAACTAGCGGAGAAAGAGAGAGACATCAAACGAAAAGAGTGAAACTGCAGTCACATTTACATAAACATAAAACAGGTTTATTATGGGATCAATCTACAAAATCCAGTTTGACATTTACCCCAAAACCTCTCGTAAAATATACAAATTGCGGGCAGTGCTGCATATAAAGCAAACTGGACTAATTAAAAGTAACATTTCCAATGTTGTCTATTTCAGATAAATTTCCCTTCCTGTGCATCCTTTTAAAACTATTTTGTTTCATGTTGGAAAGAATCGCCTATCTTTCTCGCTCGCCCCTTACTTTATATTAAAATGACCTTTCAAGTGAACCAGGTATACATGCATGTGTTTCTTCACGGAACTGCAAAATATTCGTCACTGTGGTGCCTAGATGTCTGACCAGGAGAAGATGAAATATCAGCACAGTTTATAGTGCGAGTGTGTGTGTGGTTAGCCATTGGGATGCATTTGCAGGAAATGGCAGATGTCACAGCCATTGGTTTCGGGCAAGTCTGCTCGCTCACTTAACTTTGGTCTCGCTGACGAGAATTCACTGTCAGTTCTTCTTCTGGGAACAAGGGCTTAGAGCGGACAGTTAGACGCGGTTTTTCACTGCGGATCGAAGTCGAATCGGATTCTGGCGTCTGTCAGCAACCAACTGTTCGAGCGGTGTCCATCACAGACACTGACATTTGTTTAACACGCTGCAAGGAGCGGGAGTTTAAAAGAATCTCTGAACCGGCCTGGACAGTAACTCGCCCCCTTTCGTTTCCATATTTCATTTTCATTCCACGTTTCATTGCTAATAATG
Source organism: Okamejei kenojei (assembly GCA_035221665.1). Classification (NCBI taxonomy): domain Eukaryota; kingdom Metazoa; phylum Chordata; class Chondrichthyes; order Rajiformes; family Rajidae; genus Okamejei; species Okamejei kenojei. The sequence goes on from CM069135.1 coordinate 86,284,901, forward strand.
GCACCATTAAAAGCCATAAGACAGACTATTTAAATCAATAAAATACCCAAGAGGTCTGAGACATCGTTGGTCAAGTTAGTTTTATGGTTTTCCTTAAAGCCGTGTTCTGCTTCATCCCGGCATCGTTACAAACTCGAGTTAGAATATTAACCGGAATTAGCCTCGATCGTCCAATGCTGTCCTGCGCTTAGAGTATTATATTGACTTAAGTTTGCATGGAATCGCTGTATGCGGGGTCAATGCATCCGAGCGACCTGGGATGGTGCTGAGCGGGTGGCGTACAACTGGCCGGGACAGAAAAATGTTTGACAACCGCTCTATCGGCCGAAAGTTGAAGTCAGGCCGCCGTATCGCGGAGAATGGCAGGGAGCTCTACACATCCCTTCAGGTGCACGAATGTGCCCACAGAAACAACAGCCCGCCTCCAAGCGACAGGTAACTCGCAAAGACAGCGCTGCCTGAAAATACCAGCCTAGCCACCACTTAATGCAATAGCTATGATCTTTATTTTAAATATCAGAAATAGGAGTCATGTTTATTTCAGACGTTTATTTAGTCTTGATTGATTTATGCCTTATGCAAAAATACCCACCACCATCTCTATCTGAGGCAACTAATAATTATTAATATTAATGGTAAATTTAGTTGCAAATAATTTTAAAGATCAATAAACAACAGGCGCCGTTTGCTGGTTCTGTGTTAAATCCAAATTAGCACTTGGTCTTTCGCACTACTTTTAAATGTTTATAAATGCCGACCCATTGGAAGCGAACGCAAGCAGCAGTTTTTTTTTCGTGATGCCGTTCGGGCACATGCACGAACTTCACACAAGTTGACAAACTAGCCACCTTTAAACGCTGACATTATTCGATATCTCTCACTGAGCATTTTGTTACTGCATCACTGCGACACCTGCATTCGTAAAGGAGGGACTGGAGAAAGGTAAATAAAAAGGTTTTGTGAAAGATGGAAGGAGAGTGCAAGTATCAGGGTAAGGCGCAGACCAAAGTGGCCACTTTGCAAAATCCTCTTTCACCTCGGCCAACCCATCCATCCATCCTCTACATTGCTCCAACTAACTTTGTGCTCCCGTCGCACAGCGCGGTCAGAATTGTTTTCACCCCTTTGGACGGTGCGGCCGATTTGTGGATGGACAAATCTTTGCGCTGCTCGCACAAGCAGAGCGGCCCAAAATGTGACCCTGCCACTCGAAAATAAAACTTTTCACCCGCCTTCCCAGCGTCTGGAAAACTCGAAGGCTCCACTGCACCCAAAGTCTGCCGCCAGCAATTGTTTCTAGCAATCTCCGTGTCACGTTTATCCGGCAGATGTAAACATGCACGTTCACATTCGCCGGGTGCAGTTGAGTATTTGCAACCCGACCGGGCACCCGGCGGCTCGGCAGTGCGACTTAGCAAGCTACATAAACTGCCCCTGCGACCCTAGTGACTCATCTGGAAGTGCTCGGAATGTGATGTTTCGGTCCGATGGGTATTTCCAAATCATTCACTGCAACGGTTTCAAGGCACGCAGATTAAAATGGAAATGAATGAATAATTCCGAGGGCCGAAATGTTCCGTGGTTGAATTAAGATGCATTTATTCCAATCGTGGCACCAAAAATCAGCGTGCATGTCTAAAGAGTGTGCAGTGTGCGCTTAACTCGGTGCGTTCAGTGATGGAACTCCCTTGCAGCTGCACCCTCGGTAGATGCCCACTGTCTTTTCCCCTAGTAGGGGATGTGGTCGGGACTTGGACGGGGTCAAGGCGGCTGGTGCTTCCCGGCCGTCCCGTTTGGAAGTAGCGACCCGGTCAAGCAAGCGGCAGCTTCAAGGAAGGAGGGGAATACTTTTCTTGCTTCTTACCTTCTCTCGCAGCCTGCGTCAGATGCGTGAGAATGGTGCTGAGTACAGAAATGCAGCAGCAGATAATCCAAAGAGCGTGGCTGAGCTTGGAGCCCATGGTGGGTTGCCGTGGCTTGGGCTTTGGGAGGGTGCTGGGTTTTTTTTTAACTGCCGCTCTTGCAGCGAACTCGCCGCGTCTCTGTGCTTTAAGTCCCAGGCTGTGGCAGCAGCGCGTATTCCACACACTCAAATAGCGCCCGGTGCTTGGTGAGGGCGGAGATCCGAGCTGCCGCCGCGTCAATCTCGCTGTCCCGTCTTAAATAGACAGCCGTATCACCCATTCACTCACAGGATTTAAGGACAGGACCGGCCCAGAAGGAGGAAGGTTGTCGCCAATCGGAGAGGGAGAGAGGCGGGGTATGCCTTCCCCAATGGAGCGAACACTACACACACAGTAACACGCATGGTAGCGAGAAAGAACTGAGAGGGGGTTTCATGTTGGAGAAAATCAGAAAACATTAAAGACACGCAGGGCAGTTACAGCGAGCCTCCTGATGGATTAGGATCAAAGACACCTCTGACTCCGCGTAAGAACCGGGACAAAAAAAAGAATCATCGAGCTTGCAAGGATTTTTTTTTTAAAGTGACTCCAGAGAGTGAACACAAAGAACTGCAACAGCGAGAGACATAAAACAGGTCCACGCAGCGAAGCAGTCCAGAGTGTGTCGAAAGAAGTAGGGTAGAGAGCGAGGGAGAGAGATTAAAGACTTACACCAGTGGAAGCAACAAAGCGGTGGGCTGCAAGAATAGAGATAAACTAGGACAGGAAGAACTGCTGAATAGTTTACTCTGGTGAAGTGCGGCCACTCGCCGCAGTGTATGTGGAAGGTGAATGGATTGATTTGGTTGCATTTCTGTTTATTTTTAGCTATCTCCCTTACCCGAAAACCAGGATCAATGCTAACCTGCATCTCGCCACTCAATTGCCCCATTCCCGGCCTCTCAACCCTCACAGAACCTCCAGGCAGTAAACGTCAGTGTCCACACTTTCAACGACATGCGGTGCAGACGCTTCTCCGAACTGAGGTCACCAGAGAACAACCTGAAGTTGCACATGCTAATTGTAGTTTAGATTTGCAGCATCTGCAGTTTTATTTTGCTTTCTGTTAGGTTAAATCGTCGCCTGATTTGAGAAAGCCAAATCAACTCCAAAATACTGTGAATGAGATCACAGTTTACGAACTGTGACAAATTAAAATATTAACTCAGCTTTTCTGTCTACAAATATGCTGGCCATGTTATGTTTCTGTTTGGTTAGTACTTCAGGCGTCCACAGTACTTTATTTTTGAATTGTGGTCCGTTTGAATCATCTCACCACAATATGAACTTATCCATGAGTCATCAGAGTGTCCGACGGTTCTGAGACGGAGTCACAACAGTGATCCGTGCTTTTCGCTTTACACTGTCTGTTTTTATGACATTTACTGGCATCGCAAATCATTATGATGTGTTCCTAATGACTTTATTCAATGACAAATGCAGACAACTAACTTGTTTGGCAACCATCGTGGCTTTGGTTAATTCGCATTAAAATTTCTGAAAGTGCTGGCTGGCATAGAGAAAGTGTTCCTTCGTACAAATTATATTCCCTTTGTCTGTTTCCAGTTTGAAACATGGACAGATTGCATCTTCAGAACGAAATGATTCAGTCACTCAGGTGCCCAGGACAGAGGGCAGTGTAATCCCCGCAGCATGATCTCCGTAAAAAAAAAAAAAACAATAGTTGTGGAGATGCTGAATACGAACATTTGTTTACTACGCTTTTCTATGTTTGATGATATAACTGGCACAATTTATAAACAGTCCAGTACATGTTCTTCCAGGTTTCGTTTTATTTCACGTAACCTCCAGACTAAATATATTAAAACCGTTTATATGAATGTGATTTATTCTTGCAGTGGCTTCTCCTTTCCTTTTAACTTCCTCCAAATTGCCCCCAAGAATTGTAGTCCTGTCATGAAAGAACCCATACTGAGATTTGATTCTACGCATGTTGGTAAATCTCATCAAAATCACATTTTTTTCATGCATGAAACCAGGCAGAAATGCTGTTGAAGTGCTCAACCACAAGATATAAAAATAAAGATCTTGTTGCAGGTTTTTTTTTGCTGCAAGTCCATTCAACACATTCCAGTGTTTAAGCAGGCATATGCAAGCAATTGGTAGCAGGAACATTTGGAGATGCTGAATTTAGTTGTGTTGTCCCCACTCAAAACTGGTTGAGATCAACCGAGCATTCAAAGGTGTGTTGGAACATAGATTGGCAGGGAAAACAGTAAACGAACAACTCAAAGAGAAGATGATTTGTATAAAGACTGGAAACATAGCAAATAAAATATAATGGAAGGATGTACTGAGCTAATTATTTATAAAACTGAATATATAGAACTAAAATCAAACAGAAAAAGGTTCACTGTTCATTATGGATCACAGAACAAGTACAGAGCAAAACTGATTTAAAGAAAAAGAAATAAAAGGGGACAGTGGATGTGGAAATATGAAAAGGAAAGTCAAAAGACAATTTTTTAAACATATATAGTAAAAGAGCCATCAAAAGAAAAACAGGGGTTGATGAGGATCTGTTTGTACTGCAGACATAAAATAAGTATTCAGTATAGTTTAGCACACTACCACTAGAGGAGGTAACAAAGCACAGCGGTAAGTAGACACTTGCAGTGAAAATGACCACCCGCCCTATGTTGCTATGAGAAGTAAGAGTCAATGTTGAAATGTTCTAATCTTTTTTGAATAGGAATAATGCAAAAGAAAGAAAGGTTTGCAAATGTTAAAAGCCATTCGGAAATAGGGAGACCAAAAAAACAGTGACTGCACTCAGGGAAACTAATATTTGTGCAATAATTGAAAACAGAATTAACTGCCTCTTTGACCTGTATGGGTTAATCGTTGCCAACCAGCACAGATACATTTTATTAACATAACGCCATCTTTGAAATTAGTAACAGGGATAACAATAATAAGGGGTAGGAAGAAACAGCAAATGTTGGTTTAAACTAAACATCGACATAAAAAGCTGGAGTAACTCTGCAGGTCAGGCAGCATCTCTGGATAAAATGAATAGGTGACATTTCAGGTCGGGACCCTTCTTCAAACTGAGAGTCAGGGGAAAGGTCAACAAAATATATAGACAGTGATACAGAGAGATATAGAACAAATGAACGAAAGATATGCAAAAAGTAATAGGGTTGAACTGCAGAAGTGCAATGTAACAGATTTGCTGGAATGCTGTTGAAGGGGCAACTCCAGCAACATTGTACAGTAAGAAATAGAACATGGTGTAGAGATGAATAGCTGTTTTTTTAGTTGGAGGGGGTCAGGTAATAGGACCACGGGTTATTGTGGCCAATATCCCAGGCTTATGCATACAGGATGTAACTTCACTGTTCGGTTTCAATATTCTCCCAACTTCTTCCCAAAAATGGAAATAAACAGCACTGACAATAGTAACAGACCAAAAGGAAGTGTGGAACACCCCAACCCCAGGATATCTTATTATTCAGTATTAGAAGCATTGACGGAGTAACGCAATTCAGATACATGGCAGATGCAATTTAACAGTGTGAAGTTATACATTTTGGTGAAATATATGAGCAGAGACAATATACATTAATAATGTAATGAGAGTTCAGGAACAGACATAGCAGAGAGTTTATTACATATAATTCTTTGAGGGTGGCATGCTAAATTAAGAAAACTATTCTAAAAACTTATGGATCTATAATCAAAGCCATGGATAACCAAGATATTATGCCTATTCCTTACAAATCAGGTTGGGACCTTATCTGTATGTTGCGGTTTCATTTCATTTCATATGTGCCGACATAAAAAATCAAATACATCAAAATATTGATAAATACTTTAAGGTTTTCAGTATTGATTGATGTTGTAATGCAATGTAGAAGAGCATGCATAAAACTGTAGCATTTACTGAGAGCACACAAAAGCTGATGTCTGTCACTTTTGGGGCAACAACACACAGCTTGAACGAGCTGACAATAAAATAATGGAGCGAAAGGGAGAAATGTACTCTAATTCATTGAGATTATCACTTGAATCAGATACTTGCATTTTTAAACACCTCTTCCAGAGATTTTGATAAAGAAAGTGTCTTAATCCATGATTGATTGTACTCTCCTTCAGAATCTTTAATTTTACCTTTGCTACTGCATCATTTTACTGAAACATTCCTCATATCTTATTTTGCATCCACTTTGTCTTGTATTTGGTTTAACTCTTCTTGCTTAAAAGGAAATGGTTTGTTTTCACAAATAACCCATCTAAATATTTTTTTCTCATAATCTACTGTGTACTGTGTGACATTACAAATAACTAAATAAGGAATGGCTCATGCCAGTCACACACAGTAATAATTCATCCTTCTAAATCCCAGCCCACACTCTGCATCACATGCTGTCTTTAACCGTTACATTATCATTGCAACTCCTGTCAGACACAAGCATATGAATGTTCTACCTTCCATAGCCACACAAGACCATAAAGGGAGCAAAATAAATTTACTTGCTACCTTTGTTTATCAATACTTAATGTACTTGCATAAAGTTTCTAACTTTAAAGTATCAAGCATCATATAAAAATATTATAAATAGTAAATCATAGATCTGAGTACATTTATTACCATTTACAGACACATAAGGCTGGAGTAACTCAGTGGTCAGGCAGCTTCTCTGGGGAGAAAGAATAGATGACGTTTCAGGACGAGACTTCATCAGATACCATTTATGTCATCTGATTCGTATGTATTTGAAATCCAAGGAATAGTTCACAGTGAAAATCTGTTACAGCCAAAAGTCTTATGTTGTTCTAAATGCTGTTTTCGCTTTTTTTTTCACTTTAACCTTTATTGCTTTTACATATACACAAATAAAACACAAATATAACAACGAAACATACAACAATGCAGTGAAACGTACAACAGTGCAGCGGGGGGTTCAGTTTACAATTAATGATGCAGTATACAGAGCTATTTTCTTATTAAAACAATTTCCAATAACTTACATTATTGTCAATAAAATTATACAGTGTTGATGTCTTTATTTCTATACCTAATCCATTTTCCCCATTTTCTGTTAAACTCGTCTTCTTTCACTCCTAGAGAATATGTCATTTGCTCCATCACAAATATTTCCTGTACTACGTCTAGCCATTGTCTAAGTCTGGTGTGTCTGCTTCAAGCCAGTTTCTTGTAATGGCCTTTCTGCCAGCTGTGAGTAGGACTTTAACTAAGTAATGATCTTCCTTCAGCATCACTGTAGTTATATTACCCAGGTATAAAATTGAAAACTTCTTGGAGACTATATATCCTAATGCCTCCTTTAATACTGAATTCACTCTGTCCCAAAATGGTTCTATTTTTGGGCAACTCCAGAAGATATGTGCATGATTTGCGTCTGTTTGGCCCCATTGCCTCCAGCATGTTTGCTGCCTTAGAATTTGCTTGCTTTTTATGTTAGGGGTAATAAAGAAATTAATCAGATTTTTCCAATTAAATTCTCTCAATTTTTGTGAATTAGTGGATGTCTGTAGTGTTACACACATATGATGCCATTCTTCTTCTGAGATTGTGATGTTCAATTCCTTTTCCCACTTACATTTTTTACATAAAATGTAGTTTTAGCTTGACATTCCATTAAACGCTATGGTAAAGTTTAGAAATAATCCTTGATGTTTTTTTTGATTATACGCATTAACTATCGCTTCTACCACTGGATTCTTTTCTTCTAGTGCCTTCCTTTTTACTTTTTTACTGTAATAATCTCTCAGTTGGAGGTATCAAAACAAGTCTTGGTTCCAAAGTGCAAATCTATCCTTCAGATCTTGAAAACCTCTTAGGTCTCTATTTTCAGCAACTGTACAAAATGCAGGAATTCATTTTTTAATCCACTCTTTAAGTGTTGATTCATACATCCCTGGTTTAAATTCACTATCCAAAGCTATCCATCTTAATACTTGTTGTCCTTTATTCAGTTTAATTTGTCTGGTAAGAGTGAACCAGGTTTCTAAAGTTTTTACTTTCCAGGTTTTTAAAGTTTTTATTTTCCACTTTATGTAGTTGTATGTTTTTCACACTATTTTCTCACCTTCGCATACTGGTGTTAAAAATATAACTTTAATTGCAGACAATTCTTCACTGATCATTACTTGATAAAGTGTTGCTCCACAAGTGATGCATTATTATGCACCAGTTACAATAAACTAATGATCACAGAGATGTTTCATAATGGTCTAAAAAATAATAATATTTCATTATCAGGGAGATGAAATGTTTTGTTAGTTGAAATTGTCTTTTGCTTGGTCCTGACCTTAGAGTGGATGCGCTTTCCTAGGTAATTTATTCAAACAAGAACAGCTGAGATCTCATGGTGTACTGACCACTATTTACCTCCCAACCAACATCACTAAAACCAATTATCTTGTCATCTGGTTAATTGCCGTTTGGGAACCTTGCTGAGAACAAATTGGCAGCTACATTTGCCAACACTAGTGCAGCGACTACACTTAAAAAGTTATTTGTTTGCTACAAAACATTCTAGAAGGCATAAGAAAGATATTTATACAAACAAAAGTTCACTCTTTGGAAAATCAATTGGTTATTTATTTAGAGCATAAAAACATGATGGACTCAAAAGTTCTTGAATGTAATGAGAAATATATATATATAAATATAAAAGGATTTTCCTGAAAGATTCGACCAATGTCTTTCAAGCATTTATATTCTTTAGATAAACCCGAACTTACATTATTTTCTGAAATGCACATTTGATTTACGCAAGTAACAATTTCTTGTAGGACACAAAGAACTGCAGATGATGGTTTACAAAAAAAAATCAAAGAATTGGAGTAACTGGAGAAATGTCTCCAGAGATGTTGACAGACCCACCGAGTTACTCCAGTACATCCATTCTATCTCCATGGATGTTGCCTGTCATTTTGAGTGTTTCCAACATTTACTGGTTTTTTTGCCATGCTTCAGGATGAAACTTGCCCTTTTAAAATCTCATCAATGAAAAGAGCATTTAACAAGAGCCATTGCTTTTTTTTTTCTCCCCGTGACGAAAGTTAGGTAAAGATCCAACTACAGTTATGCCGCACTAAGTAAAACACACTATTCTTAAAGACAGCAGCCTAAATATTAGCATATCTGTCAGCCATTGATGTCCTCCAGGGAGCTTCAACCTGAGACAGAATTGGTGGGTCTGCTAAATTTCTCCCTATTCCATGGTACACTGCAAGCCAGATTTGCGACAGAAATAATTGATGATGGAAAACTTCATAGTGCTGCACATGCAAAATAGGTTTCATAAATGAGAGTAGCCTTTGCCAGTTAAGAAGTATCTTTATCCTCTTGCTGAGAATAAAATGACTTCATATATATTTTGTGGCAGTAGCTTTAGATTCTCTTGTGTACCGCGTCCAGAAAGAGGCATGCATATAAATGCAGAGTTTCTTTAATCATGGTGCATTGTAAAGCTTCTTATCGAATTATTCCATTTCTTAGCCAAGTTTTTTAAGCATCAATAACTCATCCAATTTTTTCAGACCACAAGCGAAAAATAAATCAGACAGCCCTAATAACCCAGTGGTGATTGCTTTGCTTGCTTAACTTAAATCTATTCCCTCTGATGCAAACAGTAGGGCAGCTTTATTCTGGCTGCTAATGTCCATGATTAGTGTGTATTAAGTACCAACTGTTGCTTTAAGTAACCACACACTTCAGAAAAGGTTAGACGCTGAATAGAGCAAACTCTTTGGTCTTGGAGGGCAGCTGCTGGAATTCATTCTGGCACATGCTGCCTTTGGGAGGCATTGAACTATTGTACTGTATGAGTCAAACGAACACTCGGATGGTTAGCAACTGAGTACAGTTCAATTGTTGACTCTGTTTACAGATGATCTGCTCATGTTAGAAAGCAGCCGACTAGACCATCTCCTTCACACAACCTCCCCCTCCGGTTCATAGCAAACCTGGCATCGTCATGATGGGAAAAAAAAAAAACATTTCTTGAGATAGACCCAAAGGGTCCTGACCTGAAACGTCACCCATCTTTTTTTATCATGGATGCTGCTTGACCCGTTGAGTAACCCCAGCACTTTATGTCTATCTTTGGTATAAACCAGCAGTATGTGATGTGGAACGCACACCAGATTCACAAGTCACATTATTAAAGATAACTTGTTACTTAGGAGCCAGCATCAGGTTGATCGTTGTGGCCAATATGTAGTCAGTACACTAGACCTCAAAGGAAATAAGGCTTCATGACTTGGGCAAGTCACCAGGCTTTGACCCACACATTGTTATGATGGGAAACCAGCTGTGTGTTGAAGTTGGAATCTCTTTTGATTATGGGTACATCTCAGAGCTGACAGGTAGCACATCAAATAAAGACACCTTGCACTATGAGGAATATCCTATCATTCTGATGCACCCTATGACATGTATGAAGTAATGACTGCACGTAACCTTCTACATGGTGAGATCGTTTTTATGGCTCAAGCAGCTGACAGAATTCAGTCTTGACAGATACCACACACAATGTACTCAACAGGTCTAGGTAGGAGTTTGGTGGCCTGATCCACCCTGAGTTAATAAGCCTCTTGGTGAGACTTCTTCTGCCATCTACATCCTTCCCCTTCCTACAGTTGATTTATTCTGAGACTGTTCAGACAGAATGCCCTTTAAGACAGTAATGTTTGTAGGCAACTGATGGGCGCAGATGGTTTGAATGTTGGGTAAATTCTTTCAACATCTATTATACCGCATCTAGCAGAACTCCAGAAAAACCAAATGTTTTCGGTCATGGGAACAAGCAGCAGAAACCAATAACGAATTAATCTGAAACGCTCGTCAATTAACTGGCACTAGTGAGATGGAACAAGAATGGACCACCCAACTATTGAATGCATATACGGATGTGCAAGATTGAGAGAAGATGTTAGCTGGAGGACTTAATTTCAAAATTGCAGGGCTGAAAATGATTATCCAGCTACTCTGCATATTCATAGCAATATATCTTTTTGCTTTGTTTTTGTTGAAGCAAATATATTTTCTTTTTGTTGTATTAAGATTCATAATTGAATCATACAGCACAGAAATGCCTTCAAACACCAATCTACACTAATTTTGCTTTCTACTATAGTCCCATCCACTGCCCAAATTCAACCTATTACCAGCATACTGGTGACAACTTATCAACCCATACGTTGCTGGGATGTGAGGAGAATTTGGTCACGGGAAGAATGTGAAAACTCCACACCAGAGTTCAGGCTTAAATCTGGGTCGCTGGAGCAGTGAAGCAGCAGCTTTACGTGCCATTGTATCCCTCTGTCTAATCCTACAACAAGCATATCAATATATTGTTATAATATCATGAAATATACCAATTTTTTACAATTAGTTTGAGAATTTCCTTTATCTCACTTCTTTACTTCATTAACATTATTTTATAAATAAATATATATTGCAACCAGAGCATCTTATTTTCTGCCTCTCAATAATGCTACATTTCAATTCTATTTTTCCCATGATTTTCCATTTCTAGCAAGGTCACAGCATGATTTTAATTGCATTTGAAACTGGTAAACTCTCTGCAGAGACAATGTTGGGAGTATGTTTTTTTCTTATAACATTTTATATAAAGGCTATTAGTTTAAATACGTGTAATAGGTAGAACAAGTTATATTAATTAATCTTAGCAGTCTACCGTATTATTAACCATCAGATTTTAGAACTCGTATATTTTGCCAATTTTCTTTTCCCATCAAAAAAAAGAGTCTGGTGAGAAATGAAATATGTTTCTCCATTTCCCCCTCCAGCAATCTTGCCCATTGGCATTGCTTAAAAGATAATCATGCACATTCTGCTTTCGATTTACTGTCCATTATGGAAGAAAAATCATCAACAGAATTCATTGAGTTTCCAAATAAATGCTGCCACTGGAATCATAAACTAAGAAAATCATCCACACATGTCAGCACCTAGTTTCACAAGATCAGACTTTACCTCAGGATAAATACAAAGTAAGAAACAACCTTAACCTCACTACATGAAATACCTTCATCTCTGCTGCATTCGTTTCTACTCCAGCCACACTTACATGAAGGTTAAGTAAAACAATAATTTGTTCCTCATTGGAGCAACTTCAGTACCGTGGACCTATGTGCATATAGATCTACATTTAGATTATTTAATTTTCATAGACAGCAGGGAATGGTTTTGATCCAAAATCCCAAATACAAAGGCACAGCAGTTACCTGAATACCTCTGACAAGAACACTCCACTCCACTCAAAAGACGTACAGGTATGTAGGTTAATTCACTTGGTGTAGATTGTAACAAAATTGTCCATAGTGCTTGTAGGGGGGTAGTGCAGGGATCGTTGGTCAGTGCAGACTCGGTGGGCGAAGGGCCTGTTTCCATGCTGTATCTCTAAACTAATCTAAACTAAACTAAAAGTACTCACTTTGAACTGTGTGAGATACATGGATCTATGCTTATTATTGCATGGGTCAATTAGGAATGATTAACTTCCTTCTACTTGTTAATAAAAAACATATCTATGAGAGGATATTACTGATTAAATTATCTCCAGCCATTGCAATTTTAATTAGTTTATTTTTTGGCCGAAGAACAGAAAGGAAATATTGATTCTATTTTGGGTGCATCACGTTATTCCTCTTTCTATTTCCCACGCTTATTGTTTAGCTCATATTAGCAGTAATTGCATTATGTCAAAATAACTGTTGGCATTTTATCTCTCTTTTGACCCTTGGATTTGTTTTGCTCAATTTCCTTCGGCAGGTGCATCTCAGCGATGGCTTAAAATGTCATTGTTCCCAGTTCATGTTCAGGGATTTATCCGTTTTTCAGAGTGCTATATACGGAAACAATGAAAGTTTTCATTTTCATTCAGCTAAATAGTGAAGAAGGGCGATTATGACACACGGTTGAAATGGCTGTGCCTCATTAATCGGCAGGTTCAGATTTCACCGTGATCCCCATGCGTGGAGAATGTAATTGCACAATGAGAGGACATAAGCAGAAAATTAACTGTCTTTGAATGACATAGATGATTGTTTGGACATCTGGAATAGATACCGATCAAAAATAGTTAGCGATACATAGATCAACATCTAGTTAAGAACACGAATGCCAGTCTCAATGAGCAAGATACATTGTGGCTATGTTGAAATCAAGGCTACCCAAGAAAAAAGGAACAGGAGATTCATCCAACAAATGTATTGGTGAAAGATGGGAGATAATCTCTTCAAAATTATCACTTCCAATTGAAATATGAGATCCAAATAAAATTCAACAATTATTTATGCTTGAAATCAGAAGTTTCAAATTCTTATGCATGTTTACCAATTGGGTGTCAGAGAATTCTAACTGACTTTAAAGCATTCTTCTGGAACTGTTAACAAACTTGTCAATTGTGGACATCAAAATGCAACACTACAAGCATGCAGGGAGATTATTTCTAGTCCAATATCTCATTCTCTTGGCATGTTGCCAGAGTTGCTAGGGTAATCCAAAAATGAGCAAGCAGCCCAATTATTGTTTGCAATCAACACCGGATTGAATTATACATTAAAATCCCAGCGTTTTTGTTTTCACGGAATTAACTTATTTGGCAATTACCTTTATTTTATTTGGCAAATACTATTATTTCACTGTAATACTCCTCAGAAAGCCAAGAATGTGCAAAGAAACTGCAGAATTTCTCTAAGCAGTTTAATTCGATCACTTTGTGCTCCTTGACATGTTTGGGTTTGCTGATTCATTATTCCTTTTTTTGTTTTAATTGTTTAATCATTGATTAAAATTAAAATTTTAATTTAAAATTCGTTTTTGTTGCAAATTGATCAATATGCACTATACCTTTTTGTTAACTGTTCTGTGAGTAAAGAAGATCAACATGGGCAGCATGGAGGCACAGTGGTAGAGCTGCTGCCTCACAGTGCCTGAGACCCAGATTTGATCCTGACTCTGGGTGTTGTCTGTGTGGAGTCTGTGCATTCTCCCTGTGACCACGTGGGTTTTCTCAGGGTGCTCAGGTTTCCTTCCATGTTCCAAAAACGTGCAGGTTTGTAGCTTAATTTGTTTCTCTAAATTGCCCCGAGTGTGTAGAATTAGTGTATGGATGACAGATGATTGGCATTTACTTGGTGGGCATGTTTCCATGCTGTATCTCCAAACTAATAAAATACTCATAAGTAATCTGAAGGTGAAGGTGAAGGTGAACCTTTCACCGCCATCTATTGGCTCCTTTGCCCAAACTTACATTCACCCGCAAAATTATTATATCCCCATGCAAAATGGGTATATTGTACTTGTTCTAAAGATGCCTTGAAATTGCCACTCGTTTTTCAAGAATTGTATGTAAGAAAACATTTTCCTGATGTATTATTAAATCTTTTGATTTAAAAAAAACCTTTATATTTCCTGTTAGAGAGCATTTTAATGGTACCATTACAAATCACATTAAAAGTGAAAATGACCTCAGATTACAAGGTCTTAAACAAGCTTGGTTTGCATGGATCAGTGACTCATGAGTTGAAATAGTAATTTTCACTAGTTTTCCCTGGGAAGAAAACTGCATCATCAGTCCAACAAGTATGTTCAAGAACAATTATATATTCTGTATTACACACATTTTAATATTGGAATATATTCTAAATAATTTGGTGAAAATCTGAATATAAATTGCCAGTAACTGAATGGGTGGTTGAATGGACAAAACTTTCAAATCCATTCAGAAATGTAAATGCTGGATCTTCTCAGTAGATCACACAGCATCTGTGCAGAGAGAAACAGGGTTAATGCTTCAGACCAATAGCCTCTCATTGAATCTGGGGAAAAGTAATAAAGACAATATAAAGAACTGGAGCACATGGAAACTATTCGGCTCCTCAAACCTGCTGAACCATTACTAATCCAGAAAAGATCTTCACTTCCTCACCCTCTCACCCTATCCCTTGACTTCCCGGTACGTAAAAGGTCTCTCAACCTCTGCCTCACAACCACGACTGTGCCAGACCTCTCAGAAGTCAAGAAATTCAGAATCATAACCCTTTGAGAGAAGATATACTTCTTAATCTATGTTCTAAATCAGTGACTCCTTATTTTGAAACTATGCTCTCATTTCTGGATTGTCCCACTTTGGGGAAATCATCTTAGCAATCCCCTCAGAATCTCACCAGTTTAAATAAAACCATCTCTCATTCTTCCCAATACTGATGAGTACAGCTCTAACCAGATCAGCCTCTCTTCCAAAGCCAACTCCCCAACTCAAATGGCACTAATTAGTTCAGTTTGGTTTAGAGATACAGTGCGGAAACAGGCTCTTCAGCCCACACAATCATCAATCACCCGTACACCAGTTCTATGTCCTACAAACTAGGGACAATTTACAGAAGCCAATTAACCTACAAACCTGCACCTATTTGGAATGTGGGAGGACACCATAGCACCTGGAGAAAACCCACATTGTCATAGGGAGAATGTACAAACTCTGCACAGACAGCACCCATAGTCAGCATCGGACCCAGGTCTTTGGCGCTGTAAGGCAGCAGCTCAACCACTGCTCCACTGTGTCACCACTGCTTCCAGTGCGCATGCATCATTCCTTAAATCTGGGCAATTAAACTGCACAATACTTTAGGCATAGTCTTGTCAGTGCATTAAACTGGAGAGATTAAACGAGAACTTACCGTTTGAAGTTTGATCTTTATTTTATGAGAAGTTGAAGTGAGGGATTACGTGAAGAGCCCGCCAGTCCGCATGCACGTCAATCTTTAGAGCATCTGTATGAAACCACAAAATAGTTGCTGACCTAAGCTATAGGGAGATTAACGACCTTAGAACTACCGAATGATCTTTATGAGAAGTAGGGTTGGGAGTGGAGGGCACGTAATTCCTCACTTCAACTTCTCATAAAATAAAGATCAAACTTCAAACAGTAAGTTGTCGTTTAATCTCTCTATTTTATATCGAAGTCACGTGAGTGCCTACGTGAAAACTTCAAAGCTCTGTGGTTTCATGCAGTAACCCAGTCTGTGTGTGAAACACTTAAACAGATAAACCTTTAATGGTAGAAAAAACATGGGTTATTAATACCATGATGCTAACTTGCATACATGGCCATAGTTCTTAACCGGACCACAGTCCCAATTGACTTTGAGTTAGACAATAACTCATGAAACACTGTGCAGAATTCTATCTGCAAATATCCAGACATATTCAACCAAATTTCTTAATTTATTAACACACACTATGTAAGCCTCTTGCTGTATGATGAAAGGGAAATATCCATTCTATTGGCTGCTAATGAGCCATCAGCAATATCTTGAGACTATTGAATAACAATAAAGAAAGTATCTTTCATCTCATAGGTACTAGCAAGCTCAGCGCACTTGTATACCTAATGACATCCCCAATCTCTGCTCTGGTGGGTATGCTGTCAACTTCAAATGTACGCAATCATGCCCATTTTGCTTATGAGATCATTGCCATAACAAGCTACCCTAATGTCAGTTATAACGCAGAGACCGAGCCAGAGATTGAGTAAAGACTGTGTTCTTTGTGCTGAGATCAGTTGCTGAAAGCATAATCATCTTAATATTCTTCTACTGTTTTCCCATTAGGAAAACAGTAGAAGAATATTTGCATAATAATTTACTGATATACATCACACACTACAATGAGTGTAGGCTATTAAAGTGGTCATATAAAAGACACCCTGCATAACGTTAGTGAACAGCGGGTCAATAACCCATTATTTATTGTCCCACTTATGGTACTACAGAGAATGACAAAGAACACAAGCAGTGTCAATTGTGCTATCACATGAACATTTCTCTAGGCTCAAACTGAAAGCCACACAAACCTCTGTTACTTCAGTTTAAAAGTAACTCACATATTTTGTTCACAAGCTTCCCATACAATCGTGCAGAGCTAGCTGCCCAAGAAGACAGGCTGCCCCAGCCATCACTCGTGATTGAGTAAATAGGAGTTGCTTCAGCCGCCTTACCATGGCCTGAATGAATAGGCAAAATTAGCACTATTAAATTTAATGTTGCCTCATTGTTAATATCGCAAGAGATATCTACTGTTAACCCTTAAGTTTTATCAGCTGCAAATTTTGCATATGATTGAAATTCGATGACACAATGCCCTTTGATCTGAGTAGGGCAGCATTGGCTTCCATCGCTGGCTTTGTTATCACAACACCAGACAATCTGTGCCTCGTGTGTATAGATATGGCAAACTATGCATCTCTAAGATCGATTCTCTGAATCAGTTAACCTGCTGAAAAGCCAATCATCCATCTTAAACTGGGTAATTAAACACATGATCAGATTAGCCAAATGCTAACCTGATTTGGCATACTCCATGTTTCTGTAATCTTGAGAAGTATCAGAAATATACCCCTCTTGTTCTTGGCCAGACCACTCATCCTCCGCTGAGATGTCACTGATTCCATTCGGAACCACCGTTCCTCTATTGACCATACGGATGGAAATTCTTTGTCTTCTCTTGCCGCGGAAGATGTATTATCTAGTTATTCATACGTTTCGCTGATAACTTATAATCAGAACCTTATGACGGAGCTGAAAAAGACAGTCTCCCTTTGATGTGGGAATGCAAGTTCCCTGTCAACTCTTGACTATAAGAGTCACCACGATTTCTCAGCGTTCTTCCTCAGAGTGGAATTTTAGCATAATGCAAGCCTAAATCAGGAATTGCCTCACAGTCCTCTGACTGAAACTACTTGTCTGAGTCGTTAGAGTGCACAACACAATCTCTTCGACCCGCCACTCAATCAGGAATACTGGTATTGAGAGCCTACAGATTATTATAAATACATTGTTGATTCACAACATGATCCTGTAGGTCAGATAAAAAATATTATTTGCCAGACCAGCTTCCTGCTGGCAGCTACTATCCCAGAGAGGATGGCAATGATGATTCCAAAGAACCGACAACTCTACTAACTGAGGAGAAAATAAACCATGTGTTGAGGAAGACTTCAACTACTTAATTCTCCTGTGCAGTCTGATAACCTCAATCACAGATGATGAGGCAGTGCTTCCCTAGTCAATATGACCCATATGGCCAACCAATTCCATGATGGTCTACCCTTGAACCAGGGTAACCAAGCAGTTCCTACTTGGAACTTACAGAGGTTACTATGCAAGGCACCCTGCCAATGTCTCTGCATCAACCTGATCTATCCCAGAGACAGTGAAGAAATACTAGACAGCCCATGCTGCCAGTAAACCCAAACCTGGGCCGACAGACTGCTCCCTTTCGGAGTTTTACGTAGGTTAATAAAGAGACCTTACCTGCCATCGTCTCTGAACCCCGGGTCGATTTGCTTGTTGGAGCTTCAGCTAAGTTCCATTTGCAGACCCTGTATGTCAGGTCATTTTTTCAGCTGGTGTGATGTTAGATAGCTGATGCCGTTGGCCAACTCCTCTAGTGGTGGCCTTATGCGACTCTCGTATATTATGCATTAAAGCATGATTCAGGCACATAGTCATGTTTGGAGTCATGTTCGGAGTCAGCTCCATACTGATCTCTCACACTCCCTTGGAGTGGGAGAAATAGTGCACCCCGAACCAGGCGTTGCCACATGTGTATGATTCGAACTGCTTGTGCATGCTACCGTAACATGGAGCATATTTTTTGACACCATCTCCAATAGTCTTTCGAGTGGGATGAAAATTCCAACCGTGAACCAGGAGTTGCTACAGGCATATGACCTGAACTGCCTGTGCATGCTTCCATAACATGGAGCATATTATTTGGCATCATCTCCAACACTCCTTTCATCTGAGTGGGAGGAATATTGCAACCCTGAACCAGGAGCTGCCTCAGGTGTATAACTTGAACTGCCTGTGCATGCCTCCATAACACGGGGCATATTTTTTTGGCACCATCTCCAACACTCCTTTCATCCGAGTGGGAGGAATATTGCAACCCTGAACCAGGAGCTGCCTCAGGTGAATGATTCAAACTGCCTGTAAATGCCTCTGTTAACACAGAGCATTTCTCGTGTCACCATCTGATTCATCAGATGTTCCAATCACATCTGCCATAGATGTGGGGACAGAATCCCCTTGACCCAAATCGTCTGACAGGACTTGTCCCACAGACTTGGCTTTGAGTTTGCCCCAACTTGGGGTTGTCAAGCTGCTCCCACTAGGAGCCGAGCTGGGACTAGCTGTGCAGATCAGTGCTCTGTTGGTATCATCATTATACCTACCAGACAGGTTGCACCTGCTAGTGACTCCGAGGAAATAGAACATAACTCTGTACCAGGTTTTGCTTCCTCAGGCCTCTGGCTCCCATATGACTCGGATGAGCCAGCATTATAATCGGAGTCACCTCTTCTCGATAGTCCGCTAGACAGAGTGGGAGAAATACTGCAACCCTGTCAGGTTCATATGATTTAAACAGAAGCCTAGCCCCATTGGATCAAAGATTCGACTGCTTTGTCGATATCCACATGGTTGGGGTCTCTTATGAAAGATCTCCAACAGTCCCCTCTACTGAGCAGAAATTATCATGACGCAACCCTGCACTAGGTATTGCTCCACAGGTGTCTAATAGCCACCGCTATTAAAACTGCCAGCTCTATTTATAACTACCTTAATCAGTTCTTCAGATTTTGACTTTTATTAAAGAACTATGTGTAGTATACCCCTACAAATAGGGCACACACTATATGCTGGTCTCCAGCGTATGCTGCCTCAGAAGCGTCTGCGTTTAACATTTTTTTATAGAGGTGCTATGGCAGCTGAGCTTACCTAGCGTTCGCTGCCCTGGCGTGGCTAACACCGGCTGCTGTTATCTTTAACAGCGATCGAACCTAGCCGTGGCTATTTTTAAACACCGTCTGCTGCTAATTTTAGCAGCAAGCTCCCTGGCTGCGCCGGCAGCCCCAACTCCTAATGGAGTTACCACGGTGGCCTAAAATCCGGCCGCCTGCTCCCGTATGGAGCCCAAAGCCGGCAGGCAATAACGAAACCGAACTGCTATGGAGCTTCAACGGTGGCCTCCAAATTCGGCTGCCTGCTCCTGTTCGGAGCTCTCCATCAGCTACTCTGGGCCCGCTGTTGCAGCGGCCCGCTGTAAGTAAAAATTAGTTACCTCCCAGAGCAGTTGCGAACTGCTCCGATTCACGCCATTGCGTCTCGCGTATTGACGTGATTGCGGACTGGCGGGCTCTTCACGTAGTCACTCACGTGACTTCGATATAAAATTCCCAAGTATCAAAACTGTTCAACTCTTTTCTTCCAGAATAAAATCCAATATTAGATTGGCTTTCCTAAATATATTCTGCCATTTTTATTTCAGGTACTAGAACCCCTAGTTCTCTTTGTACTTCAAGATTTTATAATCTTTTCATTTAAATAATCAGTTTTTAAAAATTATTCCTTCCACAGTGAATAACATGACATATTTCCATATTATACCCTAACTACCAACCTCTTGCCACTCACTCTCCTAACTATATATTTTTGTCTCACAGCTTCCTAATCTACTTGTCTATTTATCTATTTTATCTTTAGTCAGAGCGTGAATCTGTGGAGTCCAGGTTAATGGATATTTTTTAAGGCAGATAGATTATTGATTGGTATGGGTGTCAGGGGTTACGGGGAGAAGGCAGGAGAATGGGATTAGGAGGGAAAGGAGATCAGCCATTATTGTGGCAGATTAGACTCAATGGGCCAAATGGCCTAATTCTACTCCTATCATTTATGACCATGAACATCTGTAAATGTGGCAGGACATTTATTCCCTTGATCTCAGTCATTGTTCATCAGCCCCAATTCCGTTTCCTATGGTAAATCCCTGTTACTGATTACCAATCTGACCCTTTATTCCTGACAGTTTTTTGTCAGTTAATTTATTTCCAACTGAACCAATAAATAATCCTCAATGCTAAGTGCTCTTGTGCAGAAAGAATGATGTTACATAATTTTTGTGTAAATACATTTTGCATCTTATATTCTACTTAAATTTCTTGCTGTGATTTATGCCTTCACTTCCCTCTTTCAGCTGGCACCACTATAATTTATATTATTCAATCTGTCTCAGCCTCCAAAGTGCTGCTGGAGGAACTCATAAAACTGGTGCAATCGAAGGTCGGTGTGGGCTCGGTGGGTCGAAAGGTCTGTTTCCATGCTTTATCTTTCAATCAATTCAATCAACTCAGCGGGCCCATCTGCCAGACTCTCTACGTTTGTCCAGCAGTTTTGCAGTTTGCTCAGGTTTTCAGGGTCTGTAGTCCCTTGTGTCAGCCTTAGTTTCCATTTTTCTACAGATCTGCCCGTTGTTTTCTCCATCTTTCCTCCTTCACTATAACATAAAGGTGGCACAATGTAAATTGCCGCTAGTGTGCAGGATGCGAAAATGGGTTAACCTAGAACTAGCCAATGATTCAATTATACTTTTTTGTCACATGTACCAAGGTACAGTGAAATTCCTTGGTTTCGCATACAAAGTACGCAAAGAGTCAGCATGTATCTAGCGTCGATGAAATTATAAAAGTACTCATTAGAATCCCAATGATCCCCCTTTGTTCCTGTGCCCCCACCCCTCTACTGGGTCCCTCCTTGTACTTGACACCCCCCCCCCCCTCCATCGGGTCCCTCCTTGTCCTTGGTGGCCCAGGGGTTTGGAGGCTAATATATATTGTTCTCGGTGTATGTGTGATCGATGGTTGCCATGGAGATGGTGGGCCAAAGGGGCTCTAAACCAAATATAATACATGTTTTAGTTCCCTGCTTTTGCTTGCTATCACAAAAGGCCATTCACCTGAAATATTAATCCTGTCAGGCCATACTTACATCATGTTCTGTTTTTTTTTCATATTTCTGGCATCTACAGATATTTGCTTTTTTAAAAATTTGACTTTATACCTGCAATGGAAACAGCAAGTATAAAAGATAGAAATAGATTAGATGTAAGCCTTTTATTTATAACATGGAGTACTATCTGCTCTATTAACATGAATTAAACTATATCGTTTGCTGAATTTATTTTAGACAATAACATATTATGATTGGGCCTATTGGGACCAATGGTAGATTATCTGTGAAATGGAAATGGTCAAGGCTGACTACATTTTAATGGTAATGTTAGACTGATCGACCAGGGATCAACGTTTCTCAGGACTATTTTTGATCCAGATCAAATTCCTGACAGATTAATAATTTCTTTAGAACATCACATATATGAATCTGATCTAACTAAGTTAGCCAATGCATTCAAAGTGGTGCAGAGGGAAATAGTAAGATTAAACGAGAACTTACCAGTTTGAAGTTTGATCTTTATTTTATGAGGAGTCAAGTTGAGGGTCTACGTGAATAGAAGCCCGTACAGCCGTTGGTGCGTCAATCTTCAAAGCAGCGGAATGAATTCACAGCTAACAATGACTGAAGTACAATGGTAAGATGATAAAACTAGAACTACCAGATGAGAACAATGAGGGTGGGAGCGGAGGGCACGTAGTCCCTCAACTCGACTCCTCATAAAATAAAGATCAAGGTTCAAACTGGTAAGTTCTCGTTTAATCTTACTATTTTACTTCGGAGTCACGTGAGTGACCACGTGAAGACTTCAAAGCACTGTGAATTCACGCCGCAGACCGAAATCCGACGTTCACACTGCCTGGATTGACTCAAAAGTCGTTAACAATCAATCATGCATCAGTAGTACATTTGTTAAATGCATAACAGTTTATTTACAAACAAATCATAACAAACCCCTCTAACTCAGGGGGAAAAAGTAACAGTACTCAAAACAGAATCAGCAAACACCCCGAGCCTTGAAATCGGCTTGTGATAAAACCTCTGAAAAGTTAGCTCACTGGACCATCCTGCGGCCACGAGGATATGGTCTATTGGCACGTCCATCGCCCTTGCCGCGGACGTTGATGCCGCCCTGGTGGAATGAGATTTGAATTTATCAGTATCAATTCCAGCACTTGCCAGGACCTGCTTCAGCCACCTTGAAATTGTTTGCACCGACACCTTACTGTGTGGTTTTTTTGTGACTAATAAACAAAGCCGATTCTGTTCCTCTCAGAGGTTGAGTAATCTCAATGTAACGTGATAAATGCGAGACTACACACAAGCGATCATCTGCGGGGTATGCTGAAAACACAATCTTACATCCTGTGTTGCCTCTTCTATTATGTTTAAGCAAATCATAGACATAAAAATATAATGGCATCTGCCGACACATGCATTCTATCCAGCCGTAGCTTTTGCAACGTATGTACACGTTGAGCTGAAACCAACGCCATAAGCATGACCACCTTAATAGTTGATTTGGCTATAGATAGGCTTGTAACCGGAGCCCACTGGCGAAGAACCATAAGAACCTCACTCACATTCCAAATCCCGGCATACCTGGGTTTAGGAGGATTAGAATTGAAAACTCCCTTCATGAATCGTGAAACTAACGGAAGTGTCCCTACGGTATGTAATTCTGCATTCATAGGTAAATAAGAAGACAGAGCACTTCTGGCTGAATTAATCGCACTGTAACTTAATTTTTGGTCGAAATAAAGAGTTGACAAAAACTCCTACACGTCCGTGATCCCTGCAGTGTGATATACAATATTCTGCTGTAGCCAGAATTGCTCCCACTTCTTTATATAGGTGATATATTGCAGCTGTGTACTATCCCTGCAGGCCGACGTGAGAACATCCACAGTCCGATGAGACAGTCCTCTCCCCAGGTATGGCCTCCTTAAAATCTGCAAATTAACAGATCAATACGATCCTATAAAGGATGTTGATCCCCAGTGACTGGATTTAGCAGTAGATTTTTATTCTTGGGAATAAGCATGTAAGGCTCCCTAGCCATTTGTAATACAACGGGAAACCATGCTTGTGTAGGCCAATCTGGCACTACCAATATCCCTGAAGCGGAGTCCTCCTTGATCTTTTGCAAACATCTGCTGATGAGACAGAATGGAGGAAATACATACACAAACATTCCTCCCCAATGCAGCGAAAACACATCCACTGCTACTGCCCCAATATCTGGTTCCCATGAAACATATCTAGGTAACTGATGATTTAATCGAGATGCAAACAAGTCAATATCTGGCAATCCATACTGAACAATCATTTGGTTAAATACATCCTGATTTAACATCCATTCAATGTTGTCATTAAACTGACGTGACCTAGTATCAGCTACCGTGTTGAACCTTCCTGGCAAATAAAGTGCTAAAAGCCAGATATTTTTGCCAATACACCAGCTCCAAATCTGGTTAGCCAGTCTATCACAAGACTGTGACTTAATTCCACCCATGTGGTTTACATATGCCACTACCGTGGCGTTGTCAATCTGAACCTGCACATGCAGATCCCTCCTTGTAGAACAATAAGCTTTGAGCCCATACCAGGTGCCCAACAACTCTAAATAATTAATCCTTCTTAGTTGAAGAAGCGATGTCTCATCCACATTCCATCTGCCTCCACAACTAGAAGACATATCTGTTGCACCCCAACCCAGTGCACTTACATCAGTCTGTAATATCAATTCCACCAAAACCTTCCTAAAACTTGTTGAAACATTTGCTATCCACCATTGTATGTCAGCAATCGCCCCAGCTGACAACTGCATAGGCCTATCAAAATGGCCCCTTTGTATTCTCAGTGCCTGTTCCTTTGATCGTCGTAATTGTTGATGATGCAGAGGACCATGCTGCACAGCTGGAAATGCTGCCACCAACTTCCCAATTAACCTGGCTACTTGTCTAATCGAAGGCCTTTGTTCTCCAACGAGATTAACACAGTCCTCAATTAACTGATTCAATTTATCCCTGGGCAAAGTTACCAACATGTGATTGGAATTAATGGTAAATCCCAGATATTCAATAATTTGGACTGATAATCTGATAATTTAGATTTATCTGGGTGAATCACAAATCCCATTTGTTCAAAAGTGATTTTATCAACTGAAACTGATGATTGAGTTTCAGCATGAGTCTTTCCAACAATCAGAATATCATCTAAGTAGGCCATTACCACATGCCCCTGAGCTCTAAGTAACGCTAACACAGGTTTTACCAATTTAGTAAATAATCTAGGAGCTGAAGTTAATCCATTCGGCAATGCCCTGAATTGCCACAGCTGAGTCATCCAAATAAATTTCAAATATCTTCTATCATCCTCATGAATAGACACTGAGTAATACGCATCCTTTAAATCAATAGTTGCCATATAACACCCTTTGGACACTAGATGTTTGGCCGTGATAAAGGTTTCCATTTTGAAATGCCTATAACAAACAAATTTGTTCAAGCTTAATAAATCCAAAATAATTCTACGCACCCCAGTCTTTTTAGATCTGGGAAATATATTTGACACAAATTGTCGACTTTGATAGACAGAATGCTCAATTACCCCTTTCTTATGTAACAACTGAATCTCTGCTTGAATAAGCACATTTTCTTCATCTGAAAAAATAAGTTTACGACTAGGAAAATGTTGATTAGGTAGACTGTCCTTAGAGTAAAATTCAATTTTCACCCCTTCAATACTACTAAGTATGAACAAATCTGATGTCAACTGCTGCCATTGTTTGAGAAACAATTTTAACCTTCCCCCAATTTGAACAGGAACATCAATTAATTCATCGTCTGTTGATGTTTTCCTTACCTGCATCTTTCCTTGCGGACCTTGTTGTCCTCGACCTCTTGTGGAGAAAGGCACCTTCCCCTTCATGCTGGCAGCCTGCCAGTTCCGAAATTGAAGACCTGAACGGCTCGTTCCTTCTCCTGCATCCACATTAGTTCCTTTCCAATACGGACAAAACCTTTTGCCCTGCTTACCAGCCGGTTTAATGAGGGCCATAGTTTTAACATCTTCATGACACTCTTTGACCCTTTTCGCAAGGTTACCTCCAAACAACAGATTTTGTGGTGGTACACTGGTTGGTTTGCACAAACTTGCCAAATTCGGATTAAGCACTGGCCTAATAGCGGCCCTCCTGATGTTATTGAGTTCAAAAAACGCATTACAAAGGAATCCCAGTCCACCCTGGTGTGCTTCAACCACATTGCTTGGATCAATCACTTTCACCACAGCTGTAATACCTGCTGACAACAGTTTAAGCACTTTTTGGAACTTCATCTCCTGGGCCCTAGCAGGCATACCCATCTGTGACCAAATTTGGTGATTAACCACCGGTACCCTCAGGAGATCACAATTAACAGGAGCTTTATAGTTTTTTGCTGCTTCTTCCATAGCTAGCTCCTGTAACTGGTGGGAGAGCATATACTGAATGGCTTCAGCCAATTCCCCATCAATCGCCTCTTCTGCCTCTCTAGGCTGAGCAAACTTCCCAGCAATATTCGGAATTATCTCCAACCGAACTTCTTTACTGCTCTCCCCCAGCATAGAATCAGTGTCAGCAAACTGCACTGATGGAACATCCTCCTCACAGGCAGGATAGTTCTGCAGCCCTGGAACAGGTGCTGCTAGCACAAGCTCTCCATCAGCCTGGCTTGGACACCACTCCTCCTCACGGAGCTGGTCCCTGTCGAGCATTCTTTGCAATAAAATCTCGACTTTGGAGAGCCGTGAGCAAACGGACTCTCCTAAGGAGGGTATAACCTCCTGGCCCGACTCATCTACGGGCCTCACAGACTTGCCAGTGGCCTTCCGTCCTACTGGCAAGCCTTCACTGTCCCCCGGCAGTGGGTCCGCAACCACTGGCTGTGTAGCCAGCACCGGACCAGGTGTACCAGACGGGCCTCCTTCCACAACATTCTCCTGGTCACTCTCCTTTCTACCCCCGGAGCGCCTCGCCGATACCTTCTTCACTTTCTGCAACATTCTCTAAGAACTCCCAACCGTCGCAGAAAATGACCGGTAGTAAAATTTTTAAAACCTTACCTCCGTTTTTAAACTTACCGCTCGGAGGAGCGCTGCTGCTCCAACCGCCCGACTGCACCAGCGTCTGACGTCATGGACGCACCAACGGCTGTACGGGCTTCTATTCACGTAGTCACTCACGTGACTCCGAAGTAAAATTTCAACCCTTTGTTGCTTTCATTTGATTATATAATGAGGTCAGGGGAAAAATAATATGAGCTTTATCGCTGTCAAAGTTGTGAGTATATTTTTCCAAGTCGTTCAGCAGATAATATAATTTGTCAGTTTAAACTGCAAATATTCTGATATAATGTTTGCATCAGTGGGGCAAAGTGTTGAAAGACAATATTTCATACTTGTATTTTTTCAATTGCATATTTAATTCCACCTCCTCAAAAATTGCATTTACATTTTACAAACTCGAACATATGGTTTTGTAACTTATTAGGTACAGACATTTCTTGATATACATGAACAAATGCATTCTTGGAAAACATTTTATTGAGTCGTATTTTGTGCATTGAAGTTTATGTGACCAACATTATTTTTTTTGGTATAATGTATAGGACAGCAGTGCAAAATTTGTCAAAGGTCAAAGACACATACAACAAAGAGTCAAAGGTATCATAATGAGAATTCATAAATGGAGGAATAGCAGTAGCTATAATCATTCATGTTTAGTTTAGTTTAGTTTAGTTTTGATTAGTTTATTGTCTTGTGTTCAATGAAAGCTTCTGTTGTATGCTAAACAGTCAGTGGAAAGACAATACATGATTACAATTACGCCATCCACAGCTTACGGATACATGATAAAGGGAATAGCGTGAATAATGTTTTGTGCAAGGTAAAGCCAGTAAAGGCCGATCAAAGATAGTCTAAGTGTCTCCCATGAGGTAGATAGTAGTTCAGGATTGCTCTCTAGTTGTGATAGGATGGTTCAGTTATTGGCACAAAATTCCTCGAGATATTTCTCATATTACTTTGTCTGTTTCATATTTCATTATGAAACAGACCATTCAGCCCACCGTATCTATTTGTTGTTTCCAGTGCAATTCTATCAACTCTATTCCCTTATTATTAATCCTGTAACCTATTGTCTTACATCTGCCCCACAATACGGTGCTGAATCGAAGGGCCGAATGGCCTCCTCCTGCACTTATTTTCTATTTTCTAACACCATTTATCATATTCAATGATCAACACCATGCTGATCAAAGTTCTAAGTACGACATATGATAAATATAGAAGAACCACTTTCTTGGGGCAGCCTTGATTTAACTGTTGAAATTTCCACATGTTTTATACTTCCAAACATACTTTGATAAACCCAAAAATACAAGTTAAATACAAAGGTGGCACTGTGCCGCAGCGGTAGAGACGCTGTCTCCAGAACTTTTTTCCTAATTATTTCTGCCTTTTTATTTTTTCATATTTAAAAGGAATGAATACAATTTGTCTAAAATGCTTTCTCCATCTGGGTGATGGAGAATACATACATATAGACATACAAACATTTGTACAAGTGAATTTGGGAGTAGAAGAATGCCATTTGGCCTTTCATGCCTGCTCCACCATTCAATATGATAAATGGTTGACAATTTAATTCAGTGCCATTTTCTGGTACTAAATCTATGCCCCTGGGTTCCCTTAACCTCTATAAATACATGAATCTTTGTCTTGAATATACTTAGCAATGTGGCCTCAATAGCCCTCAAACACAGCTAATGACTTTTGTCATACTTTGTCAGGGTCATTGCTATGGTGGTTATCTTGCACCCTAAGGCCTAGATGTAATTGAGACCTCTCCACCATTTTACATCTGGCACAGACAAGTGTCGGCTGTGGGGTGTGTGAGTTAGTTCTCTGATGGTGCTCCATTATAAGCCCACAGCAGGCCAGGTGTGCAGGGACCAGTTCCAACATAGTCCTGTGCAATGTATCAATGCTTTTGTGTGAAACAAAAGTCTCTCAATGCAAAAAACTGAAGGAAATGTGAATTAAAAAAAAAAAATGTTCAACAGGACAGGCAACATTTGAGGAGAGAGAAATAGAGCTAAGATAAGGATCAAGACAAAACAAGTTTTATGTTTGGGAGTGATGAGAAAACAAAAGGAGACGGTATGTTCTAGAACAGGGGTTCTCAACCAGGGGGGAATTCCCCCCAGGGGGGGATTTCAGGGTTTCAGGGGGGTAATTGGGACCACAGATTAGCAAACTCAAACTGTTAGAATGTTGATCTTTTTATTGCCGTTGCATATTATTTGGAATGCACTTTTTGAGGCAGACAATCTTGGAAAGGAGGGGGGGAATGACATTCTGACATGTGGTGAAAGAGGTGCATGGGGCAAACAAGGTTGAGAACCACTGTTCTAGAACTTGATGGGGTGAGTCATAGGAAGTGGTTGAGTAGGCTAGGACTTTATTCCTTGGAGCGCAGAAGCCTAAGGGATGATCTTACAGAGGTGTATCAAATAATGAGGGGAATTGGTAATGTGAATGCAGTGTCTTTCACCCAGGATAGGGGTGTAATATCTTTCTTGACCTCAGCTCCTCTCCAATAGTTCGCCGATGATAAAAATGTAGCCAACGTTTTAAGATACCATAAGCATACAAAATGATAATCGTGAAATGCTGTTTCCCTAGCCGTAGGTTAGATTTTATGCAGGATACTAAAAAAAATGGGCCATGGAGTCTGTTACATTCATCTGTGCTTTGGTTTAATGACTCTTTCAAGAGATGGCACCTCGAACTGTGCTGAAATCCCACAGTACGGTGCTGAAATACCAGTCCAAATTACACGTTCCGGCTTTTGGAGTTTAAATTGAACCCACAGCCCTTTGATTCAGGAGAGAGTACTATGAGTGAGCCAGTGGTTAAAGGATATAATTGAAATGTTACTTCCTCTCTGTAAAGGAAGGTAAAAAGCTGTGGACCTGATCAGAGTTATAAGCCCAGCACACTGCCCTGAGCTAATGATCAGAGAGCAGAGATTTGTTAGCTCAGTGCTGGTCATGATATTGCAGTAGGTCTTTCGGAAGCTGGTGTGATTTTTGTACAGATTGCACTGCAAGGTTATTTGACATGTAAATCTCATCATTATTGACTCATAGGAGGGTGTCTGCAATGTTTTTGTTTTTGTGAATTGCAGTAATCCGATCCACACAAATGGTTATTGGAGTTCAGCCAGATTTCTGTTTAGAAGCTAATTCTTGCAGCATTGACCAGAGAACTGAATTACCAAAACACAAAGTGCAGGAGTTACACAGCGGGTCAGGTAGCATCTCTGGAGAACATGGATAGGTGACGTTTCGAGACAGTGCCCTTCTTCAGACTGATTGTAGTAAGAGGGAGAAAATAGGTGGGGGCGAAATAAAAGCTGGCAAGTGTTTGTTGGGTACAGATGAGGGTTTTTTTGTTTGACAAATTGGAAGAAAAAGGCGAGAGAGGCAAAGAAGACAAACGGGTGTAAGACAAGGAGAGAAAAGGAGAAAAAATGTGAAGCCAAATAAATTGATATAGGTGACAGGGAACCGGGGAAAGGGGGCAGGAACCAGTTGATGTAGGTTTTAGGTGAGGGGGGAAAGATTTAATAGGAACCTGAGAGGTAACTTTTTTACACAAAGTGTGGTGGATGTATGGAACAAGCTGCCGGACATGGTAGTTGAGGCAGGTACTATCACAACATTTAAGAAACATTTAAACAGGTACATGGATAGGACTAGTTTAGAGAGATATGGGCAAAAAACAGGCAGGTTGGACTAGTGTAGATGGGGCATGTTGGTCGTCTTGGGCACACTGGTCGAAGAGCCTGTGACCACGCTGTTCGACTTTATGACTCTATGTGACAGTATAAGCAGACATGATAGTGGTGTTTAAGAGGCACTTAGCCAGACAAATCAGCATGCAAGGAATGGAGGGATATGGATCGTGTGCAGGCAGATGGGATAAGTTTAACTTGGCATCGTGGTCAGCACAGATATTATGGGACAAAAGGGCCAAAGGGCTTCTTCCTGTGCTGTAGTGCTATGTTCTGTAGTCAGAAACTTCCTGTTCCACACTGGATGGTCTTTCCATTACTGTACATTCAGAATCAATGCCTGTAAAATCTTGAGAGATAGATTTGTGGAAAAGATTGCTCCATTTTTCAGGACGTCCACAGGAGTAACCTTAGCCTTGTCCTCACCTATGAAATGGACTGCTGAAATGCAGCAGTGCTGCTTCCTACGTTGAACCTTTCCACTGGCCAACCTATTAACTGAACCTCTTATTACCACAACCTGGGCAATCTCCAGGCTATACCTCGTAAATTCTCTGGTTTTCCAATAACATGATCAATCATAATTTTAAAAGGCAGAGTTATTTCAATACAAGACAAAAGTCAAGCAAAAATGATATATTGCCCTCAAAGGTTGTCTATCACAGTATTTTTTAGATGGTGCAAATTCTGAGTGTCACAGCAATTTCTGAATTCCATGTGCTTGGTCTGGAATTACCCTTTTCCATGCTGGTCACTAAAGTGATTTAGTTACAGACTGGATTGTGTATTTTACATGCTGCATTCAATGATCAACATACAAATAAACCATTATCTGAATTGTAAAAAAATGTATTCTTTGAAGAGCGTGAAACAGGTATCAAATTAAAGTTTCCTAATGTATTAACACATGAAAGTAATTAGGACCAACACTAATTGCAATTGAAAAAACCTCCATTTTAACATCATGGTTTGCATTGAAGATTACTGGGAATGGTCCTGATAGTTGCCTGAATACTGCATCGTGTTGAATTACTTGTAAAGTTGTAGGGTGTATGTTGAAGTGAAGATTTTGTTCTTGTCCTGATACTTCATGCTTGACTTTGTAAAATCTTTCAGGATGTGGTTTAATGGTATGTCTTCGGCCAACTTTCAGTCTGTTGTTAAAGTATTACCTTTGAAGGTGTAACACTCAGTGTGTGGTTACTCCACACAGAGGCTCAAACAGCTACCCTGTAGCAGGCTGGTCAACTCTTGCATGAAAAATAGTAACTTCTTCCAGGCGTACACAGTATTATAAAATACAGCACAGAACTACCAGCACAGGCAGTATGATAAAGAAGCTTGCTTTCTTGGCCTCCTTTCCACAGAAGTGTCTGGCACAGGCTGACAAGGGTTCTACATGAATGTACTGCCAGGGGTGGAGCAGATATTATAGTGGTGTTTAAGAGGCTTTAGATAGGCACATGGATATGCTCAGTGATGGAAATGGGGGGTTACGCAGGAGGACGGCGTTCCCTTACTTTTCAGTTTCCAGTTTCCATCCTGTGCATAAATTTGCAGCTTTATCATGCGCTACGTAATCCAAGGGTATGTGAACGAGCGGACAGACCGGCGAAAGCAACGATCATAGAGCGGAATAGATAACATTTCGGGTCGAGACCCTTCTTCAGGCTGAGTCAGGGGAAAGAGGAACAAGAGATATAGACGGTACTAAGGACAAATGAATGGAAGATATGCCTATACATCCCATTTCCCTTTCCCTTGAATGTCCGTCTGCAGAAGAGTCCCGACCCGAAATGTCACCTATTCCGCTCTGCGATCGTTGCTTTTGTCCGTCTGTCCGCGCTTTCGCTTGCTCTTATTGCCGGCGCTTCTCCCCTCAGACTCCGCCAAACAAACACACACAAACACACTCACACACACACCCACACACACAGCATGTCTGGCAGATCAGTGTGGGCCGAGACCAGGAGCAGGGCGAAGGATGACATCAAACGGGTCATAGCAGCTATCGAAAAAGTACGGAAATGGTAAGGGGGAATTGTAAAAAAAACACCCAAAGGAAATAGATGTTAAAAAAAGGGGTTTTGGCGATCGCTCCATGTCCGTGTCGGAGTGAAGGGGGAGGGGGTGGGGGGGGGGGGGGGGGGGTGGTGGGGCGGGAGGGGGGAGAGAGGATGGCTTGAGTGGGTGCAGGATTTTATGGAGCTCTTTCCAAATGGCAATATTTTGCATGTTCAAAGTTACAAAGGAGGTCTAGGCAGGAATATCAAAATGATCACCTGCAGCTGAGAGAAAAAAGATGATTTGTGCATGAAGAAGCCATGACCAAAGCAAAGATATTAGAGCGGAGACGGAAGCCGGTTACGGAAATGGTGATGAAGATTACCCATGACCCAACTACTGCTTTTTCGTCGAGTGGATTATCTTGCTCCGCTATAGGATCTTTGGTTTCCAGTCTCCATGATACGGAGAGTGTGGAGGAAAGTGGCGCTGTAAGGGCAGTCCACATCTTTCACCTGCTCATTGGAACTTTTCCCAATTACATAATGACTGTCTAAGAACTTGGCCCTCGTCAGATCTGGCATCTCTCCGCCGTAAACGGAGTTCACCTCCTGGACGCTCAACTCGTAGATGACCCGCTCCTTCCTGAAGCGGATATCAAACAGCTGTAAAACCCTGGCCCAGGGCGGCTCCTGGTCCATTCCGTCTGCAGGTTCCGCCTGGCCCGCTGAGTTCCTCCAGCACTCTGTGTTTTTTGTTTGGCTCTGGAGTTGAAGGTGGACACGGGGGGGCTGGGGTGGCTCAGCGGGACGGGCGGTAGCTCTGTGCAGTGCGTGGCGTTTCGGGTCGAGACTCTTCTGCAGACAATCACAAGTACTCTCACCGATGAGTTTTTAGTTCAGTCTGAAGAAGGGTCTTCTCTCCAGAGTCGCTGCCTGTCCCGCTGAGTTACTCCAGCTTTATGTCTAACTTGAATTTCAAGAGTTAAATAAAAAACACAGCGTGCTGGAGGAACTCAGCGGGCTAGGTGGCATCTGTGGAGGGAATGGGTTAGGAGTTGTTTCGGGCCAGGGTTCTTCTTCAATAGGAAGGAACTTCAGATCAAAGATACTAGTATATTTGCTGCAGATCAGGCATGATATTCTTCCGATTTAAATCGTAATCCCTATTTTATTGTTTTCCTATTTTCAATAATTTGGTGGCCAATCAACCGCTGTCTCTAAGGGGGTTGCATCCAATCACCAACCAGCTTACCTTTAAATTCCTGTCCAATCAACAAATTGGTCTCCTCCCGTCCAATCAGCCGCTGTCTCCAAGGGCATTGTGTCCAATCACATAATGCGCTGGTCACTCGGCAGCCAATCAGACACAGTCTCCTAGGGGCCTTTTGATCAATCACCGACCTGCTTCCCTCATCGAAGCAGACGATGGCTGCAGCCAACACAGAGAGAGAGAGAGAGAGAGAGAGAGAGAGACATATTATACACAATAAACTATATTATAAATACACAATAAACAAGTTATGCATTCTTGTACTCTTACATGGGTATGACCGCACATAAACCCCCCCTCCTTCCCAACCTCAGCCTCATGGACCTTAGAGTACCCCTAGTTCCTAAAACCTATTTCCATCACTGGATATGCTGATGCAGATTTCCAGTCTCACCCAAAGAAGAAAGTGCTGGCACCAAAGAAGAAAGAAAATGTTTACTTGAAGAAAATAATCTGATTAGGTTATCCAGAACTACCTTGTATCAAGTAAATGGTATGTGCGTGTTTATCGTTGAGAATTTTCATAACCCTCAGGGGGTCACGTGGATCCTTTTTCAGCCTGTGCCAAACACTTTTGTGGAAGGAGCCCCTTTCAAATATGTCCTTTATCTGTATTTGAGCAGCAGGGCAATAATTCTGCCCTCAACATATCAGTAAATTTATCAGCATACATTAGATTTACAGTTTGGTCTCTGGATGTATCATGGAATCATAGTCATAAACCACAGAAACAGGCCCTTTGGCCAAATCTGCCCGTGGTGACCAAGACGCCCATCTACTCATCCCACCTGGGCCTGGAGAATGGAATGGCGCATTCCATTCTCCAGGCCCCAATCCTCTCATCTTTACCATGGATGTCCAGTCACTCTACACCTCCATCCCCCACCAGACGGTCTCAAAGCCCTCCGGTTCTTCCTCGACCAGAGGAGCAACCCATACCCGTCCACTGACACCCTCCTCCGCCTAGCAGAGTTGGTCCTCACCCTCAATAACTTCTCTTTTGATTCCTCCCATTTCCTCCAAACACAAGGCGTAGCTATGGGCACACGCATGGGCCCCAGCTACGCTTGCCTCTTTGTTGGGTACGTCGAACAATCCTTGTTCTCGAACCTCTACCTCCGTTAACCTCCTGGACTTCAGGACCATTTCCGACACTTCCCTACCATTTCCTTGATACGCTCCTGACCGACATCCACTACAAACCTACTGACTCCCACAGCTACCTCTCCAATAGGCCTCATTCAGCCATGATTCCCTGATGAGGCTCGCACCAGGTCTCCTCCATGGCGAAGTAAACATGTCCTCCGATGTCTGCCTTCCGCAAAGAATGGCTTAATTCTTCTCCTACAACTTATGAACTTATAAATCCTTTCTATTCATGTACCTGTTCAAATGTCTTTCAAATGTTGTTACAGTACAAACCTCAATCACCTACTCTGGCAGATCATTCCACATACTTACCACCCCCTGTGTGAAAAAACTGCCCCTTCTGTTTCTATTAATTATTTCTCATGGTCCTCTGGTTCTTGATTCCCTTATCTCTGTCCTTTTGATCGTACCAGCAAATGGAAATAAGGCGCTATTAGATAATCATATTAGCAAATATTCCCTGGTACTCAGTGAGTTAACATTTGCATAAATGTAAAACAACTTGTATCAATCTTAAATCCATGGTATGTCACAAAAGCGCTAAACACATTTTGGGACTGAACTGTAAGGGAATATGAGGACAAGTCATTAAAAAGCCAAAGAGAAATGCCAAGAAATTCATCCTGGGTAAATGTACAACATAGTCACATCAGCATATTATACTCAGTCTCTACAATTAACATTTTGATTGGATTGAATATCAGAGGCATAATATCATGTGGTGACATGATTATGAACTCCACTTAGTGAATATTGAATGGGAATGAATATAATTGTATATGAGCATCTTAAAAACAGAAGAGAAGTAGGGAGGCTTAGGGATGGAATTGAAGCGTTTAGGGATCAGGCAATTGAAAGCATAATTGCCTATGTTGGGTCAATAGGAATATACATAAACACGTAATTTAGTATTCCATCTTGAAAAGTAGATCCTTTCTAAGTCTTTTCTAATGTAGGCATATGGTAATACAGTGTACATACCCTAATTACATGGCTTTAATTCACAGGTGGCCAATAACTCACCTGCTGGGAAGGAAATGAAAAATAAGGAGAAAAAAAGCCCCTTAATCTAGGAGGTCAGAATAACATCATGTCTCCACAACATACAGACTGTTTTGATTGTAGTACATCACAAAACTGAGAGGACATGGTACACCACATACTGAGTACGAACTCAACCACTTACAAGTTACAGTTTTTCAATAAGATACTCAGAGACAACGCTTCATAAAAGCACAATTTATACAAATGTGGGTGTATTATTGAAAGATATTGTACTGATGTACAACTTATACAGGTTAGGTGTAATCTATGCAGTCTTATGAACACCATCGCTGATCTGTCATCGGTGGTGAATTCCTCAAGACATTTCTTCTCATCTATCTTCATTGGATGAAGCCTTATTTCAAGACTCATCCCGGTTTCATATACCACTACCAGGGGAAATATAATCCTTTAATTTACCCTGCCGAATCCTGTAAGAATGCTGTACACTTCAATGAAATCATCTGTCATTCTTCTAAACTCATGAGAGTACAACCCTAATCTACCTAATCTTTCTTCATAGGGAGAATCTATTTTCCCAGGAAGAATCTGCTTTCCAAACTTCCGGTGAACCTTCACTGCACTCCATCTATCACAACTATATCCTTCCTTAAGGTTGTGAAGCCAGACCTGTACCCAATATTCCAGATGCAGCCTCACTAGGGTCCTATATAACTCCTGTCTTTATGCTTGTTCCAAAATCCTCTTGTAATAAAGATCAAATATCATTTATCTTCAGCATTGCATTGTATAAATGGGAGAGGAAAGTTGTAAAGGGACATTGACGTTTTAAAATAGATGGGTGAAACCATGGTAGATGAAAAATGTTAAATGCAAAAAAGCAAGATCTACCTTTGACTAAAAACATAGAGGATTTTCTAAATGGCAAGCAGCAGTAAGAGCAGAAAGAAATTTAGGGATCCAAAACAAGTTACTAATAATGGTAAAATAGAGACACAAGAAACTGCAGATACCAAAATCACGAGTAAGGCACAGAGTGCTTACATAAAAACATTGCCTGACCATTCCCTCCACAGATGCTTCCTGATCTGCTGAGTTACTCCACCACTTTGTATTTTACTAAGAGCAATTAGGAAAATACAGAAAACTATGCTCGTAGAATATTGGTCGATGCCTCAATGGGGTTGCTGTACTGCAGGACAGATAGTGCACTAAACTGTTTAAATCAAATCTAGGGTAGAGCATTTGGTTCTGGGCACTGCCCTCCAGTGAGTTTAGTTTAGTTTAGAGATACAGCACAGAAACAGGCCCTATCGATCCACCGGGTCCGCACCGATTAGCGATCCCCACACATTAACACTATCTTACACCCACCAGGGACAATTATTTTTACATTTACCAAGCCAATTAACCTACAAACCTGTGACGTCATTGGAGTGTGGGAGGACACCGAAGATCTCGGAGAGAACCCACGCAGGTCATGGAGGGAACGTACAAACTCCATACAGACAGCACCTGTAATCAGGATCGAACCCGGGTCTCCGGTGCTGCATTTGCTGTAAGGCAGCAACTCTGTGAAGAGGAAAAAAATAATTAAGACCAAAGTTGGACCCTTGAAGAATGAAAAGGGTGAATTTATTATGGGGAACAAGGAAATGGCAGATGAGTTGAATAGGTATGTTGGATCTGTCTTCACTAAGGAGGTCACAAACAATCTTCCTGATGTACTAGCCAGAGGGTCTGGGGTGACGGAGGAACAGAAGGAAATTCACATTAGGCAGGAAATGGTGTTGAGTAGACTGATGGAACTGAAGGCTGATAAATCCCCAGGGCCTGATGGTCTGCATCCCTGGAATTATGGATGTGGCTCTAGAAATCGTGGACACATTGGTGATCATTTTCCAATGTCCTATAGATTCAGGATCAGTTCCTGTGGATTGGAGGGTAGCTAATGTTATCCGACTTTTTAAGAAAGGTGGAAGAGAGAAAACAGGGAATTATAGATCAGTTAGCCTGACATCGGTGGTGGGGAAGATGCTGGAGTCAATCATAAAAGATGAAAAAGCGGCACATTTGGATAGCAGTAACAGGATCGGTCCGACTCAGCATGGATTTACGAAGGGGAAAATGATGGTTGACTAATCTTCTGGAATTTTTTGTGGATGTAACTAGGAAAATAGACAAGGGAGAGCCAGTGGATGCAGTATACCCAGGGCCGGATTTAGATGAAGAGAGGCCCTGGGCTATTCCACTTGTGAGGCCCCTCCCAATCCCCCACGCCCACGACAAGAGGAAAATGGAAGAGTCCACAAGATTGACACTGATGTGCAGCAGAGCATGGCCAATGAGATAAGGGCTGGAAAGCTGCGCTTTTTATTTATTGCCAGTGCTGGTGTTGAGCAATCGGCTTAAAACACTATTATTCAAGGAAAATTACTGAATTGTTTAGAGACTACAGTGCTTTGTGACAACATATGTAAGAAAGGCCTATGACAGTGTCAAAAATATTATACACCAGGCCTGTACAAAGCTTTTCAAAAAGGGGGGTGACATGGCAGGATTACAAAGATTTTATGTGAAATAAGTGCACGCAGCGCATATCACAAGCATGAAGCTCAAAGACCTTACGGCCAAGGTCCAGGGCCCGCTCTCTGGTGCATTTTGAACCTTATTTTGGAACATTTTTGCACCAAATATATGACCAATATTTCAGAAGTATTTTTAAAATCATTTTTTGAAATCAAGAATTGAAGCTGTCCTTGTTTTAATAATCAAGTTGTACTGTAAAATGTTATGTAAAATGTTATAAAGGAGCATGCAAACACAGCAAATGAAATACTTTACGTTTTTGCGGTAAATAAAACCTTTTTTTAGCAAATGTTTTGTGTATTGATTTGATTGCCTGTTACTGTTTGTCTGTGTTAGTGTGTGCACATTAAAAATATGATGCAAAATGAAAGTCGCAAACTATGGAATACATATTTTGCAGTATTGTTATCAAGGAAAATAAAGGTCCAATTATTTGATATTACTCATAAGGAAGAGAAAATATAATTGCTCTAAAACCTACCTTAATTTGGCAATCTCACTGATAATCTTCCAGTGGACCGGAACCAGACTGATTCCTGGGATGTCAAGACTTTCATATGAAGAAAGACTGGATAGACTCAGCTTGTACTCGCTAGAATTTAGAAGATTGAGGGGGGATCTTACAGAAACTTACAAAATTCTTAAGGGGTTGGACAGGCTAGATGCAGGAAGATTGTTCCCGATGTTGGGGAAGTCCAGAACAAGGGGTCACAGTTTAAGGGTAAGGGGTAAATC
The DNA here is from genome assembly GCA_035221665.1 of Okamejei kenojei. Classification (NCBI taxonomy): domain Eukaryota; kingdom Metazoa; phylum Chordata; class Chondrichthyes; order Rajiformes; family Rajidae; genus Okamejei; species Okamejei kenojei. Next base: position 86,324,258 of record CM069135.1, read on the forward strand.
CTTTAGGACCGAGATGAGAAAAACATTTTTCACACAGAGAGTGGTGAATATCTGGAATTTTACTTCGGTGTCATGTGAGTGACTACGTGAAGAAGCCCCGCCTGGCGCTTGATCGGCATTACGTCGACGCTGACAGCAGAGCAATGAGCTGCAGAGGCAGCTCCTCGACAGCGGTAGGTATGGGCCTGCAGGTAAGTACAGTTCAAATACTTACAGGGCATATCTAAACTCCGTGGCTGGTGTATAGAGCCACCAGGAGTTAAAAAGAATTTAAAAGCAAAAAATAAATAAAAGTTAAAATGGAAAGAAAATACTCTGTGTAAGAAACAACGGAGTTAAAAAAGCGTCCCAGGGGAATACTCAGCAATCGTGACGGGAGATTAAGTACAGAGCCGGTTCCGATACTGGTGGCCTTTAAAATTACTTTAGGGAGACTTTTAGTCGCTCCACAAACTTTTGGCAAGGGGGAAAAAATTTTAAAAAGTCAGAGAGGCCATAATTTAAAACGTTTAATAAAAAGGCCTCCAGACTAAAAAAGCTTTATGGCTTAAAAGTAATGGAGAAAGACTCAAAAAAAAAAAAATTAAACCAAAGGGTTTAAAAGGCCCAGAATATTCCCAAAAACAAACCATAAGGGGGTTTCATATATTAATATATATGGTGGAATTTATCAATGTGGGAATATCTACCTCGGATTGTTTGGAGGTAGTTTCCTTGAGGAAAAACTCAGGAGTAACCAGGGCAGTAAAACAATATGGGAAAACTGACCCTAAAAGTGCATTGATAGTGGTGGCTGGTCATAAAATACCCACCACAGCACAAATATATATATATATATATATATATATATATATATATATATATATATATATATATATATATATATATATACATATATACACACATATATATATATATATATGTGTGTATATATGTATATATACACACATATATATATATATATATATATGTGTGTATATATGTATTGTACCTAGTACACCTATATATATATATATATATATATATATATATATATATATATATATATATATATATATATATTTATATGTATATATATATAGGTGTACTAGGTACAATACCTGAATGAAGGAATGAGGCCATGGAAAATAACCATGGAAACCAAAATTAATTGGTCTCTCACCAAAGCTGTTATGGTTGAAAGCAGAATTATTGATAAAACTTTTATGTTTTATTAAGGTACACCGCATCACAAATATATATATATAGAGGTGTACTAGGTACGATACCTGAATGAAGGAGAGAGGCCATGGAAAGTAACCATGGAAACCAAAATTAATTGGTCTCTCACCAAAGCTGTTATGGTTGAAACAGCAGAATATTGATAAAACTTTTATGTTTTATAAAGGTATCAACGGTGAATCCGTTTATGGTACCCATGTCTCAATTATATGAGACATAAGGAAATACGATTTCAAAGTATTTCAAGCTGGTACATGGCATCACTCCTTATGTAAAACAAATAAAACATTGTGCAATAACCAAAACATTTAAAATAAAAAAGATAAATTGCCATCAGTTTGTGGAGCTCAATGTGATAAAATATATAATATTATTTTTTAGTTATATATATGTAATTGTTATTGGGACCAATTTTGCACTTTATATTTGCAGGTCAAAACAGATCAAATTATGTTAAACTCCTGATTATTATGGAGTAAACCTGCCTTAGGATAAATCAAAGACATTGATTACAAAAGACAGACTATTGGTCTTTAAATTTTGGCAAAAATTATGATCCAATGTAAATATTTGATAATGGATCAAAACAAAGGCAGGAGTATGATAAATGAATATTATCGAACACAGCCTTATGTGAACCCATATGATTGGGAAGAGAAGGCTTCATGTACGTTTGAAGAGGTGCAAAAAACTTGTTACAGAAGAAGTTGATGAAATCTCCAATTGTGGGAGATTACAGGTGTATTAAGCTAATTGATATAACATAACAAAGGACTACAAAAATTGTAGAAGGAATTGGTTCACCTATATTTTTGCACCCAAAATATCTCCAATAAAGAAGGGGTACGTACATTTGTATTATAAATTTCCCCAGGGAAAAAGATGTGGTGGTAAAACCATACAAAACATCATTTTAAATACACTTTCACAGTGTAAAAACATTTTATTAAAATGGACATCTTCAACATTGAAAAACAGTTGTTATTAACAAATTGTTAATCATGTTATAGGTGCTTGAAATTAATTAGAATGGGTCAGCTGTGCAAGTTAAGACAGTGTCTAATGGATTAAATTCAGTTCTAGGCTGTTCACATAATACTGGAACAACAATTGTACTGATAAAAAGTTCAGCACTTGCACTAATGAGGACATGGTCATGGTTTATCTTGATCACATTTTAAATTGGAAGGTTGATAAGAAGTCAGCTGCAAATTAGTGCTGCAATTACAAGCCTGTTGAGAGGCGAGGGGTCCTGACCCATCCCATAAAACCTATCATAAACATTCCTAAATTACTATTCTGGATTTAGGAGTAATTCAGCACCATAAGAGGGGGGAAAATGTTTCCGAGATACAAATATGTCTCATTGCTTTGTTGACAGACTTTGTCCCTCCATCAGAGAAGGAGCTTAGGTAAAGAGAAAAAAAAAAGCTCCAAAAGAGGGAAAACAGAAGCATTATAAGAGTATGTATGCCTTTGTGACAGGCCTATGCAAATACCAAAGGATACATTATCAGAATTAAAGTTATGGATAGAAAAGGTCCACAAGCTGCTTTAAATATAAGCTTAGCAGCCATTGCAAGCTGAAGCAGGTATTATCAGATGATGGATAGCTTCTGTGATTATTTGGGTTAAGATAAGAATAATATTTATTCTTATCAATTTCATATTTGATACGTCCCTTGTTTGGGACTACGGACAATAACACCAGGTAATTGCAAATGGATTGTCCTAAGAAATTTCTCCAAACATTTGTATTAATTATTGAAGTATCAGGAGTTTTATGGATTAAATGCCTATTGTTCTATTATGGAAGTGTGCATGTCATATCAGGTGAACAATACCACGGCTGTGGTATATACCAATCACATGAGACAAGTAAGATAATAATCAAGTGATTATCTGAGTAACCAGATGTGGCGTATTCAAAAAATGTTTTAGTCCAGCTGTTTATCTCTAAGAAAGAGACAATGTTGTCGCAGAAAACAAATCAGGGGGAAAAACATTGTCAGTAATATGGATTACTTACCATTAATCTGGTTGTATCCAGATTAAATCACTGATCTTTTAAATGTTCTCATTGGGAAAACCAAGAAGCAGGAGAGGTGGATGTATTTCTCTCAATTACATGAGGAAAGATATTATTTTATGTTCCTCATTTTTTGTCTGATAGGGCAGTGTCTGATGAAAATGTAGCAGGACGCTGCCAGGGGCGCTTTGGTGGCCCAAACCGGACCTTCATGGTTCTCATTAATGTTGAGACTGATGTTGAACCACTTATGATAACTCATAGTTGCAGTAATTTATTGTTGTACAAAGGCATCCATGACATGAAGATATGAATTTGGCTATCTGCAGGTTTGACCAGACCATTATAACAGTTTGACGGTAAAAAAGGTCTATGAATGTTTTAACCAATATAACAATATAACAATAAAATAATTATGTACAAAAGGAATGTTATACTTGCAATTTGGAGAAATAATTAAAAAAAACAATATTTTGTTTATAAGAAATTGGAAGTAGTTTGTAGACAGTAAAAGTTATTATCATATTAGATATATGTGAGTTCCTTGTGGATTGCATTTTTTCTCAGTATCTAATTGATAGAATCAATAATAGGGCTCATAGTGTTTATCGTCCTATTTAGGACAAATTGCTAACCAAGAAGTTATCGGGTTCATTCGTAATATCCCGATATGAAAAAGGGATATATATATAATCTGTCCAAAGTTGAAATACAGAAGTTGGGGATCAATATAGTCCTGAATTGCCTTAGGCAATGGACTCCAATTCTATCAATGAGTCAAAAAATTAACATTGAAAGTAATAATGCTCATGACTTTAGTATCAACATAAGGGTGCAAACATTGCAAATATTACATTATATAATTGCATGTGGCTACAGATTACATTATCTTATATGTTTATGAATTTACCAAACAAAGCAGACCAAGAAGAGCTGAAACCAAGGTAAACCATAAGCATATCCTGTCGGCCATAAATTGTGTGTGGGTCAACATTGACTCAATATGTTAAAGTAGGTAAGAGTCTCTGTGGTGGTGAGACAGCACTACTTATTACACACAAAAACACACATTAGGTATCAGTAAAAAACTGATGGTTCTAGAGAATTATATTCTTTTTTTTTTTTACTTTAAAAAAAAATTTATAATACAACTTAGGAGATAGGTCCGTAGGTAAGAAAACAAAACTATTTGTCTAGTCCTGGGTTCAAGCTTCCGTCGAGCCTCAGCGCTGGCCCATTCTACCCCTTCAAATAATCTATGAACAGGGACCATATTCTAATAAATAATTCAGGTTTGTCAATTAAGACAAATCTAATTTTTTCCAGATTTAAGGTCTCCGACATCTCCATAATCCACATTTTAATTGTAGGGGATGCAGGGTTTTTCCAAAATTTTAATATTAGTTTTTTCCCAGTTATTATACTATAATCCAGGAAATTTCTTTGGTTTATTGTCAGTTTTAGGTATTGTTCAGAGATGCCCAATATTATTAATTTAGGATTGGATATTAACCACTATGGAAATAATTTTAAAAATATCCACCCAAAATGTTTTAATTTTTATGCAATTCACAAAGGTATGGGTTAAATTAGCCTCAGAGTATTGACATTTATTGCAGATAGGAGAGATATTAGGAAAAATTCTGTTTAATTTTGTTTTAGAATAATACAATCTGTGTAATATTTTAAATTGTATTAAAGAATGTCTGGCGTTTAACGAACATTGATGTATATGTTGTAGACTTTCATCCCAAATATCTTTTGTTATGGGTTGAACTAATTCATTTTCCCATGCTTGTCTATGTGATTCCGTCGACGGATTCTCACTATCTAACAGAATGTTGTAAATATATGATATTAATTTGACTGTATTGGGATGTTTATTCAAACATTCATCTAGAATCTCTGGCTCTCTAATTCTGTATTCTTGTGTATATGATTTAACATAATCTTTCAATTGTAAATATCTAAAAAAATTATTTGAATGTAATCCATAATTCTGTTGTACCTCCAGAAATGAGAGGAACATACCTTTTCTATAAAGATGTCCCATCTTTTTAATTCCATAGTTTTTCCATTGTGTGAAGCCTTTATCCAATACCGAAGGCTTAAATGAAGGGTTATTTGCAATAGGGAGCGAAAGTGATAAATTATCCAGTTTTAATGTCTTTTTTATTTGTTTCCAAATTCGAATACCGCTATGTATTATTGGATTTTCACTATAGATCTTTTTGTTCAATTTTGTAGGGGATAGGAGAATCGGACCAATTTCAAATGGCAGACAGTCCTCCTTTTCCATCTTTATATTCTAGATGGTTAAAACATGTTTAACACTCAGTGGAACTAGACATTGAGATGTGGAAAATCACTCTATTAAGGAGGTAGATACATTCACAGGAATGGCACAGGATGGGCCGCTCGAGCACAGATTCAAGGCCGCAGGAAGGTGTAAAATAAATATTAAAGTTAAAAGGAACTAGTCATGGTGTTGGGTTCTCTGTAATTGTTGCTTTGTTTATACTATCAAATTATATTATCAATTGATATTTTGGTGATAAATTTGCCTTTCAATGGAAAGGGCATTACTTTCATTCTTTTATAATGGGAAAGAATTTATCACATAAACTGAGGCAATGTTTGGGAAAAAATGTGTTATTTGCTCATTACTGTGTTGATTGAGCCAGATTGTCGTATGGAATGAGTCTACGACATAAAAAACACAAAAGCTACAAAATCTTCACCTAGTCACTCACGTGACTCCGAAGTAAAATAGTAAGATTAAACGAGAACTTACCAGTTCGAAGTTTGATCGTTATTTTATGAGGAGTGACGATGAGGGATTACGTGCCCTCCACTCCCGACCCTCATAAAATAAATGATCATCTGGTAGTTCTAAATCTATGTTGAGCCTTACTATCTTACTCCGGCTATTATGTTCTGTGTTTTTCATGCCGCTGCTTTGAAGTATGCCGATCAAGCGCCAGACGGGGCTTCTTCACGTAATCCCTCATCGTTACTCCTCATAAAATAACGATCAAACTTCGAACTGGTAAGTTCTCATTTAATCTTACTATTCTCTGCCACAGAAGGTAGATGAGGCCAGTTCATTGGCTATATTTAAGAGGGAGTTAAATGTGGCCCTTGTGGCTAAGGGGGTAAGGGGGTATGGAGAGAAGGCAGGTACAGGATACTGAGTTGGATGATCAGCCATGTTCATATTGAATGGTGGTGCAGGCTCGAAGGGCCGAATGGCCTACTCCTGCACCTATTTTCTATGTTTCTATGTTTCTATCTCTCTCCCCCCCTTCCCCTCTCTCTCCCTCTCCCCCTCCCCTCCCTCTCTCTCCCCCTCTGTCTCAACCCCCCATTTCCCCCTCTCACATCCCCTCTATCTCCCTCCCTTCCTCCCTCCCCCTCACTCTCTCTCCCAAGCAGCGAGGCTCCAACTCCGCGACACAGACACCGCAGTCACCCCCCCGCCCGGTGAAACGGGCACTACCGCAACGCAATATTCCACTACTTATCTGGAGTAGACACTTAGGATCTTTGGTAGACGCAAAGCATCAAGGTGATTGTGTGGAGTGCAAATGGAGATCTGAACCACTGCGCACGCGCGGAGAGACAGCATCATTTTGCGTTGCTACTGCATCACCGATTTTCCCCAACTGTGCAGACACGGATGGTCGCAATTTTTTCCCCCAAAACTTCCAGCGGGCTGGAACCAGAATTTCGGGTAATTTCCATCAAAGCGTTAACACTGATTGCACTCCAATTTTTTTACTCTGGGAAAAAAACACCATGGACGGAGGCCCCCTAGATTTTCGAGGCCCTTGGCTTCAGCCTATGCAGCCTATAGGTAAATCCGGCCCTGCTGAGGCTCCCCTAGATCTCGAGGCCCTAAGCTTAAGCTTGTGAAGCTTATACATAAATCCAGCCCTGAGTATACCTGGACTTTCAGAAAGCATTTGATAAGGTCTCACATAGGAGATTAGTGGGCAAAATTAGGGCACATGGTATTGGGGGTAAAGTGCTGACATGGATAGAAAATTGGTTGGCAGACACAAAACAAAGAGTAGGGATTAACGGATCCCTTTCAGAATGGCAAGCAGTGACTAGTGGGGGACTGCAAGGCTCGGTGCTGGGACCGCAGCTATTTACAATATATATTAATGATTTAGATGAAGGGATTATAAGTAACATTAGCAAATTTGCAGATGATACGAAGCTGGGTGGCAGTGTGAACTGTGAGTAGGATGCTATGAGAATGCAGGGTGACTTGGACAGGTTGGGTGAGTGGGCAGATGCATGGCCACAATATTGTCTATTGTCTACCGCTGAGCCACCATGCCGTTCTGCAGTACAACCTAGACTAGAATTACATTGGGTCATTTGCATGTGTACCGAGGTACAGTGAAAAGCTTTTTCACTGTACCTTTTATAATTGTGTTATAAGGACAGTTTACATTTACTAGCTTACCACGAGTTTCTGCTTGAGACTTTTAAGTGACTAGTAGTCCAATGCTGGGGATAAGAAACATAAACCATAATCAAAATCTCAAACAGGTTGGCATAATTTCAAAATTAGTGAGTGGTCGTCCTGGACTGATATGTGGAAGTAAAACCTTGCTTATTGTGAAAAAGCTTTTCACTGTACCTAGGTACACGTGGCAATAAACTAAACTGAGCTGAACTGTTTAATAAACATAATTAGTTTACACAAAAAGCTGGAGAAACTCAGCGGGTGCAGCAGCATCTAAGGAGCGAAGGAGATAGGCGACGTTTCGGGTCGAGACCCTTCTTCAGACTGGTCAGGGATCAGGGAAACGAGAGATATAGACGGTGATGTGGAGAGATAAGGAACAATGAGTGAAAGATATGCAAAAAAGTATCGGTGATAAAGGGAACAAGCCATTGTAAGCTGTTTGTGGTGTGAAAATGAGAAGCTGGTGCGACTGGGGTGGGGGAGGGAGATGGAGATAGAGGGAATGCCAGGGCCCGAGGGCTGAGGGAGAGGTGGGCAGGGGAGGAGACAGCAAGGGTTAACAGAATTGAGAAAATTCAATATTCAAGCCCAAAGGATGCAGACTCCCCAAGCGGAATATGAGGTGCTGTTCCTCCAGCTTGCGGTGTTGCTCACTCTGGCCGTGGAGGAGGCCCAGGACCGAGAGGTCGGATGTGGAATGGGAGGGGGAGTTGAAGTGCTGAGCCACCGGGAGGTCGGGTTGGTTATTGCGGACCGAGCGGAGGTGTTCGGCGAAGCGATCGCCAAGCCTCCGCTTGGTTTCACCGATATAGATCATCTGGCATCTGGAGCAGCGGATGCAGTAGATGAGGTTGGAGGAGGTGCAGGTGAACCTCTGTCGGACCTGGAAGGACTGCTTGGGTCCCTGAAAGGAGTGGAGGGGGGGAGGTGAAGGGACAAGTGTTGCATTTCTTGCGGTTGCAAGGGAAAGTGCCCGGGGAAGGGGTAGAGTGGGAGGGGAGGGAAGAATTGACAAGGGAGTCGCGGAGGGAGCGGTCTTTGCGGAAGGCAGACAGGGGGGGAGATGGGAAGATGTGGCGGGTGGAGGGGTCACGTTGGAGGTGGCGAAACTGGCGGAGGACTATATGTTGTATTTGCCGGCTGGTGGGGTGAAAGGTGAGGACCAGGGGGACTCTGCCCTGTTTGCGAGTGGGGGAATGGGGAACGAGGGCAGTGTTGCGGGGTATGGAGGAGACCCTGGTGCGAGCCTCATCAATAGTGGGGGAGGGGAATCCCCGTTCTCTGAAGAATGAAGCCATTTGTGATGACCTGGTGTGGAACACCTCATCCTGGGAGCAGATGCGGCGTAGACGGAGGAATTGGGAATAGGGGATGGAGTCCTTACAGGAAGCAGGGTGGGAGGAAGAGTAGTCCAGGTAGCTGTGGGAGTCAGTAGGTTTGTAGTGGATGTCGGTCAGGAGCGTATCACCTGCAATAGAGATGGTGAGGTCAAGGAATGGTAGGGAAGTGTCGGAAATGGTCCAAGTGTATTTGAGTGCCGGATGGAAGTTGGTGGTGAAATGAATGAAGTCAGTCAGTTGTGTGTGGGTGCAGGAGGTGACACCAAAGCAGTGCTGAACTGTTTAATAAACATAATTAGTTTAAGACCAAAAGTAGATTAGTGGATTTAATATAAGATTAACTTAAATTGTAACGGATTGTCAGATCAGCTTGAAGAGGCTGAATAGTCAGCTCTGCTCTTAGTTGGTCAGTCCCAAGGATGCATTCAATTCTATGAGGCAGTAAAGAAGAGTTGACGCCCAGTCAAATATGTATGAAAAATATTTGAAGAAAGCATATCGCTCAGTGGCGCAGCAGTAAACCTGCTGCCTCACACCGCCAGAGACCAGGTGCGATCCAGACCTGCGTGGGAGAAAGTACAAACTCGCGTGGGTTTTCGTCCGGTGCTCTGGTTTTCTCCCACATTCCAAAGACATGCACGTTTGTAGGTTTATGTCTGTAAATTGTCCTTAGTGTGTAGGATGCAAAACTGGAATAACTATTGTGGACGGGTGATCGATGGTCAGTGTGGACATGGTGGGTCGAAAGGCCTGTTTCTACGCTGTATTGCTAAACTAAACGAAACAAAATTTGGACATTTCTGTATTATGAAGATTTGACGGAAATATGATTTTACAAAGATATGGAGAAGATTCATCTAGTGTTGTAATTGCATATCCAGAATGAGACTAGTGAAAGGCAAATATCAAAATTAATGTCATGTTACTTCATACTAAGTGAAAAACACAGAATTAATTTCTGGGTAATGGGCGAGACATGAACAGTGTAGTTACTGAATACATAATTGGATTCTGCAATATCGAGTTTTGGTCTCTTTCCGGAAGGTTGAACAGTTATACCACGTGGCCTTCTTTAAACATAATTACCTTGTTAAAGATAATGAATATATATATATACATTAAAATAAAATAACCCAGGTTCATGTACAAATGTATATGGTGCAATGAACCTTATTTTTAAATGGTTAATGCCTTTTCTGTCATGAGTATTTGCTATTTATGGATAACACTTTTCATTAAAGGCTCTAGATAATCTAGATAATCAATGCATCAGCCTATCTTGTATTCAAAAAAAGGTTTACAGAGAGTAACACAATTTAGGAATTGCCTGGAGCATGCAAAACTAAGTCTCAGAAAAAGTCATTTTCTCATGTCATGTCCCCAATTATTATGCAATTCATTTTTTGTTCATCTCAGGCAATGTCACAGAGATACAAAAGGTTGGTCATCAAATGGAGTATTTTGTAAAGTTGGGGGCTAATGTACGCACATCTGTACCTATTCTACAAGTATTTTCCTTTCAAGTGCCAATGATAATGGCTGCCATGCCAACTACCAGTTTCAGAAACACTTATGTGAATCAAAAACAGCTGTACTGAAGGTTAATGAATAGGGTGTAATAAAAGTAATAACTAACAAAGTATGGCAGATGTGGGGTGGGTGCAGAGTGTGTTGGCTGTAGAATTAATGACAATATAGGTGCAGTTAAACTCAACAAGGATAGGCAGGCAGTAATATCAACGTGTTCTCTACATGGTTTTCCTGTTAGACTCACGAAGGCCAATGGAAGATGTAGTTGGACAGATTGTGGTATTAACATAGAGTGACTTATGTAAAACTACAAGAACGACAAGAAAGGGTGGCACGGTAGCAGAGTGGTAGAGTTACAGTGCCAGAAACCCAGGTTCGATTCTGACTACAGCTGCTGTCTGTATGGAGTTTGTACATTCTTACAGCGATCTGTGTGGGTTTTCTCCGGGTGCCCCGGATTCCTCCCACACTCCAAAAAGGTGCAGGTTCGTAGGCTAATTGGCTTGGTAAAATTGTAAATCATCGCTAATGTGTGTAGGATGTGTGAAAGATACATCTTCCAGATGCGCTGGGACACATCCTCAGTGATGTGACCTGGGGTCATCGGGTGTGTCGGGTCTCATAACATCAGACACCCTCGCCCAGGCGACCCAGCCGGGGTTGATCAAGCCCCAACTTGCGTCCCAGCAGCAACCGCCCATGGATCAGCCCTCTTAATCCAAAGCCTAGTGGCTTTCTCTGCGGCTTTGCTTGTGGATTGAATGGCTCCCTTCTTTGCCAGCCCCGTAATGCCCAACTGGCTGAGGACTTTGCAGAGTGAGTGTCCTGCAAAGCCTCTACAGCCCTCCTCTATGGGCTCATTGTATGTCTTCCAGCCTCTGTCCTGGCACATCTCCACCAGTTCCTGGTACTTTGCACGCTTCCTCTCATTAGCCTCCTCAATACGCTCTTCCCAGGGTAGTCAGTTCCAGAATGATCAGCTGTTTTGTCACTTCGGAGGTGATGATCATGTCTGGCCAGAATGATGTTGCTGTGATGTGCTGTGGAAATTTCAGCTGTTTGCCCAGATTGACGTGCAGTTGCCAGTCAGTGGCTGTGTAGAGGAGGCCCGCCCTTGTTTTTGGTTGTGGTCGGGGCTTCTCTCCAGCTTTGACAAAAGTGATTGATTTCTTTGGGGCATGATGGTGTTTGCTGTTACTGATGGCAGTGGCTATGCTCAGCAACCACCTTGAGCACCTGGTCATGCTGCCACCGATAGCGACCTTCCCCAATAGACTTTGGGCAGCTGCTGAGGAGATGTACTAATGATCCTCTTCCAGAGCAAAGTGGGCAGGAAGGTGTCTCACTCTTGCCCCAGATGTAGAGGTTTGCTGGGCTTGGTAGGGCATTGTAGACAGCTTGGACTAGGAACCGGACGCGCTGGAAGTCTGCCTGCATGATGTTTGACCAGGTAATCCTACGCTGCGGTATGCTCTCCCACCTTGTCCATGCTCCCTGCTGCCTGAGCCCCACTGTCCTGCTCACATGCTCTTCCTCCACACCTGCTCGGACCTCTTCCTGGATTTGATGGTGTCTCTCCTTGCCCTGGGCCTTTGCAACTAGTGTCTTAGGGAAGTATCCCAAACCCGCTCTGCCAGTTGCCATGACTCCCACCAATGCCTTTTGCCTTAGGCGTGACTCTGCCACCTCCACTCCTTTCGCCGCCCTCCATTTCCTCCCTGTTCTCACCTCGATGCCAGCCGATGACACCTTCTGGTCCTTGGAGTCCCTGTACCGCAGAGCCTCTCTTGTTCGCGCCACCATAGACTCTTCCGTGAGGCCACTGAATGGGAGCTGCAAGATGTTACTGGTCCCACACAGTGCAGCACTGTTGAGGCTGCGGGGAAGGCCAAGCCACCTGCGGAGAAAGCCGCTGATCTTCCTTTCGAGGGACTCAACTGTGGTCAATGGAACAGCGTAAACCAGCAGAGGCCACAGGTCTTGGGGCAGGGTGGAATGCTGATAGATCCAGACCTTGAATCTGCCTGGCAGACCTGACTTGTCGACTTTGGTGAGCCAGGCTTCAAGGTCTTTGATGGACTTTTGAATGGCGGCAGAGTTTTTCAGAGTTGCGTTAAAAACCTACCCCAAGCTCTTGACAGGTTGCTCAGTGATGGAGGGAATGGCAGTTCTGGATAGTAAGAAGTGGAATCTGTCAGTCACCATGTCAATCTGTCAAGCCAAATTAAAAATGGCAAACTTTATCATCAGTTCCACATTGAGAATTAAATGCACAAATGTGCAGGTGAATATCCTTCAGAACTATCTATCCTCACCAAGAGTTTCAAATTAATTACTCTTAAAAAAAATATTGCCAAGCCTTAATGCAGTTCCAATCCTAAATGCTTTCTGCTTTAAATTTATCTCAAATACTTGCAGGTCACATCACACCTCTTTAGGCAATAATGATCAAATATCAAAACTTCCAATATACCATATTCACATATTAAACATTTATACAATAAACTAATTTATGCCTTTGAAGAATTGCAGTAATTTTGTTGAACAAAAGCTCCTGCCCATAAATCAGTGCAAGTCTTCTGACCATCTGAATGAAGATCTTTTATTATCCTGTCTCTTTAATAACTGTAGGTGGTGGGTTCAATGGAAATAACATTCACTGGGTATTCCACTAGACAAAATGCATATCTTGTCTAGGATTTTGTCTATGATATTGGTTTCCATTATTCTGAACAGTGCACATATACGGTTGGATCATATATGATTACATTTGATCCGTCTTCACTAAGGAGAACACAAACAATCTCCCTGATGTACTAGTGGCCAGAGGATCTAGGGTGACGGAGGAACTAAAGGAAATTCACATTAGGCAGGAAATGGTGTTGGGTAGACAAATGGGACTGAAGGTTGATAAATTCCCAGGGCCTGATGGCCTGCATCCTAGGGTACTTAAGGAAGTGGCTGTAAAAAACATGGACGCATTGGTGATCATTTTCCAATGTTCTATAGATTCAGGATCAGTTCCTGTGGATTGGAGGGGAGCTAATGTTATCCCACTTTTTTAAAAAAGTGGGAGAGAGAAAATAGGGAATTATAGACCAATTAGCCTGACATCGATGGTGGTAAAGATGCTGGAGTCAATTATAAAAGATGAAATAGCAGCACATTTGGATAGCAATAGCAGGATCGGTCCGAGCCAGCATGGATTTACGAAGGGGAAATCATTTTTGAAGATGTATCTAGGAAAATTGACAAGGGAGAGCCAGTGGATGTAGTGTACCTGGACATTCAGAAAACATTTGCTAAGGTCCCACATAGGAGATCAGTGGGCAAAACTAGAGAACATGGTATTGGGGGTAGGGTACTAACATGGATAGACAATTGGTTGGCAGAAAGGATACAAAGAATAGGGATTAACGGGTCCCTTTCAGAATGGCAGGCAGTGACTAGTGGGGTACCGCAAGGCTCGGTGCTGTGATTGCCTCAGAAGGCAGCGGAGGCCAATTCTCTGTATGCTTTCAAGAGAGAGTGGGAGGGAGCTCTTAAAGATTGTGGAGTGAGGGGATATGGGGAAAAGGCAGGAACGGGGTGCTGAGTGTGGATGATCAACTATGATCACAGTGAATAGCGGTGCTGGCTCGAAGGACTGAATGGCCTATTGTCTATTGTTTCTTTTTTATAGTTTATCTTTTGTGTTTAAGCTTTTCACTGAAATACATAGTCTATATAATTAAAAGTCTCATCTTGACCACTTCCTGTCTGTGCTGTATATTGATTTTAGAAAAAATGCCACCCTGTATAGTTGTGATTTTTGGCCATCTTACTCACACTCATCCGCTGAGCCAGCCCCGAGGCTTTTTCACATTGATGAAAAATCAAAAAGTTATTAGTGTTTAAAAAACGTTGCGATCAGCTGATTGGACCTCTCGCCTGTCAATCACCGCGATGAAGTTAGTGCCCATTCGCGTGGGGGGGGGGGGGGGGCAGGACTATAAAACCCCAAATGCCTGGACGTGAGTCAGTCACTCTGGAAGATCACGAGGAAGAGGCCATGACTGTCATTCTAAGCTGTGAATCAACTGAACTGTGAGTCTGCAATGTACTTGCAATAAATGATTTGTTAGTCCTTAATGACAATGCCATGAGTTGTTTGACCTGCTGCCCTGCCTGTGCTTGAAACTGCAATGCTAAATTGGAAATGAAATGACAATGCCATGATATGTTTGGCCTGCTGCCCTGCCTGTGTTGAAGCTGCATTGCT